>CM067169.1:35229503-35558346 GCA_034093135.1 Erigeron breviscapus | reverse complement strand
ATCGTAGAGCTAAGCGTGCACGAATTTCTGAGGCTACTTCAGTATCTGCCGCTGCTGCTGATATTCCTGTTGTCGCAACAGCACCAGTTCCTACTGTTGCTGGCAGTGTACCATTACGTCCACTTTTGCCTCCTGCCAGATCAATATTGCCCAGATTGCCTACTTTTCCTCCTATTCCTTCAGATTACTCCCTAGTTAGGCGTATAGATGTTCTTCAGGTTCGTGTTGATACGTTAGAGTCTGATCTTACGACCGTTCGAGGTACTTTGACCTTTTTGATCAACTGGGTCAAGAATCAAGGGGGAGATGTTCCTGAAGAAGTCTGCAGATTATCAGCAGTTCAGCCAAGACGTCAGAATGATGATGATGATGCTGGTAATAGGAGTGATTCTCGCCCAGTTTCTGACAAAGGAAAAGGGGTTGAGACTCATGGGGAGACAGAAAGAGATACTACCCAGACTGGTACTTCTGGTGCGGGTGGTTCAAGTGCTCCTCGAGAGGCTGAAGTTATTGAAGCACTTGATTCAGATGATACAGATGATACAGAATTACTCTTCGATGGTGATGAACTTGAGGAGGGTGAGCTTGTTCCTGAACCGGATATAAATATATTCAAGAAACCTTATGGGTTTGATGATGTTTGGGATTCAACTCCTGAAGACCCATCTTTGGAAGAAAGAAAAGAGTTGGAGATAAAGAGGAAAGAAAGAATGCTTCAAACTTCAATTAGTAGCTCCGCTAAAGTTTTAAACTTCGTGGTATATGCTAGGATTGATGATGCATTGATTCCTTTTCACTGGGAAATCAATTTGACAAGACCTTTTAATCCAAATAATTATCCTGTACCTCTCAGAGAAGATGATCCACTACATGAGATTGATAGACTTGTGCCTGGTCAAAGAATCAATGATTATATAGTCACATGGGATACTATGAAACCCATCATGTATTGGACTCATATCTCAGATAAAGATGCTGCAAGATATAAGACAATAATCTGGAGTTGGTTTTATGATGAAGAACTGAAGCTGTTTGTTCTTAAAATACCAGAAGGTTGTCAATATCTAGCATGGCGTGAGAGACATTTCAGAAGTTTGTGTGAAGAAGACTTACATGAACTAGGAAATAACAGGATTATCAATCCAAGTAGTTATGATCTTGCAGATGTGATTGGTAAGAATCTTCATGAAGATTTCAAGTTGAGATCGAATATGAAAGACTCTGAAAAACCAAAGTTTCATATTGAACCAAGACGAAAGAAGAAGGTGGTGAAGCCAGATAAAAGTGTTGAGTTTATTCAACGTGATATCAAATGTATGATCAAAGTCCCTGCCAAGAAATAGGCACAAGATGTCTTGGATAAACTGGATAATTGGGAGATTGATCGAAATTCTGGTGGTCAAATCTGGGAATTAACAAGTTTTCATCAAATGAAGACTTGGTGTTCAATAAGCTAAATGAGTTGGTCACTGGCTGTAACAATCTAGCAACATCTTTGAAGGAAGCCTTTGACCTTACTCAGTCCAAGGTCACAACGTCAATCTCTAATCTGCTTGGCAACACTGTAAGAACATCTGAAGTAGATTTGGGGGAGATTGAAAGGCAGGTAAAGGAATTGATTGAAAAACCTGGCCTAAATGTGACTGAACTTGGAGAGCAGTTGATGACTTCAATTGGTCAGAAGATAAAGGATACGCTGGGTGCAAGAGAAGCACAATTGATTGAAAGGGTGATGTCTGAGATCACCAAGCTGGCCACTCCTCAGGTTGATCTGACCCCACTCACCAGTGAGATCAACCAGTTGAGAGGCAGCATTGAAAATTTGAACACCCAGGTATCCCTTCATGCTCAGTCTTTGGATAAACTGACAACTGAAGTGGAAAGTTTGAAGAAGAAGGATGAGGAAGTGAAGGAAAAGGTTGTATCTGGTTTGGATGAAGACTCCAAGATCTTAAATGCATTAAAAACTGGTCAAGAACAGGTTACTGCAAATGTTTTGACCCAGTCAAAGGAGACCAACCATTTGTGGAGGTCTTTCAGGATGATGTGTGGGATTTTTCAAGGAGTGCAAGGACATGCAAACATGGCAGCCTCTTGACCGGTTGCCATCTCACCCTTCTGAATGGGAAGGTATTAGGGCAGGTCTAATGCTGCCAAGGGGGAAAGAAGTGCAGTCCTTCCACCAGTTGCACCTGAAATGTAACATCCGTGAATTTTGACCCGTTGACTTTTTGTGTAATTTGACTAACAAACTTGTTGAATGGAATTGGTTAATGCTTACGGAAATATTTTGGTGTTTAAATGGTTAACGTTTAGCTATTTGTCGGATTTAGCGGAGCGGGAGCCTACCCATTTGGACTATAGGCCGGCCTCCCCCCCCCCCATTTGACCAATCATTTCTCCTAAATCATTTTCTTTCTTTCTTTCCTTCCAATCTCTTTTCTTCACACAAAAGTCAACTATTTCATAATCAAATTCTGGAAAATCAAAGGTGTTTCAAACTAGATTAATTCAAGTTTTTGCATCATCTTCATCATCTACATATCATATCAAAAGATTAGAGTTCAAGCTCAAGAAAATCTCCATATATAGTCAAATTCGGATTTAAAGGCATTTGGGAGATTTGGTAAGTTAAAACTACCTCATATCAGTCATTTTATGTTGTTAAACATGTTTCTAGTAAAACCCAAACGTTTTGTGCCTTGAATCGAGTCAAAATCGGATTAGAATCCCTTGAGTTTCAAGCCGCATGAACAGTAGCACGGGTTAGGGTTCAAACGCGTGTCTAGGGCTCATAAACGCGTGTTAGGGTTTCTAAACGCGTGTTAGGGTTTCTAAACGCGTGTTAGGGTTTCTAAACGCGTGTTAGGGTTTCTAAACGCGTGTTAGGGTTTCTAAACGCGTGCTAGGGTTCATAAACCCGTGTTACTATTCATGTTTTGCGCGTCAGTTTTCAAACGTTAATAACTTTTGAACCGTAAGTCCGTTTTAGTCGTATGACCTATCGTTGGAATCGTATGAGAGTCTACTTTATCATGGTATAATCCTTATACCTTGAATCTTCTGTCATTTCCAAAAATAATATAATAAAGTGTCCTTGTTTACAGTCGATTGAACCAATAAGACAATCTAGGATTGTGACATAACCAAGTTGGGTCCCAATCGTACTCTAAGGCTGATTTACCCTTCTAAAACCAAATTAAGGTTTGACACGTGAATTGTAATGTATATGTTTATAGGTGGTGAACGCTAAACGCTCGTTGGACGTTATAACTCGATTATAACTTGTACTTACCTCGCATATCCAATCAAGGTGAGTTTCGTATCTCCCTACTCGCTTGAGATTCGGGCTGAAAAGTGTAAACCTGGCGTGTTACTTGCATTTATTGGTATATTGATTGTTGACTTGATTGTTAGATTGACGGGACGTTTATTGTCGTCTGATTGACTTGGGTTATGTTTTAGTTAGGTATTACTTTCATATTAGGATAGACGTACATACATGGAAGTCGGTTATGCCTTCATTGGGTTTTAGATGTGGTGGGAAGGCTGCGGGTGACCCTATATATAAGCATCTGGGACTTGGAGAAAGTAGAATCCTCTGAAGTATATGTACGTATAGTTGGTTTAAGATATTGATTTGTGGCTTATGTTGTTGATTATTGATCGTTGGCGTATGATTGTCGTATATTTGTTGTTGGGTTATGTTTGACGAATATTGACTGTTGGCACAGGTTCATTGTCTATTGATTGTTGGTTCATGATTTATGCATTTACATTTGATTGTAAGCATTGCATACATTGTTGACGACCCTCGGCAGGGGATTGCCGACATCCTGGTGCATAGATGTATGCACCCACTTTGGATGTAGTCCTGACTCCGAGTATATAGACATATATATCTCGATGATTTTGAGATACAGCCTTGTTCATTGTGATGACAGAAGGGTATCGTTGCATCGGTGACCTGAGTTCACGCATAGGATAGGCATGTTTGCTTATTCATGCATTTGGCACTTACATTGATTTGCATATCTTTTGTGCTTTCTCATTTCACATTTACTTGTCTTGTGTAATCTTGTTGTTGGACGTTATTGTGTTGCTTAGAGGCTCGCTGTAAGTCATGTCTGGCCTCTATTCTTATATTGTGGTTATTGATGTTGGTTCCTTACGAACCATTACTACGAACTCACCAACCTTGTGTTGACTATGCTTAGTACACTTTTCAGGTAACCAGGTTCTCCCAGGGCGTGGAGTTTAGAGGCTTTACTTGCTGTAAACCCGGACTGTGGACTGTATGGATCAAGGATTCATTGGCCTTCTGTTTGCATTTTACTTATGATCGTTTGCCATCTTTGGACGTGGTTTTGTTAACTTTGATGACTATTTGCTCCTGTTGTATTATGTTACCTATTTTGTATTGTATTGGATTCACCGAATCTTTAATTGCATTTAGTTTGTTCTATCGTAATTCCACTTTGCGCTATATGATTTCCGTGATATTCCGAGCCTCGGCTTGGGGTGTTACATGAAAGAACTCCATCTGAAAATCAAGCTGGTAGGGAAATGGTTGTAGTGCCAGTACTGAAAGGGGAATGTGTTGGATAAAGGAAAAGGTTTAGCTGTTGATACATCTGCCCAGCCGGCCACTGATATTCCTATGTTAGAAACTGGCAATGCTGATGTACTTCCTCCAGTTTCTGATAGTGTAAACAAACAACTGGCCAGACTTGGTAATCAAATTAAAGAAAGAAAGAAGATGAAACAAGCCAACCAAGCTGAAGCCAGAGCACATCTTGCACAGATCAAACTGCTTGATATGAGTGATGCCAATCTTTTGGGAATCACTAAGGAGGAGTATGCCAGAGTTAAGCATGATCCCAGGATAGTTGACCAGTTGAAAGAAATGCTTGATGTAGAACTGGACAGACACTATCCTGATGATGAAGCTGAATTCGATGCCAGAAGCTTGAACATATCAGTGGAGAAGGCTAAGGAGAATAGGGCCAGTGGGATTCTAAAAAGAATTGCAAATGTTAAGAAGGTTGTGAAGAAGGTATTGAATCCACCAAGAAGGATTCCTCAACCAAGAAGACCACTGACAAGAGATGCTGACCTTAGCACATTTGTTGAACCAACTGGCGAGGTATCTAATGAAGACATCAAGTCCGCTGTACTGGCTGTTGGTGCTGGGAGTATAAAAATAACAAATGAATCTGAAGCAAGAAGCTATTACTCCCAGATCATGTCAACCAGAAGACATAGTGGTACTATCAATGGTGTTAATGTAACAATCAAGCCAGGCACCAAAGTCTTTCACGTTGAAGTTAGTTATACCAGAGGGCCACTGGTTAAAACTGACAATCCTGGTGCAATGCAGTATGGGTTCAGTGAATGGGTGGAAATGGTGAATGTGTTGGATGCAAAGGCACAAAAGAATAGGTTTGAGAAAGTATGGGTGAACTTCCTAAGGGGCAAGATTCAACACAAAGAAAATCTGGAGCTAAAGTTGAATATTGACCCTGAAGACTCACAACCTATCTCTTCAGTGACCAAGAGAAGAAGAACTGGCGAAGGGCCATCTCATTAAGTTCTTTCTTTTCAGTTATCTACTTGTATTTTGTTTTACATTCTGTAACTTGTATAAATTTCATTTCCTTGTATAAATGAAGTTACCAGTTTGTAACCACAAGGTAGATAATAGATTAAAATCTAACAAACCTAAAAGAAAAACCTAAGGCATTTATTGATCTATAAAAATGCCTTGGAAAACTTAGATAGATTTAAATCGAACAAGTCCTTCCAGTTCACACTTGTACAGATACAAGAACTAGAAAAAGACTTGGCAATATTTCTAGACAAATAGGGGGAATTTGTTAGGACCAGTTTACTGGTAAACTGGCCAGTCTCCAGTTGCACCTGGAGACCCAGTGAAACTGTCCAGTGAACTGGAGACCCAGAAGATTTGTCCAGAAATATATTGAAGTCCAGTTGCACCGTACAGTCAACGCAACTGAAGACTTCCTCCAGTTGAGAACTGACCAGTTGAAGAATCATTCCAGTTGAAGTCGAAGACAACAAATGGAAGATAGAGAATGGCAATGGCAGCGAAGCCCAGTTGACATTCTAGTCAGTTACAAACTGGAGACCTTCAGTGGAAAGCTCTTACAAAGCTTTACACTGATTACGAGGAATTGACTTGTATGCTTTATGTCCTTTTACCCGGATAATAAGACTTATCTTATTATTTAAGTAATAAAAGGTACATAAAGCTGGTTGAATAAAGTTGCTTTATCCTGCAACTTTATACTGCTTTTTAAGGAATTAAATGTTATTCCTTAAATGCTCTCAACCACATTTGTATGGCCAAAGTTAACATCCCAATGTTAACTTTGCCTATAAATACAAGTCATTGCACAACAAGAATATTTAAGTGAAATCACACAGTGAAAACACTTCACACTTTGCATACCTGCAATATTCTTGGTGAACTTGTGCAATATTCTCTCAATCGTAAAAAGGAACATTTCACAACTTTAAGTGTTTCTATTGTTTAGAGAAATTCCGAGTGTAGATCAATTGTAGTTCATAGGTTGTTAGGATATTTACATTATTGTATTATCTTGGTTCCGCAACAACCTTGTAATTTATTTAACATTAATAAATATATTACACTTGAAAATTACATATTGTCTCACCAATTTACTTTACAAGTTATTTGTATTATTGCATTGTTCTTTACTTATTGTCACTTAATAAGTAATCTATCTAGAACTTGGTATATACACTCTGTAACTGGTCGTCTCCAGTTCAGAGCATATATTGCAAAGTAACTCCACCATCGACATTGAGGTGTCTTCAGGTAGTACCATCTATTGAGTTGGGACTTACAGATACCCAAACCGTGATCAATCTCGAACCAAGGTTGTTGATAACCTATGGCTCTGATACCAGTTGTAAGTCCCCCGGGTCTTACCGAACCGAGATTGACTTAAGGATATGTCGAGGTGCGGAATTCCTCAAGATAACCCACGGTTTCTATATCTACCTTTTTGATATATATATATCACTATATATATATATATATATATATATGTATTGTTAGGACCAGTTCACCTGGAACTGGCCAGTCACCAGTTGCATCTGGAGACTAGTGAAACTGGTGACCAAGAAGATTTGTCCAGAAATATATTGAAGTCCAGTTGCACCGTACAGTCAACGCAACTGAAGACTTCCTCCAGTTGAGAACTGACCAGTTGAAGAATCATTCCAGTTGAAGTCGAAGACAACAAATGGAAGATAGAGAATGGCAATGGCAGCGAAGCCCAGTTGACATTCTAGTCAGTTACAAACTGGAGACCCAGATTAGTGGAATAATGGCCAGTCCAGTTGCACCTGGAGACCCAGTGAAACTGTCCAGTGAACTGGAGACCCAGAAGATTTGTCCAGAAATATATTGAAGTCCAGTTGCACCGTACAGTCAACGCAACTGAAGACTTCCTCCAGTTGAGAACTGACCAAGTTGAAGAATCATTCCAGTTGAAGTCGAAGACAACAAATGGAAGATAGAGAATGGCAATGGCAGCGAAGCCCAGTTGACATTCTAGTCAGTTACAACCTGGAGACCATCAGTGGAAAGCCCTTACAAAGCTTTACACTGATTACGAGGAATTGACTTGTATACTTTATGTACCTTTACCCGGATAATAAGCCTTATCTTATTATTTAAGTAATAAAATGTACATAAAGGTGGTTGAGTAAAGTCACTTTACATGCGACTTTACACTGCCTTTTAAGGAATTAAATGCTATTCCTTAAATGCTCCCAACCACATTTGTACGGCCAAAGTTAACATCCCAATGTTAACTTTGCCTATAAATACAAGTCATTGCACAACAAGAATATTCAAGTGTTCGAACTCACTAAGTGAAAAACATACAACACTTCACACTTTGCAAACCTGCAATATTCTTGGTGAACTTGTGCAATATTCTCTCAATCGCTAAAAGGAACATTTCACAACTTTAAGTGTTTCGATTGTCTTGAGAAATTCCGAGTGTAGATCAATTGTATTTCATAGGTTGTTAGGATATTTACATTCGTGTATTATCTTGGTTCCGCATCAACCTTGTAATTTGTTTAACTTCAATAAATAAATTACACATTGAAAACTACATATTGTCTCATCAAGTTATCTTACAAGTTATTTGTATTATTGCATTGTTCTTTACTTATTGTCACTTAATAAGTAATCTATCTAGAACTTGGTATATACACACTGCAACTGGTCGTCTCCAGTTCAGTGCATATATTGCAAAGTAACTCCACCATCGACATTGAGGTGTCTTCAGTAGTACCATCTAACAAGTTGGGACTTACAAGTGGTATCAAAGCAGAAGGCTAATAAACTTGCCTAGATCTGCTAAGATGAACACTACTGAAGGTGGAGATGGTTCTGGTTCAGGTGAAAACCCCTTGAATAATAACGCACAACCTTTTCAAAATGTTAACACCAACCCTCCTCCTCCTACTGCCCCAAACCATGTCCATGTACACTATTCTAACACTCCTGTTCCAAAATTTGATGGAAACAGTGAGACATTCAGTACATGGAAGGCTAGAATGCTTTTGCATTTTGGTGGGATTGAAAGGTATATGTTGAAAATCCTTAAGGATGGACCATATATACCCATGTCCCTTAGGGTCAGTCCTCTTCTTGATCCAACTGGAAGAAGAGGTTCAAGAGAAAAGCCTGAAGACCATTAGTCTGATGAGGATCGTAGACTTGTTGATCTGGACACCAGACTCAAGAACATGATCCTTGGGGCTGTCCCTGAAGACCTAATTCCAACACTTGTGCTGTTCCCCAGTGCAAAATCAATGTGGGATGAATTAGTGATTCAGTTTGAAGGAGGTGATGACACTATTGTCACCAAAAAAGTTGCCTTGAACAAGAAGTATGAATCCTTCTTTGCCTTGCCCAATGAAAGTCTAACTGGTACATACACCAGATTTTCTAGCCTCATCAATCAGTTGAGAGGTTTGGGTGTAGAGAAGGATAAGGATATTCTTCTTAAGAAATTTTGTGATATTCTTCCTTCCAAATGGGAAAACATGGTTCTTGTCTTGAGACAAGGTAAAACCTTGCACACCCATACTCTTACATCGCTCTATGGAGCCTTCAGATTCACTGAAGATAATAATGCTGTAAGACTTGGTGGCTGAGCAAGATGCCATGAACCATGCCCAGAGTCCCAAGGTTGCTAGTGTAACTGAGCAACCTTGTGCTGCTTTAATGTCTGCAGAGAGTGTCCAGGTACACTCGATGAAGGAGATGTTAAACAGTTTCTTGAACTCTGGACTGACCGCTGAAAACAGTGATGGTTGTAATGAAACTGACGATGATGATCTGGTCGCCATGATTGCTAAAACCTTTAACAGGTTTAAGCATAAATCCAAAAGATTTAATGCCCCAACAATGCTTCCAGCTCCAGCTCTCTGGATAAGACCAATCTTACATGCTATAAGTGTGGCAAGAAATGTCATTTTATGAAGGAATGCAGATCTAGTCAGTTGAACAACCAAACTGGCCCCCCTGTCCCTAATTTTAATCGGCCTGATGATAGCTACAAAGCTAAATACAAGAAGCTTAAGGCCCAGATTGCCCTCCTGTCCATGGAAAAGAAAAAGGATCAGTGCTTAATGGCACAAACTGAGAGAAAATGGGAGTACTCTGATGACTCATCTGATGATGAAAAGAGGAAAGGGACATGTGTTTCATGGCCTTGGAAGATCAACAGCAGCAACACGTGGTGAAAGAAGATGTCATCTCTGGAAGATGGGTGGACATCATACTGAAGAAGGTATGTGACTATGATAACCAGGTTGACCCTGAACTAAAACTGGACCTGGCTGAATCATTAAGTGGTGATTTGGCATTTGTGGAAACTGTAAGAGCTGATAGTGTAAGATATCTTGACACTATCCTAATTGAACTGAACAATGTTAAACCAACCTTGTTGAAAATATCTACAAAAAGGATTTTGTTTATTAAAATATAATTTTTGGTATTTCCTTGGGATCTTGAATCCTTTATATATACCCTTATTTACTCCGAACTCATTCTTTCATTTACTTCCTTCTACATTCTTTCATTTACTTCCAATCATCATCAAAATTGCTTCATTTCTCTCTTTGCTTCATAAATCAAGAACCCTAATTCCAAAAATTCAATTTCACTTTCCTATGGCTCCTAGATCATCTCGTTCGAGAGATGTAAATCTCTTAAATGTTCCATATGCTCCTTCACCAGATGTCAAACCGGCATCTGGTGCTCCTAGTAATGCTTCAGTCATCAAACTAAATCCTAATAATCCGATGGCTAGCTTACAAGGATCTCAAGGGTCCAATACCCTTATTGGTAGAATCCAAAAGTTTTTAAAGGATTCTCCAATAGGACCCTCATTCTCTCTAAACCCATGCAAGTTGTTTCACAACTACTTGTGTGAGTTTTGGTACACTGCCAGTCTTTCTTCTGATTGTTCCTCCATCAGTTTCACTTTAAAGGATGGAACAATCCAGTGTATCTTGACCACTGACGTATTGAGGGATGCCTTACGCCTCAATTACTGGAGAGAGGGTGAATCTCCAGTCATCTTGCCCCCAAACATAAACTTTCGTCAAGTACTTCTTGAAATGGGACACAAGGAGTGCTTGGACAATGGGGTGCTGAAAACGAAGGGTGCGATGACCATGAAGGGTCTTACACCTTCATGGAGGTATTTTTTCATCCACCTGGTGGAGAGCATGGGTGGGAGTTCTGGTGGACTTGACCAGATTAACTCCTCACAAGCAGAGATGGCTTACTGCTTGTGGAACGGATTGAGAGTGGACTTTGCAGATATTTTGTATAGAAGCCTAGTACAAAAACTGAAGGGCTCCAGGGGTGTTTGTATCCCCTTTTCAAGGTTTCTCTCTCTCTGTTTTCAACATATTCTGGGCCATGAAGAGTATAAAAGTACAGATTCACCGTACACTGCTCCAGATATGCTAAGGAATCTAGACTCACTGGTATCTGAAGCTGGTGAGGTTGAAATTCCTGAACGAATGCAACTGGCATTCGCTTCAACTGATGTACCTCTTGAAGGTGAGTCAGAAAGGCAACTGGGCGGGCCTTAAAATAATGAGGGACCCTCCAGTTCGTCTAATGTTATGGTTGAGGATAGAGCAACCATAACTGAAGCAACCCCTATCACATCTATCCCTGGTGAAGATACTTCGGTATCTGATCCACCAACAGATGCACCCATCCAGGAAACTGGGGAAGGTCATCTAGAGACTGTCCAGGAAACTGAACAGCCCTCTGTCACATTCATGGATCTGGACATGGGTGTTAATGACGAGGAAATCCTTATAGAATCTTCGGATTCTGAAGGTACTGAAACAGACTTGGAGATTCTTGATGCTTCTGTATAAGCTCAAGACCCTTCATCTCCAGTCTTACCTCCAGACGCATCAATTTCACTTTCACCCCCCCAAGAAAATGTGCCTATTGATATATCTTTACCAACATATTCCGCTCCTTCACCAACTGGGCAATTCTCATTTGCTCGAGAAATGCCCCCACCACCGTCGCCGTTGTTCACACCTGAGCATTCTCAGCATGAACAACACATTGATTTTCCAGTCCTTTCTTCATCCACCACTCCAATTATATCTTCAACTGCTGGTTTGACAATTGGGGAGACTTCCTTAAGTTTGCCTCCTCCAGTTGCTCCAGTAGTAACTGCTAGTGGTCCAGTGACACCTTCTCCTTTGTCACTGGACAGTCAAGTTGTCTCAATTCAAGCCGATCTCCAAAACCTTCTAACCAGGGTGGAGGAGATTCAGAAGACACTTGACAAAAACACCAAGCCTTTCTCCAGATACCACAAGGACTCCTTAACAAATATCAAGGTGGTTGATCTGGGGATAAACAAGTTTTCATCAAATGAAGACTTGGTGTTACACCAAATTTAATGAGTTGGTCACTGGCTGCAATAATCTAGCTGGTACTTTAAAGGAAGCCTTTGACCTAACTCACTCCAAGGTTACATCTTCAATCTCCAACTTGCTAGGAAATACTGTCAGAACTTCAGAAGTTGATTTGAAAGAGATTGAAAGGCAGGTGAAGGAACTTATTGAAAAACCTGGCCTAGATGTAACTGGACTTGGAGAGCAGTTGATGACTTCGGTTGGTCAGAAAATAGAGGATACGTTGGGTGCTAGAGAAGAACATTTGATTGAAAGGGTGATGTCTGAGATCACCAAGCTGGCCACTCCTCAGGTTGATCTGGCCCCACTCACCAGTGAGATCAACCAGTTGAGAGGCAGCATTGAGAATTTGAACACCCAAGTATCTCTCCATGCTGAATCTTTGAACAAACTGACAACTGAAGTAGAAAATCTGAAGAAGAAGGATGAAGAGGTAAAGGACAAGGTGGTTGCTGGTCTTGATGAAGATTCTAAGCTTTTAAATGCATTAAAAACTGGTCAAGAACAAGTTGTTGCAAATGTTTTGACCCAGTCAAAGGAGACCAACCACTTATGGAGGTCCTTCAGGATGATGTGTGGAATCTTTAAGGAGTGCAAGAACTTGCAATCATGGCAGCCTCTTGACCGGTTGCCATCTCACCCCTCTGAATGGGAAGGTATTCGGGCAGGTCTAGATGCTGCCAAAGGGGGAAAGAAGTCAAGTCCTTGCACCAGTTGCATCTGGAAGAACCTCAACTGGAAGAGAATTGATTGTGGCTACCAGTACTGAAGCTGGTGAGCAAAGAGTTGGTGGATCTGGTGATGTGGGTGTTAGGGGGAATGTGATGGACAAGGGTAAAGGTTTAGCTGGTGATGCATCTGCCCAGCCGGCCACTGATGTAATGTTGGAAACTGGCAATGCTGATATACTTCCTCCAGTTTCAGATAGTGATAGTAGAAAACTGGCTAGACTTGGCAATGACATCAAAGAAAGAAAGAAAATGAAACAAAGAAACCAAGTTGAGGCCAGGGCACATCTTGCTCAGATCCAGTTGCTTGATATGAGTGATGCCAATCTATTGGGTATCACTAAGGAGGAGTATGTTAGGATTAAAAATGATCCCAGGGATAGTTGACCAGTTAAATGAAATGCTTGATGTAGAACTGGACAGATACTATGCTGAGGATGAAGCTGAATTCGATGCCAGGAGCTTAAACATTTCAGTGGAGAAGGCCAAGGAGATTAGGGCCAGTGGTATTCTAAAGAGAATTGCAAATGTTAAAAAGGTTGTGAAGAGTGTATTGAATCCACCAAGAAGAAGGATTCCACAACCAAGAAGACCACTGACAAGAGATGCAAGAGATGTTGACCTTAGCACATTCGTTGAATCAACTGGCGAGGTATCCAATGAAGACATTAAGTCCGCTGTACTGGCTGCTGGTGCTGGGAGTATAAAAATAACAAATGAATCTGAAGCTAGAAGTTACTACTCCCAGATCATGTCAACCAGAAGACATAGTGGTACTATCAATAGTGTCAATGTTACAATCAAGCCAGGCACCAAAGTTTTTCAAATCGAAGTTAAGTATACTGGTGGGCCACTGGTTAGAACTGACGATCCTGGTGCTATGCAATATGGGTTCAGCGAATGGGTTGAGATGGTGAATGTGCTAGATGCGAAGGCACAAAAGAATAGGTTTGAGAAAGCATGGGTAAACTTTCTAAGGGGGAAAATTCAACATAAAGAAAATCTTGAGCAAAAGTTGAATATTGATCCTGAAGATACTCAGCCTATCTCTTCAGTTGCCAAGAGAAGAAGAACTGGCGAAGGGCCATCTCATTAAGTTCTTTCTTCAGTTATCTACTTGTAATTTGTATTTACATTCTGTAACTTGTATAAATTCCATTTCCTTGTATAAATGAAGTTACCAGTTTGTAACCACAAGGTAGATAATAGATTAAAATCTAACAAACCTAAAAAGAAAAACCTAAGGCATTTATTGATCTATAAAAATGCCTTAGAAACTTAGATAGATTTAAATCGAACAAGTCTCTATAGTTCACACTTGTATAGATACAAGAACTAGAAAAAGACTTAGACTATATTTCTAGACAAATAGGGGGAATTTGTTAGGACCAGTTCACCTGGAACTGGCCAGTCACCAGTTCACATTTCCAGTCACCAGTTGCATCTGGAGACTAGTGAAACTGGTGACCAAGAAGATTTGTCCAGAAATATATTGAAGTCCAGTTGCACCGTACAGTTAACGCAACTGAAGACTTCCTCCAGTTGAGAACTGACCAAGTTGAAGAATCATTCCAGTTGAAGTCGAAGACAACAAATGGAAGATAGAGAATGGCAATGACAGCGAAGCCCAGTTGACATTCTAGTCAGTTACAAACTGGAGACCATCAGTGGAAAGCCCTTACAAAGCTTTACATTGATTACGAGGAATTGACTTGTATACTTTATGTACCTTTACCCGGATAATAAGCCTTATCTTATTATTTAAGTAATAAAAGGTACATAAAGGTGGTTGAGTAAAGTCACTTTACATGCGACTTTACACTGCCTTTTAAGAAATTAAATGTTATTCCTTAAATGCTCCCAACCACATTTGTACGGCCAAAGTTAACATCCCAATGTTAACTTTGCCTATAAATACAAGTCATTGCACAACAAGAATATTCAAGTGTTCGAACTCACTAAGTGAAAAACATACAACACTTCACACTTTGCAAACCTGCAATATTCTTGGTGAACTTGTGCAATATTCTCTCAATCGCTAAAAGGAACATTTCACAACTTTAAGTGTTTCGATTGTCTTGAGAAATTCCGAGTGTAGATCAATTGTATTTCATAGGTTGTTAGGATATTTACATTCGTGTATTATCTTGGTTCTGCATCAACCTTGTAATTTGTTTAACTTCAATAAATAAATTACACATTGAAAACTACATATTGTCTCATCAAGTTATCTTACAAGTTATTTGTATTATTGCATTGTTCTTTACTTATTGTCATTTATATAAGTAATCTATCTAGAACTTGGTATATACACACTGCAACTGGTCGTCTCCAGTTCAGTGCATATATTGCAAAGTAACTCCACCATCGACATAGAAGTGTCTTCAGTAGTACCATCTAACAAGTTGGACTTACATATATAATCTTTTTACGTGAATATAAACACCCGTATTTGGTTACAATAGTGAAACGGCTCTCCGGACAAACTTTACCAACCAACGTGGTAATCTAAGTCTACGAGCCGTCCAAACCGGGTGTGTGTTTACGGTTCGTGCGTGAGTCGAGTACCACCCACAAGATCAAACCGTGCGTGTTCTTGGTTTTCTCTCTCTAGGTTTTGCTCGTTTCTCTCTTTACACTCTTGTTGAAACACGCATGGACACACACCTATATATAGGCATGGCCAGGAACACGCAAAACCCTATGGGTTTGCGTGTTTCTTTGGCCCAAGCCCATTAGGGTTTTGGCCTGTTTGTGTGTTTCCCAGAACACACAAACTGTTTGAGAGTTCTTATGGACAAGCATGCTTTTGCTTGTTTCCACAGAAACTCTCAAACCATTTGAGAGTTCTTATGAACAAGCAAACTTTTGCTTGTTCCTCAGAAACTCTCAAATGACCATTTGAGTGTTCTTTCCACAAGCAAATATTTTGCTCGTTCCCAAGAACCCTCAAATGACCGTTTGAGTGTTCTCTCCACAAGCAACTAATTGCTCGTTCCCGAGAACACTCAAATAACACTTAGAAATATTTGAGTTAATGTTTCAACTGCTGTCAAGACGCAGAACCAATCATTAACTCAGCCAATGTTTATACTGCTGTAGATATACGCAGAACCAACATTAGCTACAACAATGTTTCTACTGCTGTGGATACACAGAAACAACATTGTCTATATTACCTATTGGAAGTATTCACTAAGTTAATGTTTCTCCTGCTGTTAATACACAGAAACACAGTTAACTTAACTTCCCTTTGGAAGTACATTAAGTTAATATTTCAACTGCTGTTAAACGCAGAACAATATTAACTTAATGACTCTTTACATGTAATGTCTAGAACCTGTAGAACACAAATAATAAACACACATATAAACATAAATGGATCCCAATATGATCAACAATATATGCCAAGGTAATATTATTGACAAACGGTAATTACAAGATAAATTACAAGACTTGAATATATGAAAATATATGTAACACATCTAGAATGCTTTTGTCACAGAGAAACATGCACCAACAAATTGTGATGTAATGGTTAGATGTGAAAAACACGACAACACAATTGACTACGTAATAAGCCGGCGGTTAGAATACCCCGGTATGACGGGTAATAATATGATAATTCCTTTATATTGATAACAATTATAATATAAAAGTTTAATGTGAAAACATGAGAACATAGGTGAATGAGTAATAAGCATACTTATAAAAACATGCCATAATTACTATCTAACAAATTATTGTCAAAAACATGAGAACATAGTTAAATGTGTATTTAACATAAAAATATAACATAACATAAGTAAATAAATGATGATACATTTTCTTCTATCTCCCTCAATTTAATTACATAACATGAGCTACTCTAAAACTGATCTTATGACAACAAAGCAAAGTACGTTGATGGAACACCTCCCTTCCAAATTAATAATGCAGAAACACATCACCATTAGAAAACTAACCGAAGAAACCAGCTTTTAGAAGATACAACACTTGGTTCATACCCAATCAATATTAGTGTTGCCCATTGACTTGAATCATACCCTCAAAACGCATCACTATCACCTAGTTGTTATAAAGGGCATAACTTTAATTAGTTTGGATAACAAACATGTACATGTCGTTTCTATTAGGTTGTGATATGCAAAACTTTAACTCATATATATATATACAACAACCCATCATCGTCGTAGGCTCGTAGCTTACCACATAATAACCATACCCTTTTTTAAACCCGGATCAAATGAGATAAACCCGACACTACCAAAGACCTTTTTAACCGGAGACCCGATTTATTTTTCGGATTGCGTTACAACTATTTCACGAATGGAGTTTGAAAGCAATCAGCTCAATAAATACATTATAGTATGCTATATCCCTCGCATATTGATGGAGAATGCAACATATACATTATTCATCCATATAATAAAAAAATAAGAGTAGTAATTATAGTTTTAAAATTCAATTGCCTAATTGTCATAACCATTTATGATTTATGATCGATGGAAAATTTAGGGTTAAAATTGATGTAAACACTAACCATAAAGTCAAAGTTGTTTGAATGTGGGAATTAAAAAATAAATCGTAGCATATATATTTTTATTTTAATTATTTAGTATTAGATTAGATAGAAGTGTAAGTGTGGAATGACATCATAAACAGTTTTAAAAAAAATAAATTAGTGAATAGAAGGGTTATGGCTGTGCCATGTAGGCTTTTTTTTAGCATTTTTTAGGTGGGACTTCAGTTTTATATATGATAAAGTAGATTAAGCCCCGTACATTGTACGATTAACGAAACATAAACTATTACGGAATTTATAATGATCTAAAAATTACTATAATATAATATAGTTATCATTACATCTATAAAACTCAGAAGAATACATTGCTTGATTAAAAGGGTAAAACGTTTCACAGTTTTTACTCGAGCAACATTACATATGATGAATAAATATCATTTAATTTAACTAACACATAAAGTCATTATAAACTGAGACTACTCAAGTGTCAAGCATACATATAGAAAAACTCAAATATCTCATTTAGAAAATATTAAAAAAATAAAATAATAATCCACTATTAAACTTAAAAAACGAATAAAATAGTTTGATTAAAAAGAACTATTGATAAAAATTGTAGACGAAACAAATCTAACATGAAAGTAATATAATTCTAATAATAATTTGAATACATATATATAAATCTATATCTAATCTAATCTAATCTAATCAAAATATAAATAAAAAGCTATGTTCTATTTTATGTGAATTTTTTATTTGTAAAATCAATGTGTAGGTCTAATGTACATCTAAAGAAATTATATAAAAATCATACACATTAGATAAGTCTTATTCTTATAAATATTGTCAAATAAACATCTACTAGGTTAGTCCCGTGCGTTGCACGTTTATATATTATTGATTCATCAAACTATATATAGTAAACACAAAGTTAAGATGAATAATTAAATTATACGGAGTATGTCTTAAAATAGGCGATTAATATTGATTTAAGTAATAATGTCAACAAAACGAAAGATATTAAACATTATTACAAAGTATTATTACCAAGTAAAAGTTGTAAAGATTTAAAGAATTAAACATGGAATATGTACAAACATAAATTCAATTTAAATTGGTCAAAATATTCATGAAGACAACATGTTTTGTGGTAACTCATTACGTAACAAAAGCAACTAAAAATAATTAAAAATTTTAATTTCCAAATATAATGATAACAACTTTATTATTGTGCCTTAACTCCATCATATTGCTAACATATATTACAAATATATGTACTCTCAAATTGTAAAAACTAAAACATACATCATTTAAAAATAAAATTCATAAGATCATCATAATGAAAAATCACAAAAATGAAACAACATACCTTGATGTAAAAGTTATCTTCTATCTTTAAAATCATACTCACTTTTTTTTTTCTCTTTAAAATCATAGTCACTTTTTCTAATAACAAACACCAATTCTAGAATCACAAATTAATTATTGTATGGCAAAAAATACAAAGTATAACTGAATCTCTAATTATCTATACTACCTTATAAATTATTTACTTTTTTCAAATTATTTATACTATTTTTAATAAAATTATTTACAACATACATCCTTCAAGCAATAATATAAATACACTACCCCTTTTATATCAATTATTTTTACATTAATAATCACACCACCAACGCCGCCGCCACCACCACTATCCGTCTCCGCCACCGCCATCGACATCTCCACCACCACCACTCGTCATCCCCGCTACACCACCGTATCAGGCGCTCACATGCTATTACTATCACCAACAATCACCATTGAATTACCATATTGTATTGATCGACAATATAATACTAAAAAATAATGAAAGAGCGAATTACCATTGAATACCACTTCTTACATTTGTAGGAGTGGATTATTAGGGGGTGTTCGAGAGTCCTGAGTTTCATATCAGGCATGCGTGGTTCGAGTTCAACATACTACCCAATTGGATGTCATTGTGGTGTCTCAAATGATAACTGCTAACTCGCTATCAAAATAAAAAATATATAAAAAAAAAAAAAAATACAATGCCGAGTCGGTGGTTTTGTATACCAATAATCCTATGTTTCTATTCCATCAATAATATGTATTTAGGAGGAGCAATAAATATACAAACTTGATGTTAGATCAAGCGGCCGAGATGTATTATTATAAAGTTGAGGTGGTGTGTTCGATTGAGGCCCCCCTCTATTTTTTATTATATATATCTATACTATCTTATAAAGCATTTTGCCCTTTTTGAAAATCTCAATTCATGATTTGAAGTACCTAAAATACCCCTCTTCTTTATTCACTAATTTAAACATCTTTAGCTAATATACCTATAATACCCTTAAATCTCAACCACTCATTTTCTTCTCTCTCCTCAAATCTCAACCACTCATTTTTTTCTCTCTCCTCCATAAATCATTTTATTCATCTAATTCATTCAAAATCTTTTATCTCAAAAACCGTATATCGATAAATTATAAAAATTGTATGGGTGTTCTTAAAATTTCATGCTCTTTCATTAGAGATGTCATTCGATATACTTTCGACGAATTTTTAAATGCGAGGGCGGAGCCCGTACGGATAAAGCATTTGGCTATCACACTCTATGACTTATCACCTCCTATGACCTATCACCCCTACCCTCTCACCGCCGTAACGCGCGGGCACTTTCCCTCGTTTAAATAAAAGCATAACTACGTAGACGTGATGAGGTGTCAAGATCGTAGAGCGAATCGATATGAAAGTGACACGTAGGAAAAAGATGATGTGGCGACACCAGAGACATGCCACATAGGCGCTTGGAGATAGAGAATTATATATATATATATATATATATATATATAGAGAGAGAGAGAGAGAGAGAGAGAGATAGATATATTTTAATATGATATTTAATAATCCGTACATACTAAGATATGATGATATAAGATATAATTATTATATTTAAATAAAAATTATTTATCTAACAATTGACAACTAAGCAAAAATCTTACTTGTAAGCTAAATGAAATGCCACATAAGATTTTTCATATATATATAAAGAAGATATATAATTAAGAAGAAAATACATGGTATCAATTAAAAAAACAAAAACTGTCCAAATGTAAGGCTAAAAGGAGTGGGGCTACTCCTTTTGGAGGGGACTTGCGCCATGTGGCGCCATGTCACCATGGGAAAAAACTTAGAAAAAGTGGGGAGTGGGGCTACTTGCAAGGTAGGGGGACTTGTGACACTTGTCACATCCCAATGATTGTTTTTTTTTTCCTTTTCACCTCCATTTTTTTTATAAAAACTATTCATCTTTCCATAAATAAAATACATATAACTAAAAATCTATTACACATAACAATAAAATACATAATAAGTAAAATTCTATTACACACCTAAAATTCAAATACATAATAATTAAAGTTCATTACACACCATACTACAAAATAAAATATAAAATACGACATAAACTAGTCGTCATCGCTAAAGTAGGACTCAACGGTAGGCGGCACGTATTCTTCCTCATTCGCCCTCGCCGCGTGGTTCTCCCATAGATGATCCACCAAATCAGCCAATAACATGTTATGTGTTTCTCTGCTCCTAACCGCATTTGAGTTCTCAATCCGCTGCTCCATTGGAGTTTGTTGCCTCCAATAATCCTCGTCCAGAGTCGGGTCATGCTCGTAGAAGTCTTGACAATAAGCTTTGTCTTCATCATGCAAAATCATGTTATGTAAAATAATACATGCATATAACATGTCATGCATTTTCTCCTTGTTCCAAAACCGTGAAGGAAAACTAATAACTTTCCAACGCTTCCTCAACACGCCGAAAGCTCGCTCAATATCCTTTCGCGCCGACTCTTGTTTTTTCTTGAAGTATTTTCTTTTGTCATCAATTGGGTCGGTAAATGTCTTCACGAAGGTAGCATACTCCGGATAGATGCCATCACTCAAATAATATCCGGCTTTATAATAATTGTCGTTTGCATAAAAAGGAGCTACAATTTTGAAAGTTAACACGTTAGTTACTATATAATAAGTATAATGTTGAACTTTATAATAACTATAATGTCAAATTTTGTAAGTCTAACCTGTAGGTGCCAAACCGGATATAATTTCTTCAAGAATGGGCGACGACTCAAATACGTTGATGTCATTGTTCGAACGTTGCTGCCCAAAATAAGCATTCCAAATTCACAAATCAGTCGATGCGACCGCCTGAAGTATCATAGACGGCCGCCCAATATCCCCTCGTGTGTGCGTACCGCGCCATGCGGTAGGACACATCTCCCACGCCCAATGCATGCAATCAATACTACTTATCATGCCCGGGAAACCATGTAGCTGCTCATGCACATCATAAAGCCGTTGTATATCGCTAGAAGTAGGTCTACGTAGAAAAGTCGGCCCATATATACGTATAACACCTATAAAAATGTAAATAATATAACTATATAACTAAAATTATATAAATATGATAAATTATAAAATGTATAATAATATACTAATAAAATGTAAAAGTATATAATTAAAATTATGAAATGTAAATAATATAACTATATAACTAAAATTATATAACTACGTAATTATATAAAATGTATAATAAGTATGACTAATAAAATGTAAATAATATAACTATATAACTAAAATTATATAACTATGTAACTAAATTATGTATAATAAGTATGACATAATAAAATGTAAATAAAAAAGTTTTAGATTGATACCTTTACAAAAGTTGGCTAGTGACTCCCGTAAAACCCTCGCTGACATCTCGAAATTTTCGTCAACTGAGTCGACGCTACTGCCGTATGCTAATTGGCGAAGCGCGGCAGTACACTTTTGTATCGCGGTGAAACCTAACTTCCCACGACAATCATATCTTTGTTGGAAATACGTATACTCCTCTTCCAAATCTCTTGTTATTTGCAAAAATAAGCGTTTTCTCATACGGTAGCGCCTCCTAAACTCCCTCGGGGAATATACCGGATCGCTAACAAAGTAAAAACGCATCAACCGTTCGTTTGCCTCATGCCGTCTATGATCTAGGACCGCCCTTCACCTAAAACCCGGAACACGCGGTAGTGGTGCACCCCCTCCTCTTCTTCTTCTTCCTTTGCGGCTTCTAACATTGTGTTAATGGTCAAAACGATCGTACTCTCAATAGCCTCGTCTAGATCGGTCGAACCACCACTTGAATCGGAACTAGAAGATGAAAAATCATCTATATCTTCTGTTGGGTCGAAAATCGACCAAGTATAATTTGTTCAGAAATAGCTGAAGCTCAGTGAAGAATACTTGTACAGAATTCTGAAGCCGTTCAGAATTAGTTCACTGAAGCCTCACTTCAGTTCAGATCAACGTATCAGAATACCATTCAGCTGAAGTCAAAAACTGAAGACTGAAGAAAGAGAATCAGCTCAGATGTGGAGCTCAGAAGTTGATTCTACCTGATCGAAGACTGAAGCAATCTCAGTGTAAAGTACTTACAACACTTTACACTGATTACGAGGAAGCCTTTTTTACTTTACACGCCTTTACCCAGTTAATAGATTTATCTATTAATAAAGTACAAGGTTAAGTAAAAGGTTGGGAATAAAGTATGAAATGTCACATCAATTGACTTTCATACTTTACCTTAAAATATATGCATACAGGAATTATCTTTAATTCCTTAAATGCTCCCAACCATATTTGTACGGCCTGGTCCACATCAGCATGAACCTTGCCTATAAATATAAGGCTTCTCACAACTTGCAAACAGCTTGAAACTTTAGCATTGCAACTTGTGAGATATACTCTAAGTAATTCTTACGAGTATTTTCAAGTTATTAGATCACTTGTATTTCTAGGTTGTTTAGATATTTACACTTTGGGTGTTTATCTTTGTTCCGCAACAACCTTTGTATTTGTTTATATCAATAAATCAAATACATTGAAAAAGTACATCGTGTCTCAATGCTATATACTTGATCTATACATATTATTTATATAGTTTCAGCACTTATTGTTTCTCGTTATTTACTTTTAGTCATTTACTTCATTGTTTCTATCCATATCTGGATCGTATTCTGAACTGGTCTATTTCCAGTTAGAATTACTTGCCAGTCGGGTTTAACCATCATATTTGGGACTTACAATTGGTATCAGAGCAACAAGGTTGAATTATATTAATTCCTTAACCTTTGATCTGCAAAGATGGTTGACCAAGTATTCAATGAAGGCCCTGACCCTAATGCTACTACTCCACCCCTATCATCAACAACAATATACCATCGCATAATGTACATGTACACTTTCCAAATAATCCTGTTCCCAAGTTTGATGGGAACAGTGAAAATTTTCAAACATGGAAAGCATGCATGCTCAAATATATTTCTGGTGTTGAAAGACATTTGACCGATATTCTTAAAGAAGGACCCTTTGTCCCCATGAATGCCTCCTCTGTTGTCAGAAATGCTGATGGGACTCCTAGGTTATCACCTAAGAAGAAGGATCATTGTTCTGAGGAAGATCATAGGCTGGTAGACCTTGATACCAAGCTACAAAAAATGATCTTGTATGCTGTTCCTGAAACTCTTATGCCCACCCTTGTTTTACTTGAAAATTCAAAATTAATGTGGGAGGAACTTATGACACAGTTTGAAGGCACCTCTGAGACCATAGTCACAAGAAAAGTTGCTTTAAATAAAAGATATGAGTCTTTTTTTGCTATCCCTAGTGAAACTTTAACTCAAACATACATCAGATTTACTAATCTGGTAAATCAATTGAAAGCCCTGGGTGTAACTAAAGACAAAGAAATTTTGTTAGAAAAGTTTTGTGACATCTTACCTTCTAAATAGGAAAACTTGATCTTGGTTTTAAGACAAGGAAAAACCTTGCACAGTCACACTCTTGCTTCCTTATATGGAGCCTTCAGATACACTGAAGAGAACAAAGCTGAGAGAGCTGTGGCTGAGCAAGATGCCAAAAATCATGCTTCTACCAGTTCAGTCATGGTTCAGTACTCTGAGCCACATGGGACTGCTCTACTATCTTCTGAGAGTGATCATTCTGACTCGATGAAGAAGATGGTCTCTGAAATGTTAAAAACTGGTATTTCTGGTAATGTAACTTATGATTGTGATGAGGATGACAATGATGATCTGGTTGCCATGCTGGCTAAAACGTTTAATCATTTTAAGGCCAAATCAAATCGATCTGGCAAACCATTTGCTTCCAGCGCTTCTATTGACAAGTCTAATCTTGAATGCTTTAAGTGTGGCAAGAAAGGACATTTCATGAAGGAATGCAGATCTAGTCAGCCTTCATCATCACAATCTGCCCCTAATCATTCTACTTTTCAGAAATCTGATGATAGCTATAAGGCTAAGTACAAGAAGCTGAAAGCCCAAATAGCTCTCATGGCTCAAGACAACTCAAGCAATAATGGTTGTATGATTGCCAAGACTGAAAAATGGGAAGAATCTGATGAGTCATCTGATGATGAGGAAGAAGTTAGGGACATGTGTTTCATGACACGTGAAGATCAAGGTCATTTGGTCAAATCTGATGTTGAATCTGGTCGATGGGTGGATATAGTCATGAAAAAGGTTAGTGACTTTGGTTTTGAAAGTAATGAGGAACAAAAACTGGACCTTTTGGTTCTTTTAGAGGCTGACATTTCATTTTTGTCGAAACTGTGCGTTCAGAAAGTCTAAAAATGTTTGAAAGTAATACTTCTGAACTGAACGCCAGTCAGGCCAGACTAAAAGAGCTGAAAGATGTTCAGTTGGCTTTAAAAAGTTATCAGTCTATGGTTTCCACTTTAGAGTTGGAAAAGGAAGAATTGAAAACCATCCTTGAAAAGGAACAAAAAATAATTAAATCTTAGATGAAAGCACCAAATCCAGATGCTGCAATTAAAAATACTTTTGCAAATCAAAGAACAGCATATGAATCTAGTGATCTTCATTTGGCATCTATAATCACTGATTTAGATGCACTTCCAAAGGCAATGAAACCATAAATTATTTTTCCTGAAGTTGGCAAACAGAAAACTGTGACTGATAAGGCCCAGGAACAATCTGAGGGTAAATCTGAAACAGCTCAGACCACTGTTTCAGAAAAGAAGGCTAAATCCAAAAAGCCATCCCCTCAGTCTTCATCTAAGGTTCCTAAAAACCAAAAGAAGAAGAAAAATGTCTCCCCTACTGAGCCTTCTACCTCTGATTCAGGTAAGGCTCAGGTGTCTAATGAAGAATCAATTTTGTTGAGGTTAGAGAGTCAATTTCAATTATTGGCTAGACAAGTGCAAAGTTGCAATGCACGTTTAAAAAATGCTGAAACCACTCCTCTTCAACCTAAACAAAATGCAAAACCTTTTTTCAAACAAATCAAGCAAAACTCTGAAAAGAAAAAGGTTGAAAGCTCCATCAAACCAACTGTTTTTATTTCATCTGAAATAATGACTGAGATCCCTTTTGATCCTTCAGTTCCTCATGAACCAAAGAAATCTGAGACGTCTAAGGGAGAGTCTAGTGAACCCATCAAGAGATGGGTTCCCAAAAAGAACTAATCTTTGTATTTGTGCAGGGAGACCGAAAGAAGAATATATGGTTTCTTGACAGCGCTGCTGGCAGAACCATGACTGGTTATCAAACCCTGCTGGAGGAATATAGGGTGCAAGAGGGGCCCTCAATCACATTTGGGAATGATGAAAATGGACAAACTGAGGGATATGGTGTTGTGAATAATGGATAAGTCAAATTCACACGTGTTGCATATGTGAATGGTTTGAAATATAACCTGATCAGTGTCAGTCAACTGTGTGATGATGGCTTCAAGGTATTATTTGATATTTCACAAGGCACCATATTCAACAGAGATGGAAAGGTAGTATTGATTGCACCAAGAAAAGGAAACATTTATATCATTGATATGAATAGTTCACCCACTGAACAATGTTTCTACAAAAGGCAGATGAAGACACAAACTAGTTATGGCACAAGAGATTATCCCATCTGAACTTCAAGAATATTAATAAGTTTTCAAGAAAACAACTTGTTGATGGGATACCCTCAATGTCTTTCAATAAAGACAAGCCATGTCCAGGTTGTGAAATGGGTAAGCAGAAAAGAGCTTCATTCAAGACAAAGCAAAGTTTTAGTATAACTGAACCTCTTCACATGCTTCACATAGACCTCTTTGGACCAGTGAATGTTCAGACAAGAGCAGGAAAGAAGTATACCCTTGTTGTTGTTGATGAATATTCAAGATATTGCTGGATAATTTTCCTCAGATCCAAGAGTGAAGCTGCTGCTGAAATCATTGCTCTCATCAAACAAATTGAACTCAAGTATAAGCGAAAAGTTTGTCAGCTCAGAAGTGACAATGGCACTGAATTCAGAAATGCAACTCTGGAGTCCTTCTACACTGAAACTGGCATATCTCAGAACTTCTCTTCAGCCCACACACCAGAGCAGAATGGTGTAGTAGAAAGAAAGAATCATACGCTGATTGAAGCTGCTAGAAGTATGCTAAATGAATCTGGTCTTCCAAAAATTTCTGGGCTGAAGTTGTTGCAACTGCTTGCTACACTCAGAACAGATCTGTCTATGTCAAAAGACACAAGAAGACAGCTTATGAAGTACTCAGAAATAGAAAGCCTAATATTGGATATTTCCATGTATTTGGATGTCCAGTATACATTCTGAATGATTCAAGTTAGCTTGGAAAATTTGATGCAAAAGCTGATGAAGGGTACTTCCTAGGATATTCAACAAATCGTAAAGCCTTTAGAGTCTATAACAAGAGACTTGAAAAGGTTGATGAGTCAATTCATGTTACCTTTGATGAATCTAATTCTGCAATCTTTAGAATTCAACTCCTGTACCACCCTCAGAAAGTCCAATAAGTTTTGGTGATTCTGATCCTATTGTCCAATCTGATCAGTCACCTGAACCTGCTTCTGAACATCTCAGTTCAGAACCAATAATAAACAAGTCAAGCAACATTCCATTCTATCCTTCAGTAAGTTTTAAACTACCTTCTGAACTGACTATTGGATCAGATGTACATGCTGCTTCACCTCAGCTATCAGTGTCCACTGAATTACCCTAATCTGAACAGTTTCATGATGCAAATCATGATCTGCAGGAGGAAGATGATGAGACTGAAGTAGTCTTTTCTGAAGCACCTCCTGAAGTAAATCAGAGGAGTTCTTGCACTGATATCATTGTTCATCCTGGTCATTACACTAAGTGGACAAGAGCACATCCAATCGAGTAAATCATTGGAGATTCCACTAGTGGGGTTCAGACCAGAAGAGCCACAAGCGATCAATGCTTAAATGTCAGCTTCTTATCACTGATAAAACCGAAGAAGATTGACGAGGCTATGAAAGATCCTAGCTGGATTAAAGCCATGCAAGATGAGCTTAATCAGTTTAAAAGGAACAATGTTTGGGAACTTGTTCCTTGTCCTAGTGATCTGAAGAAAGAACCAATTGGGACAAGATGGGTCTTCAGAAACAAGATGGATGAAGATGGTCATGTGATTCGAAACAAGGAAAGACTTGTTGCAAAGGGTTACTCACAAGAAGAAGGAGTAGACTTTGATGAAACTTTTGCACCAGTTGCTAGACTAGAAGCTATCAGAATTTTCTTAGCTTTTGCAGCTCATCATGAGTTCAAAGTCTATCAAATGGATGTCAAAAGTGCATTCTTGAATGGTGAATTGGAAGAAGTTGTGTATGTGTATCAGCCACCAGGGTTCATAAATGAAGAAAGACCTCATTGGGTGTACAGACTGAACAAAGCATTATATGGTCTGAGACAAGCACCTAGAGCCTGGTTGTAAAATAGATAGGAAAAGTACCACATGTGGTTGTCATTTCCTAGGTGGCAAATTGGTCAGTTGGACAAGTAAGAAGCAGACTGCAGTATCACTCTCCACAGCTGAAGCTGAATACATTTCTGTAGCCAGTTGCTGCGCTCAGATTTTGTGGATGAAGAACTAACTAACTGATTATGGTGTTAAGTATACAAAGACTCCAATATTTTGTGATAACACCAGTGCCAATGCCATCTCTCACAATCCTGTCATGCACTCCAAAACCAAGCATATCGACCTCAGGTATCATTTTATTAGAGATCACATTATAAAAGGTGATATTGAACTTCATTTCATTCCCACTGACAAACAACTCGCTGATGTTTTTACAAAACCCTTGGATGTCAAAACATTTAAACATCTCATCAGTGAGTTAGGTATGCTAAATCCTGCATAGCATCACCTCAGGGGAAGTGTCAAATATTTTTATGTTTAAAAGAATTTTTCTCTAAGGAGGAACTTTGCTTTCAGAAAAATATTTTGACTGAAATGCTTCAGAATTTCTGAAATGATTTCAGAATAAGTGTGAAAACTGAGATGGTTCAGATTCCTTAAATCTGATCATGCTCAGATTTAAATAAGTTATTTCTGAAATAAGTTAGTCCTTTATAAGGTCTTTTGGATACTTGGTCGTTGTGTGAACACGTGACAGTTACTGTATAACGTTTGAATAATGATGCTTTCTGCTGACGTGTCACACAAGTTGCGCCGTAAATGAAAAGTAATGATCACTTTTTCTTTAAAAGTGTTGAAAAGTTTTGTGAAAATGTGGGGTCATAACCGTCGTTGCATTAAATGCGGACGTATAACCAAAATTATTTTCGGACTTCAAACCCGATCAAAATTGATTTCATTAAAATAATATTTTTTTTTGGGTTTGAATTTCAAAATCAATTTTATTTTATTTATTTTGGAAAAACCCTTTGTATTCCATCATAAATATAAATACCTTTTCAAAAATAATTCCTTCATTTACTTCTCTTTACATTTACTCCCAATCATCATTCTCTCTCTTTTTCTCATTCCTTCATAATTCCAAAACCCTAAATTCATCTTCCATATTCAGTTTTCCCTTGTAGAAACAATGGCTAAACCTGTTTCTCAAGCCAAATCACTAATAGCCTTCGAATACAAACCATCAAAAGTAGTCAAGGCCAATGCACAATGGCCAAAAGGGTTCGATCCATTGACCCTTAGGTTCAATATGAACAATTTCGTGGCCGCACTGAATGCCAAACACAAAACATTGATGGGGAGGTTAAACAGGTTTCTTGAAGAATCCCCTCTCCATTATGCCTTGACTACAGATCCTCAAGTATTGTATCATAGATACTTACTTGAATTCTGGTATACTACTACTTTAAGCAAGGATGAAAAATCCATTGCTTTTTCTTTGAAAGAAGGCACAAAGCAGTATATCCTTTCACTTGATGGGTTTCGGGATGCCCTTCATCAGAATTACCTTCCTTCTCCTTCAGCCTATGCAAAAAGGCTTAAGGGAGTTAATTTTAGGGAGGTACTGCACGCCATGGGTCACAATGACATGGTCGATGCTGAGCACAATCTGAGAACATCTGGACATATCTTCCTGTCTGGATTTGGAAATTGTTGGAGGTATTTTTGGACTCAGATTGTGGAGTGCCTAGGAGGAAACTGGGGTGGATTGGACCAGATTTCATTATCACAAGTAGAAATCGGGTACTATTTATGGCATGGGATTGAGGTGGACTTCGCTGAGATTCTCTTCTCTCAGTTGGTGACAAAGTTAAAAGGCAAGAGAAGTCCACATATCTCATTTCCCAGATTTCTGAGCATTTGCTTCATGAACATGCTTGGAGATGTGTATCACATGGAGGGACTTGAGTCTTCAGCAACGGAGTTCTGCAGGGATCTATCAAAGCTATCCACTTCAGAAGCAGAACCAGAACTTTCTGCTGCAATGACTCAGGTAATAAATAAAACTGAAACAACACGACCGGCTGGCTCAGAAAGGTCACCGAGCGGGTCGCAAAAGAATGTGAGACCCATTGGTGCACCTGGTGGTCAAATGTTGAAGTTGTTTAAAACCCCATCAACTTCATCTACCCAACCACCAATTCCCTCCTCCACTGACCAACCTGAGGATCTCCCAAAAGATCCCTCAGGATCTCCAAAGGGCTTATTAAAACGTCGTAAATATAAGCAGTCCTCACAGCCCAAGGACATTAGTACCGAAGCAAACCCCTCTGGATCTTCCCAACAAGAACCAGAGGAATCGAGTCCAAAGGGAAACCCACAAGCAGCCATCTCCAAAACTTCTTTAGGAGGAGATGGTGAAGAAAATGTACGTGTGTCCGCCCAGCACACAATAGAGTCAGTGTCTGCACGCGCACCCCCTGAAACTTCACAAATCTTACACTCTACTGCAGCAAAAATTGATGAAGTCTTTGGTGTGACACCACCTAAGACTGAGATTCCAGACTCTACGGCCGATGAAGTGATTCTTGATGATGGTACGAGAATCATTAAGGCAACCCCCGTGTCTACTGTCTTTGGCGATGATACTTTGGTTGAGCCAACCCATAAATCTGGTGACGATGCATCTGCAGCAGCTGTTGTTGAACCAGAAGCTGGTTCAGGTACCAGTGATCTGAACCAGGGCATATCTGATCAGACTGCAGTTTTAACTAACCTCTGGGATGAAGATGAGCCACCTCAAGGGAATCTTGATTCCTTTTGATGACTTTGATGAGATCAAGGAGAATCAGTCTTCTGATTCTGAGCCAACCTTCAGCCTCACAAACGTTCCTCCTCCCCCAGAAATCCAAAATATACTTGTTGAACAACCATATCGCCAACCACAAACTTCTCATGAACATCCATATTTTCCACCAGGCTTAACTCCTGCCTATGTTACTTCACCAACTTTTCAACCACAACTACAACACCTTCACCCCCAAATTCACAATGTTCCAAGGCCTTAGAACTCTTCCCTTCATTGCTTCTGCTTCTACACAACCACCTCCTCCTTTGAGTGTGGAAGCACAGTTAGAGAAATCAAATTCCAAAGTCCAAAACCTTCTTGTTCAGGTTGAGGGCTTAACAAAGTCTCTAACTGCCAACACTAAGTCCCTGGCTGATATGAAAGGTGCTCAGTTGTTTCTTGGAGTGAGTTGACAAAAGTTGCTGGTAATGAGGGATTAGTGGCTGGGAAGCTGAATGAATTAGTGTATGCTTGCAACCACATCAGTGCAGCAATAAGGGAAGCCTTCAAACTGACAAAGAGGGAGGTTCAAGCTTCTGTTGTGGCGAACTTGACTTCCTCAGTTCAATTAATAAAGCAAGATATTATGTCAGTTGGGAAGGAAGTGAATGAGTTGGTTAAGAAGCCCAGTGTTAACGAAAAAGAACTTGGGTCTTCTATAAGTGTTGAAATTATTGAGAAGATGAAGTCTGAGCTCTCTCAGGAATTTGTTGCTCAGATTTCAGCTTCAGTGGCTAAAAAGGTGGAAGAGAAGGTCAGAAAAATGGTCGATGAACTTACAAGAGACACTCATAAAAGAGTTGACAAGGTTGTTGAAACTGTTCAGAAGTCTGTGTCTACTCTTGATGAAACTGTAAAGGGCCAATCGAAACAACTTGATGAAATTCTGACCTTGCTCAAGAAAGAACATGTTGTTGCTCCTCCTCCTCCTGCTTCATTTTCTGAGGAAGATCGAAAAATGCTGAAAGATTTAACTGAAAAAGAGGCTTTGAACCTTAACTCATCATTCAGATTAAGGGCTCAGTTCTCTACAATGGCAAAGGGCATTTCTGATTGTCTTCAGCAGCAGAGTTGGGAACCTCTGAAGGCCATGCAGACAGCTATTGATTTATATGCCAAGATGCCTTCTGAGGTCCCCAAAGGGGGAAAAGATGTGCCTATTGGTCTGCTTTCAAGTACTCAAGAATTGATAGAAGCAACCAAGAAGCAAGCTGAGGTGCAATCTGATAGTGCCTCAGTTCAGGGGGAACAAGTTCAGAAATCTGAAGTCCAAGTTTCTGAACCAGTCAAGAAGGATAAGGGCAAGGCCCCAGTGGTGGATGAACCTAAGAAGAAAAATGCTAAGGGTTCTGGGCTAGTTGTTGGTGAAAATGTAGATGAGCATGGTTATCCCTTGCCTGATCTTGATGCTGATGGCAAGAAATTAGAGGCTCTGCAGAAGCAAGTCTCTAATCAATACATAATGTGGAGGGAAAACAAGGAAAGAGAAAGGGCACAACATCTTTCGATGGGGACCCTTGATCATGTAGATGCTGCAGCTCTTGGTCTTTCATTAGAAAGATATCAGAAGATCAAAAATGATCCAAGAGTGCAGAAGGCATTGGCTGAGATGGCTGATTATGAGTATAGGAGTGAAGTATTCTCCCTTAGAACAAAAGCTGGACCATCTCACTTTTAAGTTGTCCATTGAGGACTTGGTGAAAAATAGAGAAAAAGAGATGGTGATTAAAAAGAAAGAAATTCTGGATGGAGTTCTGAAGGTTGAAAAAGAGTTGTCAAGGCCACCCACAAAGCCCAAAGTGACTGGACCTAGATCCTCAAGAAAGAATATTCGTGATGCTGATCTTTACTTTTCAGCCAATTTCTGATGATGCTGCTGAGATCCAAAGGAAACATGAAAAGGATCAGTATGATCATTATATGAAGCATCGATCCCATCCAGCTAAAATAATTGACATAGAAGTAACAAAAGCTGATGGATTGAAGCTCTTTGATTTGGTTGTCAAAAGAGAAGGAAGAGCAGCTGAAGAATACAATCAGGTTTCAGTGCACGAATTTGGGATTTCTGAGCATAGAGAGATGATCTAGATTCTGAGGGGGAAGCCAAAATCTGCTCTGATTGGTGCATGGTTATCAAGAATACAACAAAAGATGCAAGCCAAGGTGGAGATGGAAGGCAGATTATTTGGAAAGAAGGATCATTCTCCACTGAAGAGGAAACCTACTGAAGCACCTTCTGGTTCAAGGCCTGCCAAGAAGTAGTTCCTTTTTTTCAGATTATCATTTACTTGTATATTTATTTACAAATGTAACAAACACTTCAGTTTGTATATATATGTTACATATTGTAGCTAACAAGTAGATGATAGGTTTAAGTTAGAAAAATCACAAGTAAAATTCTGAGACATCAATGATCTATAAGATGTACTTAGAAAATTTTTACAACTTAAACAAAACCTTGCATTTCAGACTTACAAACATGTATAGATAGAAGTCTGAGATGCATGCACTATTTCAGAACAAATAGGGGGAATTTGTTGGGTCGAAAATCGACCAAGTATAATTTGTTCAGAAATAGCTGAAGCTCAGTGAAGAATACTTGTACAGAATTCTGAAGCCATTCAGAATTAGTTCACTGAAGCCTCACTTCAGTTCAGATCAACGTATCAGAATACCATTCAGCTGAATTCAAAAACTGAAGACTGAAGAAAGAGAATCAGCTCAGATGTGGAGCTCAGAAGTTGATTCTACCTGATCGAAGACTGAAGCATCTCAGTGTAAAGTACTTACAACACTTTACACTGATTACGAGGAAACCTTTTTACTTTACACGCCTTTACCCAGTTAATAGATTTATCTATTAATAAAGTACAAGGTTAAGTAAAAGGTTGGGAATAAAGTATGAAATGTCACATCAATTGACTTTCATACTTTACCTTAAAATATATGCATACAGGAATTATCTTTAATTCCTTAAATGCTCCCAACCATATTTGTACGGCCTGGTCCACATCAGCATGAACCTTGCCTATAAATATAAGGCTTCTCACAACTTGCAAACAGCTTGAAACTTTAGCATTGCAACTTGTGAGATATACTCTAAGTAATTCTTACGAGTATTTCCAAGTTATTAGATCACTTGTATTTCTAGGTTGTTTAGATATTTACACTTTGGTGTTTGTCTTTGTTCCGCAACAACCTTTGTATTTGTTTATATCAATAAATCAAATACATTGAAAAAGTACATCGTGTCTCAATGCTATATACTTGATCTATACATATTATTTATATAGTTTCAGCACTTATTGTTTCTCGTTATTTACTTTTAGTCATTTACTTCATTGTTTCTATCCATATCTGGATCGTATTCTGAACTGGTCTATTTCCAGTTAGAATTACTTGCCAGTCGGGTTTAACCATCATATTTGGGACTTACATCTTCCATAATTTAAAAAACATTTGGTGTATGTTTTGTATAAAAATGTGAAAGATATGTTGTGTGTTTTGGTTTTGTTTTAGTTGATTGTTAAAATGAATGGTTGATATGTGTATATATAGAAAGAAGAAAAGAAAAAAAAATTAAAGTAGCCGTTACCTACCGTTGGCACGGAATCCATGGCTTGATCAAAGCATTTCACAGGCGATCAAAAACTATCGCCAATTTCCTTCTTTTTGGCTCTTTCGCCCACGCGGGCCGGTGTTCCAGGCGATGGGCTCGGCGAAGGGGGGATATCGCCCCACTCCCCTCAGTCTAAAAAACCTAAGAAAATAGAAATCTTATATTCACAAATCAAAGATTTTTTGGTAATGATTTCTTGTTCTTGTATGTAATATGTGAAGCCGTGAAACACAACCACAATCCCACCTTTCAATTACAATGTATGAACTATGGTTGGTGTTGACTTTTGACCAACCACTCATGGCTTGCCACATCTCCACCCAACCGACCTTATATTTCCATCCCATCAACATTCACCAACCTTCAATTTAATTTACTTCTGATTTTGCTGTTGATCGATTGAGCCGAAAGGAGCATCGTTATCAGGGTTTGGTTATTTTTAATTTTACAATGCATGTTTGTATGTGTATATATAGAAAGAAGAAAAGAAAAAAAAATTAAAGTAGCCGTTACCTACCGTTGGCACGGAATCCATGGCTTGATCAAAGCATTTCACAGGCGATCAAAAACTATCGCCAATTTCCTTCTTTTTGGCTCTTTCGCCCACGCGGGCCGGTGTTCCAGGCGATGGGCTCGGCGAAGGGGGGATATCGCCCCACTCCCCTCAGTCTAAAAAACCTAAGAAAATAGAAATCTTATATTCACAAATCAAAGATTTTTTGGTAATGATTTCTTGTTCTTGTATGTAATATGTGAAGCCGTGAAACACAACCACAATCCCACCTTTCAATTACAATGTATGAACTATGGTTGGTGTTGACTTTTGACCAACCACTCATGGCTTGCCACATCTCCACCCAACTGACCTTATATTTCCATCCCATCAACATTCACCAACCTTCAATTTAATTTACTTATGTTTTTGCTGTTGATCGATTGAGCCGAAAGGAGCATCGTTATCAGGGTTTGGTTATTTTTAAAAACTTTTACAATGTATGTCTTATGTGCACAAAATATGGGATGGAATAAATAGTATGAACTGGGATCGAGCGATGTTGGAAACATTCACAAGGAAGAAACCCACTTTGTGGCGAGGTAAGTTTGCGAGGCTGGGTTCTTGAAGCAGCAGCGCTTAGCAGTTAATTTTTTTTAGAGTTAATTACAGAAGTCGTCCCTGTCGTGGACATCCACTTGCAGCTTTCATCCCTAAGTTTAATAAATTACAGTTTTAGTCCAAAAAACTTTGGTCCGTCAACACTTTTGGTCCTGGGTAGTAACGTCCGTTTAAAAACCCATCACGTGCCAGCCACGTGATGGGTATTTTCGTAATTAACTCTACAATAAATAAATTAAGGGGAAAAATACATTTCAACAACCCTACTTCTTTTTCTTTCCCAGATCTTTCACATCCTTTATAACAACCACCACCGTAATCTAAAACCTATCAAATATATGCTCCTTTAATCAAAAAGAACAAAACACTCATCGGTAAAGTTACATCATCAAAAGAACAAATAAATATCATCATCACCACTAAACATTAAACATCATCATCTAACATCATCATCATCACCACGTACTTTGAGTCCATAAAATCTATTCTTTGAGTTACATCACCGCAACATGCTTTCCATCGAGTTATACACTAAATTCATATTTGGAAAACACTAGCAGTCGAGATTTCTAAAATACCGATCAAGATCGTGAACCGCGACAGTCAAGATCTTAAGGTTTCAGATGGCGGGTATGGGTGGTGGCTAGCCGGATCTTAGGGTTTTCAGATGGTAGGTGGTGTCCAGATCTTATGGTTTCAAAGGTGGCTATGGGTGGTGGTCGGATTTTAAGGTTTCAGATGTAGGCGTGGGTGGTGGCCGGATTGTTATTACCCATGTTGACCGCCGTTGACTAGTGACGTGTTTGACCACCAGCACCGTCCCTCGGATCTTCATCTTCAGTCTTTAAATGGTTTCCATCTTTTTCCTTACGAATATAAGATCTCTTTGGTTTAATTAGTGATAAAGAAAGGTGATTTTCTATATTAGATTTAGATTTGGTTTAATATATGATTATTTTTGGATGGGATTTGTTGTACTTTGGATTTAGTTGGTTTTGGTTTTGAATTTTGAATTTGGATTTGAATCTAAATTTCATTTAAAAAAAAATAGATTCGGATGTTCTAGTTGGATGGTATTGATGATGATGATGATCTAAATTTTATCTTAAAAAAATTAGACAAGGTGATGTTTTAGTTGCAGGATGATGATCTAAACCTGGGTTATGAGAAGGGAAATGACGAAGATACCCATCACGTAGTTGGCACATGATAAGTTTTTAAACGGACGTTACCACCCAGGACTAAAATTGTTGATGGGACAACGTTTTTGGACTAAAATTGTAATTTATTAAACTTAAGGACGAAAACTGCAAGTGGCAGTCCACGACAGGGATGATTTCTGTAATTAACTCTTTTTTATTAGGAATATTAATTTTTACAAAAGGGACACAACAAGACTTCTTGTAAAGCTGATAAAAGGCCAACACAAAAGGATGCTAGAGGTGATGTTGGGCTTGGGCCTTGGTAGCTGCCAAAACTGTTTGAAGGTTGTTAAGTATTATATAATGTTTTAGGTCTTTTGATACTCTGTTGCCAATACTTTTGGTTCACACTGCTAATACTTTTCTCTTTTTTTGGGATGTTTTGTATGCAATGTGCAGTATGTGTAATGCTTTACATGTAACTTGACATGTATCTTTTGAATTTTTGGCAGCTGAATGGGTATATGACCTTATAACATATAGTTAATGCTACCATATTTTAACTTTGCATTTAGACTTGTTTGTATTTTGTTCTTGAGATAACATGGTAGCAACATAATAATAGTGGGTCAACAATTTTACTAACATGGCAGAAATAACGATGTACACATCAGCATCCAACATGGCATAAATAACGATGTTATAACTGGGTTACATCATTAGTGGGAAAAAAAAAGTTGAATACATACAATAGAACTTTTAAAAGTTGGTTACATACAATAACAAAAATGACAAAATGTAACACCCCAACAAGACGGAATCATGAGGGTTACACCAATAGCACAGCACGACATGGAAATTATGTAGAGCAAAACTAAATGCATAGATAGGATTCAATAATCCATACAAAACATTTAACAATACTAGTTTCGGCTCATACAAAACCATAACCCTTATCGGGGATAATGAATCACGGATCCAAGAAAAGGTCCAAGTCCAATCCTAGCATGCAATGAAACTTCCAATACGTCTTTAATCCACATGATTACCTGAAAAGTGTACTAAAATGCGTCAACATAAAGTTGGTGAGTTCGTATGGGTAAGTAATAGGAAACAAGTGTCGGGATAACAACCGTTAACGATATACGAGGATTAGAATACCTAATCACGTCCAAGGAAACCTTAAAAGGTTTCATGTTATCACAAATCAATACAAGTCAACGTCAACGTCCAATAATCGTCCATATATAAATATAACGTCAATAACGGCACGACTTACATAATAAATAATGCGTCATATCTCGGCACGACTTACATAATAAATAATGCGTCACATATCGGCACGACTTACATAATAAATAATGCGTCATATCTCGGCACGACTTACATAATAAATAATGCGTCACATATCGGCATGACTTACATAATAAATAATGCGTCACATATCGGCACGACTTACATAATAAATAATGCGCGAAATACGTTTCTGGCACGTCTTACATAATAAATAATGCGCGATATACGTTTCTGGCACGACTTACATAATAAATAATGCGCGAACATAAACACATACGAACACGTAAACAAGCAACCAAGTAGGCATTTAACGTCTCGTTCCATATCATAACAAAATGAATCAACCGACAACCGTTTAACAACAAGTACACTTTCCACCCCAAAATAAGATAAACGTAGGGGCTACGAAACTCACATCATAACGTATCTAGTTAACGACCACACAATGCACATACACTTCATACGATTCTACTTTCAAGGAATCATAGATGCTTATATATAGGGTCACCCGCAGCCTTCCCACCACATCTACAACTCATTGAAAGTATAATCGTCTTCCATGTATGTACAACTATCCAAACCACAACATGTATTCATAAACGAAAGCATAATTAACCGAGCGATAAGTCTATACGTCAATAGAACAATCAATCAATTAGGTAACCAACAATTAAACAAGTATGTACACTTTTCAGCCCGAATCTCAATAGAGTAGGGAGCTACGGAACTCACCTTAGCCTTAGAAGTCGTTAGAATGAGCTTAAGCGGGGGAGCGGGGAGCACAACGATCACAAACCTATTACATTAACATCCCAACATCATAAGGTGTCCTACATTAAGTTACAAGACACCCCATGATCGTTAAACGAACCAAAACGAAAGCTGGGAAAACTGAGTTTAGGGACCGGCGTATCTTATGCTGGGTCTGGCGTAAGATATGGTGGTCTAGAAAATGTGGTTTTGGCGTCTCGAGTTAAAGTTCTAGCGTACACAGAAGGGTTTTGGCGTAAGGCAAAAGGAGAGCGGCGTATCTTATGCCAATGGCTGGCGTAACATATGCTGGCCTAGAAAGTAAGGTTTTGGCGTAAGCTCGAAAATGAGCAATGGAGAGCACCGTAACTTATGCCACGTTTGGCGTAAGTTATGGTGGCCTAGAAAAGGCGATTTTCTGGAAAACGATTTTTGGACCAAAATTGAGATACCAAATCGACTCTTTCGCTTCAAATCAGGTTTTCACACTTTGACAAAACCTTATTCTAGTAAAACCAAGTCATAAAATCATATTTTTACATAAACCCACTTCCAATTTCTCAAGCTTTGATTCAAAACAAGTTTTGAGCTAAAACTTATAGTTTACGCCAAAATCGACCACCAAACATTTAGATCTATAACGGGGAAGTATTCTACAATGTAAAAGGAACGTTTTGAGCTATGAAACACTTACCAATTCAACACCCAACTCCAAATCCGATTTTGAAACCCTAGAGGAGGATGAACACTTGGAACAATGGAAATTCTTGGATTCTTGATGATTCTTATTATTATGGTTATAAGATGTAGTTAATTTAACATCAACAACTCAATCATTCAAGAACTTATGGTAAATTTATGGTGGTTTTTGTTGGTGGTTGATGAAGATGGAGAATAAGTAAAGATGGAAGAGAAAGAAAAGAGATAAGATTTTGGTAAGAAGAAAAATGAGTGGGTGTGTGGTGGGGGACTAGGGGCCCCGACCTTGGTGTCCAAAAAGGAGGCTCCCGCTCCGCTAATTCCGACCAATAGCTATTCGTTAATCGTTTAAACGCTAAAACGAACCCGGAATGACAAACAAACTTCAAATTATGCTAAGCCTCGACAAAACGCTCGAGAAATCTCATTAATTCATGAAAGTCATTTACATTTACTTACATTTAATTGCAAGTCAAATCTAGTCAAATTATATGTCGTCTTACGTCACGAAGTAAATCAATACGGCCACTGTAAGTGCACGTCTATGTCAATAGCAGTCTAGATTGTTTGAGCTTATATTGTAATATGTCTTTGTAATGTGATTATCATTAATGAACTTTGTATTATGCATAGAATACTAGATTAAGTTTAAGTATTGAATGTATAAATCTGCTTAAGTATGAATTGCGACCTCGCAATTCATAAGGGAAATGCGACCTCGTATTTGCAGGGTCAAATACGAGGCAGGACACGTGTTGCGACCTCGCAAAGGTGTCGAGCTGGGCTGGATTTGCAAGGCTAGCTCGTTGTAGCCCAGATCTTGTATTCCCTATATATATCAAACCCTAACAGAGTTTAGGGTTGAACATTTGTCGAAATATCAAGCATATTGTGCAGGTTATAGTCGTCAAAGGTCGTTCCGCTAGGCCTAGAGAAGATCTGCGAGGCAGCAGATAATCTAAAGGCTTGTTGTGAATCACCAAGTTATAGTGAGGGATTCCGCACCTCAAGATAACTGGAGCAAACTATTAACGATCCGATTCAAGGGGACTTACAAGTGGTATCAGAGCCTCTTGGTTTCATACCGGAAGGTTATAGTTTGTTGGTGATAGACAACTTCGGTTTAGGGTCGTTTATACGTGATTCTTTCACGAGTTTACGATCGAAAACCTTGTTTTTGACCTCTTTTGGTGTTTGCAGCAGTCGAAGGTGTTTAATTGGGTGTTAGGGTTTCGTATTCAAGAGTTTTAAGGGCTTCAGCATCGTTTGCGACCCCGCGGGCTCGTATTACCTCATCCAGCTCAATTTACGACCTGGATAGCTAATTACGACCTCGCCAGCTCAATTGCGACCTCGTATTTCGTTTGCGACCTCGTGAGCTCTTTAAGACCTCACCAGCTCAATTACGACCTCGAGTTGTAATTTGCGACCTTGTATTTCTCACGACCATGTTTTAATTTGCGACCTCGTTTATTTTGAACAGTTCGTATAAATTGCTAGCTCGGAGAAAATGACGTCTCAGTTACCCACAAACTATCAAGCATTGCTGAATCAATTAATTCTGATGGATCATGAAACCGAAAAGGCCAATTCACCACCCAAATTGATAAGCCTTGATAGATATTTCAATTGGAAGGGCAGATTCGAGTCATATTGTAGACTTATGGATGTCAGGATGTGGATTTGTATCGTCAATGGTTATGTTCATCCAACAGTGACAAATGACAAGGATGTTTCAGGTTTGAGTGGTGAAAAGACAGCTACGTATGAGCAAATGGATGTTGATAAAAAGAAAGACTACGATGCTGAAAGTAAGGCTTTAGGATCACTCCGAATGGCTCTCCAAGGGGAATTCATACACTTATTTGAAAAGTATGATAGTGCAAAGGGCTTATGGGATGCACTCAAAGAGCATTGTGAAGGTGATGAAGATCTCAAGAAGAGAAGAAAAGACTTGTTGAAGAAACAGTACTATGTATTCACAAGTTTTAAAGATGAATCTCTTGATGAGATGTTGATTCGTTATAGTCATCTGCTGGTTGAGCTTGCATATTTTGGGTATAAGCCTGATTCAGAGGATGTCATCGAGAAGTTGCTGGAAGCTCTTCCAGTTAAGTGGGAAGGGTTTGTAACTTCTATCCAGCAAAATCCCGAATTCAGTACATGGACTCTAGATCAGATTATCCGAAAGCTGAGAGGTCAAGATATGAAACGAAAGTCGAAGGAAGTAGGTAGCAGTGATTTTTTTCAGCGTCCTGAACTTTATCATAGCAAGTCAAGCATTCCTTCTGCAAAATCTTCAAGTGGAGGGATTACTGCCTTCTACAGTGGAGATAATGAACAGTTGAAAATGATGATGGATTCTGACAACAACTTGATGTATGTGACTTCTCCGGAATTAGCTATGGTAGTCCATAATGGGAATCAGAATAGTAGTTCTCCAAGCTCGGGTTTAACAGGGATGCCGATGAGCATAAGATCTGCTGAGGGACATTTGGGCATGCTAGCTTCGTTTGTGTCTGCTCATGAGAAGTTAATTGGAGGAAAACTGACTGATCCTGATCTGGTTAGGGAGGATTACAAGCAAGTTGATCCAGATGATCTAGAAGAAATGGATCTGAACTGGCAATTGGCAATGTTAACATTGAGAGTTCAGTGATTCACTGATAGAACCGGAAGGAAGGTCATAGACGGCAAAGTAGGGTTTGATAAGACTAAGGTGAAGTGTTTTAACTGTGATGGTTTTGGACATTTTGCACGTGAATGTCAGAGGCCAAGACGGGACAACAATTCAGCTACAGGTCGTCAGAACTTCAATCAAGGTGGTTCTATTGCAAGTCAGAATTCAGGGCGTCAATATGCTAATACTGGGAACCGAAACTCAGGAGAAACAGATAACTCGAGAGCTTTGGTTGTTCAAAATGATGGTACTTATAATTGGGGTTCGACTAGTACCGATGATCAGAATCATGCATTCATGGAAGAAATTCAAGACTTTGATGGAGGAATGAACGATCTTGTTGATAATTCATTCGACTATACATTGTATGCCAGCACGGATGATCATGATAGTTTTCATTAGAAGGTAGAGGAGGAACCTGAACCATCAAGACCAGTAAGAGCTGAAGTCGGAGAAGCTTCCACTGAAGCTAATACAGCGGTGGAAGCACAGCAAAAGGGTAAAGATGTAAAGATTGAGATACCTGATAATCTGAGTACAGAAGGGCTCGTGAATTTTGTAGCTAATCTTGAAGCACCAGAGCAACAGGTAAGTTTCTCTTTACAATCCTTTATTTCTGTATGTAAACATAGCATAGGTTTGTCTAGCGAAGTAACTGCTCTTAAAAAGGAGATTGACTCAACAAAGACCTTTTTGAATAATGCTACTAGTGATAGGACTAAGTTAGCAACTGACGTAATGGTTTATAAAGGTCATGCTTTAAGTGTCGTGAGGTAGGTCACGTGTCAAGCTGCTGTCCTTATAAGAAGAACAAATCTAGGGTGTCACCTGAAAAATCTAGAGGTAGTATGGATTCTAGTGAAAACAGTGGGTCTTTGCATAGCATATCCATGAAAGATTACAAGAACAAATATTATGAGGAATATGCTGAGAGAAATCCTGACAGTCTAGCTGCTAAGAATTATATGAGATTTAGAGAATTTGAGAAAAAAAAGCAGGACGGATAATAATAAGCCTAGAAGTGTCTCTTTTAGAGAAGGTTCTAGTAGTTCGAGTCAATCAAGTAGTTGGAGAGCAAATTCTCTACACATAATGAAGTCGAATGATGCTTATTATGATAGGATTATCTCAAATGTGCAATCTAACCCAGTTGATCATTTTCAGTGACATAGTCCTAGGAGATTATCTTCATCGTCTCCTGAGAGAATGTCAAGAGTTCAAAAGAATTCTAAGGGTAATAACCAAAGGCTACCTATTGAAAGGAGGCCTAGTGGTTCCCCTAATCGTAAACCTAGTGTTGGGGGAAATTCACGGATTTCACCTAGCAAAAGGATTTCTGGTAGTTCGTCGGTTAAGCCAGTTAAGGCATGGGTTCCTACGGGAGGATATTGGCAGATATAGTTTCGCTGAAGAAGATAGGTTTGAGTCTCTTAGGGTTGAATATGCACAGTTACTAGGCAGAAAACAAATGCTAGATGAAGATTTTGAGAGGGTAGTAAAAGAAAGTGCTAATAAAGATAAGGAATTGGCAGATTCTAGGGTACAAATTGTTGAATTAAGTGGAAAACTGAATAAAATGAGAGACATATGAACTATGATGGGTCACCTTAGAGATGCTAAAGAAAAAGGTGAACAACCTAGTTTTGTCAAAAGATATAATGTTGTTCCGCCACCTTTTAGTCACAATTACGATAGTTTTCAGAAGCTTACTTTAGAAGAATCTGAAAAATCAAGTCCTGAAAATGTACCCAAGACTAACCCTCCAGAGACTAAATCTAGTGATGTTCATGTCCCTGAGATTTCAAAGTCAGAGGGATCTGAGAACAAGACTAGTGGATCTAAGGCTCACTCAGACCCAAGTGAAGCCAAACGGAGAATGGATAACAAGTTAAAAGGTGTTGAAAAAGAAGTTGAAATGGAAACAATTGTCTATTTTACTCTAAAAGGTAATGATAAAGTGTTTTCAGCAAAAGAGTCAGATTTAAACGGTAAGTATCCTGAAAATATTGATCAAATTTGGAGTATTGATGAACCCGTAAAATCTGAACATTTGCCAAAACCTGTTAAAAACAAGGACTTTAAAGATAAAATTTTCAAGAAAGGTTTTGTTCAAACTTCTACAATGGATGCAGAAGGTTTAAGTGTACAATCTGAAACACCTGAACAATTTGCTGAAAGGAAAATTAAAGAAATGCTATCCATTGATCTTAAGATTCAAACTGTGAAACGGTATGCACCTCTCATTCAAGCACCCACTACTTGGGAAGAGGCTTATGCAACTCTTGAATATATTGATGAGTTAAGGAGTCATGGAGTCCAAGTGCCTGAGATAGTTTATGGTGATTTATCGAAGAAGGCTTCTAAAAGGTCATGCTTTAAGTGTCGTGAGGTAGGTCACGTGTCAAGCTGTTGTCCTTATAAGAAGAAAAATCTAGAGGTAGTATGGATTCTAGTGAAAACAGTGGGTCTTTGCATAGCATATCCATGAAAGATTACAAGAACAAATATTATGAGGAATATGCTGAGAGAAATCCTGACAGTCTAGCTGCTAAGAATTATATGAGATTTAGAGAATTTGAGAAAAAAAAGCAGGACGGATAATAATAAGCCTAGAAGTGTCTCTTTTAGAGAAGGTTCTAGTAGTTCGAGTCAATCAAGTAGTTGGAGAGCAAATTCTCCACACATAATGAAGTCGAATGATGCTTATTATGATAGGATTATCTCAAATGTGCAATCTAACCCAGTTGATCATTTTCAGTGACATAGTCCTAGGAGATTATCTTCATCGTCTCCTGAGAGAATGTCAAGAGTTCAAAAGAATTCTAAGGGTAATAACCAAAGGCTACCTATTGAAAGGAGGCCTAGTGGTTCCCCTAATCGTAAACCTAGTGTTGGGGGAAATTCACGGATTTCACCTAGCAAAAGGATTGCTGGTAGTTCGTTGTTAAGCCAGTGAAGGCATGGGTTCCTACGGGAGGATATTGGGCAGATATAGTTTCTGATGAAGAGAATGATAGACCCAGAGCCAATAAGGCTAGGGGTCCCTTTGAGAACTAATCCGTTTGTGAATGTGCAGGAGCTGCTAAGGAAGACCGCAGGTTTATGGTTTGTCAATAGTGGAAGCTCCAGGCACATTATGGAAGACAAGGGACTATTAACGGAGTTTACTCCTGTTAAAGGGTCTTATGTCTATTTCGTGAATTCCAAAGGCGGAAATATTTCCGGGGTTGGAAGAGTTGTAAAAGGAAGTGTTTTAATTGATAATGTTAACTTTGTTGAAAAACAGGATCAGAACCTTTTGCCAGGCGTATTAATGTCTAAGAAGGACTTAGATAAGGAAAAAGTCTATCTTACTCATTATACATTAAAAGGTAGTGATCGAGTTTTTACCGAGATGGAATTTTCAAGATTTTGTTTTCCTCGGGTTTTGATTGATAAAGTATGGAGTGTTGAAGTTAACAAAGAGGACCGTAGCTATGATTGTCCGAAAGTTGTACCTCTTGTGTTAACTTCTGAACAAGAAGAGATATGTAGGTCTCATGAGCAAGTTGTAAAGGACTTTGAAGATCTGTTAGATGGAAGAAAGAGAAAAATCCATGAAACTGATGATCACTGTTCCAAGAAGACTTGTTTAAATTAGTTTTTCTTTGACTTTATGTAATAGACATATTACTGTAGAAGATCATATTTGGATGATGATCTATAGTAAAGTGTTTATCATTGATTCTTATTGTATTTTATTGGTAATAATATAATGTCAGTTTCAGAAGTTTGCTAGTTTATTCACAGGGATGAAAGAAATTGGTGTTCTTGAGGAAATGGACTTCAATTGGATGTCAGTTCTTAGGGGAGAGATTGGATTCAGCAACAACTGCGTGATTACGGTCAGAATTTCCTTTGTACTCCCATAAAGATAGACAATGAATCCACTATATCCATTACCAATAATCCTGTTAAGCACAGTAGGACTAAGCACATAGACATAAGGTTTCATTTTATACGTGATTGTGCTGAAAAGAAATTAATAGTCCTAGAAAAGGTGCCGAGTGACTTTAATTTAGCTGATATGTTCACTAAGGCTTTCGACCGAACTCGTTTCGAGTTGTTAGTTCAATTGATTGGAATGAGAAATCTATAGTGACAGTGTCTCTCAAAAGGAACTTTGTAAAATGTGTCAGTGTTTGTGTTGTAATGTATGTGAGTCATATAGTGTCAGAAAAACAAAATAAAAATGAGAAAAACCAGAAAAGAAAAAGAAAATAATAAATAGAGTAAGGTCACTGCATCAAGACGATTAGACGTGACGATACTTTAGCTTTTAAGCCTACTTAATTGTACTTTAAAATGCTCAGTTCAGTGATACCATTATATGATGTATCGGTAGGCACAAAGTACCAAGGTTTCCTTATAATCTGAACTTAAATGTATACAATGTTCTTATGGGAAACATATTCAGATATATGGCTGAGAATGCCTGCTTTTCAAATGATTAGATCTGGTCCTTAAATCTTACAAAAGATCTAGCATTGTAATTTTGTATATTTGGTTTTTATATAGAAGGTCTCGGTACATACATGTGTATGTATTGCTTTTCGGATGTATATTTGTGACAAGATATCTAATATCTTATTAATCTTTTGAAAATTATGGAGCTAATGTGGCCTTTGAGATTCGGACAAGTAAGTCCTTGGGGTGTCTTTGTATACCTAGCCTACCTAAAGCTTCCAACTTGGGATAGGTTGTCAGAAAGTTCGCTACACGGGTCTCATCGAAAGTCACGGGTTTCCATAAGCGCTTTAAATGATGTCACAAATATGCAAGTACTTAGCATTATGCAATGTTGGGTATATTTTCGTACGTGAGTCAAGTTAAGTCGCTTTGCGTGTGAGGAATCACTGACCTGTCACCGCTGACTTGATTCTTAAAGGCCGTCTCCCTATAGTTACCAAGTATCTTAATCTTAGTGCTTGTGTCAATTGTGAGAGTATATCTGAATGTGGGTCACTTAAGTTCGCAAACTTGATTAAGTGGCATATTAGGCTACTCGGGTTACATGGTGACTGTCCTTGGCCAGGGTATGTCGAAAGTGTCACAAACCAAAAGGAAACTGGAAGTACCGAGTGTTTAAGAGGACAAACATATTGGTAATCATTTTTGGATCACTGTTCATAACTAATAATAAGAGAATTATTTCTCGCTTGTAGGCTTATGTAACATGCTAATATGATCTAATCAGCAGTAACTTTAACTCTTGTAACTATGTTATTTGTTTATGTTCAGTGTATGTGTGTGTGTGTGTGTGTGTGTGTGTGTGTGTATTATGTTTTTCGTGAAATGTTTAACTTTTGTTTGTAATTGTATTGTTTAAATAAAAGTTCCTATTGCACGAGAGACAGAGTCAGAATAGAATCTAGTTTCCAAGAGGACTCAACTACGTTCTATGGAACACTGAATAAACGAGTAAGGTAGTTAAGCGATAGTGTTGTGATCAAAAGCTAAAAGAAAGTGTGTTATAATTAACAGAATATGAGTTTAAGGAAAAGAACATAGAGTTGTTGATTTCAGTAAACAGATATTGAGTTAATGCCTTTTTGTATTGATATTTAGAAAGAAGATTTTCATAAGAATGAACACAGAGATGATTCATAGTTTGAATTTGATCTTTGGAAAGTTTTTTAATTTGAGTCAAAAAGATTTGGAACAGAGATTTCAAATGATTTTGTTTAGTTTGACAGTGCTTGTAGTGAATTATTTGACCTTAAAATGACTTAGGCTAATAATAGACTGTTAAGTATATTCATTTTATCTTGCAATTCAATTCTTCAGATTGTATGTTATTGCTTTGAGAAGATTTGATGATTTTTGTTGAGATGTGCAGGACAACGAACAGATGTTTGGTTTTGTTTGTATGTGAGTCATATAGTGTCAGAAAAACAAAATAAAAATGAGAAAAACCAGAAAAGAAAAAGAAAATAATAAATAGAGTAAGGTCACTGCATCAAGACGATTAGACGTGACGATACTTTAGCTTTTAAGCCTACTTAATTGTACTTTAAAATGCTCAGTTCAGTGATACCATTATATGATGTATCGGTAGGCACAAAGTACCAAGGTTTCCTTATAATCTGAACTTAAATGTATACAATGTTCTTATGGGAAACATATTCAGATATATGGCTGAGAATGCCTGCTTTTCAAATGATTAGATCTGGTCCTTAAATCTTACAAAAGATCTAGCATTGTAATTTTGTATATTTGGTTTTTATATAGAGTCTCCCTGTAGTTACCAAATATCTTAATCTTAGTGCTTGTGTCAATTGTGAGAGTATATCTGAATGTGGGTCACTTAAGTTCGCAAACTTGATTAAGTGGCATATTAGGCTACTCGGGTTACATGGTGACTGTCCTTGGCCAGGGTATGTCGAAAGTGTCACAAACCAAAAGGAAACTGGAAGTACCGAGTGTTTAAGAGGACAAACATATTGGTAATCATTTTTGGATCACTGTTCATAACTAATAATAAGAGAATTATTTCTCGCTTGTAGGCTTATGTAACATGCTAATATGATCTAATCAGCAGTAACTTTAACTCTTGTAACTATGTTATTTGTTTATGTTCAGTGTATGTGTGTGTGTGTGTGTGCATTATGTTTTTCGTGAAATGTTTAACTTTTGTTTGTAATTGTATTGTTTAAATAAAAGTTCCTATTGCACGAGAGACAGAGTCAGAATAGAATCTAGTTTCCAAGAGGACTCAACTACGTTCTATGGAACACTGAATAAACGAGTAAGGTAGTTAAGCGATAGTGTTGTGATCAAAAGCTAAAAGAAAGTGTGTTATAATTAACAGAATATGAGTTTAAGGAAAAGAACATAGAGTTGTTGATTTCAGTAAACAGATATTGAGTTAATGCCTTTTTGTATTGATATTTAGAAAGAAGATTTTCATAAGAATGAACACAGAGATGATTCATAGTTTGAATTTGATCTTTGGAAAGTTTTTTAATTTGAGTCAAAAAGATTTGGAACAGAGATTTCAAATGATTTTGTTTAGTTTGACAGTGCTTGTAGTGAATTATTTGACCTTAAAATGACTTAGGCTAATAATAGACTGTTAAGTATATTCATTTTATCTTGCAATTCAATTCTTCAGATTGTATGTTATTGCTTTGAGAAGATTTGATGATTTTTGTTGAGATGTGCAGGACAACGAACAGATGTTTGGTTTTGTAGGTTGTCGAGCAAGATTTCACAAATGGAAGCAAGATAATTGTCATGCAATAGTATAAGTGATTAAGTTTCAGTTCATATGCTTTGCAGAGTTAAAGCCTTGTTCATGAAAGCATAATCTATATAAGTTTGCATGTTGAGGTAGACAATAATGGAAGACCTGAGGCTAGGTTATCCATGGTTATCCTTGGAACAATAAAACTGAGTTGTTAAGGTTCTAGATTATGATGATTGACAAATAAACAAGGAGTTTATAGGTCATTTTTGGAGAAGAAAATGAAAAATGTAGATCTAGATTAAGCCATTGCTATTATAGTGATGAAATAATGAAGAATAACATTATTATTTTCATTGTTATTTTGTGTGTTTTTAAGCTTGTATGTGCAGGTATTAGCATAAGAAGTTGTATTTTACATGTTTTGTCTGAAGACTTTGCAAGTAATCAGAAGAAATATTCCGAGTTATGAAAATATGGAGACATGGGTATATTGCTTTTGAAACAGGATCCATGTTCCTAAAGTTTGTGATTCAAGTTTCAAAGTTTCTGGTTTTCATGGAAGTCAACTAGTTCAGGATTGATCGTTGGAAATTCTACTTCTCTATTATATATGCCGGTTATGCAAGGCGAGCAGGGACTCGAGAAATAGATCCAAGAAGGAAGATTGCATATGCTTAATACGGAGAGATTTATCGTTGAGGGAGAGAACTACAACGAGCTATGGTGCATTAGTTGATTATCATGACGATACAGAGAGTTTGAAGTTTGCTTTTCAAATCTGAAGTTTCAGAAGATCAAGTTTCGGGTATAGCAATAAAATTTTGTTGTCTCGAAATTATCTTTTTCAGTGTATTTGCAGAGAAGTCAATCTCAAGGAAGGAATTCTGAGCAAAAGACTGAAGTATTCAAGACAAAGCTAAGATCATCAAGTTTTTATAATATTATTTATATAGTAATTACAGATGATGATAGCTAGGTTTTATTAGTTGAAGATCTTAGATATAGAAATTTTAATTTGAATATGGAAGATTATCAACTTTGTATGTATTTACCTTAGACATAGACATAATGTGAATGTAGAAGGTTAACTAAAACCTTAGACATAGACATAATGTGAATGTAGAAGGTTATATAGTGTGTAATGCCTTAGACATAGAAATGTGATATTTGAATGTGAAAGGCTACTAGTTATTATTGCCTTAGACATAGATATATTGTTTGAATTTGAAAGGTTTCAAATATATAAACCTTAGAAATAGAAACGGTTATATGAATGTCAAAGGATGTTGTATTCTTGCAAACTTAGACATAAGTATTATGTTTGAATATGAAAAGTTTTCAAATGTGTTTTTTGAAACTTTAGATATAGAAACAGATATATGTATGTGAAAGAAGTTGTAATAAATTGATTATTTAGGTCATATAGTTATGAAAGGTTTTCATAAAATTATGAAGTATTTAATCAATATTTTGTTTCTGAGTATTTTGCTTAATCATAGTTATGTATCCCAAGTCATTAATTGAGGGGGAGTACATAAGAATGATTATTGCTCTGTTTATTTGATCATAGTTATGTATCCCAGTCATAAATTGAGGGGGAGTACATAAGAAGGATGGTGGTTATAATGATTAATCATAGTTATACACCCTAGTCATAAAATTGAGGGGGAGGTATAAGAATGGTGAATCAATTTTATAACTTTTTAAGTATGTTTCACAAGTGGTACAGTTCGGGAAAGCTCGTTTCGAGAAAGTTTTGGAAAGATTGATCGTGGAAAAGTTAAAGAATTTCGGTAAGTTTATTAACTTTTTCAGGTTTAAGACGAAGATCAAGGAAAAGATGAAAATTTGGTGTCTACAGGTTTAGTCATTTAAATTTTTCATATTTCCAAGAAGTTCGTAATAAACGTTGATCAATTATTCAGAAACTTTGACGAAATTTTGAATTTTAAAGTGTGCAGGTATTTACGACCTCGTAATTGAAGAAGGCAGAATGCGACCGCGTAATTGGTCAATTGGGCCTTGTATCAATACGACCTCGTAATTGGATGGGCCGGGTTGACCCAAGCCCATTCGGGTCGAGTGGGTATATAACCCAATTTTACCCTAATACGACCTCACATATTAAAAACCAATTTTAGAGCATTACGACCCCGAAAATAGAGTTTGCTACCCCGATTTTGATTCGATAGATACAATTAGATCCAGAGTTTTTCGATTATATCATTGTGTTCGTCGTGAAATACTGAATCTAGGTATACTATCTAATCGTAATATAGTTAACCATGCAACAAGAAAATCATGAAAAAGGGTTTCGAAATTTTCGAACTAAGTTTTTCTATTTTCATTCGATTTTGGTGTTTTTGGTTAAAAATAAGGGTTGGGGTATGTTTATCGCTTGAATACGAATGTATAGAAGCAATTTTTACAAGTTTTGGTTGGGTAAATCGTAAAATCGTGTTGGGGAAGATGAACAGTACGACGACCTCGCATTTGGGGGTTTGCTAGCCCAGATTTGCGACCTCTCATTTGTCGATTTATTTTGACTTTGTTGACTTTCGAAATACGATGCTGATTTACGACCTGGACCAAATACGGTGCCAAATTGGAAAATACGACCTCGTATTTTAGATTTTGGTTGACCTAATTTTGACCTTAAAATACGACCTCGTATTTTAGATTTGGTTGACCTAATTTTGACCTTAAAATACGACCTCGTATTTTAGATTTTGGTTGACCTAATTTTGACCTTAAAATACGACCTCGTATTTTAGATTTTGGTTGACCTAATTTTGACCTTAAAATACGACCTCGTATTTTAGATTTTGGTTGACCTAATTTTGACCTTAAAATACGACCTCGTACAGGGATACGACCTCGTATTTAACTTAACAGATTTTCAAAAGTTTATTTTTATAAAATTTGAAAATGAGTTAATTTTTAATTAAATTACAGGGATAATTTAGTTTTGTTTAAATAAATTACAGGGATAATTTATCATCGTTAAACTAAATTACCGGGATAATTTATCTTAATTGTGTTTTAACTTGATTACAGAGATAATTTAAGTTAATTGTATATTATGCACATATGAATTTTGTGTCATATTGGGTAATTAATTATTTGTTATTGATTACAGAAATGGCAAGAAATTTCATTGCTGGTCATAATTATGTGATGAACTTCGATGATAATCAGGAGGGAACTGCGTATTATCACGAGATATTCGCATTCTTTAGAAGATCAAGGATTCATCATGTTTTGACTCACTCTCCAGTCATATATATAGATTATCTCAGAGATTTCTGGGATAATGCTGACTGTGTGAAGGCCAGAGATGTGTAAATCTTTCATACCATTGTTGCTGGGCAGCAGATATAGTTCACAGCTGCAGATCTTGTTGATATTCTTAATCTGGGCACAGTTGAACAGGAAGGTGGTGCTACTGGTCTCACCAAGTTCCGACATGAAGTTATTCAAGGTGCTTTCAGAAGAATGGGGTTTGCTGCAGATATGTCACACAAGACTCTGTTTAAGAAGGGTTTTTATGGCAGGTGGAGGTATCTTGCTCATGTGTTGCTGGTTAGTTTGAGCAACAAGAAGTCTGGTTATGATACACTTAACCAGGAAGCCCAGGCACAGATGGTGGGCTTGGTGTTTAACAAGCCGTACAGTTTTTCGAAATTTTTCTTCGATGAGCTGAGGAAACAGATCACAGCCGCGGGAAAGAGGAGATTTTTGATGTATCCCCGGATTGTGATGATGATTATCAATGCTCGTCTCCCAAACTTGCCTGCTGTGGGAGAAGTGAAGCAAGTGAGCTCAATCATCACACGTGGCTATGAAGAGTTTCGCCGAAGGTATCCGAACGATCCAAATGCTCAAGATGTAGCATTATTCGGTGCCATCACCAACGCCAACTATGTGGCACCTGGTGATGAGGTCATATCAGCTTATGAAGGGCCTCAGCCAGAGGATGGTGAAGCTACTGAAGATGAAGCTCATTTAGAGCAGCTTCATGATGTTGTAGTTGAAGGTGATGTGCCGATTGAGCCTGAAGTTGTTGTACAGGTTGCAGATGATGTAATTAACCAACCTGGAGCCAATCCTGAGATTGTTGATGATTTGTTGGAGGAGATGGCTAATCCAGAGGGTGATATTGCACAAGTACAAAGGTACAATGCTAATGCTGATGACCCAGACGATGCAGACCTGGACCGAGAAATAGATGATTATGTAGCTGGAGCTGCAGTTGGTTCTGAAGCAGCTAGAGCTAGTGGGTCAGGTGCTGGAGAAGCTAGTGGGTCAGGAGCGGGTCAGGCTAGTGGATCTGGATTGGATGCTGGAGATAGAGGAAAGGCTGTTGCTGGTATTGAGCAAGAAAAAGAGCCTTCTGTTCATTCTGATGATGAGTCTAGCAGTGACGGTGATGAGGATCCTTACAGATCTCATGCATTCGTCAGAGTTAGGTCTCAAATGGTTCCTCGATCTCTTGTTGAAGCTCAGGGAAAGAAAGAGTGAGAGAGACTGATGAAGATTGGGTGCCAGAGCAGCCTATACCTAATAGAAGAATACTTGTCAGGGAACAAGAGACTTCTGCTGCTGCTGGTGGCTCACAAAGCGTGCCAGTTATTGTTGTTCCTGAGACTACACAACCAGGGCCACAGACAAGTGAAGAAACTACTCTTGGTGATCTGCAAGACAGATGAATGAGATGAGAGGTTTGATCACTCGTCTGGTTGATGATTTGAAGGTTGTTAGTGACAGAACAAGTTTCTTGAAGACAAATTGGGCAAGGCCGAGGTGGTAGTGTCCAATATGTATAAAAAGTATCAGGAACTTGATGGGAAGGTTGTCAAGATGGCAGATGCAATGAAACAGGGAGTTCAGATCCCTGAAGAAAAGATGCATGAGCTCATCGACAACTATATGAAGTTGAGAGCTGGGAGAGATAGCTCAGGTTGTAAGGGTGATGAGTTAGCTAAGGTAAGGCATGACGATGATCATAATGAAGATCCAGATGCTGCCAGAGCTACTCAGGAGCTAGGAGGTGGTTCTATTTTGAGAACAGAGACACAAGGTGAGTCTAGCCAGGCTGGTGTTGCTGGCAAGGCAACCTCAGAAGCTCCTCAGACTCAAGAACTGATCGTCACATAGTTGAACATGGTAGTTGAGTCTGATACACCACAAACCAAACCCCTTACAGAAGATGTTGACGTTGATCGATTAGACAAGGGTAAGGGTTTGGTAGGGCAATCTGTTGTTGTTGCTCTTGAAACTGATAATGCTAGTGCTCAAGATAGTGAGTCTACCAAGACCGACTCTACCAATAATACTTCTACCGAGTCAGATTTGCATCCTGCAATTGTTCATCGACTGGAGAAGAGATTGGGTTATGATCCACAGGCTCATATGAAAGCTAGGGCAGAGATTGCGGATTATTATTATGATCCAGGATCTATGAGGGATCAAGAGAAGAGGCGGTTAGGTATCACTCATACTCCTTCAGAGTCAGAGTCAGATTCTGATTTTGAGACTGAGACTAAGAAGGAGCTAGGCAAGAGCAAGAAGAAGCAGAGAAAGTAGATTGATGACAAAGACAAGACGAAGACATATTTATTGTAACGTCTAAAAGCTATTGCCAAGGGGGAGTCTGTAAGTGCACGTCTATGTCAATAGCAGTCTAAATTGTTTGAGCTTATATTGTAATATGTCTTTGTAATGTGATTGTCATTAATGAACTTTGTATTATGCATAGAATACTAGATTAAGTTTAAGTATTGAATGTATAAATCTGCTTAAGTATGAATTGCGACCTCGCAAAGGTGTCGAGCTGGGCTGGATTTGCGAGGCTAGCTCGCTGTAGCCCAGATCGTGTATTCCCTATATATATCGAACCCTAACAGAGTTTAGGGTTGAACATTTGTCGAAATATCAAGCATATTGTGCAGGTTATAGTCGTCAAAGGTCGTTCCGCTAGGCCTAGAGAAGATTTGCGAGGCAGCAGATAATCTGAAGGCTTGTTGTGAATCACCAACTTATAGTGAGGGATTCCGCACCTCAAGATAACTGGAGCAAACTATTAACGATCCGATTCAAGGGGACTTACAGCCACATAGTCTCGTCTAGCATATAACACGTTACCAAATTGTCAAACAAGTATTAAGCTATTTCGACTAACTAAATTAGTTAGTTACTAGCACGTTTAAGTCAACGGGTCAAAATAGATAAAATTTCATTAAATCATGTAACCTAAATTACCTTTAGTCACGTTTAAACACGTCAAATTTACAAGTCAATCGAGTCAAAATATGCAAATGTTACATCATTCCCCCGTTAAAGGAATTTCGTCCCGAAATTCAAATCTAACTAGACTCATCAAATAAATGGGGGATACTTGGCTTTCATAAAGTCTTCACGTTCCCAAGTAAATTCGGGCCCACGTCTAGCTTGCCATCTCACTTTAACGATCGTATACCAAGTATTCTTTAGCTTTTTAGTTTCTCGATCTAGGATTTCTATCGGCCATTCCACGAATTTCAACGTTTTATCGACACGGATCCCTTCAAGAGGCACGTGAAGTGTTGGATTCGCCAAACACTTCCTAAGATTATAAATATGTAAAACATCATGAACTCCACTCAATTCTTGAGGGAGCTCCAAACGATACGCTACCGGGCCAAATCGTTCAAAGATCTGAAATGGGCCAATATACCTTGGCCCTAACTTGCCACGTTTTACAAATCGAACTACGCCTTCCCACGGGGACACGCTAAGCATCACAAAATCACCTACTTCAAATTCAAGAGGCCGTCGTCTAACATTTGCATACTTTAATTGTCGTTCCCGCGCCACTCTCAACTTTTCTTTGATTTGTGAGATCACCTTGGTCGTTTCAATAACAATCTCGGGTCCAATGAGTTGGCTTTCACCAATCTCTGCCCAAGCTCAAGGCGACCTACATACTCTCCCATACAAAGCTCTAAACGGCGCCATTTGAATACTAGCATGAAAGCTATTGTTGTAGGAGAATTCGACCAACGGTAGATGCACGTCCCAATTGCCACCAAACTCGATGGCACACGCTCTTAACATATCTTCTAACGTTTTCTTTCACCTTGACCGTCGGTTTACGGGTGGAACGCCATACTCATGTCAAGTTGAGTACCCATTGCTTTTTGGAACGCCTTCCAAAACTTTGAAGTGAATCGGGTATCCCGATCGGTTATGATGGAAATCGGCACTCCATGTTTGGATACTACTTCTTTGAGGTACAACGTGCCATGGTGTCAAATTTATCGTCTTCCCGGAGGGCTAAGAAGTGAGCCGACTTAGTCAACCGGTCAACTATCACCCAAATGGTGTCCCGACCACTACTCGTTCTAGGTAACTTCGTGATAAAGTCCATGACAATGTTCTCCCATTTCCACTCCGGTGTTACCGGTTGAACTAGTAAACCGGGTGGTTTCTTGTGGTCGGCTTTTACTTGTAAACAAGTGATGCATTCACTAACGTATCTAGCAATGTCCATCTTCATTCCCGGCCACCAATACAAGTCTCTCAAGTCAAAATAAATCTTGTCGGAACCCGGATGAACCGAGTAAGCCGACTTATGAGCTTCATTCATCAATTTCATCCGAAGTCCACCAAAACGGGGATCCACAATCGTTCAACAAAGTATAACCCGTCATCATTCTTTCTATCAAATTGTTCTTCTAAGCCATGTAATGCTTCATTGTCGAAGTTTTCCGGCCTAGTTGCCAACCTTTGTGCTTCAATGATGGAGTCACAAACACTCCTTTGCACGACAAGGGTCATGGCTCTAATTCGTCTGGCTTTATACGTTCTTTTCAGCTCAAAGCATCGGCTACAACATTTGCCTTACCCGGGTGATACCGGATAACACAATCATAATCACTAAAAAGTTCAAGCCATCTTCTTTGCCTCGTGTTCAATTTACTTTGGTCAAAAATGTGTTAAAGGCTTTTGTGATCGGTATAGATCACACTCTTGGTGCCATACAAGTAATGCCTCCAACATTTCAAAGCAAACACGACCGCTCCCAATTCCAAGTCATGTGTCGGGTAATTCTTCTCATGCACCTTCAATTGCCTAGATGCATAAGCAATCACCTTACCCCGTTGCATTAAGACACAACCTAATCCTTGCCCGGACGCATCACAATAAACAACAAAATCATCGGCTCCATCGGGCAAGCTTAAAATGGGTGCATCACACAACTTGTCTTTCAATAATGGAAGGCTTGTTCTTGTTTCTCACTCCTATCGAATCGTCTTTCTTGTTGAGTCAATAGAGTCAAGGGGTGGGCAATCTTGGAAAAGCCCTCAGTGAAACGTCTATAATAACCCGCCAAACCAAGAAATTGGCGAATCTCGGTTGGCGTCTCGGGTCGTCTCCAATTCCTCACTGCTTCAATTTTTACTTGGGTCCATATGGATTCCTTCCTTGCTCACCACTTGGCCAAGAAAGTGGACCTCTTCAAGCCAAAATTCACATTTTTTGGAGAACTTGCATACCAATCCTCTTCCCAGAGTAACTCTAAAACTTTCCTCAAGTGTTCCGAATGATCTTCTTTCGCTCTTGAAATAAATAAGGATGTCATCGATGAAAACAAATGACAAATTTATCTAAGTAGGGCCGACACACCCGGTTCATCAGAATCATGAACACCGCCGGTGCATTGGTCAACCCAAAAGGCATAACCATAATTTCAAGCATCCATAACGTGTTCGAAAGGCCGTCCTGGGAATATCTTTTTCGTGTACACGCCATTGGTAGTAATCTGACCGCAAATCAATCTTAGTAAAGAAACGAGCACCTTGAAGTTGATCAAACGAATCTTGGGAGAGAATAACGCGAGTTTATTTAGTTCTCCCTAATCGATACACATTCGTAATGAGCCGTCTTTCTTCTTGACAAATAAAACCGGTGCGCCCCACGGTGATTGACTAGGGCGTATGAAACCCTTTTCTTGAGGTTCTTTGAGTTGTGTGGCCAATTCTTGCATTTCGGTTATGGCTAAGCGATAGGGCGCTTGGCCACGAGGGAAGCATTAGGAATAAGATCAATACGAGTCTCTGCCTCAATCACTGCAAAAGCTCTTCCATGGGGAGCAAGTTGTAGTGGAACTTGTTGTTGACCGATAAGGTTGGGGCACTTATTTCGGTGGTGCTCATGACTACCACACTCATAACAAGTACCCCGGGCCATCGGGGAATTTTGAGCATTGATCGGAATGTTCTTCAAAGAAAGGCACGACGATTGATGGTACACATTTTGATGTTTAACCCACTCGATTCTCTCACGTCCTTCACGATTACCACTGCCTCCACGACCATCTCTACCGCCTCTACTTCTTTGATCTCCTTGATCAACCGAATCCTCTTACTCGTCTTGGCGCCTATAATTCATGTTAGCTCTCTCTGATCTAACCATCTTTCCCTTAACACACATGTTGAATTACCGAGTAAATCTTCACAATTCAAACACGAACCTTCGCAATCAACCGTCATAAAATGAACAATCCAAAATTAGACTATCCTAAGCCATTACAAAACATTTACTATTTCAAGTTCAAAGTAATACGACAACGGACTAAGACTAGTATCAATCAAAGGCACGAAATAATTGGAAACAAGGCTAAAATCAGCACCGGAGTCAAATAATACGGTGGTATATTGGTCGTTGAGTAAGAAAGTATTTGCAACGACGTTAAGATCAATACGAGTCTCTACCTCAATCACTGCAAAAGCTCTTCCATGGGGAGCAAGTTGTAGTGGAACTTGTTGTTGACCGATAAGGTTGGGGCACTTATTTCGGTGGTGCTCATGACTACCACACTCATAACAAGTACCCCGGGCCATCGGGGAATTTTGAGCATTGATCGGAATGTTCTTCAAAGAAAGGCACGACGATTGATGGTACACATTTTGATGTTTAACCCACTCGATTCTCTCACGTCCTTCACGATTACCACTGCCTCCACGACCATCTCTACCGCCTCTACTTCTTTGATCTCCTTGATCAACCGAATCCTCTTACTCGTCTTGGCGCCTATAATTCATGTTAGCTCTCTCTGATCTAACCATCTTTCCCTTAACACACATGTTGAATTACCGAGTAAATCTTCACAATTCAAACACGAACCTTCGCAATCAACCGTCATAAAACGAACAATCCAAAATTAGACTATCCTAAGCCATTACAAGAACATGTATCTCTACGGGGATATTATCATGGCAATAATCTATGTCATCATCACGTTATTCACATTCCAACTAATTTCACAATTTCAATTCATCCTTAACCGAATTTTTCAGATCAACCTTCAAGTTCAAATATAACAAGGCAAAGCATCATCGTTTCATTCAATTCTAGATCTGTTTCACAATCAATAACACAATCACGAGCAATTTAACACAATATAAAAGGCGTCAAGTCATAACAAGGCGGGTAAAGCATAGTCCGAATCTAACTTCAACATTCAATACATTAAAGGTGTATGTATACAGGGTGTACCAGCGGCTAACCCTCCACACTGTTAATATATTGAATAGATGTCGGGACTCGGTTCCGTTATGCCCTCTAAGTATTGGTCGGGTATGTATACAGGGTGTACCAGCGGCTAACCCTCCACACTGTTAATATATTGAATAGATGTCGGGACTCGGTTCCGTTATGCCCTCTAAGTATTGGTCGGGTATGTATACAGGGTGTACCAGCGGCTAACCCTCCACACTGTTAATATATTGAATAGATGTCGGGACTCGGTTCCGTTATGCCCTCTAAGTATTGGTCGGGTATGTATACAGGGTGTACCAGCGGCTAACCCTCCACACTGTTAATATATTGAATAGATGTCGGGACTCGGTTCCGTTATGCCCTCTAAGTATTGGTCGGGTATGTATACAGGGTGTACCAGCGGCTAACCCTCCACCTAACCAACACTCATTAAACATACCGGGTTACCTACTATACTTTATCCACAATGCGCAATCCACGAGGTCATTAACTTTATATGACATAGGGTAACCATAGATTTGTTGATCAGACGCCTCTAGGGTTACCGAGTGTCATACTCCGTTAATGCCATCATTTCACTTTGCTAGGGTTAAACAACAAAACTATAAGAATATACGTCAACGTTCATTCGGCAAGTCACGGTGTATCCCGACACTAACACATACGTCCATCAAGCCATCACATAACAATCAAGTCAACAAATCATGAGAAACCTACGAACTCCGTTTAAACAAGTTTTATGCATCATACAATTCACGTTGCACACAAAACTTCCTATCATGCATGCTAATATGAAATGTGGGTGCGATGGCTATAGGCTAGGTCAATCCACCTAACTCTCTACAACCACGGCTCTGATACCATTCTGTAACACCCCAACAAGGCGGAATCATGAGGGTTACACCAATAGCACAGCACGACATGGAAATTATGTAGAGCAAAACTAAATGCATAGATAGGATTCAATAATCCATACAAAACATTTAACAATACTAGTTTCGGCTCATACAAAACCATAACCCTTATCGGGGATAATGAATCACGGATCCAAGAAAAGGTCCAAGTCCAATCCTAGCATGCAATGAAACTTCCAATACGTCTTTAATCCACATGCTTACCTGAAAAGTGTACTAAAATGCGTCAACATAAAGTTGGTGAGTTCGTAGGGGTAAGTAATAGGAAACAAGTGTCGGGATAACAATGGTTAACGATATACGAGGATTAGAATACCTAATCACGTCCAAGGAAACCCTAAAAGGTTTCACGTTATCACAAATCAGTACAAGTCAACGTCAACGTCCAATAATCGTCCATATATAAATATAACGTCAATAACGACACGACTTACATAATAAATAATGCGCGAAATACGTTTCTGGCACGACTTACATAATAAATAATGCGCGAAATACGTTTCTGGCACGACTTACATAATAAATAATGCGCGAAATACGTTTCTGGCACGACTTACATAATAAATAATGCGCGAAATACGTTTCTGGCACGACTTACATAATAAATAATGCGCGAAATACGTTTCTGGCACGACTTACATAATAAATAATGCGTCACATATCGGCACGACTTACATAATAAATAATGCGCGAAATACGTTTCTGGCACGACTTACATAATAAATAATGCGCGAAATACGTTTCTGGCACGACTTACATAATAAATAATGCGTCATATATCGGCACGACTTACATAATAAATAATGCGTCATACTCGGCACGACTTACATAATAAATAATGCGTCACATATCGGCACGACTTACATAATAAATAATGCGTCACATATCGGCACGACTTACATAATAAATAATGCGTCACATATCGGCACGACTTACATAATAAATAATGCGTCACATATCGGCACGACTTACATAATAAATAATGCGCGAAATACGTTTCTGGCACGACTTACATAATAAATAATGCGCGATATACGTTTCTGGCACGACTTACATAATAAATAATGCGCGAACATAAACACATACGAACACGTAAACAAGCAACCAAGTAGGCATTTAACGTCTCGTTCCATATCATAACAAAATGAATCAACCGACAACCGTTTAACAACAAGTACACTTTCCACCCCAAAATAAGATAAACGTAGGGGCTACGAAACTCACATCATAACGTATCTAGTTAACGACCACACAATGCACATACACTTCATACGATTCTACTTTCAAGGAATCATAGATGCTTATATATAGGGTCACCCGCAGCCTTCCCACCACATCTACAACTCATTGAAAGTATAATCGTCTTCCATGTATGTACAACTATCCAAACCACAACATGTATTCATAAACGAAAGCATAATTAACCGAGCGATAAGTCTATACGTCAATAGAACAATCAATCAATTAGGTAACCAACAATTAAACAAGTATGTACACTTTTCAGCCCGAATCTCAATAGAGTAGGGAGCTACGGAACTCACCTTAGCCTTAGAAGTCGTTAGAATGAGCTTAAACGGGGGAGCACAACGATCACAAACCTATTACATTAACATCCCAACATCATAAGGTGTCCTACATTAAGTTACAAGACACCCCATGATCGTTAAACGAACCATAAACGAAAGCTGGGAAAACTGAGTTTAGGGACCGGCGTATCTTATGTTGGGTCTGGCGTAAGATATGGTGGTCTAGAAAATGTGGTTTTGGCGTCTCGAGTTAAAGTTCTAGCGTACACAGAAGGGTTTTGGCGTAAGGCAAAAGGAGAGCGGCGTATCTTATGCCAATGGCTGGCGTAACATATGCTGGCCTAGAAAGTAAGGTTTTGGCGTAAGCTCGAAAATGAGCAATGGAGAGCACCGTAACTTATGCCACGTTTGGCGTAAGTTATGGTGGCCTAGAAAAGGCGATTTTCTGGAAAACGATTTTTGGACCAAAATTGAGATACCAAATCGACTCTTTCGCTTCAAATCAGGTTTTCACACTTTGACAAAACCTTATTCTAGTAAAACCAAGTCATAAAATCATATTTTTACATAAACCCACTTCCAATTTCTCAAGCTTTGATTCAAAACAAGTTTTGAGCTAAAACTTACAATTTACGCCAAAATCGACCACCAAACGTTTAGATCTATAACGGGGAAGTATTCTACAATGTAAAAGGAACGTTTTGAGCTATGAAACACTTACCAATTCAACACCCAACTCCAAATCCGATTTTGAAACCCTAGAGGAGGATGAACACTTGGAACAATGGAAATTCTTGGATTCTTGATGATTCTTATTATTATGGTTATAAGATGTAGTTAATTTAACATCAACAACTCAATGATTCAAGAACTTATGGTAAATTTATGGTGGTTTTTGTTGGTGGTTGATGAAGATGGAGAATAAGTAAAGATGGAAGAGAAAGAGAAGAGATAGGTAAGAAGAAAAATGAGTGGGTGTGTGGTGGGGGACTAGGGGGCCGGCCTTGGTGTCCAAAAAGGAGGCTCCCGCTCCGCTAATTCCGACCAATAGCTATTCGTTAATCGTTTAAACGCTAAAACGAACCCGGAATGACAAACAAACTTCAAATTATGCTAAGCCTCGACAAAACGCTCGAGAAATCTCATTAATTCATGAAAGTCATTTACATTTACTTACATTTAATTGCAAGTCAAATCTAGTCAAATTATAAGTCGTCTTACGTCACGAAGTAAATCAATACGGCCACTGTAAGTGCACGTCTATGTCAATAGCAGTCTAGATTGTTTGAGCTTATATTGTATCATGTCTTTGTAATGTGATTGTCATTAATGAACTTTGAATTATGCATAGAATACTAGATTAAGTTTAAGTATTGAATGTATAAATCTGCTTAAGTATGAATTGCGACCTCGCAATTCATAAGGGAAATGCGACCTCGTATTTACAGGGTCAAATACGAGGCAGGACACGTGTTTCGACTAACAAGTATTAAGCTATTTCGACTAACTAAATTAGTTAGTTACTAGCACGTTTAAGTCAACGGGTCAAAATAGATAAAATTTCATTAAATCATGTAACCTAAATTACCTTTAGTCACGTTTAAACACGTCAAATTTACAAGTCAATCGAGTCAAAATATGCAAATGTTACACAAAGTTTGTTACACTTTCGTGCACTCAAGCCGTGTTTTTAAGATTGGGCTTTATTAAGATTGATGTATGGGTTAGGGTTTTTAGAACTTATACGGATTTTGGTGGTGGTGGCTGGAAGAAGGAAGAAGAAAGAATGAGGGTGAAGAGGAAGAAGAAGAGTGTTATTTTTGTAAATGGACAAGTATACCCTTACTAATGACCTTAAACTAACGGCTCAGGACTGGTGGCAACGAAAATGAAAAACCAAGAGACTGTTAGCAACTAAAAAAAAAGCACAGGGCGTGAAATGTTAATATGAACAACCATAGGGACCATTTGTGACATTTTCTCTTTAATTTATATTTTACTTTTTTATAAAGTGAGTTTCGATTCAGACGTGTTGGAGGCAATTTTAACCAGATATTTATGGACCTCCAACCCCTTCCTCATTGAAAATACTTTTGAGATGAGAACCCAAGGCTCGAACCCGGATAAAGTCACTCCCGGAGCCCACATAATGGATTTAGAAGATACCTCTGCCACTGGGGTTTATATATCACCTTAAAAGCTATAATATATTTAATACAACATATTTAATTCATATAGTATTAACTAGTGGTTTTCTCGTGTCCATATACTTTATGGTATTGTACTTGTGTTAAACTTACACCCTCTTTGAAAACCATTATGTTATATTGTTATGGATATATTTGCTCAAAAGGTTTCCATATAACATAAATGGAAAATGATTGATCCTCCTAAAAACTTAGCCTAAAAATCCTCCTAATAGCTTTAGATGGTGACATGTGGATACCACTAATTCTCTTTCCTAATCTCACCTCTTGATTTTTCCACATGTCCTCATCTAAAAGTTAGGAGGATTTTTACGCTATTATCTAAGTTTTGTATGTAAATGAATAAGGATTATGATTCCCTAAAGTTGATCCAACTTTATAGGTAAAGTTGGATCAACTTTGGCCATTGGATTAAATCCAATGGTTAAAGTTGATCCAACTTTATAGGTAAAGTTGGATCAACTTTGGCCATTGGATTAAATCCAATGGTCAAGATTAAAATATGATATTTAAATCTTGACTATTGGATTTAATCCAATGGTTAAAGTTGATCCAACTTTACCTATAAAGTTGGATCAACTTTAGGGAATCTCAATCAATCAATAATCCAGAAAATTCAGTTGGTTTGTATTTCATGGTCAACGAATCCAAAAGCACCCCAACTTGTTTGCTCCATCAGCAAATGTTAGGCTATATTTTAATTAATATATCAAACAAAAATCAATTTGTTCAGTGTATTGTGAGATAGGTCGGTTGGTCATTTATGTTCACCAATAAATATGGCCTTACAATTGTATTCAAAATTAATATTTATAAAAATACATATAAAAAAACAAATGAAAAAAAAACATACTAGTTATATCAAAATTTTAAGGCATCTAACAATTTTAATTAATCATTGCTAAGGACTTTGTTCTATTATGGGCTCGATGCAAGACAAGTAGCACATTTCATTTCATCAATTGTTCTCAACTATTCTCAAAGCTGAAACAGGACGAGTTTAAACTTTTTGGTGGTTTTGAATGGGACAAATTTTAAAGGTCTTTATCTAAAGTCCCCGACAAAAACCCACTTCTTTTATCCGATTTTTTTATCGGTCAAAGTAAATTAAAATTAGTTATAAAAAAAAAAGTTAAGACATCTTGTTGAAACTTTCTATTGTTTCTTTTTCACTTGGGCCTCAAACAATGATTCCTTATAAATCCTAGATTAAAAATCATAAACATAAGCCCAAAACTAAAGATACCCAAGCTTGAAAATAATTGAGGACCTTAACATATGGAGGCCTTAGGCCAATAGAGCTGGCCATGAGCTGAAAATATCACGATTCGTAAGTGTATCTATGTATTTATCGTTTAAAAACAATGTTTCTCTACCCTTGAGATAGAGGTAAAACTGTCAACATTTCATCTTCCCATACCCTGCAAGATTAAATACCGTTGTTGTTACTGTTTTCTACTCCAGATAACACACTAGTTACAACAATATGTAACACAAAACATATAGACGTGCTATAATTATTGTTTGTATACTGTGCCCTCATGGAGGTTACACGTTTGATAGAGTCAATCATCATTATGTTTTGATCAACACTTTGATGACTATGCAATTTTTGAATATGAAAATACACTAAAAAGAGTTGTTTCAGGTAAAGTGTGTTTGTATATATTTAGATTCAGATCCTGTTAAGATTTTTTTGTTTGTATTTAGGAACTATCAAGAACTTAAAGGTCTAGCTATATATGCCTACCAAATAATATATGTAAGCATATTAACAAACATTACCACGTTCAAGACCAATTTCGACATGTTCCATCTTTGCTAGGTTCAGCGATCTTTGTTTATGACTCATGGACCGCTCATTGAGATGTAGGATTAAATGCCAAACTTTGATACATGGATGGAAACTTCTCTTTTATGCCAAAAAAGAGAGATAAGAATAGAAGTGTACTTAATCAATAATTGAAACTTGTTTGGTACTAAAGGGAAATGTTGTTTCCCTTAAGGACCGTTCATGAGCATTAGGTTTTTAAAGATTTAAGTATGCATTTTAGGTGTCCATTTAGGCCTAATTCGAAAAATGATCTTTTTTTTGGACATAACTTGGCCTATTTTAGATTTATTTAGAAGTTACAACGGTCGGACGTTGTTGTGTAGCTCCCCCATCTTTGTTAATATAGAGCATATCTCATTCGAATCTTGGATTATGAAAAACTGAGTATGAAGATGCAAAGATAATGTTAATCAGTAGGACATACTGCTGTCTATTTATGAACTGTTAAGGCTTCGTCATGTCTGTCTATCTGTGAAGTCTGTCGAACTATGCTAATACGGCGATATCATTTCCATGCTTGATAAAATACAAAGAGGTGTATTTAGTACCCATCTATGGGTATCTTGAATACAAAGTGTAGAACTCTTTCATCTTAGCTTAAAACAACCATGTTTGTTGTTTAATAGAAAACTTAATGACATTTAAGGAGTAAACAAAATTGATTAATTTATGCAACTTTTTTAGCAGCAAAACACAGTTAATGAAAGAATTCAGGTATTGGTTTGGCAAAGTATTATACAAATTCAACCTTATGTAGTATACTTGATCCAGTTAAAATCTTTTTGTGATCTACAAAAGGTATGAATGTGTATACTTATACACTACTAAAATCTTGTCCTGGCTGCCAATTTAGATGTATCAAAAACGTCGTAGAAAAGAAATTCAGCTTGTTACATTCAACCAACATGTTTTTCCGTCCACAGCTCATAAAGGCTCCAAGATTATGCAAAATTTGGATACAAAGATGTAAGCTTTTCTAGCCGAAAACAAAGATAACGAAAATAGGAAGTCTGATAAACTAGGACATAGACTTAGCTAATACAAAAGCAAAGGCCGTTCCGAATTAAAACACCGGATACCAGCTCCATCCATCAATCCCTAACCAACCAACCACACACTATACAGAACCAACAAAGCTATCAAAATCACTTGTTATTTTTGGTAGGAAGGGGAAGGGGAGGAGTCCTACACTATGCCTATAAGAACTTCTCTCACACATGCAAACCGTTGCCATTAGTGTACATCCCATCAAACGATCCAATGTTTACTTTTGCGTTTATGGGACCATATCGATGTTTTGGTGATAATCCCGGCTTCCCTTTTCCAATGGGAATATACCCATTTGCCTTTGTACCACCAACACTCTTCTTTAGAAAGGCATCCAACTGCCCACTTGCTGCTGCTATAAGCCCTGCATAAACAGCAATTATTTGTCTATGAATAATTCATTCGTATACTCAATATATGGGTACTTTTGACACATAATTATACACACAACATATAAAAAGCACCTAAGAAAAGCGCCGAAGGTTTTCCTGGTCTGGATTTATATTCCGGGTGGAACTGAACCCCCACAAAGTACGGATGACTATGGAGCTCAACAATCTAAAAATGAAAAAGGTGACCCAGTTTAGACCAAAATAGATAATCATTCCAAATGAAAATAAATGAACTTAGCTGAAATAACTTACCTGCATCCGTTGTCCAGTCTCGTCTTTCCCAGTAAAACTGAGACCAGCTTTTTCTAGCTGTGATACCATGTTGGGATTCACCTAATCATAAAATAAAAAATATATTAACTCACAAACAAATTGTGCTTGTTTCAGAAATTGTGATGACAAGAGTGAAAGAGTCCCACATACTTCGTATCTATGGCGATGTCTTTCATCGATAAAACTCTGATTACCATATCTAATACAAACACAATTAGTTTTCTCCGGTTAGCTATTAGTATGAACTTAACGTTCGGTTCTCATCTGATATAACAACAAATATATTTCTTTTGATGCATACTCTAACATTTAACTGTTAATTGGCTTAGAAAAAACTTATGTTATAATCAAAAGTATTATGCCAATTTCTTACAGTTGAGCAGATTTGCAGTCTGCAACTTGAAAATAAGTCCTCCTAGATCCTAGCCTCATAGTACCACCCATATGCGTTTTGGACCCCTATTACCGTTGTATAAAACCATATATTCAATCAAATAAAATACAATCATATCATAAGGGTCTCCAGAAATCATATACTAATTTGAACTTTAAGGACAAACCTCAGGCATAAATATGACACAAGGATTTTTAGTGTTGGCATCAAACTCGGTGCTATTTGCATTTTGAAGACCAAGAACAGATCTGGCATACTCAATCACAGCAATTTGCATTCCTAAACATATTCCAAGGTACGGTATCTTGTTCTTACGGGCGTATTTTGCAGCAATGATTTTTCCTTCCACACCTCTGTCACCAAAACCGCCTGGAACCAGCACAGCATCTGCAGCCTACAGATTAAGATATTAATAAACAATTAATGGACACTATATCTCAGTTATTAAAACTTAATCATGTGGTATAAGTAAATCATACAAACCTTTAATGAATTCCAAGCAGCTCTATTGGCTTCGGGATCCTGTAAAAAGTAAATTATCATAAGTTTAAGCTTTTATAAACCGCATTAAGACAAGATAGAGAGATGGAGAAGATAATAACTTTTAAAGCAGTTGCATCTTCAAGATCGCTAGCAGAAACCCAGTTGATAATTAACTTCCTTCTGCAAGCAACTGAAGCGTGCAACAAAGCCTGAAACGAGCGTTGAATCAAACTACTAAATATTTGCAGAAACAGTTTCAACGAGTGCTAAATAAAAATCAGAACTAAGATATGTTTCACTTGAGGCTCGGGCTATTAATTGTTATCACCTTGTGTACAGACAGATAAGCATCTGAAAGACCTGTATACTTTCCAACCACTGCAACTACAACCTGTAGGCATCAATTCAAACGAAACATTAGAAAGTTACAAAGCAAAAAAGCAAAGCCCGTTGCTCTGATCTAGGGTCTTTATTTAATGGATATGATCTGAGGTCTTACTGGCTCTTGTAGCATCTCACAACGCTGAGCCATAGCTGTCCAGTTTTCTAAAGCTGGTTTGCCTACCACACTATATAAAAGGTAGCGTCAAAGGTTAAGCAATAACATGGAAATATTACATATTCATGTGCTATTCTACTAGATGTGGTTGTTTTATCAGGTAATAAAAGTTCAGTACAAGAAAGCAGGTTGAATGGGTCGAAAGCCCGAATTGTGTTTTTAGTGCATACAACTGGCTACATCATTGATTCAAAATATTTATGTATAATTAATATAATATAAATTTCTAATTGTATTTGACAGGCTAAAAATTTAGAAAATAAAGGAGAACAAACCTATGAAGATTAAGCGCTTTCAGTATTGCTTCATGTGCCTTCTGGTCCTAAAGACAAAACCGAAAATAAATTTCATTAGATTCGAAACTAATGACAAAAATGAACTTTAATAAGAGGATTGAGCACATACTCGCAAGAGTGAAGGAATATGCCATATATTGGGAACATCATACAGGCTAACTATGTTCTCCAACTGCCAATAATCAAAAAGGAAGAGTCATTTTGGAAATCAAAGAAAACGCATATGAGTAAATTCACTGCGACAGATAGTATCTAATCAAGTTACCGGAACATGGCAAAATCTAGAAAGTTTTTCCTTAACATTATCATCCAGTTCCTGCATATCCATTAAATTTGTAGGTAAACTTACTAACACAAAACTGAATATAAGAAAAAGAATGATAATCGTAATCTTAAGAGAAGAGCGAGACCATTGTGCTGCGACATGCTAATATGTTTGGGGTCATTCCCAAGCTCCTTAATCCCCTAACACTATGTTGGGTTGGTTTTGTTTTCTGAACAAGAACAAAAAAATTACTCCATAAAGTATTATAATGTTTAATTTTGTTCAAAGTTAAAGACACAACATGAGTAACTTGTTATGTAAACTTACCGGTTCACCAACAACATTTAAAACAGGCACAAGGCTAACATGTATCAAGCAAAAGTTTCCAGCACCTAAAAAAGATAAATAAAGTTATAAAGACGGTTATTTCTGTTAATCTTTTTAAGGTTCAAAGAATATGCTAAGTATTTACCAACACGATACGAAAATTGTCCAAGAGCTTCAATAAACGGCATAGATTCAATATCCCCTGCAATAAGCATATATATCAATCTAGTAACAAGACCAAATTGTCTCAAGATTAAATTAACTATAGACACAAAACAAATTTATAAGAATAGTAAAATACCTATAGTACCCCCCAACTCAATGACACAGACATCAGGTGAACCTTCTTTTCCGTCCACAGGTATAGCTGCTACACGTTTGATCCATTCTTGAATCGCGTCTGTGATATGTGGAACAACCTGAACCGTTGATCCTAGATAATCGCCCCTTCGCTCCTTGTCAATGACAGACTTCACCCAAAAAATCATACCATTAAGTCCACAGTCACAAGATGTGTAACTAAACTCATTTTAAGCAACTGAATTCATTTCATCTACCTGGTAGATTTTCCCCGTGGTGATATTATTATCGCGCGTTAATTTGATATCTAGAAATCGCTCATAGTTACCAAGGTCCAAGTCCACCTTCAGACCAAAATATAAGTTCATTCAGACTACATAAATATAAAAGATTAAAAACTCAGAAATAAAGTGGCCTAAACACTGAAACTGAGTACTACTAGTAACAATTTATTCAGAACAATAACTGTCTTCTTTTTTCTTTAGTTGGTCAAATGAACTGTTGACCATACAAACTAACAGCATCTTTGTGATTCATAAAAGTGTGTAACATATTATTCTAAAATCATATGTTAAATTCTTTTCGCGTTCATCCGAAACAGATTAGTCATTCTTAGTATTTTAAGTGACTTTAAATCGTAGATTTTCCGACTATGTTACTATATTACCTCTCCTCCATCATCCAATACAAAAACTTCTCCATGCTCAAAAGGGGACATTGTTCCTGCATCTGTGTTTAAATATGGATCTGCATAACAAAAATAAGCTAACTATGAATCCAACAACCTTTTCACTTCCAAACAGTAATTTTTGTTTACAGCTCTGTTTGCTTATTGAATCATTAGAAAAGTACATATCCCAAAACACTAAAAAAGGTAAAACAGTCACTTTTGTACAGTTAATAAATCTTTAAATTGTAGTAGTATGTTTTATTCCAAAACAAAAAAGTAAGTTCAAACTCTCAATTCATAGTGGGTACAACAATAAGACAAAAACACCCTTGTGAAAACTAACAAGAACAACAAGAAACATGTACTGATATACGTATACCCACTTACAGTATGGTATTATAATAGTTAAATCAAGAATCTTTATATACACTAACACAAAAAAGTGTATTAAAATTATTTTTAAGAAAACAACCTTAAAAATACTGAACCACTTAGCCCTGTATTCAAGTTAAAGGTTTGAGTTTGGCCTATCTTATTTTTTTTTCTGGTTTATCATCGTATTTTTCATATTTAAGTCATGATAAACCTATCGAGGAGAAAATAAGTCACAAAAACGGGGTTTATGAAAGATACGTCGAACAAAAATAAGGCAATAAACTCAAAAATAACTTAGGCCAAACACGTCCTAAGTCATATTGTCGATAAGTACATAAATATGCAGATATGTGTGAAATATTAGTGTTTCAACAAAAAAAAATCCTGAACCACAAAGAAGCATATATATAGATCCAAGATCAAAAGGAAAAATAAAAAGTAGAACAAAAAAAACACAACAATAGAGTACTAAAACTAAAAAGACATTAGCTAAGCTAACAAAAAAAAATATACCATGGAAAAATATAACAAAACATGTATATATCATTGTAAAATACATGAACAAAGAAGGGTAGTAAAGTAAATTACCAATTTTTATGGAAGTAACACGAAGACCACAAGATTGAAGAAGAAGGCCAACACTGCTAGCAGTAACTCCTTTACCAAGTCCACTAACAACACCTCCAGTCACTAAAACATATTTCATCTCCTTTTTGTTTCCTGCTCTCATTACACACCAAAATGGAATAAATATATTATATATATATAATAAATATATATATATAATAAAACTTAGCAATTTTCTTAAAAACCCAGGTATAACCACCACTAGTCAATGACCGTCGGTCCAAGTGGTTGAGGTGAGACACCCAGCTGTGACTTAAACAACGAGGAAATCATGGGTTCAAGTCTTACATGAAATAAAAAAATGAGGTTTTCAATGTTTTCTCTAAAATTAGCCATTAAAAAAAAGGCCACCACCAGGGTGGCCTATTTGCTAATTCGTCACTAGAGGTGTTAGGTTCAAAACTCACTGAGTAAACATCTAGGGTGATATTGAACAGGTTTGAAAATGATCATGGGGATACCCGTATGACCACGTACATCTGAGATAAAAAATTATAGATTTTTTAAAAACCCAAGTATGAAAATGAAAAAAGAAGAATACCCTTTTGCATTTTGAGTAAAGGGTGTCTGAAACTTGTATAAAAATTGTTGCTTTGTTGATATTTTATGTGTTACCAAGATTTATTTTATATATATATATATTATATATATATATATCTAAGTTGGTTGTTTGCTGGTGTTTGAAAGTGCAATATGATCGAAAGAAATGTGGGTGAATGAATTGATGGAAGACTAGGGGGAGTGCAAGTCTTTATATGTGAAGGAGATGAGAATAAAATGAGAATAAAATGAAAAAATATAAATTAAATTAAATATTTTATAAAAAATATAGCAAATAAAGAATATCTGAGAAAACCACTTTTTCTTTCTTGTTTAAGGAGTAAATTAACTGTATAAGGGAAAAACCGAAAGAGAGAAAGAAAACGGTTACCCTCTCTTGGGTCCCATGCTCATACCACCCCCAACTCATTTGTCTCCATTCCCACCCGTGAATAATATTTTACTTTTAAATTAAATTAAAATTAAAGGTTATTAAAAAAATATAAAGATGTTGAACATTATTTATTTCGAGAATCCATAATGACAATATGACATCTAAACCGACAATATGTGAACCTCGAACCTACGCTTTCATGTTACACTTCTTATCACCCCAGAGAATATCCTCAAGGACTTAAAGGGTATGTTTGGCAAGGAGCTTTTAGGAGCTTCAAGCTTTAAGCTTTTGAGCAAAAGCTCATACCTAATAAAAAGTTTCGTTTAGTTAAAAGAGCTTCAAGCTTTTAGGTCCAATGAAAAGCTCCTATTTCAAACGCTTGTATGAGTAACGTTTGTGAAAAGCTACTAGCTTTAGGATTTATATTTACTTAAATAACCCCATGATTTAATTAGCAAAGTTCGAGACATGTCATGATGGATTTTTAGTGAATAAGGTTTTACACGAAATTTTCTGACTTTTGTCTCTATCATTATTATAACTTATATGCGTATGGAAATAATTCTCGTAATTCAATATGATGTGGTATAAAAAATTATATATCATACCACTTGTAATGTAATTTGACATATAAAACACAACATATTACTATGGAATAAAACTTAAATAAAATATAGAGTTAAGTACTTTTTTCGTCCCTGTGGTTTATCGTTTTATCACTTTTCGTCCTCGCCGTTAACTTTTGGCTAAAATCATCCTCGTGGTTTGCATTTCGTCCCTGCCGTTATAACTTTGCCGTTAACCCCCTCACATGCAAGTCACGTGAGGGGCATTTTCGTCTTTTCACCAATTTAAGTGCAAAAATCATCTCTGTGGTTTGTCGTTTTTGCATTTTCCATCCTCGCCATAAGGATGAAAAATGCAAAAACGGCAAACCATAAGGATGAATTTTGCACTTAACCATGGGTGAAAAGACATAAATGCCCCTCACGTGCCTTGCACGTGAGGGGTTAACGGATCCAGGGACGAAAAGTAAACCACAGGGATGATTTTAGCCAAAAGTTAACGCCGAGGACGAAAAATGAACAAACGATAAACCACAGGGACGAAAAAAGTACTTAACTCTAAAATATATATAGTTTTGGTTTTGAATGAACAAACATAAAATAAAATGAATAACATATATCATTATGTTTAGTATTTTATTTTTTTAAAGAAAACAACGGATAAATGGCTAACACCTCACGCGAATGTGCTCACGCTAATTCGAATCTTGACAATGCCCTAAAGGGTTTGCTTCCCATGTGTTAGATGAGTATATTGTTGCTAAGGGCCCCTCATTTGCATGTGACAGGATTCGAACATGAGACCCCCTGGAGGAAACCACATTATTGTTTAGTATTACGTAACCTTTTTTAATTATGTCTATTTTTGTCATTTTATACATTTTATTAAAAGCTCCAGCTACTTTGCCAAACACTTAAATATATCTAAAAAGTTTTCAGCTACAGCTACTAGCTAACAGCTACCAGCTTCCAGCTACCAGCTATTTTTGCCAAACATACCCAAAGTCATAATGATATCTAAACGGACAATATGTAGAATTCAAACCTACGCTTCAATGTTACTCTTCAATCTAAACGGACAATATGTATAAGACTTGAGTTTACCGCGAGAAAAAAAATCATTAAGATGATGCTTGAACCTAAGACCTCATCTAAAGATTTTGACTGGCCGTTTTAACCAAACATAGCATGAATGTGTTAAAATAATCTTTTGATTCGTGGGTTGTGATTTTTCTTTTCATGAATGATCTTCATATATTTTATAAAGCTTTTATTTCCGAAGTCAATAAAAATAATATAGTTGGAATCCCTGATCACTAGCAACCCACGTACCACACATATAAATTGGCTAGATGACTTACGCATATTAAGCCAACTACTCACCGCTGATACCCTGGACCAATCATACACAACACCCGCAACACACTTATCCCAACCGCGACACGCCGACACACCTAAGCATGTGCTATAGTTTAATGCGGCCATACACGACCCACCCTCTACCATCCTCAAGCACCCGCGATCATCTACAAATATTTAAACCTTTTCAAAAGAAAAAAAATGGTCCTTATGTGAATCATGTCACGGTTTATAACTATACTTTGAAAACACGAAAAGAGTACAATGTATCGGTCAAAGTCGTGTGTCCTATTTTTGTGTATATGTGTTCGACCGGATTAAATTGGTAAACATATATATTTTAGCACTACTAGAAAATCGGGTATTACCGATAGAAAAGTTTTCAGTCCCAAATTACCGATGATTTTCCGACGAATTTCAGACAGATAGCCAATTAAATTCTTCCAATACGATTTACGACGGATTAGGGACAGATTACCGACAGATAATAAACCGTCGGAAAACGGCACCAAATCCGTCCTGAAATTCATAACTTCTCGACAGATTTACGACGGATGAATTTAACAATAGAATAGGAATTCCAAAAATAACAACATAATATTTCCGTCCCAATTCCGTCGCTGAACTTAAATTTTTTCGACGGATTTAAGATGGACAAATTCAGTTATAAGAATACACTTTATAAAAGTATTATTAAAAGAATCCGTCGGAAATCTTTAGGATTAGGGACACACCAAATGTAAATTTATGTTTTTTCATGTATACGAGTATGCATATACAAGTAATGATAAAGTGTTTTTATACATTTAAAGTTTTAATAATATTGTTTGCCGTCCCAAAATCAGTGCCTAAATTTTACTGAATCCGTTTTAAGGGTCCAATCAAATCCGTCGAGTTTTTATTCTATTTTTTTTATTTTTTAAACAACATAATTTTTCAAAGATCGATTTTTCAAAGATTGGGCTACAACTATATGTACTCATTTGCACATAAAATCTTAATCTTAATATCGTACGGATAAGAAAAGGTTTAGAAAAAAAAAAGAGTCAAAATCAAGCCTCATAATCTTTCGGGTTTTGCTAAACGCAGCCCTTAGTGTTGTATTTAAGGTGCATTAAATAGTTGTACACTTATCATAAAATTCAGGAGATAGGCTTTTAATATGGAAGGTACAAACTTTTTATACCCGTTAAATGCAGCCCTATGGAAGGTACAAACTTCTTATCACCAGAATGGCTGGAATTTTTCGGTGTGGATATACCAGATTCTTTGGATGACGTTAACAATTTGTTATGTCGGATTAGTGCTAAACTAGTGGACTAATGAATATTCTTTCGCTAAATATTTGTGGAATGGGTGGTAAGGATCCGGAAAAGAGGAAAAAGGTCGCGAATATTCTCCAAAAATTTGGTGTCAATTTCTGTGGCTTTCAGGAAACCTTCATGACCTCAGTTGACTACTTTCGCTTACGTGCACTCTGGGGCAACTCACAGTTTGATTTCGGAAGCTCGTCAGCTAGAGGACATTCTGGGGGAGTTATTTCTATATGGGACCCACAACTTTTGTAAAAACACGTCTTCTATGCTTTCCAAACGCGGTCATTGTTGAGGGAATTTGGCAATGCACCCGACTTTCTTGTTTTATGGTTAATGTTTATGCTCCTCAAGACACTAAAAGCAAGCGTGATTTATGGAGATTTATTATTTCTTTTATGAACGCAAACCAAGGAAACTATATTATTTTTGGGGATTTCAATGCTATGAGAGGTGCTTCTGATCGCATGGGTTCCACTTTCTCGACTACTGTTGCCAGTGATTTTAACAACTTTATAGTTGATGGTGATCTAGATGATGTCCCGATGGGCGGCTATAGATTCACAAGAGTTGACCATTCATGTAGTAATGCCAGCAAAATAGATCGTTTTCTGATTTCTGAAGAGCTGTGGAAATCGCAGTTATCTCTCCAAGGTTTGGTCCTTGATCGGTATATCTCTGATCACGATCCCATCCTACTTCGTCAAAAGGTACTTGATTTCGGCCCTACTTATTTTAAACTGTATCATTCTTGGATGGAGGGTCATGGGTTCGATAAACTTGTTAGGGATTCTTGGACTTCGGGTTTGCACTCTAAATCTCCTAATAGAATAATTGATCTCGAAAACCATTTTAAGCACCTTAAAAAGGACATTAAATTGTGGCGTGCTAACAGTTCCTCTAGTGCAATGGATATTGAGTCCTTAAAACAGGTGTTGGTTAATCTGGATAAAGCGATAGATGGTGGAACTGCCCCCGCAGATGCTGCTAATTCTCGAAAGTCCATTGCCAAAAACATCCTCGATTTAGAGTTAAAACTAAATTCAGATCTGAAACAAAAGTTTAAATCCAAGTGGGTTGTCGATGCCGACGAGAACTCTAAGTTTTTCCACGCGTTGATCAACAAGAAACGCCATACTAAAGCTATCACTGGTATCAAGTCCAACGGACACTGGATTGAAGAGCCTGATCAAGTTAAAGATTTCTTCTACCGTCACTTCTCTTCAAAGTTCGCTAAGGTTGACGTTTTGAAGTCGAAACCAAGACATGAAAAGTATAACAAATTGAGTAAAGAACACGCGACTCTTATTGAGGACGAGGTCACCGAGCAAGAGATTATACAGGTTGTCTGGAGCTGTGGTAGTGATAAAGCACCCGGGCCGGATGGTTTCACGTTTGGGTTTATTAAAAGGTACTGGGATGTCATAAAGGATGATTTTATACGTGCTGTGAAAGAATTTTTTCATTCTGCCGTCATTCCTATGGGGTGTAATTCCTCGCTTATTTCATTGATTCCTAAGTCTGACTCTCCTCTTTTGGTCACCAATTATAGACCAATCAGCCTTATAGGAGTTCTGTATAAGAACACTTGCCAAGATTCTTGCCTTTAGAATGACGAAGGTTATAGACACTGTGGTCGATCCTGTCCAATCCGCGTTTATTAAAAATAGACAGATTCTAGATGGTCCTCTAATTCTTAATGAGTTGGTTCATGAGTTAAAACAGAAAAAAAAGAAGGCCATGATCCTTAAAGTTGATATTGAGAAAGCTTATGATACTTTGAGCTGGGACTACTTGGAGACTACTATGAATGCTATGGGTTTCGGAAGTCGTTGGGTTAGTTAGATTCGTGCTTGCCTTAGATCTGGTCGCTCTTCTGTTTTGATTAATGGGAGTCCCACTATGGAATTTCAGCTTGAGAGAGGCCTTCGTCAAGGTGATCCCTTGGCACCTTTTCTATTCATCCTTGCTATGGAAGGCCTTCATATTGCTTTTGAGGAGGCCATCGACAACGGCCTTATCACAGGTATCAAAGTCGGTAGTCTGACTCTCTCTCATTTGATGTATGCCAACGATGTTGTTGTGTTGGGAAATTGGAACCGTGAAAACCTCCTTAACATTATGGCGTTATTTCAGTGTTTTTATTTGACCTCAGGATTGAAAGTGAATATTTTAAAAACTAAGTTGTATGGTATTGGTGTTAACTCCAGTTGTGTCGACACTATGGCAAGTTTGATTGGTTGTAAGGGAGGTAAACTACCATTCATTTACCTCGGTGTCCCTGTTGGAGCTGCCATGTCCAGGATTTCCTCTTGGACGCCTGTTTTGGAAAAGTTTGAAAAACGTCTTTCTAAATGGAAAGCTAAACTTCTCTCGGTTGGTGGAAGGTCTGTCTTGGTCTCTTCTGTTCTTGGTTCGCTACCGACCTATTATTTATCTTTGTTTAAAATGCCGGTAAAAGTTAGAGATAAACTGGAATCGCTAAGGGCGAAATTTTTCTGGGGTGGAGATAAGGATAGTTCTAAAATCCATTGGATCAAATGGGAGTCGGTGTTGGCTAGCAAAGAAAAAGGTGGAATTGGTTTTGGGAGGGCCTGCGTGCTTTCAACCTTGCGTTACTTCTCAAGTGGTTTTGGAGATTTCATGACTCCCCTAATGCTTTATGGGTGGATACTCTTAAAAACATTTACAAACCCACTCATTCATCCTTTTGGGTAAGCTCAGACTTTCGATCTTCTAGCGTGTGGGGATCTATTTGTGGGGTGACGAAACAGTTGAGCAGGGATAACATTATTCCAGCAAATACCATTTACAAGCAAATTGGTAATGGACGTGACACCAGCTTTTGGCTTGATCATTGGGCTAGCGACTCTACACTTAAAGAGTTATGTCCCCGTCTTTATGCCTTAGAAACGGACAAGCATTGCTCCATTTCTCAAAGATGGAATGGTAACCAGGTGTCTTGGCAGTGGCGTCGTGATGTTCGCAGTGGTGTAGAATCGGTTCAGCTTGCTACAATTAAGGAAAAGATAAACCCAATTAAGTTAAGCAACTTGCATGATAAATGGCGTTGGTCCCTAAACGGAAGTAATGACTTTACTGTTAGTAGCGTGAGAAAATTCATCGACTCTCACATCCTTAATTCTGTTTCTTATCCTACTAGATGGAACCCGTACGTTCCATCAAAGGTTAACATCTTCGTTTGGAGACTTTTACTGGACAGGTTGCCGACTCGGCTAAATCCAATCGCTAGAGGCATAGACATTCCATCTATCATGTGTTCGTGCTGTGAAAATGATTTTGAAGACACTCTTCATTTGATGTGCAACTGTGATATTGCTACCAAAGTTTGGAAATTGGTTTCGAAATGGCTCGACATTAATCTACCATTTGAGTCTGAGCCTCGATTGTTGATGATGCATGTGGAGTCCTCAAAATTTTCATCCATTGCCAAGAGAATCATTGAAACTATCATTAATACAGTTTGGTGGAACCTATGGCGATATCGCAATGAAGAAATTTTTACTCCAAAAAAAAAGAAAGGTGACACTCTCTTCGATCTTGTTGTTGTCTTTTCTTACACATGGTACTCGAAGAGGAACAAAAAGAATACTGTTAGCTGGGATGAATGGCTTCTTAATCCACTTTTGTATTGTTCGGCTCGAGATTCCGCTCGCACATGATAGTTCGGTGTTCTGTTATATGGTGTGTTTGTGTGGAGCAATTATATGGAAGTAACTGTATTGGGAGGTAAGCTTACATATTTTTGGAGTATGAATGGAGTGATTGGCACGAGTTTTTTTTTCTTCGTTTTTGTAGATTTTGCTGTTAAAGTCCCGAGATGGACCTAGAATAGGTATTTGTCGATTTCTAGATTGTAATTCTGCTTTTCTTTGCCGCTAGCTCCTTGCTAGTAGCTTCTTTAATATATATATATATATATCTATTTTGCCGTTCAAAAAAAAAATGCAGCCCTATGGCTGCGTTTAGCATTTCCCTAATTTTAAACCCGAATATCTTTGCAAGCGTAAACCCTAAAATCACAAGCCACACAAGCTAGTCCATATGATTTTAAATAACGCAAACCTCGCAACATAATACTTGTGAATTTGTTTGTAATTTTGAGCAAAACTCGAAAATACCTGATATATTAAAGTGGAATATTTTGGTCACTCAAATTATCTTCTCATGATTTTTATGGAACTAAGGATATTATCCATGATAATGGACTTGATAAGAAGGTTCATTATCATGTAATTTACTTGACAAGAAGCTAAATTGATCAAGATAAGCAATAACAAGGATTGTCCCGAACACAAAACTAATTAAGTTGATGTCCATTTACAACGTGCTTTTGTCCAATGTAGGCCCTAAAGTTATATATATTTGTCAATATAACATGCAGAAGAGACTAATCAACCAACAATTAACACCTGATATGTGATGCTCGATACATAGACTTTGTCGAAAAGATCAATATGGCAGGCATGAAAAGTAACAATCCATGTGTTTCAGGTTGAAGATAATATATGACTACGATGAAGCAGTATCCATTTATTTCCAACGTAGTCACAATCGACCATATACAAAAAAACTTAAGCTGCCAAAAGGTCTTAGAACAACACGGAGGTTTTGAAATGGAATTAAGTACTAATCTATATATGGTTAATAAAGCAATGATGATTAACCAATAGTACTATAAATGACGTATGCAAACACATACCGGGGTTTGTTTGTGTTCGTTCGTTTAGATGCAACTGAACAAATAAAATTAATGAATTACATGATGAACGCATAAAGTAACCTAGCTTAGCTTGTAAACTCCACGTACACTTTTAAAATTTTGAATAAATGTACCCCTAAACTTTCGTTCAATTCGACTGGAAATTAATTTGTTTAATCTGAAGCTTTCAAACCTTGATCACGAACGGATGATCTAACCTAGCTTGAGCTTTCGATTACTTATAAATAGTTTTGCACTTTGTAAATGTGACAAAACCATGCAATTTAAGATAACGTTTCTCTTTGAGAGTGCCAAGTTTTTGGGTGAGAATATATGCCTTATTAATTAAACTTTTGAGAGGGGTATGAAATGACATTTCAGTTCCAACATGTTCTATTAGATGTCTATAATATATAGGGTTCAATAACGAAAACAAACATGGCTACAAGCATTAATTTGTGTCACTAGTGATCAAAAGACTTTGGCTTTCAATAACCAAGTGATCGATCCGCATATTTGCAACTTCACAACTTGTAACAATTCAGTAGTTGGGGCTTTTTAATTACCTTGAACATCTTGACACAATATAGTCATGTATTAAATTAGTCATGTGGGCTTGTTTTCTAGAAAGCAAATCATAAGGTATATCATAATGTTAAAAAAAAATGAGGTATATTATAATGAAAACTAATTAAGTGAGGAGAATCTATTCTATAATTAGAGTGAAGGGGTGTTTGGTAGGGGGAAATGGAAATGTAGTGAATAATAGAAATGGTAGGAAAGACAATGAATATTTTGAAAGAAAAACGATTTCATTATTTGATAGAAACGGAGAATAAACATAAAGTATATAAAAATATATAAATAATTGAATATGAAAAAATAATTGAAAAAAATATAATTATTCTATCATAATATAAATAATTAAATATAATTAGAATAAAAACCATAGAAATAAAAAAAAAAAGGTAACTTGATTTCATTCTCATCATTATTCATCATTTTGGAATAAATGATGCGAATGAAAGTATTTCTCAGTTTTACCTCTTTAATTCAATTTGAATTTTTTTGTTGGTGCCTATCTTTTTTTTTTTGAAAGGTTGTTGGTGCCTATCTAGATTATGGTGGTTGTAATTTTGATGTCTTTCTAGTTAGCTTGCATAGATGCATGGTGTCTATCTAGATTTTGATGGAAGTAATTTGGGTTTTCTAACAACTTGCTAGTTGGCCGTTATTTATAATATTTCGTTTGTGCTGTTAAACGAAGAAGCCAATGGAGTAAGAAAGAGCATCGATTATATCCTTCTCCCAAATGCGACGTTGCCTACCAGATGGAACAAACTTGTCCTAGCTAAAGTTATTATAGCGACTTATCCTGGATAAATTTTCAAAATGACTAAATTTGTCCGTGAAAGGTATGGACATTTCATCTATTTTCTGTCCTTTGTGTCAAGAAGAGTTTGAGTCCAGCGACCATGTAATGATGATGTGTGTGATGGCAAAAAGAGTGTGGCTTTTAATCCAAAAACGGCTTGGTACGTATAGCTTTATTTCGAGTCTGGTCCCAAACGGCTTGCTACAATATATATGTGGAATCTTTGAGTCAGCCTCAAAAACTAAAAGGGTGGTTGAAACGATTCTTAACAAGACTTGGTGGAATATATAGCGGTATCGTAATGTGGTTCTTGCCCCAACAAGACACAGTTCTTTTTTATATCAATGGTTATGTATTCTCATTTGTGGTATAGCTCTCATGATAGAAAAACTCTAATCGATGAGATGTGTGGCTTCAAATAGGGCTGACAAATCGTGTCATAACAAATTCGGTGCGTACGAAACTCTTTTTACTTTTCAAACATGAAAACGACTCGTTTAATACTTATATTTGGTGGTTTGAGCGTCATACATAAATGATGAACTTTAGAATACTAAAAACTGTTGAGTCAAGGATCCGCTGACCAGATTTGGTCGCTGATGTGGGCTCATGAGCGAGTCCAGTGACTCTTCGCCAACAATGCACTTTTATCCAAATTGTTAGTCAAGGGGAGAAGAACTCAAATAAGAAGAAGACAAGAGTCACATGGTGGTTTGATACAACTGTTTTTATCCATAATGGAAAGAGACAGTTAGAAAAAAAAATAGTGTGTTCTCTTTCATACCCGATATAGTAAAGCAGACAAAGGGCGTTTGTTGCAAGTACCTATAACCAATGGAATATCGACAACCACCATCACATCAACATTCAGATCTCGGTTGTATTTGCAAGTACCTATAACCAATGGAATATCGACAACCCTATCTCTTTCCCTATATAATGCAACACAACTTCTCACAATTGGTGTGTTTGTCCGCCAAGTGTTCGTCACATAAAGTTAGTCTTTCATTTTACATTTTGTTATAAACATTGTTAAAGTTTGTATTGTGTCTAAACTTAACAATTGTAATTTTCATTTACATGTTTACAAGTCAAGTTGTAAGATCGATCATGTATTCACTGTTTAATCAATAATACATATGGTTAGACTTGCATATATTGTGTTCTTGGTTTTTTTACTTTTGTTGTCTATTATTATTACATTCTGTTCTTAACTACTTGTTAATTAGTTGAACAATATAAAATAAGCAAACTTGTGGACTGTCAAAAACAATTATTTTGAAAAAATTATTGCATAATAAATTTATTGCTTAACAGGTCTTAACAGGTATACCCAATCGTCAAACCTAGCTTCAAAACCCTCTTCTCTTTATATAACTATGAGAAAAAGTACCCGCGCATTGCAGCGGTGAGATGGTGGGAGTGATGGGTTATAGAGTGTGATAGGTCATAGGAGGTGATAGGCCATAGAGTGTGATAGCCAAATGCCTTAGCCGTACGGGCTCCACCCTCAGATTTAAAAATTCGTCGAAAGTATATCGAAAGACCTCTCAATGAAAGAACATGAAATTTTAAGAACACCCATATAATTTTTATAATTTATCGATGTACCGTTTTTGAGATAAAAGATTTTGAATGAATTAGAGGAATAAAATGATTTATGGATAAGAGAGAAAAAAATGAGTGGTTGAGATTTGAGGAGAGAGATGAAAATGAGTGGTTGAGATTTCCTCTAAGTGTATTATAGTTATTTTAGGTAAATATATTTAAATTAATGAACAAATAATAGGGGCATTATAGGGTTTTCAAAAATTTAGTTGAAAAGTTGAAAAAATTTGATGAGAACAAATGATTTATAATGTAGTAGAGATACACATTTTTCTTTGCTGATATCTTTTCAACCAATATCAATAAAAATTGAAATCGTTTGTTTCAAGAAAGTCTCCTCACAATTCACAGGCATTTTCCAATCAATATGTGCCTCGTTGCCGCTGTATCAAGTTGTTGTGGTATGGATATTGGACAACAAGTTTCATATGGAATACCCTTTGTTAGAAAGCAAGCACTAAATTAGTGAAATGTTTACTCATTATGACCCAAAGTTAGAATTCACTCATGTAAAAACCACACTATAGCCTAGAGGTATTTGATCTGAATGTTGCATAACGTATACGTGAGATATGTCCAAATACTTAAAGTATACGTCTATAGACGCCAATGGTTGAATAGGGAGAGCAATCAGAGCTCATAATACGTTTAACGAGAGTAAGTACCCTCGTGTTGCGGCGGTAAGATGGTAGGGTGATAGGTCATAGGTTGTGATATGTCATTCGATATACTTTCGACGAATTTTTATATCCGAGGGTGGAGCCCGTACGGCTAAGGCATTTGACTATCTAATGAAAGAGCATGAAATTTTAAGAACACCCATATAATTTTTATAATTTATCGATTTACGGTTTTTGAGATAAAAGATTTTGAATGAATTAGAGAAATTTATGGAGGAGAGAGAAAAATGAGTGGTTGAGATTTGAGAGAGAGAAAAAAATGAGTGGTTGAGATTTGAGAGAGAGAAAAAAATGAGTGGTTGAGATTTATTCTAAGGGTATTATGAATAAGTGATAGGGGTATTTTGGGTTTTTCACTTGTGTAAAGTTGAAAAAATGAAGGGAACAAATATTTTATAATGTAGTAGAGATAATAATACACATATGTTTCAACTAATTAACATATTGAAGGGTAATTGGATAGGAACCCCGTGATCTCATGTACCATTTGATATCCACGAATCCCCCAGTCAGGCTAGCACCGTACTCGCGCAATGCGACGGTGGTCGTGACGGCAACGGTGTGGTGGTGGGGGCGACTGTCGGTGGTGGACACGACGTCGAGTGGTGTAAATAATTTATATATAAGTAATTGATTTAAAGAGCTAATAAAAATATTTTAAAGGATAAAAGATTGATAACATAATTTAATAATTAATGTCAAGTGAAGACATAACTAAAACATTGAAAATTTCATTTTATTTACATTTCTAATCTTTGTCGTAAATTTAGTATGTCGTGGTCTTTATAGCAGATTAGCTCGAACTTCTGATTTGTTTTTTCCTAAAATTTTCGACACCTCAACGGATTTTTAGTGCTTTAGTAAAATCGTTCTGTATAAAAAACTCCATCGGTTACCAAATAAGTTTTTCCCCTTTCATTTTAGTTTATTAGTTTATAGAAAATAGAAAATAAGTGTCCACTTAGCATATCAAGTTTACCATTTTTATCCTTGTATGCACTTTTTCATGAAAAATTGATTATTAAAAGTCTGTGCAAAATAGCAAGTATAATATTGTCATTTTCCTACTACACGGTCTAATAATTAAGAATCTTCTAAAACTTTATATTTCTCTCCAAGTAAATTATTTTGGACGGATAGAATAGAAAAAACTAGAACGAGACATTTTTTTTTTAGAACGGCATTCTAATCTACTTCTACTCCTAAATTACACGCATGCCTGGGAAGAAACCCAGGACTTTCGAAAAATTCCTATTAATCCACCCCCCAACGTGGGAAGCGGACCGTGTCAAGAAACTCTTAATCATCTACTCATCTAGTCACCTCATATGCTCTTGTATAAAATGCATATCATAGGTTACCAAATAAGTTTTTCCCCTTTCATTTTAGTTTATTAGTTTATAGAAAATAGAAAATAAGTGTCCACTTAGCATATCAAGTTTACCATTTTTATCCTTGTATGCACTTTTTCATGAAAAATTGATTATTAAAAGTCTGTGCAAAATAGCAAGTATAATATTGTCATTTTCCTACTACACGGTCTAATAATTAAGAATCTTCTAAAACTTTATATTTCTCTCCAAGTAAATTATTTTGGACGGATAGAATAGAAAAAACTAGAACGAGACATTTTTTTTTTAGAACGGCATTCTAATCTACTTCTACTCCTAAATTACACGCATGCCTGGGAAGAAACCCAGGACTTTCGAAAAATCCTATTAATCCACCCCCCAACGTGGGAAGCGGACCGTGTCAAGAAACTCTTAATCATCTACTCATCTAGTCACCTCATATGCTCTTGTATAAAATGCATATCATAGGTTACCAAATAAGTTTTTCCCCTTTCATTTTAGTTTATTAGTTTATAGAAAATAGAAAATAAGTGTCCACTTAGCATATCAAGTTTACCATTTTTATCCTTGTATGCACTTTTTCATGAAAAATTGATTATTAAAAGTCTGTGCAAAATAGCAAGTATAATATTGTCATTTTCCTACTACACGGTCTAATAATTAAGAATCTTCTAAAACTTTATATTTCTCTCCAAGTAAATTATTTTGGACGGATAGAATAGAAAAAACTAGAACGAGACATTTTTTTTTTAGAACGGCATTCTAATCTACTTCTACTCCTTTTTTTTTTTTTTTTTTTTTTTTTTTTTTTTTTTTTTTTTTTTTTTTTTTTTTTTTTTTTTTTTTTTTTTTTTTTTTTTTTTTTTTTTTTTTTTTTTTTTTTTTTTTTTTTTTTTTTTTTTTTTTTTTTTTTTTTTTTTTTTTTTTTTTTTTTTTTTTTTTTTTTTTTTTTTTTTTTTTTTTTTTTTTTTTTTTTTTTTTTTTTTTTTTTTTTTTTTTTTTTTTTTTTTTTTTTTTTTTTTTTTTTTTTTTTATAATTTATCGATTTACGGTTTTTGAGATAAAAGATTTTGAATGAATTAGAGAAATTTATGGAGGAGAGAGAAAAATGAGTGGTTGAGATTTGAGTAGAGAGAAAAAAATGAGTGGTTGAGATTTATTCTAAGGGTATTATGAATAAGTGATAGGGGTATTTTGGGTTTTTCACTTGTGTAAAGTTGAAAAAATGAAGGGAACAAATATTTTATAATGTAGTAGAGATAATAATACACATATGTTTCAACTAATTAACATATTGAAGGGTAATTGGATAGGAACCCCGTGATCTCATGTACCATTTGATATCCACGAATCCCCCAGTCAGGCTAGCACCGTACTCGCGCAATGCGACGGTGGTCGTGACGGCAACGGTGTGGTGGTGGGGGCGACTGTCGGTGGTGGACACGACGTCGAGTGGTGTAAATAATTTATATATAAGTAATTGATTTAAAGAGCTAATAAAAATATTTTAAAGGATAAAAGATTGATAACATAATTTAATAATTAATGTCAAGTGAAGACATAACTAAAACATTGAAAATTTCATTTTATTTACATTTCTAATCTTTGTCGTAAATTTAGTATGTCGTGGTCTTTATAGCAGATTAGCTCGAACTTCTGATTTGTTTTTTCCTAAAATTTTCGACACCTCAACGGATTTTTAGTGCTTTAGTAAAATCGTTCTGTATAAAAAACTCCATCGGTTACCAAATAAGTTTTTCCCCTTTCATTTTAGTTTATTAGTTTATAGAAAATAGAAAATAAGTGTCCACTTAGCATATCAAGTTTACCATTTTTATCCTTGTATGCACTTTTTCATGAAAAATTGATTATTAAAAGTCTGTGCAAAATAGCAAGTATAATATTGTCATTTTCCTACTACACGGTCTAATAATTAAGAATCTTCTAAAACTTTATATTTCTCTCCAAGTAAATTATTTTGGACGGATAGAATAGAAAAAACTAGAACGAGACATTTTTTTTTTAGAACGGCATTCTAATCTACTTCTACTCCTAAATTACACGCATGCCTGGGAAGAAACCCAGGACTTTCGAAAAATTCCTATTAATCCACCCCCCAACGTGGGAAGCGGACCGTGTCAAGAAACTCTTAATCATCTACTCATCTAGTCACCTCATATGCTCTTGTATAAAATGCATATCAAAGGTGGTTACAATCATAGTAGACGATAGGTATCTCACCAAATCCTCTAAAAGACATACATAAATTTCTATAAAAAAAACCTACACAACTGAGACAACGATATAAACAAATTATCTCTTGTTTGTTTTGGTCGGATAATATAAAGATTGGAAGTGAATAAAATAACGAAATGGTGTTACATAACAAATTAAGCATAAAATAGACATTTAACAGAAATATGTTTGGTTTGAAAGGTTAATGATATTTAAGATTATCTACTAGTTGAAAGTTTTGCTACGTAGCTTCAGTTGAAAGTTTTGCTGTTTTTGAATTGAAACTTTCGGAAAGTAATATGAATTAGGAATAATTATTATGCTTTACTTCACCAAACTATTTTCACATTTAGATTAGATAGATTATGGCAACATGAAGTTTACAGATTCTGTTTCCTCCCTCGTCATCATATGTAATTGAAAACTTAGATCTCTCTCAAGTGGCGGATCCAAACATATATAAAGCGGCGGGCCTAAATATATTTTTTTCCCCTTTACCACTACTTTCTTTTAAATTTTTTTATAATCTATAAATAAAATTATTAATATATAATATATAGAATGTATAAACTATTAAATTTTGCCTAATACTTAAATAAACATTAGACAAAAAAAACTTAGTTTATTATTTTATGATCAAAAAGATAAAATAAGTTTTGTTATAAAATGTGTGAATTAAATATTTTTGTTTTAAGAGAAGATAGATGAACTTTAACAAGGAGGTTAATATATTATAGATTTAAGGTAGTTACTTTCAAAGCTAAGGACTAAATTAAAACTTTAAACATATATAAAGGGCTTAAAGGAGTTAATCTTAAAAGTTGTCATCTTCTACCTTTGAAACCCTGCAAATAAAATCTAAAACTCAGCCGCCACTATCATTTCCAGTTTCATCTAAACAACTTTGTTTCATTCTTTTTCGGTTTCTTTCTCAAACCCACTAATCTTTTCGTTCTTTATATAACTCTGGTGCCTAATAAACTTAAAAAATATAAAAAAAAAATTCTAACAAAAATGGGTTGAGGGTGGGGTGGTGACCACCCTCATTGTTCATTGGATTCGTCACTGTCTCTCTCCATCTATAACTTATTTAATTAGATGTTATTTCAATATTCCATGTATAATATATAGTTGGATATCTTAGTGTAATTGGATTAACTTTATTTGACCAATTAATTTATAATAACACATCATATGAGTTTGGCGGCGCGTAGTGTACGCTTATATGTATTTATATATTATGATCTTAAGGGCGAAGCCTCTAAGGGACAGGGGTCCGGGGGACACCGCCCCTGAGAGTGAGGTCCAATGGGCGGCAGCCCCTAGCTAGGGTCGAGCTTGAGAAAGTGGCAATTAGAAAACCTTGGAATAACTGTATAGAAATACAGTTAATCGGCCAAACTTTATATATCCCATTGATTTCATTTTGGTCGTAATCTTTTCTTTTTTCTCTATGGTTTTCTCTCAAACATAATCATACAGAAAATTCTCTAATCTCTGATTGTATCCGATTGAATATTTTGGGTGAACCACCGAATTGATTCAATCTGAAAGTGTTACACGCCTCCAGAGATTGAATTTATATCCTGTTTTGTTCGTATTCTGATATATATCCCCAACATCAACTGGTGAAACACCCAGGTTTTAGCTAAGAGGTAAGGATTCGATCCTTGTTAAACCATGAAGGAGTCTTCTGGGGTTTTCCTTGGGCTTCTACTAAACAAGGATATAGACAACACATTACCCTGTATTAGTAGGCCTTCACTTTTGAAAATTTGGGGGAGCTTGCTTTGAAAAAAAATATATTTTATTTCGGTAAAATGATAAATTCTCTTAATAAATAGCTTAATAATCCTCCTAAATAACCTTAAAACATGATGACAAATGTAATTCACTTATTCTCTTTTCTAATCTCATCATTTGTATCTACCAAGTGTTATGATCATACAGTTAGGAGGATTTTTAGAAGGATGGTTTAGCAGGATTTATCATTTTCCTTTATTTGGTATTAAAATCTTCTAAATAAAAAGTTTAATTCATTAGACGTGTATTAAACCCTGCCCTCTAGAAACAGAAATCAGAAGTTCGCTTCTCATCCCATGCAAAGGCCGGAGGTCTTTTTCTACCTTCTAGGTATAACCTGAAAACAGTCTCTCTACCTAGGTAGAGGTAAGACGTCTACATCTTAATCTCCCGGTACACCATTGAGGTATTAGAGCCTAAAACCCATAAAAGACGACAGTGAGTAGTTCCTTTCCTTTTTTTTCCCTTTATTTGTTACGTTTATTTATTAATTATATATACATAACTTTCTTAACAAATTAAAGTACCCTACAATCACTCCTTATTCTATCGAACAAAATCCGTTAGCAATGAGCGTATGAGGAGTCAAAGTCCATAAAGTAGGTGTGTAGGTCGTCCAAAAGCACTACACTTTAACCATGGAAAAGGGATAAGGTTTCCATTTTAAGTCCTTATTCAATCAGAAAAATGCTTGAAAAAAGCCAATTACAACCTAATTGCATTGGTATTTTAACTTCCATTACGTGAGAAATTCATACTTATTAGGGATAGGGGTGTAATGTCAAAAACCATAATTTGGCACATTTTGGTTAGTTATTCAGCCAATAGCAAGTTGCCATATGTCCCTATCATTTTTGCCAAAAAATGTCAATACTTGCCAAATTGTGAGGGTGTAAGGGAACCACTGTGTCAAAATGAACTAATTTCTCAAATCATTAAGCCAAAACTTGTCAATGCCAAGTCAAAATGAACCAATTTCTCAAATCGCAAAGCCAAAACTTGTCAATGCTAAGTGTGTAAGGGAATCAATTTGCGAAAAAGTACTGATAAAAGAACGGATGGAAACATACTGACTACAGTCTTGCCCTTTAAGGACCCAAAAAAATATATTTATACGTCCAATGTAATTCACTTTGAAATAAAATATTAAAAAAATGATTTAAATTGGACTTTTATTTCCTTCCAGAATGTAATCTAGATTGAATTAATCAAAGACATAATTAATATAATAGAAATCACGTAATAATATGAAAACAACATAGACAATTCTAACATAGATTGAATTAATCAAAGACATAATTTATTTATATATCATTATTAAACATTCACAAAAACATCAGCTTTGCATGATATTTTTAAAATGGAATTTGGGGTGGTGGTTGATATGATATGGTTGATAACTTGATATTGATATGGTTCTGGCGGTATATTGGTAAAGGGTCAAAACCAGTTTCAAGATAATATTGATGATCTTGATAGTAACTTTTGTATAAATATTTGAAACATTTGCATATGGGTTTTATGTTGTTGTCTTAGTCAGGATTGTCTCTGAGAATTTATTAGATTAGAACGAGCCGGGGAAAAGGATCCTAAAATAGACACAACAAATGAAATTGTGTAAACCATTTTTAAAACGACGATATATAATATTATCAATAGTTATAGTATTCAAATATATAGGGCATGTTTGACAAGAGCTTTTCAAAAGTTTTTTAGGAGCTTTAGTTTAACCTCTTATTGTGTTAAATTTTTTGAATAATAACCTCCTATTGGTGTTGGTGCAGTGACGGGTGGTGGTGGCATGTGGCGCTAGCGGCAGTGGTGGCGGTGATTGATGGTGGTGGCAGCGGCGTCAATTAACAATTTCAGCAAATTGGTAAAATTAGTTCTCACAACTTCATATAAACTTTTAGAGGTAATTTTGGTAAAAATGAGTAAGATGAATAATTAAAACTAAATTGATAAAGATATTTTGAGATAAAGAAAAGTGTTTTATTTTTTAAGGGGGTACTTCTCTTAAAAAGTAGTATAGATATTTCTTTTTTTAAATAATTATCTAAACATTAGATAATAGAAAATCTAAATAACTTTATGATACAAAATAAAAATAACAAAAACTAAAATCATTAATTAACTAAAAAAAAGTTTTTCTATTCTTTTTGGTTTTATTCATCAACCACAAAATTTAAAAGAGAACCAAAATTTTGTCCTCTCTTTTCTTTTCAAGCGTTTAGCAACAAAAAGTAAAACAAAGGTTTTTGTTTTCCGTTAAGTTTTTTTATTTTTTCATTTTACTTGTATTTTCTTGAAAAAAGAAAAAGTTATAACAACCTACGCGTCGCACTGTTAAAAAATCCTAGTGATATATATAAATATAAATAAAAATACATACACATCACGTGCAAGTCACAATTTCGTTTTTTAGATGATAAATAATTTATTTATAATTTATAAAAAATATATATAATAGCAAGAAAACACTATTGTGGTTAATTTATAAACGAGTAAGAAAGTTTTTGGCACTGTTGTGGTTAATTTTTCAACACTATTAAAAAGTTTTAGGGTTTTGTTAGTGACAACTTTTAGGTCTATCAATAAAAACTAATTGATACATTAAAATTTCTTTCTTGCCCTTAAAAAATTCAAGGAGTGATTATTAATATATAACTTATAAGTTTTTAAACGTGTAGTATGTTGTTAATTAATGACCGCTCTTAATTATTTTTCTAAAGTTTTATTATAAAAGTTAAGGTTTTTTTCAAACCACTATGATTCCTTTTTTACAACAATCATTATCTTTAAATTAAACTTATCTACAAATAAAAAACATTAAACACAGAGTATATATACATCTCCCCATATATTTAAATCTAATGATTAACATTTTGGAATCTTTAACAAAGGTTTTAAGTTCGAACGACGTTAGACTACTAGGAGTTGAGCATCCTTAGAATGCCTCTCCTCATTTCATGTGCTGACATGTGGCACTTACTAATCATGAGGGACATTCCCATCATTGGAAGGCATTCCCTTGGAGTATGGCATTCCCTCCAAGGGCATTCCTTCCCCTTTTTTTTATTCTTATATTTAAATAATCTAAATAATCCAAATAAACATAAAAATAAATACAGAATTTGAATATTAACGGATATTTTGAATCAGTAATGGCTAGTTTTCAAATTTTTCCTTTTTCACCTATAAATACTCCCGCTCTCTCATTCCAAAAACACTACGCAATTCTCAAAAAATCCAGAAAACACACACACACCTTTAACAATGAATTCTGGACGAGGAAGAGCACGCAATCAACCAACCCGTCCTATCGGACAACCGCAACCGGCACGAGGCAGAGCACGAGGGCAAGCAAGTCGTTCCCCATCCAGTCGCAACCCGGGCGAGGAAGAGCACGCAATCAACCAACCCGTCCTATCGGACAACCGCAACCGGCACGAGGCAGAGCACGAGGGCAAGCAAGTCGTTCCCCATCCAGTCGCAACCCGGGCGAGGAAGAGCACGCAATCAACCAACCCGTCCTATCGGACAATCGCAACCCGCACGAGGCAGAGCACGAGGGCAAGCAATTTGTTCCCCCATCCAGTCGCAACCCGGGCGAGGAAGAGCACGCAATCAACCAACCCGTCCTATCGGACAATCGCAACCGGCACGAGGCAGAGCACGAGGGCAAGCAATTTGTTCCCCCATCCAGTCGCAACCCGGGCGAGGAAGAGCACGCAATCAACCAACCCGTCCTATCGGACAACCGCAACCGGCACGAGGCAGAGCACGAGGGCAAGCAAGTCGTTCCCCATCCAGTCGCAACCCGGGCGAGGAAGAGCACGCAATCAACCAACCCGTCCTATCGGACAACCGCAACCGGCACGAGGCAGAGCACGAGGGCAAGCAAGTCGTTCCCCATCCAGTCGCAACCCGGGCGAGGAAGAGCACGCAATCAACCAACCCGTCCTATCGGACAACCGCAACCGGCACGAGGCAGAGCACGAGGGCAAGCAAGTCGTTCCCCCATCCAGTCGCAACCCGGGCGAGGAAGAGCACGCAATCAACCAACCCGTCCTATCGGACAATCGCAACCCGCACGAGGCAGAGCACGAGGGCAAGCAATTTGTTCCCCCATCCAGTCGCAACCCGGGCGAGGAAGAGCACGCAATCAACCAACCCGTCCTATCGGACAATCGCAACCGGCACGAGGCAGAGCACGAGGGCAAGCAATTTGTTCCCCCATCCAGTCGCAACCCGGGCGAGGAAGAGCACGCAATCAACCAACCCGTCCTATCGGACAACCGCAACCGGCACGAGGCAGAGCACGAGGGCAAGCAAGTCGTTCCCCATCCAGTCGCAACCCGGGCGAGGAAGAGCACGCAATCAACCAACCCGTCCTATCGGACAACCGCAACCGGCACGAGGCAGAGCACGAGGGCAAGCAAGTCGTTCCCCATCCAGTCGCAACCCGGGCGAGGAAGAGCACGCAATCAACCAACCCGTCCTATCGGACAACCGCAACCCGCACGAGGCAGAGCACGAGGGCAAGCAAGTCGTTCCCCCATCCAGTCGCAACCCGGGCGAGGAAGAGCACGCAATCAACCAACCCGTCCTATCGGACAATCGCAACCCGCACGAGGCAGAGCACGAGGGCAAGCAATTTGTTCCCCCATCCAGTCGCAACCCGGGCGAGGAAGAGCACGCAATCAACCAACCCGTCCTATCGGACAACCGCAACCGGCACGAGGCAGAGCACGAGGGCAAGCAAGTCGTTCCCCATCCAGTCGCAACCCGGGCGAGGAAGAGCACGCAATCAACCAACCCGTCCTATCGGACAACCGCAACCGGCACGAGGCAGAGCACGAGGGCAAGCAAGTCGTTCCCCATCCAGTCGCAACCCGGGCGAGGAAGAGCACGCAATCAACCAACCCGTCCTATCGGACAATCGCAACCCGCACGAGGCAGTAAGACCCCAATAGCTGCAAATTTTCGTGATTAAGCCCTAGGAACAGATCCCCTCCCTCTCAAGACAAGTTTTCTCCAAGAATCAATCATTTCGTGTCGTTTCGATCAAGTTTGATAAAGATTTCGAATCCTCAAAGTCATCTACAGGTATTATGGCTGATCTTACTCTTAAATCTGATCAAGTATGTCTTAGTAGTGATTTCGATCCAGGCCATAGGGTTTGGGTTGGGTTATTTGATCAAACGTTTATTGAATTCATGTTGTTCGGGTGTTTTAAAGATTGAATGATGATGTAAAGGATTAAGGGATTAATAGGATGGTTTAAGCTGATGAAAGTGCAATTAAAAGGATTAATTTTAAGTCCCCAGGTTGGATTTGGGGTATGGGTTCGTATGGAATTCGTTTGATCATAGAACAAAGATTAGATTTCTGGTCGACACTCCAGGTGCGACGCACCAGGAGGGTGGTGCGACGCACCACAGGCCAATTTGGAAAAATGGTTTTCAGCCAAAAGCCCGATATACGACGCACCAAGGGTAGGTGCGGCGCACATTCATATGTTCAGAATTTCTGATCAATTTATGCGGCGCACCAAAGGGGTAGGTGCGGCGCACCTGCATATGTTTAGAACTCCCTGATGATTTTGTGCGACGCACCATGTGGGAGGTGCGACGCACCTCTTGTCCAGTTTTCACAAAACATTTCGTTTAGCTTATATTTCGATCTTATATTCATTCTAGGTTGTCGGGAGCACTTAGCAAGCACTATAAGATACTTTTAACTTGTTGGTAAGCTGTATCGAGGTAAGATAACATCTTTTGTCACCTGTTGGTACAACAAAACACGTTTTCATAAGTTAAACCTTCCAATTGAATATGTATGCACGTTTTATGTTTATGGGAGACTATGGGAGGTTGCAAAGGGATATACTACTTACCATTTATGATGTATAACATTCTTATGCAGGTTGCAAAGGTATGAGGTAAGTAAGTACACATGAAATGATGAGATGTTTAAATTATGTGACCATGAAATGATGAAATGTTATGATATGTGTGATTGCATGTGTGGCTTGATCACCTAGTCACTAGTCCTTTGATTAGGATTGCCATGTTCACGTGCACGTTAAGGGCCCTAAAGTAAAATATGATATGTGATTAGCTTAGGTGAAAGAGTAGCCTAAACTAATTAAGCGATTAAAGTCTCGAGCATTATGTAAAGTCTTGTGTTAAGCTTAACCCGTGCTAGCTCTTCGGGGCTGGTGCGTACATGGTCACTTGAGTTGCTCCTTGTGGCTTAGTTACGTTTGAGTATTCCGGGTGAAGTAACTAACCACCAATGCGTAAAGGCATAAACGGTTTATTCAGTTGGATTGACTTTGTCATTCCTTAACGACGTCGATGGACCACCTTATGGTTTACCCATCATGTCGGGTGTGAGGACTCCATGTATGGTCTATGACCGCCTACACACAACCCCACATCCCTATGTAAGTGGCATAAGTCACTCAGCCTACGTCTTGGTAAAGAAAGAAAGATGAAGAAAGAAAGTATAGGCACACTTTAGGACATGTTGAACCTAATGAGTATCTTATGATGTTGTGTGTGTGTGTGATATTAACTTAAAATGCAGATTTTGTTAATATATGAAATTGGCAAACGTTTTCAAGTTATGTTATCTTACTTAGCTAATTTTATTAGCTAACACTTGTTCTTTGAAAATGTTGTGCCTTCAGGATAATCAAGTGAGCTAGGCGAGGATTAGCTTGGTGAGACTTGGGTAGACGAATAAAGGAGCTTAGCTAAGACATTAAACGCTTAGACTTCCTTTTAGCCTCATGTTTGGCTATTTCATTTATGATTAAAGACTTGTATTAATGTGGCATTTATGTTGGTGCCAAAGCTTGGATTTACTTTTATTGTTTTGATGATGCTAGTAGTAACACCAAATTTTAAAGGTACCATCCGTTACGGATGGGGCAGATTTTGAAAGTGATCCTTTCCGCTTATTTTAAACGCCGTTTGGCAAAGTTTTGAAAAATCCAAGTTTTTAAACGACGGGTGTTACAAGTTGGTATCAGAGAAATGGTTTAAGTGAACCAAAATTCGACCCAGACCTTAGGATTTTGGACTTAAACCGTACGAGAAATGATTGGCTTAAGTAGTAATGCTTTAGCTCTATGATGAAAATGCTTTTAGGATGGGTTGGGATGAGTGTGAGAGTAGGTTTATGGCTTATATATGTATACGTTATGCTTATGTAATTTAGTAGGCCTGACCATACTTTGTTCTCATTCGATTCATCTCTAACATTCGTCACTAAAATTGTAGAAGGATGGTTAATACCCGTGCTAGTAGTCAAAGAGATGGAGCTAATGCTAGCGATGCTCCGGCTAATCCAAACGGGACTGGAAATGGTGTTAACCTAAGGCCTCCTCGAAGACCACTTTCGGGTGCACAACCTACAAGGTCTGAAATTGATAGAGCTAACCCCGTGATTGAACAAGTTCCTACTCAAGCTGAAATGCATGAAGAGTTGAGGGCTATTCGAGCTCTTTTGTTGAGAAATGAAGAGGAGTTGAATCAACTTAGGGCTGAAAGAGAAGCTAGCTTGCAACGGGATGAGCATACGGATGGGAATTACTCCAACCGCTCAAACCGTACCGAGCCATCAATGGTAAGGTCACAGGTTGCTCCTGAAAATGTTGTTGCTAATGTGAATGATGTTAATAATGTGGTGGAGCCTCGTGTTGTAGTCGCTCCTCGTACTAGTAACTTTAAGTATGAGAGCTTTCAGAAATGTGGAGCAAAGGCATTTGATGGTACTCTAGATGCTGTAGGTGCCATGGAATGGTTGGAGATATCGAGGTTGTGTTTGCTTCATGTTATTGCCCTGAGGATATGAAGGTATTGTGTGCTTCCCGTATGTTGAAGAAGAATGCTCGTAATTGGTGGAGGGTTGCTACTATTTCTTTGACCCCCGAGGTGCTAGCTAATATGCCTTAGGGTACCTTTAAGGAGAAGTTCTTGGAAGAATATGTGGGTACTCGTGAACTGAGGTTGATTGAGAAAGAATTCAGAGCTTTAACAGCTAAGCCGGGTGCCATAACTGAGTATGCCCACTCATTTATGGAAAAGCTTAAGTTTGTTGGTCATTTGGTTCGTAGAGATGTGGATCAGGTTGAAGCTTACTGTGATGGTCTTCCCGCTAGCTATCGTGGCCTTTGTAGACAACACATTACATTGTCTGCTGCGATTAAGGAGTCCAAGAGGTTGGATGATGATTTCAAGGGTGAAAAGGTTGTAGTGAAAGCTAATGATGATAAGCAATCAGGTTTAAAAAGGAAGCATGATGGGTCAAGTGGATCTAATAGGAAGTTCAAGAAAGGTCCGTCTTCAAGAAGTGGGGGCAGCAGCTATGCAAAGCCAAAGAATTGGTGTGGTACTTGTAAGGCGCCTCACTCGGGTCCATGTTCAGATAAGACCCGAAGGTGTGATACTTGTGGTGGTACGGGTCATCCTACTTCAGGATGCAAGGACAAGCCAAAGTGTTATCGGTGTCAACAAACCGGTCATTTCATCAAGGATTGCCCACAAGGGAGAGATGATGGGAAGAAGACGGCTGTCCAAAAGCCTAAAGCTCGAGCCTTTCAGCTGACAGTCGAAGCTGCCAAGGATAACGACGAGGTAGTAAGCGGTACATTTCTTGTTAACTCAAAACCTGCTTCTGTACTTTTTGATTCGGGTGCAAATAGATCTTTTGTGTCCACTTTATTTGCTCCTAAGCTTGATAGGGTCACTACTCCTCTTGATTGCTCTATAGAGGTTGAAATTGCTAACGGTACCATTAGTGACATTCAAGTAGGTTATGATGATTGTTCTATTGAGATTGAAGGTCGCTCTTTTCCGGTTCAATTATTGCCTACCACTTTAGCCGGTTTTGATATAGTGATAGGTATGGACTGGTTGTCTCAAAATGATGCTACTATTATATGTTCTCAAAAGGTCGTACGATTCGCTACTCCGGATGGTGAGGTCATTTCCGTTTATGGAGACAAGAAGAAGGGGAGCATAAAGATTATTAATTTGATGAAGGCTCTCAATTGCATTCGGCATAACAAGAATCACTTTCTTGCCTATGTTATTGATACACGAAAAGAGAAGTCTCCGATCCCTAATGTTGATGTAGTTTCTGAATTTTCTGATGTCTTTCCGGATGATCTCCCCGGTATTCCTCCCGACCGAGAGGTCATCTTTCAGATTGATCTCGTACCCGGTGCTACTCCTATTGCAAAAGCACCATATCGTTTAGCTCCCACAGAAATGAAAGAGTTAATGTCCCAGCTTCAAGAGCTACTTGACAAAGGTTTCATACAACCAAGTTCCTCGCCTTGGGGAGATCCGGTTCTTTTTGTCAAAAAGAAAGACGGTTCTATGCGCATGTGCATAGACTACCGTGAGCTGAATAAACGAACACGGTTAAGAATAAGTATCCTCTCCCGCGTATTGATGATCTTTTTGATCAGCTCCATGGTGCTTCTTACTTCTCTAAGATTGATTTGCGGTCTGGCTATCATCAATTAAAAGTCAAAAAGGAAGATGTGGCCAAGACAGCTTTTCGTACACGTTATGGGCATTATGAGTTTCTTGTCATGCCCTTTGGGTTGACAAATGCTCCAGCCGCTTTTATGGATTTAATGAATCGGGTATGTCGCCCATTCTTAGATCATTTTGTGATTGTCTTCATTGACGATATTCTAATTTATTCAAAGTCCGAAGCCGAGCACCGTGAGCACTTAAGAGCTGTTCTTGAGGTTCTTAGGGAGAAAAAGTTATATGCAAAGTTCTCCAAGTGTGAATTCTGGCTCCGAGAAGTTCAATTTCTCGGGCATGTTATCTCTTCTGAAGGTATTAAAGTTGATCCTGCCAAGATTGAAGCTGTATCTAAATGGGAACAGCCAAAGACACCCACGGAGATTAAGAGTTTTCTCGGTTTAGCTGGCTATTATAGGAGGTTTATTCAAGATTTCTCCCGAATAGCTAAGCCAATGACGGAATTGACAAAGAAAGGAGTAAAGTTTGTATGGACGGAAGCTCAAGAAAAGGCCTTTCAAACGCTTAAGACAAAGTTATGTGAAGCTCCTGTCCTAGCCTTACCCGAAGGTACTGATGATCTTGTTGTTTATAGTGATGCTTCTATTTCAGGTTTGGGTTGTGTCCTTATGCAAAGGGACAAAGTTATTGCATATGCTTCACGTCAGTTGAAGCCTCATGAAAAGAATTACCCGACCCATGATCTTGAATTGGCTGCAGTAGTGTTTGCTTTGAAGTTGTGGAGGCATTACTTATATGGCACCAAATGTACCTTGTTTACGGATCATAAGAGTTTGCAATATGTGTTCTCACAAAAGGAAATGAATGTAAGGCAAAGGAGATGGATGGAACTTCTGAAAGATTATGATTGCGAGATTAAATATCATCCCGGTAAAGCCAATGTGGTGGCGGATGCATTAAGTAGGAAAGTGCAGAATTTTTCTTGTAGATTGATGAGCATGGTTGTTCAAGCCAAGTCGGGGTTACTCGACCGCATCAAGGAAGCACAAGTTAAGGCTTTATTGAAGGATAATATCGATAATGAGAGTATTGGAAAGAAGAAAAGACTTGTGATGGAGACGAACAGCCGTGGATTTAAGACTTATAAGGGTCGAATATGGGTACCATTGCTTGGTGGTAACCGAGAATTGATCCTTGAAGAAGCTCATAGGTCAAGATATTCAGTCCATCCAGGTATTACCAAGATGTATGCAGATTTAAAGCCCATCTATTGGTGGCCAAACATTAAGGGAGAAGTTGCTCATTTTGTTGAAAGATGTTTGACGTGTGCACGTGTGAAAGCTGATCACAAAAAGCCATATGGAATGTTGCATCAATTGGAGATTCCGGAATGGAAATGGGACCATATTACTATGGATTTTGTGACCAAACTACCAAGAACACCGAAAGGAAATGACATGGTATGGGTTATTGTGGATAGATTGACAAAGAGTGCTCATTTCTTGGCAACAAGACAAGATATGCCACTTACTAAGATGGCAAAGATGTATGTGGATGAGATCGTAGCAAAGCATGGTGTTCCTTTATCCATTGTTTCAGACCGAGACACGAGATTTGTGTCTAACTTTTGGAAGGGTCTTCAGCGAGAGTTAGGTACTAGAATTAATTTGAGCACCGCCTATCACCCTCAAACTGATGGGCAAAGTGAAAGGACCATACAAACGTTGGAAGACATGTTGAGAGCTTGTGTATTAGAATATGGTGGAGCATGGGATGAACACTTGAAATTGATCGAATTCACTTATAATAACAGCCACCATGCAAGTATTGGAATGCCACCATTTGAAATGCTTTATGGTAGGAGATGTAGGACTCCGAGTTGTTGGATGGAACCCGGTGAAAAGCAGTTTACGGGTCCTGAAATCATTGAAATCTCAGCTGAAAAAGTTAAGTGCTTGTTAGATCGTTAAGTCTCCCGGTAAGTTAATTAAGCTACGAAAGTAAAGTTTAGGAAGTCGAGGGGCCTATGGGCACTAAAGGAAACTTATGGTCAGGAGTTTAAGGTCTAGTAAGACCCCAATAGCTGCAAATTTTCGTGATTAAGCCCTAGGAACAGATCCCCTCCCTCTCAAGACAAGTTTTCTCCAAGAATCAATCGTTTCGTGTCGTTTCGATCAAGTTTGATTAAGATTTCGAATCCTCAAAGTCATCTACAGGTATTATGGCTGATCTTACTCTTAAATCTGATCAAGTATGTCTTAGTAGTGATTTCGATCCAGGCCATAGGGTTTGGGTTGGGTTATTTGATCAAACGTTTATTGAATTCATGTTGTTCGGGTGTTTTAAAGATTGAATGATGATGTAAAGGATTAAGGGATTAATAGGATGGTTTAAGCTGATGAAAGTGCAATTAAAAGGATTAATTTTAAGTCCCCAGGTTGGATTTGGGGTATGGGTTCGTATGGAATTCGTTTGATCATAGAACAAAGATTAGATTTCTGGTCGACACTCCAGGTGCGACGCACCAAGGGTAGGTGCGGCGCACATTCATATGTTCAGAATTTCTGATCAATTTATGCGACGCACCAAGGGTAGGTGCGGCGCACATTCATATGTTCAGAATTTCTGATCAATTTATGCGACGCACCAAAGGGGTAGGTGCGGCGCACATTCATATGTTCAGAATTTCTGATCAATTTATGCGGCGCACCAAAGGGGTAGGTGCGGCGCACCTACATATGTTTAGAATTCCTGATCAATTTATGCGTCGCACCAAGGGTAGGTGCGGCGCACATTCATATGTTCAGAATTTCTGATCAATTTATGCGACGCACCAAGGGTAGGTGCGGCGCACATTCATATGTTCAGAATTTCTGATCAATTTATGCGGCGCACCAAAGGGGTAGGTGCGGCGCACCTCATATGTTTAGAATTCCTGATCAATTTATGCGTCGCACCAAGGGTAGGTGCGGCGCACATTCATATGTTCAGAATTTCTGATCAATTTATGCGACGCACCAAGGGTAGGTGCGGCGCACATTCATATGTTCAGAATTTCTGATCAATTTATGCGACGCACCAAGGGTAGGTGCGGCGCACATTCATATGTTCAGAATTTCTGATCAATTTATGCGGCGCACCAAAGGGGTAGGTGCGGCGCACATTCATATGTTCAGAATTTCTGATCAATTTATGCGGCGCACCAAAGGGGTAGGTGCGGCGCACCTGCATATGTTTAGAATTTCTGATCAATTTATGCGACGCACCAAGGGTAGGTGCGGCGCACATTCATATGTTCAGAATTTCTGATCAATTTATGCGGCGCACCAAAGGGGTAGGTGCGGCGCACCTGCATATGTTTAGAATTTCTGATCAATTTATGCGGCGCACCAAAGGGGTAGGTGCGGCGCACCTCTTGTCCAGTTTTCACAAAACATTTCGTTTAGCTTATATTTCGATCTTATATTCATTCTAGGTTGTCGGGAGCACTTAGCAAGCACTATAAGATACTTTTAACTTGTTGGTAAGCTGTATCGAGGTAAGATAACATCTTTTGTCACCTGTTGGTACAACAAAACACGTTTTCATAAGTTAAACCTTCCAATTGAATATGTATGCACGTTTTATGTTTATGGGAGACTATGGGAGGTTGCAAAGGGATATACTACTTACCATTTATGATGTATAACATTCTTATGCAGGTTGCAAAGGTATGAGGTAAGTAAGTACACATGAAATGATGAAATGTTATGATATGTGTGATTGCATGTGTGGCTTGATCACCTAGTCACTAGTCCTTTGATTAGGATTGCCATGTTCACGTGCACGTTAAGGGCCCTAAAGTAAAATATGATATGTGATTAGCTTAGGTGAAAGAGTAGCCTAAACTAATTAAGCGATTAAAGTCTCGAGCATTATGTAAAGTCTTGTGTTAAGCTTAACCCGTGCTAGCTCTTCGGGGCTGGTGCGTACGTGGTCACTTGAGTTGCTCCTTGTGGCATAGTTACGTTTGAGTATTCCGGGTGAAGTAACTAACCACCAATGCGTAAAGGCATAAACGGTTTATTCAGTTGGATTGACTTTGTCATTCCTTAACGACGCCGATGGACCACCTTATGGTTTACCCATCATGTCGGGTGTGAGGACTCCATGTATGGTCTATGACCGCCTACACACAACCCCACATCCCTATGTAAGTGGCATAAGTCACTCAGCCTACGTCTTGGTAAAGAAAGAAAGATGAAGAAAGAAAGTATAGGCACACTTTAGGACATGTTGAACCTAATGAGTATCTTATGATGTTGTGTGTGTGTGTGATATTAACTTAAAATGCAGATTTTGTTAATATATGAAATTGGCAAACGTTTTCAAGTTATGTTATCTTACTTAGCTAATTTTATTAGCTAACACTTGTTCTTTGAAAATGTTGTGCCTTCAGGATAATCAAGTGAGCTAGGCGAGGATTAGCTTGGTGAGACTTGGGTAGACGAATAAAGGAGCTTGGCTAAGACATTAAACGCTTAGACTTCCTTTTAGCCTCATGTTTGGCTATTTCATTTATGATTAAAGACTTGTATTAATGTGGCATTTATGTTGGTGCCAAAGCTTGGATTTACTTTTATTGTTTTGATGATGCTAGTAGTAACACCAAATTTTAAAGGTACCATCCGTTACGGATGGGGCAGATTTTGAAAGTGATCCTTTCCGCTTATTTTAAACGCCGTTTGGCAAAGTTTTGAAAAATCCAAGTTTTTAAACGACGGGTGTTACACAAATCGAAAGCGGGCAACTTAGGGCAATTATATGTGGTCATAACCGAATTCAAGATGACGGCAGACCTGAAGGATACGAGACCGACCCTGGTGAAGAATACGTAACGATTTTGAATCGGAAGAGGAAGATTATCACTATGAATACCAGCGTTGTAATGACGGTGACAGTGACATTTCATCGACCGATTCCGTTTATGGTTGGCGTTAAGTGGTTAATTCGTCTTAGTGTTTAATTTTTATGTAATGTTTAAGTGTTATGTACTGTTTTAATTTCATGTAATGTTTTAGTTTTCTGTAACGTTTTTAAAATAAATGTAATGTTTTAGTTTTCTGTAACGTTTTTAAAATAAATGTAATGTTTTTCAAATAAATGTAATGTTTTGAATTCATGTTATATAAAATAAGTAAAAGATAGATATATTAGATAAAATAAGTAAAACATAATATATTAAATAAAATAAGTAAAACATTGATAAAATGACTAAAACATACATAAAATAAGTAAAACATAGATAAATAACTGGAACATAGATAAATAACTAAAACATCTTCGATAAAATCACATCATAAATTTTGGACTTGTTCGTAGCAATTCCCACTCCGTGATGTAGTGAAAATCACCATACGTAAGGTGATACTCGTTTAAAGCATCTTCGATTGGCGTCTCGTTTGCTCCGTTGTTCATACGAGTATAGATGTGGTTGAACGAGTGAATTGATTTGCGCATCTTCCGCCATTTTGCACACAAACTCTCAGTGGTCCTTTGCTCCCCCGGTTGGTTTTCTAGATTAATAAACACTTCCCTTACACGGCTCCAAAATGTTTTTTGTTGTTCGTAATTCGCTACATTTGGATCTTCCGTCACCACGAGCCAAGCTCTCGCTAAATTCGTTTGCTCAGATACAGTCCAAGCTCTCGCCATTTGTTGTTTGAGAGTATAAAATAAAGAAGAGAATGAAGAAAATAATAAGAAGAGGAGAAGAAAATGAGGTATGAATTGTGAAATGGTTATAGGTATGTATATATATAGAGTATAGATTTAAGTTTAAGGTTAAAAAAAAATTAAAACTTGTTTAAACGGTTAAAAAGGAGGAAAAGTCCAAGCAATCCGACGCGTTACAAATGCAACTGGGCACGCATTTTAAGGGGCGGAACGCCCCCCAGGACCGAGTTTGGGCGTTCCCGGGCGTTCCGAGCGGAAAAAACGAGAGGAGACGGGCTACTCCTCAAATCCAGGGGCGGAACTACGTTGATACAAAGGGGTAGCCCGGGCTACGGGTCCGCTAAATTCATGTAGTTAAAATTTTTCAAAAAATGATGTATTTTTTAATGGTGCCACGGGTCAAATAAATATGAGATACCGGTCTTGTAACCAACTTAAAATTTTTGAAACATTTTTATATCAGTAAAATTTATAAAGATGTATCTGTACAACTAAATGATAAAGAAAAACTACTAAAAATGCAAAAAATTCTTACATTCATTAAAAATAGCCAAAAATCTGTTAAAAAATGCTAAAAATCGTAACAATTTAGTCGTTGTCGTTGTTATCGTTACTTTACGACGATACAAGGCTAGTGGAAAAAAAATTGTGCTACGGATCACTTCCGGTTCTGGTTCCGCCACTGCACTGACTCCTCATGGTCTTATTGATGGTGGTTAGAAAAGATTAGAAAGCGACCATGAAAAACTTTTTGATTCAAAAAATTGCATGATCTCGATGTGTTTAGTAGCCTAGTAGGTCAAACTTTTACAGTATTAAATCCAGCGGCAATCAAGCATGTATTTTCAATATTTCACATACATCTAAGATATATAAACAATCATATCTTAAAAAGTAATGCAACTTTATAAGTGTTATTATTCAATATTCATTTAAAAACAGTTTATGCATACATATATGTCATCTAAAAAAAAGTCAAAAAGTATTTTAGGTCAAGATTTTTCGTCGTAAAAGGATCACTAGATTTTTCAAACATTTATCTATCAAATGAAAAACAACAAAAAATAAAAATAAAAAAAATAAAATGATAACCGACAGAGTATAAGAAGATAAAGAAAAGAAAATGAAGTTTGACCAATAAGAAAAATGGGGCCCAATTCCAACACATGCACACGTGGTCGTGAATAATATTTGCATTCACCCGCCTGCCGTTGTTACGCCGCTTAGATCTCATCGTCATCGTCCATTAGGATTTTATAGTGATGGGTCCCACCTGACCTGACACACGTCGATCATACGTGGTTTTGAGTTGGGTCCACATACCAACGACTCACTATGGGCCGAGGAATCTTTGTCGGGTCCCACACTATCCGAACCAACGGCCAACTGCCTCCTATTGGCTATATACTTTTCCTAATTACATTATAGTTTCCCGCTTCATTTTCCCTCCTCCTACTTTTGTCCATATGTGATACTAACGTTTCTAGTTTTGTTGTTTCTAAACAAATATTTATTTGACTTTTGATGTTAAAAAAGTTGGGATTTTCCGTGTGGCATCCCCATATGTGAATATGTGATAATGATGCCTTCTTCCAAAAGATATTCCTCGCTTTTTTTTACTATTAGAATGGTTGTTCATATAAGTGAAAATTTAGTTCAAAGATTGAATTAGAAAAGGGTAATTTGATGGAACCTCCTGATCCCATGTATTATTTGATACCCACTAATCCTCTAGCCAGACTTGGATGCGTGTATGTGACGACATTTAGCCACCATTGTGGCTTCATTCCGATCGATGATTGGCCGTTAGTTTTTGGGATTAAGGAATACATTGGTTAATTATTTTCGTAAAATACATTTTTATCTTTGTTGATTCGCTACAAACTAAAAAAAATAAAATTGTTAAGTGACCCTGCACATACCAAGATAATCAGTTCATATTAACTTTCTTAACTGTTTTATACCATATTTACATACACTACTCGGCCTAAAATATCAGAAATAACGATTATATACATTAATACCATGGCAAGTGAATGTTTTGACTCTGATAGTGTTATTACCTAAAAGGGAAAAGTGAGGGTGGGGTTGTCTCACACCCAACTTGGGTGAAAAACCTATCACATCTTGTTTTTTTATTCCATAAAATTCATGGGGCCCCATCATTTATTCAATATACAAAAAATATTTAAAAAATAGTATGTGAGAGGTTTTTCACCTAAGTTGGGTGTGTGACAACCCCACACTTACGTTTCCCAAAATAAAATTATATTAAATCTCTTAACGTTGTTATACCTTCCATTGCTATATTATATTTTTTTACTCTTTTAGTGAAAATTAAAAACCACTCGAAGAGTATCACTAAACATAAATATCAATCAAAAACTAATAGAGCATAACTCAAGTAGTAGGTAGCCACAGTTGAAAAAAAGTATAAAACCACGTACTTGAAAATTTTGTTGGAGATTGTTAGTTTTGGGTTCAAGTCTTGTCTCCAATATGTCTTACTATGCTCAAAAAGTTACGTGAGATTATATTTTGTGGAATGGACAATGATTAATGCCAAAACTGAACTAGGGTTGAACTGTTAAAGCAGTGTCGGCTTAACTATATATAGAGGTTAGGCATGAGCCTAAGGCCCCTAAAATACAAAGGCATTCATTTTTATATTTTGGGCTTAATAATTTAGACTTTAAACTTTTGGGTTAGATGTTATAATATACAAGGGTAACAAGATTGCCCAAGAAACAAATAGGCAAATAAACTTCATGGCCTCATGACTACTGACCTTAAAAAAAGACACCACACAAATGAAGTTACAACCTTCAAGAAAAAAAGGAGAAAAAAAAACTAACCATTAAAAAATTGAAAAGTCTGACAGCCGATTTTCACTCTCAATAAAGATTTCCAACAACGAGTTAGTGATTAAATCTTGATTATATGAAAGACTTACTCCTAAAAAAGGTACAAAATTTTGTTTCTTTGCGTTATTTTCACATAGCAACCTAGTATATAAGATGAACTACTTCTTTATTTTGTTTTTTGTGTTTACTTTAATTTGTATTTCAATCAACTAGGCCCCCAAAATTAATCTTGCTTAAGACCCTCAAAAAGCTTAAGCCGTCATTGGGTTGAAGATATTCACATCAATCTTGCTATATCTCTTTTAAAACAGTATACAAGACAATAATTAATCATCCTTATACATGCATATTGAGATGGGTTTTTTCTTAAATTTGGAAGATATGTCGATGTCGGCAGAAACAAATTTTCATAAAGTGTATAGGATGACGCGATATCCAAAATATGATTTAGATCAAATTTGACTTTGAAATGTTGTGCTTTTATTAAAGCAACCCTCCAAGAATATTGAGGAATGACATAATACAATCAAAGGATCACTAGAAATTCAAGATAGGTATTAAAGAAAAATACACAAAGGTAGTATCATCACCATAGCAGTCTCGGACATTCCATTACTTATTTACTTATTCATGATCATGAGAATTGCTTACTAATATTTTGATAATTAGATTAAGTCAAAACAGATTGCACCTAAATTGTGCTATTTTTTTTTTTTTTTTTTTCAATTTGGATTAAGTATTTTAGACTTTGGAATTTATCAGTTTAGACTCTTTTTAGATGTTGTATGTTACGTATTGTATTTTCACACTACAACATAAGTGCCATTTAGTGACTGAAGAAAAGAGTCACTAAAAGTCATAAGACCTTCTCCTTCTGAACTAAAAACAGTCACTACTGGAACCATCACTATAGATCTATTATGACTCAAATTTTGAGTCACAAAAGGTATGCAACCTTTATTGACTAATTTTTCAGTCATTGTAGGTGGGCATCTGAGCAAGCAAGAAAATCTCTTAATGACTAACATAACAGTCACTAAAAGTCATAAGACCTTCTCCTTCTGAACTAAAAACAGTCACTACTGGAACCATCACTATAGATCTATTATGACTCAAATTTTGAGTCACAAAAGGTATGCAACCTTTATTGACTAATTTTTCAGTCATTGTAGGTGGGCATCTGAGCAAGCAAGAAAATCTCTTAATGACTAACATAACAGTCACTAAAAGTCATAAGGCCTTCTCCTTCTGAACTAAAAGCAGTCACTACTGGAACCATCACTATAGATCTATTATGACTCAAATTTTGAGTCACAAAAGGTATGCAACCTTTATTGACTAATTTTTCAGTCATTGTAGGTGGGCATCTGAGCAAGCAAGAAAATCTCTTAATGACTAACATAACAGTCACTAAAAGTCATAAGACCTTCTCCTTCTGAACTAAAAACAGTCACTACTGGAACCATCACTATAGATCTATTATGACTCAAATTTTGAGTCACAAAAGGTATGCAACCATATTTGTACGGCACAAAATTCACTGGTGAATTTTATTGCCTATAAATACAAAGTCATTTCTTTGAGAAAATCACTTTTTAGCAAATTGGTGAACTTGTTTAAATACTCTCGATCTAAACAGTTATACTTCACAACTCTAAGTATATCGATCAAAGGAGTTTATTTAGCAAGTATAGATCACTTGTAATTCAAAGATTGTTTAGATACTTACATACGTGTAATATCTAGGTTCCGCAACGATCTTGTATTTTGTTTATACATCAATAAAGAAAATACACTTGAAAACTACATTTGTGTTCCACCATTTATTTACTTGTTTAAATACTCTCGATCTAAACAGTTATACTTCACAACTCTAAGTATATCGATCAAAGGAGTTTATTTAGCAAGTATAGATCACTTGTAATTCAAAGATTGTTTAGATACTTACATACGTGTAATATCTAGGTTCCGCAACGATCTTGTATTTTGTTTATACATCAATAAAGAAAATACACTTGAAAACTACATTTGTGTTCCACCATTTATTTACTTGTTTAAATACTCTCGATCTAAACAGTTATACTTCACAACTCTAAGTATATCGATCAAAGGAGTTTATTTAGCAAGTATAGATCACTTGTAATTCAAAGATTGTTTAGATACTTACATACGTGTAATATCTAGGTTCCGCAACGATCTTGTATTTTGTTTATACATCAATAAAGAAAATACACTTGAAAACTACATTTGTGTTCCACCATTTATTTACTTGTTTAAATACTCTCGATCTAAACAGTTATACTTCACAACTCTAAGTATATCGATCAAAGGAGTTTATTTAGCAAGTATAGATCACTTGTAATTCAAAGATTGTTTAGATACTTACATACGTGTAATATCTAGGTTCCGCAACGATCTTGTATTTTGTTTATACATCAATAAAGAAAATACACTTGAAAACTACATTTGTGTTCCACCATTTATTTACTTGTTTAAATACTCTCGATCTAAACAGTTATACTTCACAACTCTAAGTATATCGATCAAAGGAGTTTATTTAGCAAGTATAGATCACTTGTAATTCAAAGATTGTTTAGATACTTACATACGTGTAATATCTAGGTTCCGCAACGATCTTGTATTTTGTTTATACATCAATAAAGAAAATACACTTGAAAACTACATTTGTGTTCCACCATTTATTTACTTGTTTAAATATTGCTTAAGTCATTTATTACTTTGTTTATATTCTTGCATATTTATTTTGAAGTAATACTAGTCCGATTCTAGTTCATACTTGTCTTGTATTTTACACTCGTGGGTTAAACCATCGTGTGAGGGACTTTACAATTGGTATCAGAGCAGAAGGTTAATATACTTACCTAGATCTGTTTCGCGATGGCAATCCCAGAAAATCTACAAGAAACTCATGAAACTATTTTTAATGAACCACCCACTGGAAATAACAATCCACCACCTCCTCCTCCTGCTTCTCCACATGTGCATGTGCATTACTCGAATAATCCTGTTCCTAAATTCAATGGGAGCAGTGATGAATTTGGTACGTGGAAAGCTAGGATAATATTGCATGTTACTGGTATTGAAAGGAATATGATGAAAATTTTAAACGAAGGACCCTATGTGCCAAGACTTCCTATCAATGCACTCCTTGACCCTACAGGATCAAGAAGTGGGAGGGAAAAGAGAGAGGAACACTGGTCCGAAGAGGAGAAAAGATTAGTAAATTTTGATACACTTCTTAAAAATATGATCCTCGGGGCTGTTCCAGAAACTCTTATTTTTTTTTTTTTTTTTTTTTTTTTTTTTTTTTTTTTTTTTTTTTTTTTTTTCAATTTCTCTTCCGCCTTTCACTATGAGCTTATTCGCCTCTCAGTTTAGACTCTTTTTAGATGTTGTATGTTACGTATTGTATTTTCACACTACAACATAAGTGCCATTTAGTGACTGAAGAAAAGAGTCACTAAAAGTCATAAGACCTTCTCCTTCTGAACTAAAAACAGTCACTACTGGAACCATCACTATAGATCTATTATGACTCAAATTTTGAGTCACAAAAGGTATGCAACCTTTATTGACTAATTTTTCAGTCATTGTAGGTGGGCATCTGAGCAAGCAAGAAAATCTCTTAATGACTAACATAACAGTCACTAAAAGTCATAAGCCTTCTCCTTCTGAACTAAAAACAGTCACTACTGGAACCATCACTATAGATCTATTATGACTCAAATTTTGAGTCACAAAAGGTATGCAACCTTTATTGACTAATTTTTCAGTCATTGTAGGTGGGCATCTGAGCAAGCAAGAAAATCTCTTAATGACTAACATAACAGTCACTAAAAGTCATAAGACCTTCTCCTTCTGAACTAAAAACAGTCACTACTGGAACCATCACTATAGATCTATTATGACTCAAATTTTGAGTCACAAAAGGTATGCAACCATATTTGTACGGCACAAAATTCACTGGTGAATTTTATTGCCTATAAATACAAAGTCATTTCTTTGAGAAAATCACTTTTTAGCAAATTGGTGAACTTGTTTAAATACTCTCGATCTAAACAGTTATACTTCACAACTCTAAGTATATCGATCAAAGGAGTTTATTTAGCAAGTATAGATCACTTGTAATTCAAAGATTGTTTAGATACTTACATACGTGTAATATCTAGGTTCCGCAACGATCTTGTATTTTGTTTATACATCAATAAAGAAAATACACTTGAAAACTACATTTGTGTTCCACCATTTATTTACTTGTTTAAATACTCTCGATCTAAACAGTTATACTTCACAACTCTAAGTATATCGATCAAAGGAGTTTATTTAGCAAGTATAGATCACTTGTAATTCAAAGATTGTTTAGATACTTACATACGTGTAATATCTAGGTTCCGCAACGATCTTGTATTTTGTTTATACATCAATAAAGAAAATACACTTGAAAACTACATTTGTGTTCCACCATTTATTTACTTGTTTAAATATTGCTTAAGTCATTTATTACTTTGTTTATATTCTTGCATATTTATTTTGAAGTAATACTAGTCCGATTCTAGTTCATACTTGTCTTGTATTTTACACTCGTGGGTTAAACCATCGTGTGAGGGACTTTACAATTGGTATCAGAGCAGAAGGTTAATATACTTACCTAGATCTGTTTCGCGATGGCAATCCCAGAAAATCTACAAGAAACTCATGAAACTATTTTTAATGAACCACCCACTGGAAATAACAATCCACCACCTCCTCCTCCTGCTTCTCCACATGTGCATGTGCATTACTCGAATAATCCTGTTCCTAAATTCAATGGGAGCAGTGATGAATTTGGTACGTGGAAAGCTAGGATAATATTGCATGTTACTGGTATTGAAAGGAATATGATGAAAATTTTAAACGAAGGACCCTATGTGCCAAGACTTCCTATCAATGCACTCCTTGACCCTACAGGATCAAGAAGTGGGAGGGAAAAGAGAGAGGAACACTGGTCCGAAGAGGAGAAAAGATTAGTAAATCTTGATACACTTCTTAAAAATATGATCCTCGGGGCTGTTCCAGAAACTCTTATTCCCACACTAGTTCTCTATCCCAGTGCCAAAAGCATGTGGGATGAACTAGTGAACCAGCATGAGGGAGGTGATGATACTGTTGTTACCAGAAAAGTCTCCTTAAACAAAAAGTATGAGTCATTTTTTGCTCTCCCCAATGAGTCCCTTACTGGTACTTACACCAGATTTATGAGCATCATAAACCAGTTAAGAGGACTAGGGGTAGAAAAAGACAAGGATATACTTTTGGAGAAATTTTGTGATATTCTTCCAACAAAATGGTCTCACATGATTCTGGTCTTGAGGCAAGGTAAAACCTTGCATTCCCATACTTTGTCAACATTGTATGGTGCCTTCAGATTCACTGAAGAAAATCAAGCCCAGAGGATTGAGGCAGAAAAAGATTCTTTTAATCATGCTTCCAGTAGTTCCACAGTGGTCACTAATAATGCACCACCTTGTGCGGCATTAATATCTTCTGAGAATGTATTTTCTATGAAGAAGATGATGTCTGAACTAATGGATTCTGGAGCTTGTAATGATATCTCTCCAGACTGTGATGAAACTGACAGTGATGACCTGGTTGCAATGATGGCCAAAACGTTTAACCGTTTTAAGGCCAGAGCAAATAGGCCCACTGGACAACATGCACCCAGTTCTTCCACTGACAAGACCAATCTGACATGCTTTAAGTGTGGCAGAAAAGGTCATTTCATGAAAGAGTGCAAGTCCAGTCAGTTTGTCTCTCAGTCTGGTCCAACTGCTTCTTATAACAAGCCTGATGATAGCTATAAGTTGAAATACAAAAAGCTTAAGGCTCAGATTGCTCTCTTGTCTAAACAGATGGAAGACAATAACAAATGCATGATAGCAACTACTGAAGAAGCATGGGTTCCCTCTGATGATTCATCAGTCGATGAAGAAGAGGAAAGAGATTGTTGTTTTATGGCTCTGGCAGATCAAGAGCATCTGGTGAGGGATGATGTCACATCTGGTCGTTGGGTCGACATTGTTATTAAAAAGGTTAGTGAGTATGATCTTGAAACTAATCCTGAACTTAAATTGGACATCGCTGAAGCTCTAAATTCTGATTTAATTTTTGTGGAAACTGTTAGATTTGACAGTCTAAATGGTCTAGAAACAGATTCTTCTGAAATAAATGCTTTAAAATCAAAATTAAAAGAACTTCAAGACATTGAACTGGCATTTCAAGCCCAGGTTCTGGTAACTGAACAATTGATTCAAGAAAAACAAGATCTTGAAATCATTTTAGAGAAAGAAAAACTGGTAATAAAGTCATGGCTAGAAACCAAAAAGCCATATGATGCTTGTGTAAAACAATTTCCAACTCAAAACGTGCATACTTAGATGGAAATACTCATATAGCATCATTAATACCAGTAATCGATCGATTACCAGAGGGATTCAGGCCCACCACTGTTTATGATGAGCCTGTAACTCCCAAGGCCAATACTTTCCCAGTTCTTTGCCCAGAGGTTAAGACTGGAGCTGTCCAGATGACTGCTCCAGTTAAAAAGGTTAAGCAGAATAGACCTTTGCCTCAAAACAATCCCCTACCTAAGCCTACAACTGGAAAGGCTCAGGTATCATCTGATGAAAATGTTTTGTCCAGGTTAGAGAGCCAGATTCAAACACTGACTCATCAATTTCAAAGTTTTAACGCAAGATTAAACTTTATTGAGGGTACTTCATCTGGCCCTAGACAAAATACTAAACCTTTTGCAAAGAAAGACAAATTTATTTCTCTAGTTGAGAAAAAGAAAAAGGTTTCTAAACTATCAACTCCAGTAGTGTTTTCAACAAAAACTACTGTTGAAGAAAGTGAACTCAACCAGATACCCCCAGGGATCCATAAGGGAGGGTCCAGTGAACCCATCAGTCGATGGGTTCCCAAATCTAACTGATATATCTGGTGTATGTGTAGGGCGATCGAAAGAAGCTTATCTGGTATCTTGACAGTGCAGCTGGCAGGACTATGACCGGATGTAAGACCCTACTGGAGGAGTTCACCATTTCTGATGGACCCTCCATCACTTTTGGAAATGATGGTTGTGGAAAGACTGAGGGATATGGTGTTCTGAACAATGGACAAGTCAAGTTTACACGTGTTGCATTTGTGAATGGTTTGAAATACAACTTGATCAGTGTAAGCCAACTGTGTGACGATGGCTATCAAGTCTTATTCAATGTTGCTCAGGGTATCGTATTCAACAAGGACTGGAAGGTAGTGTTGATTGCTCCCAGAAAAGGGAACGTGTATGTGATGGATATGGAAAGCTCTTCTTCAGAGCAATGTTTCTACACTCAAGCTGATGAAGACACAAACTGGTTATGGCATAAAAGGTTATCCCATTTAAATTTCAAAAACATTAACAAGTTGTCCAGAAAACAACTTGCAGATGGGATACCTTCAGTTTCCTTCAAAAAGGAAAGGCCATGTCCAGGATGTGAGATGGGTAAGCAGAAACGTGCCAGTTTCAAGACCAGACAGAATTTCAGCATTACTGAACCACTTCACATGCTTCATATGGACCTCTTTGGTCCAGTGAATGTTCAGACTCGTGCTGGTAAAAGATACACCCTGGTGATCGTAGATGAATTCTCCAGATATTGTTGGGTGATCTTTCTTAGGTCTAAAAATGAAGCTGCTGCTGAAATCATCTCTCTTATCAAGCAGATTGAACTGAAGCATAAGCGAAAAGTGTGTCAGTTAAGAAGCGACAATGGAACAGAATTCCAGAACGCAACTCTGGAGAAATTCTGTACTGACACTGGCGTCTCCCAGAACTTCTCATCAGCACGCACTCCAGAGCAGAATGGAGTGGTAGAAAGGAAAAATCGAACGCTGATAGAAGCTGCCAGGAGTATGCTAGCTGAATCTGGTCTTCCTACCAGTTTCTGGGCTGAAGCAATTGCAACTGCTTGCCACACCCAGAATCGATCAGTGTACGTGAAGCGACACAAGAAGACTTCCTATGAAATATTGAGAAATAGAAAACCAAATATTGGTTATTTTCACGTTTTTGGATGTCCAGTTTACATCCTGAACGACTCCAGTCAGTTAGGCAAATTTGATGCCAAAGCTGATGAAGGATATTTCTTAGGATATTCAGCCATTCGCAAAGCCTTCAGAGTCTACAACAAGAGACTGGAGATAGTAAAAGAATCCATACATGTTACTTTCGATGAATCAAATGCTGCAATCAACAAACCAGCCCTTGACACTCCCCCAGTAACTCCAATTGTCTTTTGTGAATCTGTTCAAATAAACGAGAAAATTGAAGATTCACCAGACACAGTTTCCAGTCATCCTGATCTGGAACCTATTCAGAAAAAGAAACTTTCCAGTAGTACTCCATTCTATCCTTCTATTAATTTCAAACTACCCTCTGAAATTAATATTGGTTCAGATGTTCGTGCTACTCCCCCAGTAACTCCAATTGTCTTTTGTGAATCTGTTCAAATAAACGAGAAAATTGAAGATTCACCAGACACAGTTTCCAGTCATCCTGATCTGGAACCTATTCAGAAAAAGAAACTTTCCAGTAGTACTCCATTCTATCCTTCTATTAATTTCAAACTACCCTCTGAAATTAATATTGGTTCAGATGTTCGTGCTACTCCCCCAGTATCAGTGTCAGTTGAGAATAGACCAGAAATGTCTTCTTATGAAGAATTTCATGATGCAAATCGTGATTTAAATGACTCAGATGAAGATACTGAAGTAATCTGGAAAGATCCTCCTCCAGAAGCAACTCCAGAGGAGACTCAACTGAATTCTTGCACTGATATTGTTGTCAGTAACAATCCTGGTCAGTACTCCAGATGGACAAAAGCTCACCATATTGATCAGATCATAGGTGACTCCAGTTGAGGAGTGTAGACCAGAAGAGCCTCCAGTGATCAATGCTTATATGTCAGTTTCTTATCACTGAATGAACCAAAGAAGATTGACGAGGCTATGGAAGATCCAAGCTGGGTGACTGCTATGCAAGAAGAGCTTCACCAGTTTGAAAGGAACAAGGTCTGGTATCTGGTTCCTTTCCCAGTTGGAAAGAAAGAACCAATTGGAACAAGATGGGTCTTCAGAAACAAAGTAGATGAAGATGGCCACGTAATCAGAAACAAGGCCAGACTGGTAGCACAAGGCTACTGCCAGTCAGATGTCGACTTTGATGAATCATTTGCTCCAGTGGCTAGACTTGAAGCAATCAGAATATTCTTAGCATTCGCTGCTCATCATCAGTTCAAGGTCTACCAGATGGATGTAAAGAGTGCCTTCTTGAATGAAAAGCTTGAAGAAGAAGTTTATGTCAGACAACCTCCAGGTTTCGTTGATGAAAAGCATCCACATTGGGTATATCGTCTGGACAAAGCGCTATATGGCCTCAGACAAGCCCCACGTGCCTGGTATGACACTCTGACTAAACATTTATTGAAAAATGGTTTTAAACGAGGTGCAATTGACAATACCTTATTTATTCTTCATGAACGAGGTAATCTGTTAATGGTACAAATTTATGTTGATGATATTATTTTTGGGTCTACTGATGAAAACATGTGCAAGAAATTTTCGAAAATAATGTCCACTGAATATGAAATGAGTTTGATGGGTGAATTAACATATTTTCTTGGACTCCAGATTAAACAAAACAAAGATGGCATCTTTATTAATCAGGAAAAATATGTTAGAGATCTTTTAAAGAAATATGATATGAACTCTTCACCATCTAAACCAACTCCAATTTCTGCACCACTGACACTGGACTCTGATCCAGATGGTAAACCAGTGAACACCACTGTCTATAGAGGCATGGTTGGTTCACTGATGTATTTAACTGCCAGTAGACCAGATATAATGTTTTCAACATGTTTATGTGTCAGATATCAGTCTAATCCAAAGGAATCTCATATGCTTGCTGTAAAGCGCATACTGAAGTACCTTAAAGGTGTCCCCAGTCTAGGTCTTTGGTATCCCAAAGGCTCAGGCATGGATCTAATGGGTTATTCAGATTCAGATCATGCAGGTTGTAAGATAGACAGGAAATCCACTACTGGTGGATGTCATTTCCTTGGTGGCAAACTGGTCAGTTGGACCAGTAAAAAGCAAACTTCAGTTTCATTGTCCACTGCTGAAGCTGAATACGTGTCTGCAGCCAGTTGTTGTGCTCAGATACTCTGGATGAAGAACCAGTTGCTTGATTATGGTATTAAGTATTCAAAGACTCCAATCTTTTGTGATAATACCAGTGCCATTGCTATCTCAAACAATCCAGTCATGCACTCCAAAACCAAGCACATTGATCTCAGGTATCACTTCATTCGTGATAATATTGTGAAAGGAAACATTGAACTCCATTTTATCCCCACTGACAAACAACTCGCTGACATTTTTACGAAACCACTGGATGTCAAAACATTTGAATATCTTGTTGGTGAGTTGGGAATGTTAAACCCTTAAATCTGGAACCTTAGTATTGAACGCCATTGTGTACTACTAAGGATCTTTGATTTAAAGATTCATAAATTTATTTCTGGATCAACATTCCAGGGGGAAGACTTTGAAAGATATATTTTTCTTAAAAATGTTTAAAGTTCAAAGGGAATTTATTAATTTATTTTCTCACTGGACAAAATTTTCTTACTGGACGAATTGTCCAGAAAATATTACTGGTGCTTTGTGAATATGTCCCTCTCACTGGTAACTGGACAGGTTGAAGTGCATGTTTGAGGAGACTTTTGTCTTCTTGTAAATGTGTCCCTCTCATTTGTCTGTATTAGTTGACGTGCATGTTTGAAGTTACCAGTCTTTCAAAATGGTTTTCACTGGTACTTTACTGGAGTGTCTAGTCAACCTTCAGATGGACTGAATTGAGTCACAATATTTTTTAAATACTTGGTCACTGTGCGTGCCACGTAAGCAAACTTTTTCAAAGATATTTATCTTATAAATCCTACGTGGCATGTAATTTTTCAAACGTGATGATGGTATTTTTACCTTGGGAAGATAAAAAGAACAAGTTGTTAGTTTTTGTGGGCGGTGAACCATCACACATTAATGTGTGATGTGATGTACTTAATGCGGATCTCAAAACCCGATCAAAATTATATTTGATAATTTCAAATTAACCCGTTTGAGTTCCACATTATCTCTCCTATATATACCCACTTTCACTTTCAATTTCATTTACTTCGAACATTTACTCCCAAATCTTCAAATTCCTTCATTCAATTCTTCATTCTTTTCCAATCATTAAATCTTTCATATTAACTGCAAATTCATTAATTTCTTCATCATAAACCCTAAATTTATTCAATTTCATCTTCATCTTTCTATCATAAATGGCACCCAAAAACCTTTTATCTGCCGAATATGCTCCGGTTGATAATGTTGTTAAACCGAGACACATCACTCTTGAAGCAAAAGCTATTCGAATCAACATGAATAACTGGATGGCCAAACTTTCCAGTTCTCATCCTGCTCAATCTATCATTGGGAGATTGAATACTTTCTTTCTCTCATGCCCTCTGTATGGTGCATTAACCCTAAATCCAGGGAGAATGTACCATGATTATTTGTGTGAATTCTGGTACTCCGCATTTTACAATGAAGAAACCTCATCAATTTCTTATACTCTTAGGGGAGGTACCAGATCTTTTAGTTTCTCAGTAAATTTACTCAGGTCTGTGTTACAGTTGAAATATCTGGACCAGAATGAGTTGCCCATCGAACTTCCATCAGGCATAAATTACAGGGAAGTGTGCAGGTTGATGGGGCACACAGAAATACTTGATGACCATGGCCAGTTATTAAGAAAGGGGACTATTTATATGAGCAGACTGACAGACTCGTGGAGATTTTTCTTCACACACCTGGTTGAATGTCTGGGAGGTAGTTCTGGGGTCTTGATCAGATAAATCAAACCCAGCTCCAGATTGCCTATTGTTTGTGGTTCGGAATAAGAGTAGATTTTGCTCAGATCTTATTCAATTTCATCTTCATCTTTCTATCATAAATGGCACCCAAAAACCTTTTATCTGCCGAATATGCTCCGGTTGATAATGTTGTTAAACCGAGACACATCACTCTTGAAGCAAAAGCTATTCGAATCAACATGAATAACTGGATGGCCAAACTTTCCAGTTCTCATCCTGCTCAATCTATCATTGGGAGATTGAATACTTTCTTTCTCTCATGCCCTCTGTATGGTGCATTAACCCTAAATCCAGGGAGAATGTACCATGATTATTTGTGTGAATTCTGGTACTCCGCATTTTACAATGAAGAAACCTCATCAATTTCTTATACTCTTAGGGGAGGTACCAGATCTTTTAGTTTCTCAGTAAATTTACTCAGGTCTGTGTTACAGTTGAAATATCTGGACCAGAATGAGTTGCCCATCGAACTTCCATCAGGCATAAATTACAGGGAAGTGTGCAGGTTGATGGGGCACACAGAAATTCTTGATGACCATGGCCAGTTGTTGAGAAAAGGCACTATTTATATGAGCAGACTGACAGACTCGTGGAGATTTTTCTTCACACACCTGGTTGAATGTCTGGGAGGTAGTTCTGGGGGTCTTGATCAGATAAATCAAACCCAGCTCCAGATTGCCTATTGTTTGTGGTTCGGAATAAGAGTAGATTTTGCTCAGATCTTATTCAATGATTTGGTGGATCGATTGAAAGCTAAAGGGAGAAAACCCCATGTTCCATTCATTCGTTTTCTTTCCCTTATGTTTAGAAGTGCCCTAGGAGACCAGTATGACTATGATACTACTCACTTTTCTGTGAGTGAGTTTATGAGGGACTTGAACAACCTTCAATCAAGAACTGGAGAGGTAGATATTCCTCCAGCAATGTTGGCTTTTCAAAGGGAACAAGTAGAGGCACCAGGTAGAGTACAAGTTGTTGAAAGTCCTGGTGATGACCAAGATGTTCAGGTTGTAGAGATGGTACAACCAATAAGGCAAGTTGCTCCAGAAGATCAACAACAAATTGTTGAGTCTTCCAGATGACCTAGACCGAGTAGGCGTCTGATGAGAGGTGGAGTCCAGGTAAACCCAGCAAGACAGGCTGGTGATGTAATGGATGTGGATGGGTCTCCCATTTTTGAAGAGGAGAATGTTGAAAATATTGACCAGAGTGAGAATGTAGAAGTTGTTGGCCAGTTGGACGAGCAGATAGAAAATATGGCCCAGTTTGATGAACAGGTTGGTGAGCAGGTAGAACAAGTTGTCCAGTCTGATGAGCAAGAGGCTCAGATTGATTTGAATGTTCAGGCTGGTGATCAGGCTGGTACATCGGCTGGTGATGATGTTACTGGTGATATGTTTTGGGATGGGGCCGATTCTCCCATTTCTGAAGGTCAAAATCTTGATATAGATATGAACTTTCTGGGTGAAGATAGTGTGCAAGTTGAAAGTCTTCCAGAAATGCCACCACCTCCACCAGAAACAAATATTACCCCTCCAGAAACTGAAATGCCTCCACCCCCACCAGAATCAAGCATGCCACCACCACCACCACCTCCACCACCTTCAATTCCACAACTACTCCTTACTTCACTCCACCACCACCTCCACCAGAAACAAATATTACCCCTCCAGAAACTGAAATGCCTCCACCCCCACCAGAATCAAGCATGCCACCACCACCACCACCTTCAATTTCACAATCAACTCCTTACTTCACCCCATTCATTCAAACTGTTGAAACCCCAGTCAACCCCTCTGAACAAGGTGTGCCAGACTCTACAGTTATAGATGCTGAAACTGTTGAAACTGAAGAGGTCTGGGCACAAGTGCCAGTAATGGAGAGAATGACCTCTCATCTGGAACCACCCAGTGGTCTCTCCACTTCATCTTCAACCGAGGTCCAAGGCCTTCTTAGTAAGGTGGCGGACCTGGAGAGATCACTCCAGAGCTCTTCCCAGGTTATTTCTGATTTCAAATCCCTATTATCAAATAATTTAGCATCAGAAATGAACTTGTTTGCTGGAAATGAGAAGATGGTGTTTGAAAAGTTAGAAGAACTGGTACTGGCCACCAATCGCAATTCTGAAAACATTAAAGTGGCAGTCCAGGGTTTGGAAACAAGACTGGTAAGTTCTGTTCAGACTGCAGTGAAAGATGACTTAGTTCAACCACTGGCAGGTCTGAAAGAAGAGGTTGAGAAGCTAGTTACAAGGGTTGGTGCACTGGAGAGCAGGCCAACATTAGATCAGAATGATATTGTCAGCACCCTTAGTGATGAAATTGTTAGAAAATTTAGGGGTGATATGCTGAAAACAATCACTGATGATATCTCTGCTTCAGTTCTACGAACCATTCAAGATAGCTTGTTGCCTGAAGTTGTTCAGATGGTAAACACTGAGTTGCCTAAGCACTTGCCAGAAGAAAGGAAAGATACAACAGTCCAAGCTTTTGGATGGACTGAACTGAAGGAGATAGGATTGACATTTAAAGGTAAAACTGATTTATCTCCAGATGTAAGGGCCTTTATGAAGAGAATTGAGAAGGTCTGGAGAAGAATACAACAAATGGAAGCTGTGTTGGGTTTGAGACCACCAGTGTCTGTTCCATCATCTGGTGATCAAGAAGGGCTAATAAGAAAGAAGAAGGAAGTTGTAAGGGCTGTTGCCACTGAAAGTGTTGTGCAAAGAAAACAAGTGACTGGTACTGATGCCAGTGCACGATTGGCACAAAGAGCTCTTAGCACTGAAGAGGCTACTGGTACTGATGCCAGTGCACGATTGGCACAAAGAGCTCTTAGCACTGAAGAGGCTACTGGTACTGATGCCAGTGCACGATTGGCACAAAGAGCTCTTAGCACTGAAGAGGCTACTGGTACTGATGCCAGTGAGCCCAAGTTTGAATCTTTTCCAGATATCCCAACAACTTTGAAATCTGTTAAGAGAAAAGGAAAAGAACAGGTATCTGAAGAAGAAGAACAAAATGTTGAACCAGATATTAATGATGACACCTCGAAGAAACTGAAATGCCTCCACCCCCACCAGAATCAAGCATGCCACCACCACCACCACCTCCACCACCTTCAATTCCACAATCAACTCCATACTTCACTCCATATTCAATCTTCACAAACTCAACCACCACCACCACCACCACCACCACCACCACCACCACCACCACCACCACCACCACCACCACCACCACCACCACCACCACCACCACCACCACCACCACCACCACCACCACCACCACCACCACCACCACCACCACCACCACCACCACCACCACCACCACCACCACCACCACCACCACCACCACCACCACCACCACCACCACCACCACCACCACCACCTTCACCAGAAACAAATATTACCCCTCCAGAAACTGAAATGCCTCCACCCCCACCAGAATCAAGCATGCCACCACCACCACCACCTTCAATTTCACAATCAACTCCTTACTTCACCCCATTCATTCAAACTGTTGAAACTGAAGAGGTCTGGGCACAAGTGCCAGTAATGGAGAGAATGACCTCTCATCTGGAACCACCCAGTGGTCTCTCCACTTCATCTTCAACCGAGGTCCAAGGCCTTCTTAGTAAGGTGGCGGACCTGGAGAGATCACTCCAGAGCTCTTCCCAGGTTATTTCTGATTTCAAATCCCTATTATCAAATAATTTAGCATCAGAAATGAACTTGTTTGCTGGAAATGAGAAGATGGTGTTTGAAAAGTTAGAAGAACTGGTACTGGCCACCAATCGCAATTCTGAAAACATTAAAGTGGCAGTCCAGGGTTTGGAAACAAGACTGGTAAGTTCTGTTCAGACTGAAAACACTTGCATTATTTCTAAACAAATAGGGGGAATATGTTAGGTCCAGATTTACTGGACTCGCTCCAGACTCGACTACTGGAGCTTACTGAAGATCTGTCCAGAAACGTGTTCTACTGGACCTACTCCAGACTTGGAATCTGGAGTCCCTCTGAAGATTTGTTCAGAAATAATTGAAGACCAGTGAGCAAATACTTGTATAGGAATCTGGAGTCCCTCTGAAGATTTGTTCAGAAATAATTGAAGACCAGTGAGCAAATACTTGTATAGGAATCTGGAGTCCCTCTGAAGATTTGTTCAGAAATAATTGAAGACCAGTGAGCAAATACTTGTATAGGAATCTGGAGTCCCTCTGAAGATTTGTTCAGAAATAATTGAAGACCAGTGAGCAAATACTTGTATAGGAATCTGGAGTCCCTCTGAAGATTTGTTCAGAAATAATTGAAGACCAGTGAGCAAATACTTGTATAGGAATCTGGAGTCCCTCTGAAGATTTGTTCAGAAATAATTGAAGACCAGTGAGCAAATACTTGTATAGGAATCTGGAGTCCCTCTGAAGATTTGTTCAGAAATAATTGAAGACCAGTGAGCAAATACTTGTATAGGAATCTGGAGTCCCTCTGAAGATTTGTTCAGAAATAATTGAAGACCAGTGAGCAAATACTTGTATAGGAATCTGGAGTCCCTCTGAAGATTTGTTCAGAAATAATTGAAGACCAGTGAGCAAATACTTGTATAGGAATCTGGAGTCCCTCTGAAGATTTGTTCAGAAATAATTGAAGACCAGTGAGCAAATACTTGTATAGGAATCTGGAGTCCCTCTGAAGATTTGTTCAGAAATAATTGAAGACCAGTGAGCAAATACTTGTATAGGAATCTGGAGTCCCTCTGAAGATTTGTTCAGAAATAATTGAAGACCAGTGAGCAAATACTTGTATTGGAATCTGGAGTCCCTCTGAAGATTTGTTCAGAAATAATTGAAGACCAGTGAGCAAATACTTGTATAGGAATCTGGAGTATTCTCCAGATTATCTCACTGGACTTCACCCCAGTCCAGATCTACACTACTGAAGACGTTCTCACTGAAGTAAGAATAAAGAAGACTGACAAATGGCGGAGTCCACTGGAAGTCTTTCCAGATCTGTACACTGGAGGATTGTCAGTGTTCTAGACCTTACAAGTCTGAACACTGATATCGAGGATTTGACTTTAAGCCTTTACACACTTTCCAAAGAACAACCCACTTGTTCTTTACCAAAGTATACGTGTGTTAAGGTGGTTGGATAAAAGGATACACTTGCACTTGATGTGACTTTATCCTTATTCCTTATCCAATACATTTAATGTTCTTGTCGGATCATTAAATGTATGCAACCATATTTGTACGGCACAAAATTCACTGGTGAATTTTATTGCCTATAAATACAAAGTCATTTCTTTGAGAAAACCACTTTTTACCTAATTGGTGAACTTGTTTAAATACTCTCGATCTAAACAGTTATACTTCACAAATCTAAGTATATCGATCAAAGGAGTTTATTTAGCAAGTATAGATCACTTGTAATTCAAAGATTGTTTAGAACTTACATGATGAAACTGAAAACTCATGACCAAGTGTTTTCCAGGCATACAAATTTGTATATCTATAAGCCTGAAAACACTTGCATTATTTCTAAACAAATAGGGGGAATATGTTAGGTCCAGATTTACTGGACTCGCTCCAGACTCGACTACTGGAGCTTACTGAAGATCTGTCCAGAAACGTGTTCTACTGGACCTACTCCAGACTTGGAATCTGGAGTCCCTCTGAAGATTTGTTCAGAAATAATTGAAGACCAGTGAGCAAATACTTGTATAGGAATCTGGAGTATTCTCCAGATTATCTCACTGGACTTCACCCCAGTCCAGATCTACACTACTGAAGACGTTCTCACTGAAGTAAGAATAAAGAAGACTGACAAATGGCGGAGTCCACTGGAAGTCTTTCCAGATCTGTACACTGGAGGATTGTCAGTGTTCTAGACCTTACAAGTCTGAACACTGATATCGAGGATTTGACTTTAAGCCTTTACACACTTTCCAAAGAACAACCCACTTGTTCTTTACCAAAGTATACGTGTGTTAAGGTGGTTGGATAAAAGGATACACTTGCACTTGATGTGACTTTATCCTTATTCCTTATCCAATACATTTAATGTTCTTGTCGGATCATTAAATGTATGCAACCATATTTGTACGGCACAAAATTCACTGGTGAATTTTATTGCCTATAAATACAAAGTCATTTCTTTGAGAAAACCACTTTTTACCTAATTGGTGAACTTGTTTAAATATTGCTTAAGTCATTTATTACTTTGTTTATATTCTTGCATATTTATATTGAAGTAATACTAGTCCGATTCTAGTTCATACTTGTCTTGTATTTTACACTCGTGGGTTAAACCATCGTGTGAGGGACTTTACAATGTGATGTCAGTATACACAACCTGTTAACAATCCTAGACTTAATGGAGACATATCAACAGCCCTAATGTAGTTTCAATACTAATTTCAATTAGAGAGAATACAAAATTTAGTCATATCTATACAAATGTACATCTAATATTCTAGTATAGAAGCAGTTTGTGAGCAAAGAATAAAAGATTCGAGTTTCTTAACTGTTAAGATAGGTGAAAACCGCGTCTTCAAGAACTGTTGCATATAATACAATTCAAAGAATAAATTTTCTAAAATATGGAGGGCAACTATCCTCCATTTCATTTACAAATTACTTCAGAGCCAGAAATCTAATTCTCTGAAGTTGCATGGTAGGTAATATACCCATATATTCATTGTATAGCTTTAGATAAATATCATCATAATGATAATAGCTGGTTACCTGGAATACTAGATAACAACTGAGCCTAGTTACAATGATATCATCTAATTATCTAGGTTCAAGTAAATGACCAGTTGACTAATTAGCGATCTCCCAGAATAGTCTGGGACCATAGTCACCATACCCGACCGAGAAAAAATGTTTCATTCTATTTGAAATACCAGTTATATATTGAAAATATACTAGATTAAAAATAAAGAAGTGATATCACCTCATCATAAATAAGCCTAGCAAAGGATTTGGTTCCGGTCACATGAGGCTCATTAAACTTACCACGAATCTTTTTCTTCATCTCACTTTCCACCTGTCATTTATATATTAGTTTGAGTTTTATAATTGTCAACGAACTATAGTGTCATTCAAAAACATAGATTATCTGAGCTTTGTCTTTAAACCAATAAGTCACTAGCTTCTTGAATTGTTCTTTATCAACCCTCGGGTCATTTTGGGCATCCACAATACCATCTATCGTTGAGCTTGAATCAAACCACTTCTTTTTCAACTCATATTTCCATGACTTGAATTTTATTCCCATATCAGACAACACCCAGTCCTTAACTTTATCAATTTCAGCAGGTAGAAAAATAAATCGGCCCTATGATGAGTTTAGATGAAATTATTATTTCAAATCATGAAAATTTAATCATTCCAAATAGATATATGTAACAAGAAGTACCTTTACGAGGTTCCACAAGTCATCTTTTTTATCTTCAGGTATTGTCCTCCAATGTAGATATTCTATTGAGAGGTGATTCGACATCTTCACTAAGGTCCCCAAAAAACTAGTAAACTCCTTTCCCTCATCCCCAACTGGCTGTCCTAATTCGTTAAAAGTAACCTCAATCCGCTCATCACTTTCTAAATCCCAAATTGCTTGTTTTCTAGTATGACGCCGAACCTTTTTTGGTGGACCTAAATCAGATTGTACACTTTCAGTAGTTTCACTTACATTTGTATGTTGTTCTTCAATATGAATCTCCACTTCAGTGCTTTGCTGTTCAAACCCACCAGTTTTGACTACACGCAACCTTTTATTTTTCCCCATCTTGTGTACGTATCTGATCATAACAGAGGCAATAAGACAAAAAACACATCAAAAAACACAACGCTGGAAATGATATTATTTATTGTATTAAACGACAAAACACATTTCATTAGCATAAGTTGAACTGAAACAGCTTCTGAATGTTTCAGATACTTCACTGACCCTGTTCACACATAACACAAGTAATAATTGAAAAATTAATCACAAACTAATAAACTGTATGTTTGTGAAAGTAGTCTGGTAGTCTACAAAGGAGTAAAGTAGTCTACGAAATGTGAAAGTAGTCTACAAAAGAGTCTGGTAGTCTACAAAAGAGTAAAGTAGTCTACGAAATGTGAAAGTAGTCTACAAAAGAGTCTGGTAGTCTACAAAAGAGTAAAGTAGTCTACGAAATGTGAAAGTAGTCTACAATAGCTGAAGTAGTCAACAAAGACTATTATTCGATATATATATATATAGACGTAGGTCGTATAGCATCGTTTACACTCGTTGATTCGTCCTATGTTTGTTATAGGTAGGCGGGAAAACTTGTTATGCACGGTAACCTTAGTTATCGTTTGTGTGCGCTTCTACGAGGTAAGATACACTACTTTGACACGCTGGGGGATTCAACGAAAAGCTGGTTTCAAATCATAAATACTTCCATTTGGTATCTTTATATTGCATGTGGGCATATGGGGTTACACAGGAGGTATTATTGGTTATGTAGTTGACCATGAGACCTGAAATGCAGTCCCTAATGTAGTGGAATGAAGTAATGCTTAATGTAGTGTATTGTTATGCAGTTTATGTAGTATTATGAAGTATCTCATTATGCATGAAATGTAGAAATGAAGTTGATGTGTGATATATGCATGCTTACATGGCTTGTACACCTAGCTCACTAGACTTATTAGGTTGCCATGTCACTTGCACGTTTAAGGATCCAAATGTAATGAAGATAAAGTGTGTGAATGTCTAGTAATGTGTGTTACCTAGACTATATGTGTGTGACGGTTTAGGAATGTGTGTTACCTAAACCATATGTGTGAAACCGAGCTCGTAAATATAATGCAGGGAAAGTGTTAAACTTAACCCGTACTGGTCTTAGCCGGACGAGTGCGTTAACGTAGTTGTTGCTTTGGTGGCTCCTTGCAACATGGTCATTATAATGCAGGACGAGTAATACGAGGGGTTTGACCAACCTCCACTTACGGATTACTCTTGGATTGGCTTGCCATTCCTTAACGACAAAGTATGACTAGCTTTTTGGTTGATCATCTAGTCGGGTGTGATGCAGGGCACACTTATATGCAGATAACGAAGATACGTGTGATTATGTGTGTAATAAAAGAAGGATAGGCACAATTAGGGTGATTCATCCTAAGTTGATATGCAGGTTGTATGTGTGTGTGTTATATGGGTTGTGCCTTAATGATTTGTCAACAAAGTAGAAATGTTTTAATTGGACAACGCTTTATAACTTTAGTGTTATCTTACTTAGCTAATTCGTTAGCTAACACTTGTCTTTTGAATGTGTGTTGCTCCCTCAGGTTTAGCAAAGCCGAGGAAGACGTAGAATGAAAAGTGAGGAATTGGGTAGAATGCTTGATGAAGACTTTAGCTACCCATAGATCCTACACCTCATTAGACTTTATTTACATTTTGATATTATGCAGATTTTATGAAGTACTATGTAGAAGGTTGTTTTGTGTTGGGCAACCGTTGGGTTTTCATTTAGACATTTTGATGGTATTGCATGTAACACCAATAAATGCAGAAACCGAACTGTTTTTATCGGTTTTGAACTTTTAAAGTTTTCTTCCGCATCTTTTAACACCGTTAGGTGAAAATTTTTGAAAACCCATGTTTTTAAATGTCGGGTGTTACAAGTTGGTATCAGAGCAATGGTTTAAGTGAACCAATGACTATAAGTGTGCCATAGGAATTGGACTTAAACCGATGTAGGACAAGTTAGGCTTTTATAGGTGTGCCTAGCTTTGAGATGAAGTACTTTAGGACGGGTTGGGATTGAGTGAGAGTGTAGGATTAAGGCTATTTGATGATTGTTTATTGATATGTGGATATGTGTTTTAGCCTTTATTCTTCCGTTTCTCGCTCCTCCGTCGCTAGTTATCCTATTGCTACCATAGACGGTCCCTGAGGTAATGTACCATTTCCCCAACTGAATTTAATAAACGTGTGATATAACTTATGTGTGAAATAGCTGGGGTGAATGAAGTGGAGAGTTAGGTGAAATGGTATCCCATCAACGTTGTCTAGCCCTGGGGTTAGTGACAAGGACCGCAAAGGGTATGAGATGTAGTATGTGTGCTGAAAATTATGGGGATTGGAATTGTTGGGAAAAAGGAGATGATACACAAGGGTGGTAACGAACATGCATGTGAAAGGATACAATTACAATTATGGTCCAGAACATAATTGCAAGCGTATCACGACGCGAGTGTGTTTGTATAGCCATACTTGTGTTGGCCGGTGTGCAAAGTAATGAAGTTGGAGAGGTTTCTATGTAGTGAACCTTTATGTGTCGAAAATAAACATCGTGTAACAACTTTAATGACGTTGATGTCTCGTGTGTGTGGAAATGTGTGAAGATCAATGAAAAGTTATAGCCGATTAAATGGGCATGATGATTATAATGCACATGAAGTTAAATGAAGTCTAAAGGTACGTGAGGAATGAAGTGATTGGTAGACATTGTTGTTGAGTCTACTAGTTCAAGGGATTTGGACTTGAAGTTGACAAGTAGAGTTATTACTGGATATTTGAAGGGTGATAAGTAGGTGATGCACGGAAGGGTTACCGGGTACATGTATGGAAGGATACAGTTACAATTCCGGTCACGAACGTAATTGTAAATGTATCACGACATGTGTGTGTTTGTGAGACTGTGTCTGTGTGGATCCGAATGAAGAGGAATTGGCTCGAGCAAGGGCCGAAAGTGATGCTGAAAGGAGAAGCTAACTTGCGTCGGGATGAGCAAACCGATGAGAATAACTCTAATCCTTTAATGAAGCTGAGCCATCTAATGTGAGGTCGCAAGTTGCTCCTGAAAATGTTGTTGCATGAGTGAATAGTGGAGGTAACGTGGTGGAGCCTCGTGTAGTGGTTGCTCCTCGTCCTACTAACTTCAAATACGAGAGTTTTCAGAAATGTGGTGCTAAGGATTTTGACGGTACACAAGATGCAGTTGGTGCAATGGAGTGAATAGAGGACTTTGAGGTGGACTTTGCTTCATGTTAATGTCCTGATGACATGAAGGTTTTGTGTGCAACTCGATTGCTGAAGAAGAATGCCCGTAAATGGTGGAGGGCTATTACGGTGTCAATAGCTCCCGAGGTACTAGCGGTGATGCCTTGGGGTACATTAAAGGAGAAGTTTTTGGAAGAGTATGTGGGAACTGAGAATTGAGGCTTATTGTGATGGCCTCCCGGCTAATTAACGTGATATATGTAGGCAGCACACTACCTTATCTATAACTATAAAGAAGTTTAAGAGGTTGAATGATGACCTCATATCTGAAAAGTTGTTGAGAAAGCCGATGATAAGAAGTCGAAATTCAAGAGAAGATCTAATTGTTCTTCGGGTTCTAATAAGAAGTTTAAAGGTAGTTCTATTTCGAATAGAAGTAAGGACAAGAAGAAGAGTGGCACGTGGTGCCCAGCTTGCAAGACTACACATGAAAGTCAATGTTCAGACAAGACCAAAGGTGCAATATGTGTGGTTCATCGGGGCACAGTGCAGCTAATTATAAGGATAAGTATCATTGCTACAAGTGTCATGAAACAGGACATCTTATTGCCGGTTGCCCTCAGATGAAGAACGAAGGAAGGTGAGCAGCCGCTCCAAAGACGAGAGTTCATGCTCTTCAAATGACGGTGGAAGTTGATAAGAACAAACGACGAGGTGGAGATTCTTTCTCGTATTGCATGAATGTATGGCGAACTAACATGTGAACCTTTTCAGCAGTTCTATCGCTTACTGTCTTCGCCGGTGTGACGTGAAGGTGATGTGGAGATCCTATGTTGGTACAAAATCTTACGTATGGCTGCTTCTCAAAATAACGAGTCTTCCCTTAAGAAAAGTTAAGAAGAAAAATGATGGATTTATTTGCAGTCTCATAAATCACAAGAAGTAGAAGTCTTTCAGGAGCATTCGGTTCCGAATTGATCATGTTTCTCGCCTATGTGATCTACTTATGTAAGGAAAAGATTATACTTTTAAAGTCGAGGCCACCCGCAGTTCGAGTTGTTCTATAGATGTTCTCGGTTTCGTTGCGATCGTGAGGTCGAACCTTCTATTGATGTGTGACGAGTGCTATCTTTATTCAAAGACACCTTTCGTTTCGACGTTTCTAGAGATGAAGATGTTGGTAAAATGTGAGTGAGTTCTGAAAATTCATAAGTAACCGGCGTGGAACTATAAGTCTAAAAGTAAGATTTCAGTATCCGAGGACGAAATGACCAAAAGTTGTACTTGAGGAAGTTTATGAACCGTAGTGATGTGCTTATTTGGATGCTGCCTGAAGTGTCATATGACCTATTATGATACAAGATGTAGTAAATTTTATATGTTGGCGTGTGATTGAGTTAAAAGCCAAGATTAGACACCGAAAGTTTGGTGGCAATACAAGGAGTTTAATGGTTCCCTGACGAAAGTGAGTGGTCATGTCACCTTGGAATAAGAGACAAAGTGGTGTGAGAAGTTAAAAGTAGTGTTGTGACATGAGTATTTAGTAGGCAAGTTGTCCGAAAATGCGTATTTCATGGAGAACTATCGCACCGTTCCTTTGGACATGAAAGAAAAGATGTGTGATTAAGAAGTGCCTTTAAAGTGTGAAAGTAAATGGTGGAATGTTTTGAATCGAGACGGCCGTTATATGAAAATTTTTAAAGATGTTTGACAAGTATGAGGAAAATGGAGAACTCAAGTGATGCCTATCACTCTTGAATTGATGGGAAGAAGAATAAATGGGTTATAAAACTTGGTAAAACTATACGATTGTGTGATGGTACCTTGAGGTTCATCATTGTGTTCATATGCATCAATGATTATGCCATAGGTGTTGGATGACATTTCTTGGTATGACAAGTTATTGAAAGGAAAAGCGCTAAGCCAAAGATCATAAAGACAATAGTTCTTAAAGTTGAAATTGTTAAAGAAGTGTTTTGATTAGCTCAAAATTGTCTAAAGGTTTTGTGGTGAACAAGGGAAGCTTATTATGCGCAAAGTGGGTAATATGGTTTAACCATAAGCCATTATGGAGGGATATGTTATGCATCGAAAGTTATGGAGGGACGACCCTTTGTTCAAATGAATTATGAGAGATGTGATAGCAAGTTAGCAAGGGTACGTGTTCGAAAGGCTTAATTGCTGAATGAATAGTATATGCTGAATGTAGTATGGGAATATATGTATGTTGAAATGACTTATGTATGGCGCTTAAATATGGTGTGTCTAGTTCACTAGATACACGTATGAATCATAATGAGATATATATGTTAAGTGAGACCAAACGTTGAAGTAGACGTGGGATTAATTAGGTAATGAATGTACCTAATGTTAAAGTAATATGTAAGATGTAGTAAATCGTGCTAGATGTAATGTTAGTACGTAAGATGTGGATAATCGTGCTTATTGTGAAGCTAGTGCTAAAATGAATATGTGAGACAAATTTATGTGTGATATGCCAAGATGTGCTATGAAGTTACGTGTAAGTAGTGAGTCCATGTTAATGTGATATAAGACATGGATTAAGATGCAAGTATACAATGACATGACGTATTGGTTGAGGTGAAACCAATGTGCATCCGTGGAGAGATATGAGTATTGATGATAACGTGTGTTTGTAGTTGGTCGGATTGAGATCCTTGACCAAAAGTCAAAGACGCTTCAAAGGAAGCAAAAGAAGCTACGTAGGAAATTGATTGATGTTGTGTTGATCAAGTGGAAGCATAATCATGGAGAAAACATAGCGTGAGAAACCGAAGCAGTAATGAAGGGGAAGTATCCGGAGTTATTCCTTTCTGATGAGATTCCGGGGACGGAATCCTCTTAAGGGGGAGGTAATTGTAACATCCTAAACTTTTTATTTAACGGTTGGCTAGAGTCGTTAAGTCAACCTAACGTGTCTGTTAAATCTATGGAAGATTTAATGCTTATGTGTGGTTAACGTAGTTTATGTGGGAGACTTGGATGTCTGACTGACGGATGTAGTAATGTGTTAAAGATGTAGTTGTAACACCCGTTTCGTAAAAATATGGATTTCCAAAAATTTTCGCCTAACGGCGTCAATAAAGCGGAAACAGTTTATTAAAAACCTCAACCAATGAAAACAGTTGAGAAACATAAGTGGTGTTACTAATAGCATCAAATCAGTAATAAAAGAAATCCATAAGATTGCCCAACATAAAGCAACCATAACATAGTCATTACAATAGTTCCATAAAGGAAATCATTAACATTAAGTCTATGCGAAGTTATTGGGTAAACTAAAGCCATCTTGATCATCTACCATCTCTCGCCAAAGCTTCACACGACATCTCACTGCTTAACCTGAGGGGTGTCAACACATAAGAAGAAACAAGTGTTAGCTATAAAGCTAAGTAAGATAACACCAGGTTTAAGCAAAACATTTCATCCATTGCACGTCACTTTAAAACATTTCGTCATTTGATTTAGGCATATATATATCACCACATAACGTATCCATATCACATATAAGCATAGAGTCCATGACCCTAAGTGTGCCTAATCAATTTCGTCATTTCATCTCATCTCATTAAGTTGTGACTAGGTCACCGTTAAGTTGTAACCGAAGTTACCGTTAAGGAAAGACAATGTCGATCCATGAGTAGCACGTTATGTTCATAACATTTGGTGGGTCATCAGGCCACCCGAACTACTCGCCACATATGACTGGTTGCAAGGAGCCACCCGAGCAACCATTTTAACGTACCCTCCCACATACGGGTACTACGTACTCTCCCACATGCGAGCACGACGTACTCTCCCACATACGAGCACGGTTTATACGTACCTATTACCACCGTCAGGCACGGGTTATGCATAACTCTTAACGTCTAATTAGCTCGAGCATTTACCACGTTTAGTTTAGGTTTCCACATTAATCCTAAACTAATCCACATCTATCATCTTTTCACGTTAGGGCCCTTAAAACGTGCACGTGTCATGGCAACCTAAAAAGGTCTAGTGTTCTAGATGAACAAGCCACATTTACATGCACATATCATCATTACATCATATCATTAACCACCATTCATCATAACATATCATATCATAAACGTATTTACGAGGAAGCATTTTAAGCATAGGCATCGTCATTTTTAATCCCCGAATACCTCCCATATCAACCCAACCACAATATAGGTTATACATTACCGTTTTGGAGGTTATAGTTTATGAAACCATTTTTGTTGCACCCTCAGCGTGACAAAAGTAGTGTATCTTACCTGGTAGTAGTATGTGCGCGCAAACAAAAGCTAGCAGTGCTTAGTAGTAATCCCCGACACCTATCGTACATTAATATATGAAATATAAGTCATTTGGGACCTTAAATGGACTTGCAAACGAATTTTGTTTTGTTCTTACGAACTTACACCATCAAACAAAGTTAATCTTCGTTTTCAAAACGAATTTAGTTTAGAACAAACGAATTTAAGCTTCAAAACAACTTCAAATGAATTTAGCTTCTCCATTATCAAACGAACTTAGACCAAACGAAGATAGGCTTCTTAAAACGAATTTGGTTTTAAAACGAAGTTAAACTTCGTTTTTTACAAACGAATTTAGCATTCCAGGAACGAAGTTAGCTTCAGGAACGAATTTAAACCTATCTTCGTCCAGAATTCAAAAACGACTATGTTCTTCATTTTTTCCAGAAATCGATCGACTTAGGCTGTTCCCAAAACATGTTTTTGACATAATTGAACATCTCTTGATCATAAAGATCGATTATAACTCGTTTAACACCATTATGAACATCAATTGACCAAAACACATAATAAACCCTAATTCTTTCAAAACTTCTTTTAAAATCAGATTTGATTCAAATAGAAACATCTTTAGATCTGAAATATAGCCAACGAATCATTGATTACCTGTAGCAAATGATGGCCGATTGATTTCCAATATAAAACACTCAATTTATTGACCAAAAACTTGAAGATTTTGCTTAAGAAATCAAGAAAGAATTGAAGGAACTTTTGTATTAGTTTTAATTATGATTAATGGCTGCAAAATTAACCTAGATTAGGCTAATCCCAAGCCAAACCCGTTTTTAACTTTTCAACTTTGGCAAAATTGGTCCCTGGACTTCATATTGACTTTATTTTGCTTAAAAACACCTATTGGGGATACCTATAACACACTAAAGCACTTTCGCACACTACAAAGGCCTTTTACACATCATTTAGTACACTTTATTGTCACTCATTAAAGATAATTAAATCTCACATATAGGGCACATAAACATATAAACACACATTTTACCACATAACATATCACGGACTTAGAATTTGACCTAACGACGTTAGTCAACATACACGATTAAGTTTTGGGATGTTACAGTAGTTTTATTCCTTTTAGAGGTGTTCAAAGTGTATCAAGTTGTATATAGTCCATAGAGGTGTTTTGGGCTAATAATATGACCTTATGAAGCCTAGGGACCAAATTTGACATGTGGTGAAAGTCAAAAACAGGATTAAGGTTTAGGAAGGAGTCATTAGATGTTAATATGCAGAAAAATAACCTCCTTCTCAAGCCCTAGCCGCCCCCCATGATTCCCTATCAAATTCTATGCCGAAAATCCTTCAAAACGGGTGATTCATGTGTGTATGATCAAGTTTATTGCATCCTCTTTGAGATCTACAGGTAGGAAAGGTATATTATCGTTAATTTTATATCTTTTCAATCTTATGAGTCGCTCGAAGTCAGATCTAGGTCTTTGAGGATCAATTGATGTCGAATTAACGTTTGTTTTGATGATGCAAATCATGTGTGGTTTAATAAAGAAGATATTTGTATTTTGATGATCTAAAAATGAAGGATTTTGAAGTATTAAAGTAGTGTTTATGATTTGGAGTCGTTTTGGTGGAGTTTCGGTTTGGATTCAATTATGTTTATGAGACGATTTAGGTCAAATGATCTATATAAGGTGTAGGGAATCCATGAACCTATTAATGATTTCATAATATTATTTGAGTCATTGTTGGTGTATATAAACTGAAGAAGTCATGGTGGATGTGTGGTAGTCAAAAGATGAAAGTAGTCTACAAAAGAGTCTGGTAGTCTACAAAGGAGTAAAGTAGTCTACGAAATGTGAAAGTAGTCTACAAAAGAGTCTGGTGTATATAATGCAGGGAAAGTGTTAAGCATAACCCGTACTTGTCTTAGCCGGACGAGTGCGTTAACGTAGTTGTTGCTTGGGTGGCTCCTTGCAACATGGTCATTATAATGCAGGGCGAGTAATACGAGGGGTTTGACCAACCTCCACTTACGGATTACTCTTGGATTGGCTTGCCATTCCTTAACGACGAAGTATGACTAGCTTTTTGGTTGATCATCTAGTCGGGTGTGATGCAGGGCACACTTATATGCAGATAACGAAGATACGTGTGATTATGTGTGTAATAAAAGAAGGATAGGCACAATTAGGGTGATTCATCCTAAGTTGATATGCAGGTTGTATGTGTGTGTGTTATGTGGGTTGTGCCTTAATGATTTGTCAACAAAGTAGAAATGTTTTAATTGGACAACGCTTTATAACTTTAGTGTTATCTTACTTAGCTAAATCGTTAGCTAACACTTGTCTTTTGAATGTGTGTTGCTCCCTCAGGTTTAGCAAAGCCGAGGAAGACGTAGAATGAAAAGTGAGGAATTGGGTAGAATGCTTGATGAAGACTTTAGCTACCCATAGATTCTACACCTCATTAGACTTTATTTACATTTTGATATTATGCAGATTTTATGAAGTACTATGTAGACGGTTGTTTTGTGTTGGGCAACCGTTGGGTTTTCATTTAGACATTTTGATGGTATTGCATGTAACACCAATAAATGAAGAAATCGAACTGTTTTTATCGGTTTTGAACTTTTAAAGTTTTCTTCCGCATCTTTTAACACCGTTAGGTGGAAATTTTTGAAAACCCATGTTTTTAAATGTCGGGTGTTACATCATTTATAATTTTTATTATTTTTAATAGTAATTAATCCTAATCATCATTAATTAAAAAAAAAAACTTCTCACATGCCGTTAGAACTTTATTAGAGATATAAAAGTTGTGTAAATCTTTAGTAACTCAGGATGCTCATAGAAATTTAAAAACTATTTAAATTTTGTTTTAAAAATATATAATAAGTTAGGCAAATCTTTAATTAATAACTTAGGCATGTTATATTGATAAACTTTGTATATCATTATTTTTGTTCTTTGCTATTTGTTATTCACGTATACACCATCTTGAATTAAATTAATTCATAAAAACCATAATCTTATTATTTGATTCAGTCGTAATCTGATAGTTTTTATAATATCAAAACTATAAATAATACTGTAAATTATTATTATTATTTAACTCTTTCTATTTTAGTTTTTCTTCTTATTATTATTACTATTATTATTAGTACTCTCACATATAAATTTGTTATAACTTAATATTACGTTTAATTAATCATAATTTAACATATCTGACATATATCATATATTCATAAACCGGACAACGTCCGAGTTTAATCTAGTTTTACCATAATTAAGGGTGTAATTGAACTTTACGTATTATATTCGATGCCTAATTTTTTTAAACCATGAATCTCATCTTTATCTTTATCTTTATTATAAATAAATAAAAGAGCATTGTGATGATCTTTAAAAAAAATAAAAACTAACTTATTTATCACTTTTAATCTTTTCTTAAAGGTTTTCATTTTTCTAATGTATGATATGATGTCATAATTTTCCATAATATGACTTTTTCATAATTTGATATTTTTAAAATGTAATTAGTTTTAGTTTTTATCTTTGATGTTATATTGTTTTGAAAAACAATATTTTTATTATATTTTCAAAACTTTAACAATTTATTCATAGTCTTTACATTCCTGTTATCTAAACAATTTTGTCATAACATATTCTTTAAGTTACCCACGTATAACGAGGGTTAATAAGCTAGTTTAATATAAAAAGAAATCTAACGTAAGCTCATTAGTAGATATTATTGTGAATTTTTATAATAATAACTAGTATATATAAAAATAATTATTTTATATATAATCATAAACATAAATATTTGTCTAAAGGTATTGCTAAACTCAGCCCTCAAGGCTGCAGTTAATGTGCATTAAATAGTTGTACACTTATCATAAAATTTAGGAATGAGCTTACGAGCGACTTAAACATAAGATTCAAACAAGCCGAACTCAAACTCCTTGAAAAATAAAAAAAAGTCGGTCACTCTAGACATGTAATTTATACCCCCTATATGTAATTCTCTTTTGACCACCAGTATAGGAACAACAATACTTGTGAGTAATGGAACAAATTACCATTTGGACCTACGAAGATCATAGATGGTCCCATGTTGTGCCGACGCACGAAAGAAAGTCATCGACAACACAAAAACTAAAATACATTTGAAAGCCTGATTCTTGGATATATATATATATACTAGGCATACAATATGGTTACGTTTCATCACCTGTATCATTACATATATTCGTTTTTTAATTCCAACAACAATTAACCTCGTCCCTAAATTTGCACTTTGCAGGAAAACCTAAAGTTCTGATCGATAAGTTCGGCACAACAAAGTATTACACTACATTACATTACAAATTACAAATTAGAAAGAAAGCCAAAGCTATCTTCGAAAAGTAAATATGCTATCATTACAATTATACCATTACACTAGCTAATCAACCCGAGGAATACTCGGGGTACTTTTAGAATATGTTGTCAATTTGTCATATTATAAAATTGAAAATAGTGGTAAATAAAATCTGATAAACTATTATGTAAAAACAAAGCTAGACATAAACATAAAAGTTAATAAACTATAAATTTAAAGTGATTAAAATCTTATATAATGTCGTCAAAATTTTAGTGTATTACTTTATCATATTAAAGATCTAGTGAGTATTCAATATAATTCCATATTAACGACAATACATTTCAAATAAAAACGGATATTTTGAAATTTTAAATGAGTAAATTACACCTATTAAGTTACAAAGTTTGTTATGAAAAATGATGTCATAATTAAATTAAAAGACATTAAATAGATGACAATAAAGATGTGTGGAATTGACACACAAATCATTTTTTAAAAAGTCTTATGTAATCACAATCTTTCTTTATTTATATAGGAGATTCCACAAATCCATAACCAATGGGATAGAATATATAACGCATAATAAAGTATTATATATGTATATATGAATAAGGGTTTTGCTAAACGTAGCCGTTAGGACTGCATTTAAGGTTCATTATATAGTTGTACACTTACCATAAAATTCAGAGGGTGAACTTTTGATACGAAAAGTACAAGTTTTTTATGCATGTTAAGTGCAGCTCTAAGGGCTGTGTTTAACATTTTCCTATAAATAATCGTTATTTAGAGAAAACTTTTAAATAACATGTACAACATTTTACTGTTATTTCATAATCTAAAGATTAAGGGTATTTTTAATAAAATTAGCTATAGTTGGTAGCTGTAGCTTTTAAGCTAAGTTGTTAGCTAGAACTTTTATTTTTTAAAGGTGTTTGGTATGGTATCTGTAGCTGAAACTTTAAGAAGTATTTATGTAATTTTTAAATGTTAAAAGTTTCATCCAAACTAAAAGTTCTTGACACGCGCGTTTCATTTTGTAGTTTTTTTTTCAATAAAAGTTAAAACTAGTTGCGTTTAAACAAAACTTTTAGCACAATAGGAGATTAATCTTCAAAATTAAAAGTTAAAGTTCCTGAAAAGTTATTATCATACATGCCCTAACAATAACAAATATTGTCTTCTATGAACATTTTTTAAAACGGAATAAATCGAAAATATAGTCGGTAAGCTATTATTTAGATTTTAATTAAATTTAACAATCATGATTTCCTTATTTAAGTATTTGTTTCAAAATCTACCAATATACTGAAACATAGAAATATTATTTAAATGACATGTGGTGTATTCTTTAATCGACACGTGTCTTTTTTATATTTATTAAGTATATTTTATTATTTTTAGTTCAATTGTATTTATCAAGTTTCGTACTTAATACCAACAAATTAGAAAAACTTTACTTAATCTATATCTATAGACTTATTATATGTTTCCTATCTGATTCTTGAGTTTCCTAATTTTTTTTTATCTCTTTTGCCGTCGAAACAAAACAAAAAAAAAATAAACCAAAGCTTTTTTCCTCCTTGAATGTCAACTTAACTAAGAAAAACTTTAATTTACTTTTTTATTTTTATTTACAGGTTTTGATACTTGAAAGGAAAAATAGTATACGATTGACGTTGTAAGCATTGTAAACTACCAAAGAAACAATCTACCTATTGATTGTTGGTTTTCATTTCCTTTCAATAATTGTCATCAACAAAAAAAAAAGGTATTTCCCAACGCATATTTATTTTTATTTATTATTGCTCACATAACATATACGGATCCATTATGGGAATTGTTTTAATTTATATACTTTTGTATTATCTTATCTTATATTACACTAGTCCTAATACCCGTAAGCTATATAGATTGTATCATAAAGAAATTCAAATATGTCTCATACATGATTCGTGAGTATGAAATAAATTGTGGTTAAAGTAAACCGATGATCGAAGCTAAGTTATAAGAAACAGTAATGATAAATATAATATATGTTTAGTTAGAGTTTTAAATTTACCTTAAATTTTTAGAATCACATCAAAATCGGAACTTGTAAGCATAATGGATGACGGCAAATAGCCTTGTGATTTTGAATCATAAACTCAAATTTTTGAAGTCTTCATGTTAATAACTTATTATAAGTAATAAACTAATAGGAGTTGAAGAATTGAGAAAGAAAAAGAGACATTTTATTAATGAAAAAACGATTAATCAAATAAGGTTATAATGTCTTTTGTATTATAAGCTAAGAGTTAGAGTTTAATTCTAAGTCTAATAAGGAAATTGAATCTATATACAATTAAAAAAGCTAATTAATAAAATAAATAAATTAAAGGGATACATGTCGATCAAAGATTACACCACGTGTCGTTTCAAGAATATTTTAGTTTGTTGGAAGATATAAGAAACTAAATATGGTATATCATAAACAAATCAATTTAATAAAGGATACAATTTCTTTTGGTAAGAAGAATTACGTATATATGTTTATTTAATTAAGACAATAACAAATATATTGATATTTTCATTATAAAAGTTTTAATTAAATGATCATAATTGTTGTTTAATAGGAATACCAATAGCACTACAATAGGGACGGTTAAAACAATCAAAGATATACTCTAAATTCTAATTCCTATCCAATTTAAATTTTATTATTAGAAAAATAAACCTAGATTAATTTAAGAAGGACACATGTCGCATAAAAATTATGCCACATGTCGCTTTAAAAAGTTTACAATCCTGTTTTAGTTTATTGGTAGATACATGTTCAAATCCTTTTCTAAGACAAAAGATTCAGGGTGACAACGACCGGCTTAACACAACTAAAAGGGTACATGCGCAATACGGCGGTGTAATAGCGGTGGCGATGGTGGCGGTGGCAGGTAGTGGTGGTGTGTGGCGGTAGCGATGTAATGACGGTAACGGTGATGGCGACGATTGGCGGCAGTGGTGGCGGCAATTGGTAGTGGAGTGGGCGGTGAGCGGTGGTAGCGGTGACAATTGGTCGCAGTGGTGATGGTGGCAGCGATGGCGTCGATTGACAACGACGATTGGTGGTGGTGGCGGTGATGGCGACGATTGGCGGCAGTGGTGGCGGCAATTGGTAGTGGAGTGGGCGGTGAGCGGTGGTAGCGGTGACAATTGGTCGCAGTGGTGATGGTGGCAGCGATGGCGTCGATTGACAACAATTGGTGGTGGTGGCGATGGCGGCGGCAATTGACAGTTTCACCAAATTGGTACAATTAGTTCTCACAACTTTATAAATTATAGAGATAGTTTTGATAGTAAAAAAGTGGATAAAAAATTATACTAATAAAGAGGGGAGTTTGGGATAAAAAAAAAGTGTTTAAAGTTTTAAAAGGAGGGGGTGTTAGCTCTTTTTATAAAGTAGTATAGATTTTATTAGGGGTACTTGGGATAGTTTAGAAATATTATAAAAAGTGATAAATATGTTTAAAATTGAAATTCAGTTCTTGTTATAAGAGATTATAGATAATAGACAGTAACAGTGTGACATAAACACTTAGTTGTAACTCTCTAGAAGAAATTTTATTTTTTTTCTTGTGAATTTAACAACTTTTTTACTCTTTAACATTTGTTTTTTCATTATTATTGAAACTCCCAAGTTTGCAACGATTATGTAATTAAACAACTAATGTAAATTACACTAAGAAAGCAAGACAAGAAATTAAACACGTTTAATCATAAGTAGTATTAATTAAACGGTGAATACATGGTTGGTTTACAAAGAAAGAAAAAAGAAATATTGTTAAGTTTTTGCACACACGAAAACTTAACAATTATACAATTCTACAATGAGAGAAAAACACACTAAGTGACTATTGTAGAATGAACCAACAACTTTGCGGCTAGGTCAAGTGATGCTTTATATAGGGGAGAAAAGACATCACATGACAACCCAATAGATGTTGACACATGAAGGCTGTCAACTATCTATTGGTGTGTAAGACTGGTCTTCAGATATCTCTGTTTGTCATCTTGTTTCTTTCCCAAAACGGCATGAAAGAGAAACACCTTAGTACCAAAATGGAACAAGGTCACATGTCTTCATCTTGATCTATCAACACGTGTCCTTGGGGGCCAGCCTTCTTATCTTCATTTTCCCGCCCATATTTGACTTACAAGACATGGCGGTGAGTCATTGAACTTATCCTTTAACTCGAAGATAATGATCTCTGAGAGCTCACTGAAGAAGCCTCTCGCTGAGTCTTTCAGCGAGTACTTGACTTAGCAAGTAATCTTCAGCGAATCCATGACTCAACAATCTCCCCCTATTCGCTGAGGAGACTTTGCTGAGTAAAGTCGCTTTACAAGAATTTAGAAATTGAGATGAGGGAATGCTGATATTATATATAGGACAAACACCTTTACAATAAGCAGCATTACAAAGATTACAAGACTACTTAATCCCATTGGGATTCTTGCTTGGACTCGATAAATGCTCTATCTTGTTGTCTTTCAGGCTTCAGCAACTCTTGATCAATCAGTCTTATAAACTCTGGATCATTGGAAGACTGAGCACAATACTTCCTTATTTTCAAAAGAAAGGCAGAAGGAGTAATTCCAATTTCATTGGTCCTGAAGAAGAGTTCATGACCATGGACATTGCAAAAACAGAAGCCTCCCAGCTTCTCATCATATGTACCTTCCATGAAAAGAGTTCTGGAAGGCATTTTCAAGTTTAGCAGCGGCTCCTCATCTATATCAGTTTTGGGAACCATTCTGAGTACAGTGGGGAGACGAGAGACTTGGGATCCAGACGCTGATCTCTTTGATCCAACTATGGGTTGCTGAGGAGGAGGGAAGGGATGTCTTGCAGCGCTGAGCAGAGAGTCTTTGACTTTGTATTTTTGTTCCATTTTGAGAATAAGCTTTATCTGCTCACCTGCCATCTTGATCAGCGGTTCATAACTTACAGCTGTCTTATCCTTGATTAGCTTGTAAATTTTGATCCATTCAGTTTTCCCAAGTGTATCCTTAGTAACATTTTTCAGCGTTTACAACTTGGGCACTACTTTTCTTTGTAGGGAAAGATTCATCCCTTGTTGGGTTAACAAGACCCTGACCGACGTGATCTCTTCTTTCCTTTGCCTTACCTCTCTTGATTCGAGGTAGGTTGCCTGTCCTTCTTCAAAAGTTTTTGTTCTTTTGGCAAAGAACTTTTCTTCATTCTTTTTCAAGACTGCCAATCCACTAGATTGCTGAGCCAACCTCTTTGTCTCATCATCAGCATCTTTAAGTTCATCACCAACAACTTGCTCACTTATAAACTTCTGAGACAGCTCCTCTTCTTTCTTCTTACTTAACCGTTCATGTTGACGAACAACTTCCTCAGGAGACAGTTCAGCAGTAGAAGTTGTGGATTTGGGAAAGGCTCCAGACATTAACTTTTCTTGTTGTTCCCTTGCTGAAGTGGGAACCTTTGGTGGCTTGCTTTGAGTAACCACTACTGCTTTACCCTTATCAGTATATCTCTTTTCAAGGGCAGCGTGGAACTCAGCAGTAGGCTTGAAGATAGAAACATTTATTGGTTTTGCTGGCACATTCTCAGCAACAACCTTCTCAGCTGCCGGTTCAATAACCTTCTCAGCTTGCTCTCCCTCAACTTTTGCTGCCAGTTCAACAACCTTCTCAGCATTTTCATTATCAGCGAGGGGAGAGGTTTCAACATTTTGACTTGCTGGGACCTCTTCAGTAGTTTCCTCCCCCTTGGAAGCAGCTGAGGAACTTGCTGCCTCCACTTTGTTTTTCGTGAGGAGACCCAGCATTTTTCCCATCATCCCTTTAAGACTTGCAACCTCTTTTTCGAGTTTCTTCGTCCTGCTGACAGACTCTTCAAGTGACTGTTTGTCAACAGCGATTTGGAAAGGCATTTGAGAGAAGAGTTTATTTTTGAGAGAGTGGATTTCTTGGGTGATGGAAGTGCGAAAATTATCTTGGGGAGCGGAGAAGGATGAGACAGTGTTTTGTAGTTGATGGAGGTGGGCGGTGAAAAGAATGTTGGATTGAGAGAGTTGCTGAAGAGATGATAAGAGACCAGGCTGTTCGGTGACCTTCGCTGAATGGACTTCAGCTTTCAATTTGTCCAGCGAGGCGGAGATGGCGGAGTTAGAGGTGTTAACCCTCTTCATGCTTTCATTCAGCAAGGTTTGATTTCGTCTGAACAGCTGCTCATTGGACTTGGTGTTGGTGACTTGATTCTTGGTGATCCCAGACACCATACCTTGAAGAGTGGTCAGCTCATCTTTCACAACATCATTTCCAGCTATCAACTTTAGAAAGTTGTCATGAGCCTCAATATGAACCTGAGCTACTTGATCTACCAGCCAAGCATACAAGTATCCATGTCTATTCCCTTGACTTTGGCAGATTTGCACCCTTCTCAACAATTCTTGTAGCTGACGAGTTTCAACATAATCCAGACCAGGTATATTGACAGCAGTAAAAGCAGTGGTGAGTTCTTCATCAGCAGAAGGAACCTTGAGATCCTTTAGAGAAACAGGATACTTAGAGCAAGGAACCCTGAAAAAGTCTGGGTGGTGCAATGGTGGCACTTCCATGATTATTTTATCATCAACTTCTTCCACTTCAACATAAATTGCTGGCTTGATTCTTTGAAGCTGACAGTATAGCACCCTTCGCTGAAGCTCAGCATCATTCAATTCAGGCACATAATCTCCAAAATGACCAACTTGTTCATGGGGAGCTGTGGGTCTTTGAGAGTAGCATGGTAGAGGAGGCATATCAGCCAACGACTCTGGGATATCCTCAAATTCAGTAGGAGGAGAGGAGATCAGCAAATATCCCAAGTCTTCTGCCAAGAAACCACTAACATTGGCCTCTTCTTCACTCTCTTCTGCGGCAGCGAGTGTGATTTCAGCATCATCATCTTGGAGGTCAAACTCACTGCCCAGATCTTCATCAGTATCATTTTCACTTGGTAGAATATTTGTCTCAGTTTCTGCACAAACAGTTTCCAAGACCATAGAAGTAGGAGGGGTAAGGGAACCTGGTGCCTCAGTCTCAGTGTGTTGTTCCACCAAGACATCATCGGCCGTAGAATGTGTTGACTTTAACATCACCTGTGATCTGGCTGCTGTCAACGACTCAGAGGGTAATTGAGAAGAAGGGGGATTATTTGGGGAAGGAGTTGGACTTTGACCTCTAGTGGGCTGGGGTGACCCAATATCTTCACCAACCTCGCCTACAGAAGTTTGAGGTGGCTGCCTGCTGTTCCCATTTGTCTCGTCAGCAGCCTGTTGGGAGGCTGCTGATGGGGTGGCTTGGGTACTAGTGTCCATGGGCGCTGTGGACTTCCTAACCTTGGTTTTGCCCTTTGGTACACTCCGCTTACGTTTTGGGACGTCAGCGGAGGGTGAAGATTGTAAAATTTGAGTTGAGGATGTTGCCTTGGATTTTTTGGTCTTTTTGGAGGCTTTGGAGGTCGCTGGGGGGTTTTCCAGCGAGCCAGCCTCTAAAGGCATTTCAGCATCCACAGCGACCGTATCAGCTACTTCATCAGAAAGAAGTGCTGCCTCCCAGTCGCTGTCTTTGGGGTATAAAGAAGAGTTTAGAGAGAAGAGTACCTCTTTTATATGTGCAGTGAGGCGTGCAACCAAGTGTTCAGCAGGCTACTTGTATATATTGTTGCCCACCCTCGCTATTGGTATTGTTGAGGCCTGGGGCAGCTCATATTCATCTCCCAGCACCTCCTTGAAAATCAAGGAGAAGATTCTAACAAAGGGCACAGTATGTGACCTGTTGTTCATGCTGATCTTATTCTTCATATCGTTGAAGATCAGCAAGGCGTAATCCACAAACCATCCTTCAGCGAGGGCATGGATTATGGGCATCGATGTTGATGATGCTTGATTGTAAGACCCAGAATTGCCACCCATGCACTGAATTACATGAGTGAATAGTACCCTCCAGATCCCTGGTAAGTTTTGCTTCAATGGATTGCTTTGGATCGCTGGAGGATTTTTAAAATTGTAATTATAACCAATCGAAGGCAACCATGCCTTCCATACATCATCACCTGCTGCCTCAACAAACTTATTCTCATCAGTCTGGTGGGGAAATCTAAGAGTTTGGCGAAGACACGCCGGAGTAATAGTTATTGATTTCGCCCCTTGTCTAACAGTGCCAGTGATGGACTTCGTTTCTACATCATATTCACAAGTCCACCAGAACTCTCGGAGAAGATGAACAAAAATCTTCTCCGGATCTGCCATAATACAATGATTGGCAGAGGAGGCATGGATAAAGTCCAACATGGGCTTGTATCCTTTAGAATCTTGTGGCAACTCAGATGTGCCGATGTGATTGTTGGATTTAACAACAATTTGAGAAGGAGAGAAGTTTACTTTTGAAGATTTAGTAATATTCACGGGAGTGAATACAGGAGAATTTAAGTAAGTGAACGGTTCTTGGTCCTGAACTTGTGGTTCAGGAACCAGTGGGTTTTGTACGGCGGCAGTAGAGGAAGAAGGAGGGATCTCAACATTTTGAGGAATATCAGAGGAGGATGCCATTGATTTTCGTTGGGAAGAAGATGAAGGAGATTTATGAAAGAGGATGGAGAGATGGAGAGAGATATTTGATTTGAGAGAATATGAATAGTTATGGAAGCATGAAAATAGGGTTGTGAGAATGAGGTTGTATATATAAGGTATGGTGGTGGGCCACGATTTTACAACATAATTTCTCTCTCCTCTTTTTCAAGCTGTGGAACAGTTGTAATCAACAACTGTTTCGTACATACATATAATATAAAAAGATTTTGAGAGTAACGTTTAAATAACGGAAAAGAATATTTATCCAAAAAAAAAACTTGAGTGTGCGCCGTATTGAGCAGTCGTAACCTGTCAGTCAGACTGTCACATACAGACAAATGACGTGATCAGGGCAAAAATCGAGGTGACCTTTCAGTTTGAATATATAAAACATGTGGTTCAAGATTTTGCCACGTCACCCACATAGTTACTGTGAAAACACTTAGTTTTGAAAATATCCTATGTTTTATTAAATGAGAATCTTAATTTCTTAAGAAGGATATTTGGAAAGATTACATGCTGAAGGATGCTCAGCATGTTTAAAGTTTTTGTCAGCGACTTCATAACTAACGTTGGTCGCTGACTGCAGTTTTTGGCAAACTGTCAGCCATTAACGGATTTGATAAGTCTTTACCAATAACCGTTTGCTATTGGACTAGATGAAGACTTTTAGCTCTTCATTGCTATTATTTGCTTTTTCCCAAAGCAACAGGGATCAACGGATTTTATAAGTCTTTACCAATAACCGTTTGCTATTGGACTAGATGAAGACTTTTAGCTCTTCATTGCTATTATTTGCTTTTTCCCAAAGCAACAGGGATCAACGGATTTTATAAGTCTTTACCAATAACCGTTTGCTATTGGACTAGATGAAGACTTTTAGCTCTTCATTGCTATTATTTGCTTTTTCCCAAAGCAACAGGGATCAACGGATTTTATAAGTCTTTACCAATAACCGTTTGCTATTGGACTAGATGAAGACTTTTAGCTCTTCATTGCTATTATTTGCTTTTTCCCAAAGCAACAGGGATCAACGGATTTTATAAGTCTTTACCAATAACCGTTTGCTATTGGACTAGATGAAGACTTTTAGCTCTTCATTGCTTTGAGATCAGCGAGTAAGACTGACTTAAGCTCGCTGAATTAGCATACATGACAAGTCATGTCGCTGATTCCTCATTCAACATTCCTAACTTGCTAACAAGCAGCTTGAATCTAGTTTCATCCAATGGTTTAGTAAAGATGTCAGCTAATTGATCATCAGTTGGAATGAAGTAGATCTCAATGTCACCTTTCATGACATGATCACGAATAAAGTGATATCGAATATCAATATGCTTTGTTTTAGAGTGCTGAACAGGGTTGTGTGTAATAGCAATAGCACTTGTATTATCACACATGATTGGAATTTTGGAATATTCCAAATCATAGTCAGCAAGCTGATGTTTCATCCAAAGCATTTGGGCACAACAGCTCGCTGCAGAGACATATTCTGCCTCAACGGTGGAGATGGAAACTGTGTGCTGCTTTTTACTAGTCCAACTAGTCAGCTTCCCCCCCCAACAGTTGACATCCTCCACTGGTGCTTTTGCGATCAAGCATGCAACCAACATAGTCGGAGTCAGAATATCCAACTAATTCAAAGTTGGAGTCTTTTGGGTACCAAAGACCCAGCGTGGGTGTACCCTTGAGATATTTGAAGATACGCTTCACAGCGAGGAGTTGAGATTCTCTAGGAGAAGCTTGATAGCGAGCACAGAGACATGTTGCAAACATGATGTCTGGGCGACTCGCTGTGAGATACATGAGTGACCCAATCATGCCACGATAGTAAGTAGGATTCACATACTTACCATCAGGGTCAGCGTGAAGATTATTAGGAGGGGACATTGGAGTTCCCTTTGGAGTGACATGGGTGAAGTCAAATTTATGCAACATATCCCGAATATATTTTTCTTGATTGATAAATATTCCAGTGGGAAGCTGCTTGATTTGTAACCCCAAAAAGAAGGTTAATTCACCCATCATACTCATTTCGAAAGTGCTAGACATAAGAGAACTGAACTTTCGACAGAGTTTGGTGGATAAGGAACCAAAGATAATGTCATCAACATAAATCTGCACATACAGAACATCACCCTTATGCTTGTAGATAAAGAGGGTTCTGTCAATGGTTCCCCTACGAAAGCCATGGTCAAGAAGGAAGGTAGACAATGTGTCATACCAAGCTCTAGGAGCTTGTTTAAGACCATATAAAGCTTTATTTAGCTTGTAGACATAGTGAGGATGCTTTGTATCCTCAAAGCCATGAGGCTACTTAACATAGACTTCTTCATCAAGAGCACCATTTAAGAAGGCACTCTTGACGTCCATTTGATAGACAGTGAAGCCTTTGTAAGCAGCATGAGCGAGAAAGAGACGAATGGCTTCAAGACGAGCGACTGGAGCAAAGGTCTCATCATAATCAATGCCTTCAGCTTGAGTATAACCTTGAGCAACCAGTCTTGCCTTGTTTCTGATGACCACACCAGCTTCATCCATCTTATTCTTATAAACCCATCGAGTGCCAATGGGTTCTTTATAGGGAGGAGGAACAAGGAACCGAACATGTTGTCTTTCAAATTGTGTTAGTTCTTCTTGCATGGCTTCCATCCATGAGGGATCAGCCATGGCTTCACCAATATTGGCAGGCACAATTTGAGATAGAAAATTAACATAGAGACAAGTATTACTTGTCGCTGAGCGAGTTTGGACACCATTGTGTGGATTACCAATTACATGGTCAAGAGGGTGATCAGCAGTCCATTTGATTGCTGGTGTGTGAATAGAAGAATGATACTCAGCGGATACTGTGGTGGTAGTATCACTAGGAGTGGGAGTATAAGTGGAGAGATCAATGGTTAGGAAGGGTTCAGAGTTGCTGACAGGAGGGTCACTGAGAACAGTGGGTACCTCTTACTGAGGAGTGTCATCCTCAGCGTCTCCTGAAAGAGGATTCGCTGAGGCATCATGAAATGTTTCCTCAGCGACATCGTCAGCATCTTGAGGTTCAGTTGAGAGAGGAACATTAATGGAAGTGGCATTAACTGTTCGAAGAAGAGGCTCAACTGGATCTATAGAATAAATGTGAGCAGCAACGTACTCATCATTTGGTGAGGGACTTGAAGACTCAGCGATAGGTTGTTCAGCAACATCATGATGTGTCGCTGATACTTCAGACGAGTCAGATAGATCGCTGAGAATTACTTCAGCAGATGACTCATTTGAGAGATCACCTAAAGCTGAACAGCTTTCATCAAAAGTAACATGAATTGATTCATCTACTTTTTGAGTACGAGTATTGAAAACTCTGAAAGCTTTGCTTATAGAAGAATATCCCAGAAAGTAGCCATCATCAGCTTTGGGAACAAACTTTCCTAAATGGTCCTTATCATTTAGGATGAAAACTGGGCAACCAAAAACATGGAAATATCCAATTTGAGGTTTCTTGCCCTTGAGAACTTCATAGGCAGTCTTATCATGTCGCTTGACAATAAGACACCTATTTTGAGTGTGGCAAGCAGTACTGACTGCTTCAGCCCAGAATTTACTAGGAAGAGAGGACTCACTGAGCAGAAGCAGGTCTCGCTGTCAGTTTTGACAGGAGTGAAATCTACCAAGTAGATATCCCTTTTTCTTGGAGCAACCAAGACCACTTCTTTATTGACATTGATCACTATTCCTTGATGCTTATCAAGGATAACCTTGTAGTCAACATCGCACAATTGACTGATGCTGATCAGATTGTGTTTCAATCCATTTACATAAACAACCTTAGTGAACTTGATCAGCCCATTGGAGAGAGACCCATATCCTTCAGTTTGGCCAGTAGAATTGTCACCAAACACAACTGTGGGACCATCAGTCTCCACGAAGTTATCCAGCAGGTCCTTGGATCCAGTCATGTGTTTTGAACAGCCACTGTCCAAATACCACACTTCTTTTCCTAGCGAGGCCTGCAGGATAAAATAAGAAGGATTTAGGAAGAATCATGAGCATCCTCGCTGATAGTATCATCAGCAGAGGATGTGAGTGGAAGATGAGCAAAGTCATCATCATTTGAAACGAGAGGAAGAGGGGCTCTAGGATCAACATTTGGATCAACTGGGAAATCAACCAGCTGATGAGCAGGAAGCATGTCATGAGAAATCTCTCGTGTGAAGAATTGATCTTCAGAGGTAAAAGTGACAGAGCTTCCAGTGTTTAGAACAACCATGTTAGTGACTTGGTTGTTTTCCCCATATTCAGCCAATATACTATCACTACCATTGGTAATGATTTCATGAGACTGGGGAAAGGAGATTCGCTGAGCGGCAATGTATTCAGCAATATTGTCATTATTGAGAACAACATCTTCACCCAAGCTGATATTGGATTCAGCTGGGGGAGCAAGCTCAGAGATTACAGAGGAGGGATGAGTAGCGGAAGTTGAGGGTAGATTTGGCTGAATGACTACTTCAGGAGGATTCCTGGAGTCTTTGTCATTGCAGTCAGCAGCGATGGGTCCTCTTTTGCCACATAAGTAGCATTTTCTTCCATCCTTCTGATTTTGAATCAGAAATTCCTTGAGTTGTGAGGACAAGTCGTTGACACGCTTATTCAACTCACAAATCTCATGGTTGGAGGAAGAAGTTAATGCTACTGAAGGGGCCTTTTTCTTCCTGAACTGAACAAGAAGAGTTTTTGGAACAAGGCCAAGAATGGACTTGCCCTTAGATTGAGCATTTGAAGAAGAAGGGGCATGATTATTCAGAACAACTCGCTGACCTCCTTGTTGAGAAGGCCTGACTTGCTGAATAGGTCTGGGTTGCTGAGAATCATGACGACTTAGAGCAACTTGCTGACCTCCTAGCTGAGGAGCTCTAACCTGCTGAACAGGTTTTGGTTGCCGAGGGACAAAAGTTCCCTTTGGGACATAGACAGAATTAGGTTGCTGATAACGAGCATCAGCAAACTTAGCTCGTCTATTCATTAAGTGCTCATGCATAATAGCCTTTCTGCCAGCAGGAGAAGTATTAGAAAAAGATGAGGGCTGAGACGCAGGGCGTTCAGCGACTGCTGAGGGAACGGAATTCTCAGCGGGTTGACTAACAGGCATAACTCGCTGAGGAGTGCTGTAGTCATATGGGATAGCGACCTTGCTTCTTCTAAAGGGTTCAACACTGAACCCACAATTGGGCTTAACAGTGAAAACCTTAGGAGCAAGAGGCTTGAAACCATCACTTGAAATATTTCCTTAAAATGTTTGGGAAGAGGAATATTGAACATGACCTTCATTGGGCATCATGTCAATAATGGGATGGTTTGGAAAGACAGTCTTAGCAAAGCTAGCTGATGAGCTAGTTTCTGCTTGTGACGAGGAAGTGGAAGTGCTGGGTGAGGAAGACTCATCATTCAGTTCAGAATGATAGTCATTCATGCCTTTAACAAAGTAATGTTTAAGCAATTCCTCACGAGAAGTAAGAGCACTGGAAGGAATCCTCTCTTCAGCAGCAGGGCTCTCGCTGAACATATTGGAAATGACAGCAGCAGTCTCATAATCACCACCTATTATGGCTTTCATTTGAGCAGGAACCTGCAAGCTGAAGATTTGGTCGTGAAGCCTAGAGGCTTTAGACCAGGAGGTAACTATCTTTTCAAGGTCAGCGACTTGATTTTTCAGCTCCTCGTTTGAGATTTGAAGAGTTTGATTGAGAAGCTTTTGGGATTAAAGCTCAACATGGACATTTCTCAAGTCCTTGAGCTTGTCAGTTTTATCACTTAGCTCAGCACTTACTGAGTTAAGTTTAGACTGAAGATCAGCACGAATAGATTCAACGTACTGAATATCACAAGTAAGAGATTCAAGAATTTTAGGTTTGTCCTCTTCAGAGGCAGAGGAAAAAGTACATACCTTCTTGATTGTGACATTGACCCACTGACTGGAGCACACTTGATCCTTTGTCAGCGTCTGGTTATCAGCGAGTGCCATAAAGCAGATGGCATCAACAAAGTCCTCGCTGTCAGAAATGTCGGAATCAGCCTAGTCATGTTCTTCAGCAATAAGACCTTTGGCGGGAGCTTTGGCTTCTTCAACAACAGCCATCTTGGCACGAAGCTCATAATACTTCTTTTTGTATTCATCAGCAGGCTTGACTGAAGAGGGCCTCGCTGATGATGAAGAGGGCTTCGCTGCCTGCAAAGAAGGAATAGAGACTTTGCATTCCTTTTAGTAATGGCCTTTTCGACCACACCTCCAACATTCTTCTTGAGACTTGTCTACCACTGGTTTTTGGAAATGAGTCGACCTACAACCATTCCATTTTTTAGAATATCGTTTACCAGCGATGAGAGCAAAGTTCATGAAGTCCGAGAACATCTCTTGTCTCTCCTCGAAATTGAGGTCATTGACAAGATCTTGGACGTTAGAGGGGGTAGAATTGCTGATGTCCATGTCAAGATTGACATGACTGACTTCAGCAGAGACCAGGGCAAGAGGGTCATGAACATTAGAGACACTAGATAAAGAAGAAGAATAAGTTGAAGCATATGAACCAGCATGCCTCTTAAGACTCAGCCTCAGCTCTCAAAGTTTGAGCGAGGGCTCTCTCTTCAAATTGAAGAGTGCCATAGAGTGACTCTAAGTCATGCTCCTTCAGTTGCTTAGTAGTTCTAAGAATTTTCCTTAAGCCTTGCCATTTGATAGGCAAGACGTCAATGAACTTGTAGCATATTTCAAGCGTATTATGCTCTATGCCCACATTTGTCATATCATTCAAAAGGCACTTAAAGTGATTATACGTGCCATCCAGACTCTCATTTGGAAGAGAGAAGAATCCTTCATAGGCACGTTTCAGATCTATTTTCTTGGTAGCAAGAACATCTGCCGTACCATCGAATCTGGTACACAGATTATGTAACAGTCCACTTAAAATAATGGGTTCAATTTTTATTTTTTGTATTTATCTATAGACCACAATGGCGGAAAAGATCTACTTATACTTAAACATCTATCAACCTTAATAGCAAATCAAGGTTGACCTCTTATTAATTCAAATGGTGTTACTAAAAGACTACTACATTTTACATTGAAACCCAATATTTGTATCCTGCAGGCCTACACAAACCTGAACTAGGAAATAACTACATGATAATCAACTAGCTGCTTAGGGCACTTCTCGGATGTATAAGCTAAAAGTCTACCCATTCCTCACCACGTGTACCTTCATCCTTGCTACTCTGCGAGACACAATCGACAAAGTAGAAACAAGTGTCAGCTTATAAAGCTGAGTAAGATAAGGTTAATCCAAAATATATACGTTAAACAAAACTGCTTATCAAAATAGTTACATATATATAATTACCCATCCATTTGGTAACGATTCAATACCTGCACAATTGGGTCAATACATACCAATAATAGGATTCAACCCACATATTCCATATATATATATATATATATATATATATATATATATATATATATATATTTATAATTCCATTATAATCACATATAGGTTTCCTAATAATCAATGGAACCCTATTTCACACCAAATCAACCACCCTTATAGGATTTCTAAACAACAAGAATCCCATCTCAATATTTAAGGATCATCATATATCCAATTACCCTTATAGGATTTCTAAGTAACAAGAATCCTATCTCAGGTTCACCATATATCATATAGTTTCCACATATCCCCTTATATACTATAGACCAACATCATCAAACCATCCATCATTCGATCATTATCGTATCCTAACAAATACAATTAATAACACATAAACAATAATCAAGTGACTAACCAAAAATGTATACCCATATATACACATGATTAACCATAATAACACATAATAATAATTTAACTAATTACAAACATTTAAACTATCACATAATAATTAATCATCTAACAATATTCTCAAGTCCCAAACACCTCGCATAGTTCATAAGCTTCATGTAACTTAAGGTGTCCATAATTCTATAGACAAGACACCGATCATATACCTGCATATATGATATCAATATACACAAACAATAGGATTTAGATAACCACAAGTTGTATAAAATGTTTCCAACTAAATCATCTTCTAAAACGTCATACGCACGTCAAGCATATAACAATCATCACATATCAAGCATATAGCACAAAAAGAAGATTACATTCCTACATGTGCCTAGCAACCTCAATCACAATCAACAATCTTAAGTTATGCCATTTTCAACTGTTTAGTAATGACTTATGTCACATAAGTAATCAACACAAGTCATGCATAGGCGGTCACCTTTCCAGGAACCTTGCACCCGACATGATGGGTTGTCCTTTCAGGGTCCATCGGCGTCGTTAAGGATAGGCATAACCAAATCCAGGAGTAAACCGTTTAACAACTGATGGTAATCGGTCCTAATCACCCGGTATACTCATTCAACTGACCATGTCGTCAGAGGTATCATGATTACCCCATCCGACCAACTTAGGAGTAAGCCGTTAACAACTGGTGGTGATCGGTCCAAATCACCCGGCATACTCAATCAACTTGACCATGTCATCAGAGGTATCATGTTTACCCCGTCTGACCAACTTATCACACTAGTCCCACCGAGGAATAGTATGGGTTAAGCTTAACACTTTCAACTGTAGGTTTATACTCGAGTTCATTATCTATAGGCTAACTACAACATAAGCTACCTATAATCAACACATCAAAGCCCTTATTAATGTGCACAAGTGATCATAAAATCCTATGATTACTAGTGTCACTTACATGCAACTCATCAACACAAAAGTTAAATTATTATTTATGCAATCAATCTTAACAACAAGTCAAGTGAATATAGCATAATAATAACATCATTCTCCTGATCAAACATGCATAATAACAGCTCATAATCACCTTCCCAATTTAGTTCAATAAAACATATGAACCTAAGGGTATCAACAATTCCAAGAACAACAAATAATCATTCCATTCAACCCGCAATAGATTAATTAATATAATTAAGCTACGGTTGAGTCTTTAGCAATCATAATGGGTAAGCAACAATCCCACCCACATGCATAAGTAATTACAGTCTCAAAGTCCCCTCATAGTAGTTTAAACCCTTTCCCCAATGCCCATTCTAATATATAGGACACGAAAATATGTTTAAGTTACGTTTGACACCTTAAAATAGACATTTTGATTGTGTTCGCAGGGATAACCAGTATCTTACCTTAGTACAGCTCACAACGCTTTGCACCCTGGCCGTCCCTTCCCCTAAGTTAGGTATTAGTCTTCTATCACTACGCGGTTCCTGCCTTCCTTCGCCACACTCGGTGCTGAAATTCTCCTACCCCTTCGGCCCTGTTGCCGCCCTGGTAGCCGTTTTCGTGCTCAACTCCTGCGTCCCTCTGTCCACACCTCCTCTCGTCGTCTGCCCTTTTTCCCCTGGTTTCCCTCCTTCTACTGGGCGCCTCCTACGGCCGCCGACTGCCACCTCTTCTTGATGAGCAGCCCTACACCCGACGCCTTTTCTGGCTCGTCCCCCCTCCTTCCGTTCCCCTTCCCAACCGCCAACATACATCCGCCATGATTTTCCTCCGCTTGATCTTATCCACTGATCCCTTTTCCCCATCTCCTCTTCCTCAACACTCGTTATTTCTTTCCTCTCAAATCCTCCCCCACTAGTTTCCGCTCGCTTCTTTCACACTTTTTCATCCGCTGAGCTGTGCACACTCGCTCAATACTGTTAATTTCTACTGCCCTCACCGTCCCTAGACCCAGCAACCCCTTTTTCGTTAGTCCGCCTCTGATCTCCCCTCCTTCCTTGGGCGTGCCTTGTCCAGACTCACCCAAGGACCGTCCACGCCTCAACGACTTCGTCCGCTCTCTCCTACGTCTGAGTTCAAAGCTCTCGTCCATTCCCCCACATGGCCGTTTGCCCCTTCATTAGACAGTCCAATTAACGGACCGTCAAGGAAATTTCGCCGTTGCCTCAGTCTACCCCTACCTCGCACCCAACTCTCCTTTATCCCCCTATTTCCTTACCTCCTGCACGCCCTTCTTCCCTATTTCCCGCCCGCCCTAAGACTAATTGCTCAACTACTTTCGCCCCTTTCCGCCTATGAGATCAGCTCGGCATCACCCCCTCCTTGAGTCCGCTCAGGACCCCACGTTTCAGATTACCGATCAAAACCCCATTCAGCTCCTCAGCCACAAGTTGTCTTCCCCGTCCCCTCAATCGACACCTTTGTCACCAAATTTTTTTCTTTCCCTGATGTTTCCACCCGACCTACCTCCTTTTCCAATTCGACCATATCCCTCCCTATCTTATACTTAGCCCCTCCCCCTTGTCTTCTGACTCGGTTCCGACCCCTCTCTGCCCCTGATTTTCTTTTATACCAGCCCTCTATCTCTCTCCTCGTTGAGCGATTACTTTTGCCTCCTTCCGTCTCCCCCACCCCCCTCCCATCGGCCCCTTCCCCCCATTCTGCTATCCGGACCCCTATAGTTCGTCGTGGTTCCCCTCATCCTCTCCCTATTTCTCATTGTTTTGCAATGCCTGCCCTCCCCTGGGCCCCCACTCTTACTCAATTATTTTACGCATCCCCGTCCCCCATACTCTTTGCTCTTGCCCCTATCTTCTCCCCCACTCTCCCTTCGTCTTTCCTCTCTACTTGCCCCCCCTCCATCCGTACAGTCAGTGCTCGGCCCCCCCCTACACCTCCCTTCCTGCTCTTCCTCCCATTTTCGCCCTCCATTTCGATTCGCCTCTTATCTTTCACCTCTCCCCTGGTCCCTTATCCAGTCCTTTCCACTCAAATTGCCCTTTACTTTCCTCTGTTCTCCTCCCCAGTGGTTGGACCGCACCTCTAACACTCTCATTCTTTGCGCTCAGAACCTCTACCGACAGACAAATCAATCTCTCCTCCCTCTTCCCTCTAGACTCATAATTTCTCTCTATTAGCAGCGTCACATGGTATTCGTCACTCCAACACCTACGTTACCGCTGATTATTACGTCACAGTTCTTCCTCCAATTGAATCTGCGCGTTGTCCCCTCACCCCTTCCACTCTTCCGTGATCTATACCACCACCAAACGCCCATAAGCCTTCTTTTTAATTTTCGTAATATGATTGAACAGCGACTTCACTCTCCTGTAAAATAACTAGCGCCCGTGATAGCGCTATAAGCTACAACAAAGCATAGACGCTAAACAAGGAAAATTCAGCACGTTTCCAGGTTTGCGCTATTCACTTGCCAACGCATTTTCGAGCCCAAGACTACCAGATACAACAAAACTCAGTTCTGAACATTTTCAGGGAACTCAAAGACCTTTTCAAAAATGTAAGGTTTGACTCATAATAATCTATAATGAATGAGATATGAATTTTACAAAACAGAACTGTAGCATTCATCCAGAATCCGACCAGTTCTGGAGATTGTCATTTTTCTCACTTTTATGGGCGAAACCAGAAGAAACATAGTTCATACCAAAATTAATGGACATCTGGAGGTTTTCAAAAATATAAGGTTCATCTCCTAATTCCTCCAGACGAAGCAGATATGATTTTTGCAAGATGACTGAAATTTCAGTCCTAAAGAAACCATTGTTTTGCAAACTATTTCGACCATCTAACAACTATAACAGCCACCACGACCTATAGAAGCTGAATACACTCAAAATATAACTCATTTGATGACTTGATTCTAGTATTTGATCCACAAATCATTTGCAAACAATATGGAATCGATTATATACCCGAAAACTATCAATTTCGATTTAAAAACATAATCTATCCATAATCAAACCTCAAGACCATACTCAACAACTTGACATCAATACAAGACCTGGAATCATGATAAAATAAGAAGATATATTACCTTACTTGTGCACTTAATCAAAAGGATGATCAAAGGAATGATCAAAGATGATCAAAATGAAAGTCAACTATATTTTTCAGGTTACTATTCCGGCTATAACTCGAGATCAAGACATCCAGAGACAAATTCAACGGCTGAAAATGTAGTCCTATGTGTCAGAAACCTACTACCAAAAATTGAAGATGATCCAACGGTTTGATCTTCGATCCGACGCAATTTACTGGGCTGCTGTAGCTAAAACCGGGTTTTGGAAATGTTTTCTCTTTTGAGTGTTGTTGCTATGTGTGTGTGTAAAAATGATTGATCACTGATTTATGGTTAATCAATCATCATTTAATCAGTTCATAAGCTTTTCTAAATGACACATCTAGTCCCTATACTTTTAAACTTCACATTTAGAGCTTAAACTAGCTACCGGGAATACATACGACACTTCAAGCACGTCTAGACCGTCTTAAAAACACATCTCATCAAATCCATAAACATATAAACATATTAACACATACATATATAAGGCATTAAAGCCTCACACATATATCACATTAAACATATATAAGCATTAAATCTCCTAGCACATTAAACATATATAAGGCATTAAAGCCTCACACATATATCACATTAAACATATATAAGCATTAAATCACCATATATCACATTAAACATATATAAGGCATTAAAGCCTCACACATATATCACATTAAACATATATAAGCATTAAATCACCATAATCACATTAAACATATATAAGCATTAAAGCCTCACACATAATCACATTAAACATATATAAGGCATTAAAGCCTCACACATATATCACATTAAACATATATAAGCATTAAACCTCACACATATATCACATTAAACATATATAAGCATTAAACTCACACATAATCACATTAAACATATATAAGCATTAAATCACCATAATCACATTAAACATATATAAGCATTAAACCTCACACATATATCACATTAAACATATATAAGGCATTAAAGCCTCACACATATATCACATTAAACATATATAAGCATTAAATCACACATATATCACATTAAACATATATAAGGCATTAAAGCCTCACACATATATCACATTAAACATATATAAGCATTAAATCACCTAATCACATTAAACATATATAAGGCATTAAAGCCTCACACATATATCACATTAAACATATATAAGCATTAAACCTCACACATATATCACATTAAACATATATAAGGCATTAAACCTCACACATATATCACATTAAACATATATAAGCATTAAATACATATACATAATTAAGGCATTAAAGCCTCACACATATATCACATTAAACATATATAAGCATTAAATCTCCTAGAGACTTAACGGACTCAAGGTGTTGACTTAAAAACTCAAGTCAACCATTGTATAAAAGTTTGGGATGTTACAGATTATCCCACACCAATTTAGAAGAAGAAAGTTTGATGACAGATTTCATTATATCATCAGGAAGGGTAGTAATAATAAGATTTCTCAACCGAGCATCCAGATTGACAAGCCTACGCTCGTCCTCTGTCCATTGTACTTCTGGTTTTATGAGCTCAGTGACAACTTCAGGAGCATCAGCAGTGGCTCCTGGTGTCCTGGTAACCAGAACCGGTACATATGGCCCTCTGGTTATAATGGTCATAAGATAGGGTTCAACTTCTACGATGTGTAGGAGCATTCTCTCCTTCCAAGATCCGAAATCATGTGAATCGAATCTGGGTGGGATGGAGACATACCCAAAATCTCTGGTATTAACCAGAGAAGGAACAGAAGACATAATAAGAAAAGAAAGATAGACAGAAGTTTAAAGAAAAGAAGAGAAAAGATTTTAGATGCAGAAAATTAAAAGTACAGAAAGAAAGAAAGATAATCTTGCAAACTTTTACTCAGATCAGATTCGGTGTGTCGAACCACCGCTCTGATACCAACTGAAAGTCCCAAGTTTGCAACGATTATGTAATTAAACAACTAATGTAAATTACACTAAGAAAGCAAGACAAGAAAGTAAACACGTTTAATCATAAGTAGTATTAATTAAACGGTGAATACATGGTTGGTTTACAAAGAAAGAAAAAAGAAATATTGTTAAGTTTTTGCACACACGAAAACTTAACAATTATACAATTCTACAATGAGAGAAAAACACACTAAGTGACTATTGTAGAATGAACCAACAACTTTGCGGCTAGGTCAAGTGATGCTTTATATAGGGGAGAAAAGACATCACATGACAACCCAATAGATGTTGACACATGAAGGTTGTCAACTATCTATTGGTGTGTAAGACTGGTCTTCAGATATCTCTGTTTACCTTCTTGTTTCTTTCCCAAAACGGCATGAAAGAGAAACACCTTAGTACCAAAATGGTACAAGGTCACATGTCTTCATCTTGATCTATCAACACGTGTCCTTGGGGACCAGCCTTCTTATCTTCATTTTCCCGCCCATATTTGACTTACAAGACATGGCGGTGAGTCATTGAACTTATCCTTTAACTCGAAAATAATGATCGCTGAGAGCTCGCTGAAGAAGCCTCTCGCTGAGTCTTTCAGTGAGTACTTGACTCAGCAAGTAATCTTCAGCGAATCCATGACTCAACATCTTGCTACCAAGAAAATAGATCTGAAACGTGCCTATGAGGGATCCTTCTCTCTTCCAAACGAGAGTCTGGATGGCACGTATAATCGCTTTAAGTGCCTTTTGAATGATATGACAAATGTGGGCATAGAGCATAATACGCTTGAAAAATGCTACAAGTTCATTGACGTCTTGCCTATCAAATGGCAAGGCTTAAGGAAAATTCTTAGAACTACTAAGCAACTGAAGGAGCATGACTTAGAGTCACTCCATGTCACTCTTCAATTTGAAGAGAGAGCCCTCGCTTAAACTGAGAGCTGAGGCTGAGTCTAAGAGGCATGCTGGTTCATATGCTTCAACTTATTCTTCTTCTTTATCTAGTGTCTCTAATGTTCATGATCCTCTTGTCCTGGTCTCTGCTGAAGGCAGTCCTGTCCATCTTGACATGGACATCAGCAATTCTACCCCCTCTAACGTCCAAGATCTTGTCAATGACCTCGATTTCGAGGAGAGACAAGAGATGTTCTCGGACTTCATGAACTTTGCTCTCATCGCTGGTAAACGATATTCTAAAAAATGGAATGGTCGTAGGTCGACTCATTTCCAAAAACCAGTGGTAGTCAAGTCTCAAGAAGAATGTTGGAGGTGTGGTCGAAAAGGCCATTACCAAAAGGAATGCAAAGTCTCTATTCCTTCTTTGCAGGCAGCGAAGCCCTCTTCATCATCAGCGAGGCCCTCTACAGTCAAGCCTGCTGATGAATACAAAAAGAAGTATTATGAGCTTCGTGCCAAGATGGCTGATGTTGAAGAAGCCAAAGCTCCCGCCAAAGGTCTTGTTGCTGAAGAACACGACTGGGCTGATTCCGACGTTTCTGACAGCGAGGACTTTGTTGATGCCATCTGCTTTATGGCAATCGGTGATGACCAGGCGCTGACAAAGGATCAAGTGTGCTTCAGTCAGTGGGTCAATGTCACAATCAAGAAGGTATGCACTTTTTCCTCTGCCTCTGAAGAGGACAAACCTAAAATTCTTGAATCTCTTACTTGTGATATTCAGTACGTCGAATCTATTCGTGCTGATCTTCAGTCTAAACTTAACTCAGTAAGTGCTGAGCTAAGTGATAAAACTGACAAGCTCAAGGACTTGAGAAATGTCCATGTTGAGCTTGAATCCCAAAAGCTTATCAATCAAACTCTTCAAATCTCAAATGAGAAGCTGAAAAATCAGGTCGTTGACCTTGAAAAGATAGTTACCTCCTGGTCTAAATCCTCTAGGCTTCACGACCAAATCTTCAGCTTTCAGGTTCCTGCTCAAATGAAAGCCATAATAGGTGGTGATTATGAGACTGCTGCTGTCATCACCAATATGTTCAGCGAGAGCCCTGCTGCTGAAGAGAGGATTCCTTCCAGTGCTCTTACTTCTCGTGAGGAATTGCTTAAACATTACTTTGTTAAAGGCATGAATAACTATCATTCTGAACTGAATGATGAGTCTTCCTCACCCAGCACTTCCACTTCCTCGTCACAAGCAGAAACTAGCTCATCAGCTAGCTTTGCTAAGACTGTCTTTCCAAACCACCCCATTATTGACATGATGCCCAATGAAGGTCGTGTTCAATATTCCTCTTCCCAAACATTTGAAGGAAATATTTCAAGGGATGGTTTCAAGCCTCTTGCTCCTAAGGTTTTCATTGTTAAGCCCAATTGTGGGTTCAGTGTTGAACCCTTTAGAAGGAGCAAGGTCGCTATCCCATATGATTACAGTACTCCTCAGCGAGATGTGCCTGTTAGTCAACCCGCTGAGAATTCCGTTCCCTCAGCAGTCACGCCGTGCGTCTCAGCCTTCATCTTTTTCTAATACTTCTCCTGCTGGCAGAAAGGCTGTTATGCATGAGCACTTAATGAATAGACGAGCTAAGTTTGCTGATGCTCGTTATCAGCAACCTAATTCTGTCTATGTCCCAAAGGGAGCTTTTGTCCCTCGGCAACCAAAACCTGTTCAGCAGGTTAGACCTCCTCAGCTAGGAGGTCAGCAAGTTGCTCTAAGTCGTCATGATTCTCAGCAACCCAGACCTATTCAGCAAGTCAGACCTCCTCAGCAAGGAGGTCAGCGAGTTGTTCTGAATAATCATGCCCCTTCTTCTTCAAATGCTCAATCTAAGGGCAAGTCCATTCTTGGCCCTGTTCCAAAAACTCTTCCTGTTCAGTTCAGGAAGAAAAAGGCCCCTTCAGTAGCATCAACTTCTTCCTCCAATCATGAGATTTGTGAGTTGAATAAGCGTGTCAACGACTTGTCCTCACAACTCAAGGAATTTCTGATTCAAAATCAGAAGGATGGAAGAAAATGCTACTTATGTGGCAAAAGAGGACACATCGCTGCTGACTGCAGTGACAAAGACTCCAGGAATCCTCCTGAAGTAGTCATTCAACCAAATCTACCCTCAGCTTCCGCTACTCATCCCGCCTCTGTAATCTCTGAGCGAGCTCCCCCAGCTGAATCCAATATTAGCTTGGGTGAAGATGTTGTTCTCACTAATGACAACATTGTTGAATACATTGCCGCTCAGCGAATCTCCTTTCCCCAGTCTCATGAAATCATTACCAATGGTAGTGATAGTATACTGGCTGAATATGGGGAAAACAACCAAGTCACTAACATGGTTGTTCTAAACACTGGAAGCTCTATCACTTTTACCTCTGAAGATCAATTCTTCACACGAGAGTGGCTGTTCAAAACACATGACTGGATCCAAGGACCTGCTGGATAACTTCGTGGAGACCGATGGTCCCACAGTTGTGTTTGGTGACAATTCTACTGGCCAAACTGAAGGATATGGGTCTCTCTCCAATGGGCTGATCAAGTTCACTAAGGTTGTTTATGTGAATGGATTGAAACACAATCTGATCAGCATCAGTCAATTGTGCGATGCCGACTACAAGGTTATCCTTGATAAGCATCAAGGCACAGTGATCAATGTCAATAAAGAAGTGGTCTTGGTCGCTCCAAGAAAAAGGGATATCTACTTGGTAGATTTCACCCCTGTCAAAACTGACAGCGAGACCTACTTCTTCTCAAAATCTGCTTCTCAAATCAACTGGTTATGGCACAAGCGTATGTCGCATGTGAATTTCAAAACCATAAACTCTTTGGCCAAGAAAAATCTAGTTCGAGGACTTCCTCCTCTAACTTATGAGAAGGACAGGCTCTGTGGTGCTTGTGAAAAAGGTAAAAGCCATCGAGCCACCTTCAAAACCAAACAGGCCAACTCTATCAGTGGCTGTTTCCATCTCCTTCACATGGACCTTTTCGGTCCAGTAAATGTCCAAAGTCTAAGGGGTAGCAGATACACCTTAGTTATTGTGGACGAATATTCACGATATACTTGGATAATCTTTCTTCATTCTAAGAGTGATGCTGCTGAGGAAATAATTAATTTCATTTAAAAGATGGAAAACCTCAACAGCATACGTGTTAAAGAACTCAGAAGCGATCATGGCACTGAGTTCAGAAACCACACTCTTGAGACTTTTTGTGCTGATCAAGGGATTAGACAAAATTTCTCTTTTGTTCGCACTCCTGAGCAAAATGGGGTAGCTGAAAGGAGAAATAGAACTCTCATTGAAGCTGCAAGAACCATGCTCAGTGAGTCCTCTCTTCCTAGTAAATTCTGGGCTTAAGCAGTCAGTACTGCTTGCCATACTCAAAATAGGTGTCTAATTGTCAAGCGACATGATAAGACTGCCTATGAAGTTCTCAAAGGGAAGAAACCTCAAATTGGATATTTCCATGTTTTTGGTTGCCCTGTTTTCATCCTAAATGATAAGGACCATTTAGGAAAGTTTGATCCCAAAGCTGATGATGGCTACTTTCTGGGATATTCTTCTATAAGCAAAGCTTTCAGAGTTTTCAATACTCACACTCAAAAAGTAGATGAATCAATTCATGTTACTTTTGATGAAAGCTTTAGGTGATCTCTCAAATGAGTCATCTGCTGAAGTAATTCTCAGCGATCTATCTGACTCGTCTGAAGTATCAGCGACACATCATGATGTTGCTGAACAACCTATCGCTGAGTCTTCAAGTCCCTCACCAAATGATGAGTACGTTGCTGCTCACATTTATTCTATAGATCCAGTTGAGCCTCTTCTTCGAACAGTTAATGCCACTTCCATTAATGTTCCTCTCTCAACTGAACCTCAAGATGCTGACGATGTCGCTGAGGAAACATTTCATTATGCCTCAGCGAATCCTCTTTCAGGAGACACTGAGGATGACACTCCTCAGCAAGAGGTACCCACTGTTCTCAGTGACCCTCTTGTCAGCAACTCTGAACCCTTCCTAACCATTGATCTCTCCACTTATACTCCCACTCCTAGTGATACTACCACCACAGTATCCGCTGAGTATCATTCTTCTATTCACACACCAGCACTCAAATGGACTGCTGATCACCCTCTTGACCATGTAATTGGTAATCCACACAATGGGGTCCAAACTCGCTCAGCGACAAGTAATACTTGTCTCTATGTTAATTTTCTATCTCAAATTGTGCCTGCCAATATTGGTGAAGCCATGGCTGATCCCTCATGGATGGAAGCCATGCAAGAAGAACTAACACAATTTGAAAGACAACATGTTTGGTTCCTTGTTCCTCCTCCCTATAAAGAACCCATTGGCACTCGATTGGTTTATAGGAATAAGATGGATGAAGCTGGTGTGGTCATCAGAAACAAGGCAAGACTGGTTGCTCAAGGTTATACTCAAGCTGAAGGCATTGATTATGACGAGACCTTTGCTCCAGTCGCTCGTCTTGAAGCCATTCGTCTCTTTCTCGCTCATGCTGCTTACAAAGGCTTCACTGTCTATCAAATGGACGTCAAGAGTGCCTTCTTAAATGGTGCTCTTGATGAAGAAGTCTATGTTAAGCAGCCTCCTGGCTTTGAGGATACAAAGCATCCTCACTATGTCTACAAGCTAAATAAAGCTTTATATGGTCTTAAACAAGCTCCTAGAGCTTGGTATGACACATTGTCTACCTTCCTTCTTGACCATGGCTTTCGTAGGGGAACCATTGACAGCACCCTCTTTATCTACAAGCATAAGGGTGATGTTCTGTATGTGCAGATTTTTGTTGATGACATTATCTTTGGTTCCATATCCACCAAACTCTGTCGAAAGTTCAGTTCTCTTATGTCTAGCACTTTCGAAATGAGTATGATGGGTGAATTAACCTTCTTTTTGGGGTTACAAATCAAGCAGCTTCCCACTGGAATATTTATCAATCAAGAAAAATATATTCGGGATATGTTGCATAAATTTGACTTCACCCATGTCACTCCAAAGGGAACTCCAATGTCCCCTCCAAATACAAGTGCTATTGCTATTACACATAACCCTGTTCAGCACTCTAAAACTAAGCATATTGATATTCGATATCACTTTATTCGTGATCATGTCATGAAAGGTGACATTGAGATCTACTTCATTCCAACAGATGATCAACTAGCTGACATCTTTACTAAACCATTGGATGAAACTAGATTCAAACTGCTTGTTAGCAAGTTATGAATGTTGAATGGGGAATCAGCGACATGACTTGTCATGTATGCTAATTCAGCGAGCTTAAGTCAGTCTTACTCGCTGATCTCAAAGCAATGAAGAGCTAAAAGTCTTCATCTAGTCCAATAGCAAACGGTTATTGGTAAAGACTTATAAAATCCGTTGATCCCTGTTGCTTTGGGAAAAAGCAAATAATAGCAATGAAGAGCTAAAAGTCTTCATCTAGTCCAATAGCAAACGGTTATTGGTAAAGACTTATAAAATCCGTTGATCCCTGTTGCTTTGGGAAAAAGCAAATAATAGCAATGAAGAGTTAAAAGTCTTCATCTAGTCCAATAGCAAACGGTTATTGGTAAAGACTTATAAAATCCGTTGATCCCTGTTGCTTTGGGAAAAAGCAAATAATAGCAATGAAGAGCTTAAAAGTCTTCATCTAGTCCAATAGCAAACGGTTATTGGTAAAGACTTATAAAATCCGTTGATCCCTGTTGCTTTGGGAAAAAGCAAATAATAGCAATGAAGAGCTAAAAGTCTTCATCTAGTCCAATAGCAAACGGTTATTGGTAAAGACTTATAAAATCCGTTGATCCCTGTTGCTTTGGGAAAAAGCAAATAATAGCAATGAAGAGCTAAAAGTCTTCATCTAGTCCAATAGCAAACGGTTATTGGTAAAGACTTATAAAATCCGTTGATCCCTGTTGCTTTGGGAAAAAGCAAAATAAAAGCAATGAAGAGCTAAAAGTCTTCATCTAGTCCACTAGCAAACGGCTAGTGGTAAAGACTTATCAAATCCGTTAATGGCTGACAGTTTGCCAAAAACTGCAGTCAGCGACCAACGTTAGTTGTGAAGTCGCTGACAAAAACTTTAAACATGCTGAGCATCCTTCAGCATGTAATCTTTCCAAATATCCTTCTTAAGAAATTAAGATTCTCATTTAATAAAACATAGGATATTTTCAAAACTAAGTGTTTTCAAAGTAACTATGTGGGTGACGTGGCAAAATCTTGAACCACATGTTTTATATATTCAAACTGAAAGGTCACCTCGATTTTTGCCCTGATCACGTCATTTGTCTGTATGTGACAGTCTGACTGACAGGTTACGACTGCTCAATACGGCGCACACTCAAGTTCTTTTTTTTGGATAAAATTTCTTTTCTTTTATTTAAACGTTACTCTCAAAATCTTTTTATATTATATGTATGTACGAAACAGTTGTTGATTACAACTGTTCCACAGCTTGAAAAAGAGGAGAGAGAAATTATGTTGTAAAATCGTGGCCCACCACCATACCTTATATATACAACCTCATTCTCACAACCCTATTTTCATGCTTCCATAACTATTCATATTCTTTCAAATCAAATATCTCCCTCCATCTGTCCATCCTCTTTCATAAATCTCCTTCATCTTCTTCGCAACAAAAATCAATGGCATCCTCCTCTGATATTCCTCAAAATGTTGAGATCCCTCCTTCTTCCTCTACCGCCGCCGTACAAAACCCACTGGTTCCTGAACCACAAGTTCAGGAACAAGAACCGTTCACTTACTTAAATTCTCCTGTATTTACTCCCGTGAATATTACTAAATCTTCAAAAGTAAACTTCTCTCCTTCTCAAATTGTTGTTAAATTCAACAATCACATCGGCACATCTGAGTTGCCACAAGATTCTAAAGGATACAAGCCCATGTTGGACTTTATCCATGCCTCCCCTGCCAATCATTGTATTATGGCAGATCCGGAGAAGATTTTTGTTCATCTTCTCCGAGAGTTCTGGTGGACTTGTGAATATGATGTAGAAACGAAGTCCATCACTGGCACTGTTAGACAAGGGGCGAAATCAATAACTATTACTCCGGCGTCTCTTCGCCAAACTCTTAGATTTCCCCACCAGACTGATGAGAATAAGTTTGTTGAGGCAGCAGGTGATGATGTATGGAAGGCATGGTTGCCTTCGATTGGTTATAATTACAATTTTAAAAATCCTCCAGCGATCCAAAGCAATCCATTGAAGCAAAACTTACCAGGGATCTGGAGGGTACTATTCACTCATGTAATTCAGTGCATGGGTGGCAATTCTGGGTCTTACAATCAAGCATCATCAACATCGATGCCCATAATCCATGCCCTCGCTGAAGGATGGTTTGTGGATTACGCCTTGCTGATCTTCAACGATATGAAGAATAAGATCAGCATGAACAACAGGTCACATACTGTGCCCTTTGTTAGAATCTTCTCCTTGATTTTCAAGGAGGTGCTGGGAGATGAATATGAGCTGCCCCAGGCCTCAACAATACCAATAGCGAGGGTGGCCAACAATATATACAAGTAGCCTGCTGAACACTTGGTTGCACGCCTCACTGCACATATAAAAGAGGTACTCTTCTCTCTAAACTCTTCTTTATACCCCAAAGACAGCGACTGGGAGGCAGCACTTCTTTCTGATGAAGTGGCTGATACGGTCGCTGTGGATGCTGAAATGCCTTTAGAGGCTGGCTCGCTGGAAAACCCCCCAGCGACCTCCAAAGCCTCCAAAAAGACCAAAAAATCCAAGGCAGCATCCTCAACTCAAATTTTACAATCTTCACCCTCCGCTGACGTCCCAAAACGTAAGCAGAGTGTACCAAAGGGCAAAACCAAGGTTAGGAAGTCCACAGCGCCCATGGACACTAGTACCCAAGCCACCCCATCAGCAGCCTCCCAACAGGCTGCTGACGAGACAAATGGGAACAGCAGGCAGCTACCTCAAACTTCTGTAGGCGAGGTTGGTGAAGATATTGGGTCACCCCAGCCCACTAGAGGTCAAAGTCCAACTCCTTCCCCAAATAATCCCCCTTCTTCTCAATTACCCTCTGAGTCATTGACAGCAGCCAGATTACAGGTGATGCTAGAGTCAACACATTCTACGACCGATGATATCTTGGTGGAACAACACACTGAGACTGAGGCACCATGTTCCCTTACCCCTCCTACCTCTATGGTCTTGGAAACTGTTTGTGCAGAAACTGAGATAAATATTCTACCAAGTGAAAATGATACTGATGAAGATCTGGGCAGTGAGTTTGACCTCCAAGATGATGATGCTGAAATCACACTCGCTGCCGCAGAAGAGAGTGAAGAAGAGGCCAATGTTAGTGGTTTCTTGGCAGAAGACTTGGGATATTTGCTGATCTCCTCTCCTCCTACTGAATTTGAGGATATCCCAGAGTCGTTGGCTGATATGCCTCCTCTACCATGCTACTCTCAAAGACCCACAGCTCCCCATGAACAAGTTGGTCATTTTGGAGATTATGTGCCTGAATTGAATGATGCTGAGCTTCAGCGAAGGGTGCTATACTGTCAGCTTCAAAGAATCAAGCCAGCAATTTATGTTGAAGTGGAAGAAGTTGATGATAAAATAATCATGGAAGTGCCACCATTGCACCACCCAGACTTTTTCAGGGTTCCTTGCTCTAAGTATCCTATTTCTCTAAAGGATCTCAAGGTTCCTTCTGCTGATGAAGAACTCACCACTGCTTTTACTGCTGTCAATATACCTGGTCTGGATTATGTTGAAACTCGCCAGCTACAAGAATTGTTGAGAAGGGTGCAAATCTGCCAAAGTCAAGGGAATAGACATGGATACTTGTATGCTTGGCTGGTAGATCAAGTAGCTCAGGTTCATATTGAGGCTCATGACAACTTTCTAAAGTTGATAGCTGGAAATGATGTTGTGAAAGATGAGCTGACCACTTTTCAAGGTATGGTGTCTGGGATCACCAAGAATCAAGTCACCCACACCAAGTCCAATGAGCAGCTGTTCAGACGAAATCAAACCTTGCTGAATGAAAGCATGAAGAGGGTTAGCACCTCTAACTCCGCCATCTCCGCCTCGCTGGACAAATTGAAAGCTGAAGTCCATTCAGCGAAGGTCACCGAACAGCCTGGTCTCTTATCATCTCTTCAGCAACTCTCTCAATCCAACATTCTTTTCACCGTCCACCTCCATCAACTACAAAACACTGTCTCATCCTTCTCCGCTCACCAAGATAATTTTCGCACTTCTATCACCCAAGAAATCCACTCTCTCAAAAATAAACTCTTCTCTCAAATGCCTTTCCAAATCGCTGTTGACAAACAGTCACTTGAAGAGTCTGTCAGCAGGACGAAGAAACTCAAAAAAGAGGTTGCAAGTCTTAAAGGGATGATGGGAAAAATGCTGGGTCTCCTCACGAAAAACAAAGTGGAGGCAGCAAGTTCCTCAGCTGCTTCCAAGGGGGAGGAAACTACTGAAGAGGTCCCAGCAAGTCAAAATGTTGAAACCTCTCCCCTCGCTGATAATGAAAATGCTGAGAAGGTTGTTGCTGAGAATGTGCCAGCAAAACCAATAAATGTTTCTATCTTCAAGCCTACTGCTGAGTTCCACGCTGCCCTTGAAAAGCGATATGCTGATAAGGTTGTTGCTGAGAATGTGCCAGCAAAACCAATAAATGTTTCTATCTTCAAGCCTACTGCTGAGTTCCACGCTGCCCTTGAAAAGCGATATGCTGATAAGGGTAAAGCAGCAGTGGTTACTCAAAGCAAGCCACCAAAGGTTCCCATTTCAGCAAGGGAACAACAAGAATAGTTAATGTCTGGAGCCTTTCCCAAATCCACAACTTCTACTGCTGAACTGTCTCCTGAGGAAGTTGTTCGTCAACATGAACGGTTAAGTAAGAAGAAAGAAGAGGAGCTGTCTCAGAAGTTTATAAGTGAGCAAGTTGTTGGTGATGAACTTAAAGATGTTGATGATGACACAAAGAGGTTGGCTCAGCAATCTGGTGGATTGGCAGTCTTGAAAAAGAATGAAGAAAAGTTCTTTGCCAAAAGAACAAAAACTTTTGAAGAAGGACAGGTGACCTACCTCGAATCAAGAGAGGTAAGGAAAAGGAAAGAAGAGATCACGTCGGTCAGGGTCTCGCTAACCCAACAAGGGATGAATCTTTCCCTACAAAGAAAAGGAGTGCCCAAGTTGTATACGCTGAAAAATGTTACTAAGGATACACTTGGGCCAACTGAATGGATCGAAATTTACAAGCTGCTCAAGGATAAGACAGCTGTAAGTTATGAACCGCTGATCAAGATGGCAGGTGAGCAGATAAAGCTTATTCGCAAAATGGAACAAAAATACAAAGTCAAAGACTCTCTGCTCAGCGCTGCAAGACATCCCTTCCCTCCTCCTCAGCAACCCAGAGTTGGATCAAAGAGATCAGCGTCTGGATCCCAAGTCTCTCGTCTCCCCACTGTACTCAGAATGGTTCCCAAAACTGATATAGATGAGGAGCCGCTGCTAAACTTGAAAATGCCTTCCAGAACTCTTTTCATGGGAGGTACATATGATGAGAAGCTGGGAGGTTTCTGTTTTTGCAATGTCCATGGTCATGAACTCTTCTTCAGGACCAATGAAATTGGAATTGCTCCTTCTGCCTTTCTTTTGAAAATAAGGAAATATTGTGCTCAGTCTTCCAATGATCCAGAGTTTATAAGACTGATTGATCAAGAGTTGCTGAAGCCTGAAAGACAACAAGATAGAGCATTTATCGAGGCCAAGCAAGAATCCCAATGGGATTAAGTAGTCTTGTAATCTTTGTAATGCTGCTTATTGTAAATGTGTTTGTCATATATATAATATCAGCATTCCCTCATCTCAATTTCTAAATTCTTGTAAAGCGACTTTACTCAGCAAAGTCTCCTCAGCGAATAGGGGAGATTGTTGAGTCATGGATTCGCTGAAGATTACTTGCTGAGTCAAGTACTCGCTGAAAGACTCAGCGAGAAGCTTCTTCAGCGAGCTCTCAGCGATCATTATCTTCGAGTTAAAGGATAAGTTCAATGACTCACCGCCATGTCTTGTAAGTCAAATATGGGCGGGAAAATGAAGATAAGAAGGCTGGTCTCCAAGGACACGTGTTGATAGATCAAGATGAAGACATGTGACCTTGTACCATTTTGGTACTAAGGTGTTTCTCTTTCATGCTGTTTTGGGAAAGAAACAAGATGGCAAACAGAGATATCTGAAGACCAGTCTTACACACCAATAGATAGTTGACAACCTTCATGTGTCAACATCTATTGGGTTGTCATGTGATGTCTTTTCTCCCCTATATAAAGCATCACTTGACCTAGCCGCAAAGTTGTTGGTTCATTCTACAATAGTCACTTAGTGTGTTTTTCTCTCATTGTAGAATTGTATAATTGTTAAGTTTTCGTGTGTGCAAAAACTTAACAATATTTCTTTTTTCTTTCTTTGTAAACCAACCATGTATTCACCGTTTAATTAATACTACTTATGATTAAACGTGTTTACTTTCTTGTCTTGCTTTCTTAGTGTAATTTACATTAGTTGTTTAATTACATAATCGTTGCAAACTTGGGACTTTCACAAGAACATCTGCCGTACCATTGAATCTGGTACACAGATTATCCCACACCAATTTAGAAGAAGAAAGTTTGATGACAGATTTCATTATATCATCAGGAAGGGTAGTAATAATAAGATTTCTCAACCGAGCATCCAGATTGACAAGCCTACGCTCGTCATCTGTCCATTGTACTTCTGGTTTTATGAGCTCAGTGACAACTTCAGGAGCATCAGCAGTGGCTCCTGGTGTCCTGGTAACCAGAACCGGTACATATGGCCCTCTGGTTATAATGGTCATAAGATAGGGTTCAACTCCTACGATGTGTAGGAGCATTCTCTCCTTCCAAGATCCGAAATCATGTGAATCGAATCTGGGTGGGATGGAGACATACCCAAAATCTCTGGTATTAACCAGAGAAGGAACAGAAGACATAATAAGAAAAGAAAGATAGACAGAAGTTTAAAGAAAAGAAGAGAAAAGATTTTAGATGCAGAAAATTAAAAGTACAGAAAGAAAGAAAGATAATCTTGCAAACTTTTACTCAGATCAGATTCGGTGTGTCGAACCACCGCTCTGATACCAACTGAAAGTCCCAAGTTTGCAACGATTATGTAATTAAACAACTAATGTAAATTACACTAAGAAAGCAAGACAAGAAAGTAAACACGTTTAATCATAAGTAGTATTAATTAAATGGTGAATACATGGTTGGTTTACACAGAAAGAAAGAAAGATAATCTTGCAAACTTTTACTCAGATCAGATTCGGTGTGTCGAACCACCGCTCTGATACCAACTGAAAGTCCCAAGTTTGCAACGATTATGTAATTAAACAACTAATGTAAATTACACTAAGAAAGCAAGACAAGAAAGTAAACACGTTTAATCATAAGTAGTATTAATTAAATGGTGAATACATGGTTGGTTTACAAAGAAAGAAAAAAGAAATATTGTTAAGTTTTTGCACACACGAAAACTTAACAATTATATAATTCTACAATGAGAGAAAAACACACTAAGTGACTATTGTAGAATGAACCAACAACTTTGCGGCTAGGTCAAGTGATGCTTTATATAGGGGAGAAAAGACATCACATGACAACCCAATAGATGTTGACACATGAAGGTTGTCAACTATCTATTGGTGTGTAAGACTGGTCTTCAGATATCTCTGTTTGCCATCTTGTTTCTTTCCCAAAACGGCATGAAAGAGAAACACCTTAGTACCAAAATGGTACAAGGTCACATGTCTTCATCTTGATCTATCAACACGTGTCCTTGGGGACCAGCCTTCTTATCTTCATTTTCCCGCCCATATTTGACTTACAAGACATGACGGTGAGTCATTGAACTTATCCTTTAACTCGAAGATAATGATCGCTGAGAGCTCGCTGAAGAAGCCTCTCGCTGAGTCTTTCAGCGAGTACTTGACTCAGCAAGTAATCTTTAGCGAATCCATGACTCAACAATTATATATGAAACATATCTAATCTTATGTTTAATAGTGTTAAACTATTCTCAAAATTTATTATAAAAAGGTCCTTAGGGCTTTTCATGGATGTGAAAGGATCCACGAGGCAACTCAAGTTTGACAAGTTACATTCGATTGTCTATTTTATAGCTGAATACGTCTTCTAGTTTTAAGTTACGTGTATAGAATAGTATGTCTTTTGTTTCTTTGTAGCATGAAGGGAGACATTGATATTTAGTATTTTTAAAAAAGGGATGTCATATTCATATTATGAATTTTGATATATTTGTCATAATATACAAGTCTTGTAACACAATGTAAATAAATATAAAAATATATAGTTGTGCTAAATAACTATATAAAGGTCGTGGTTATGAACAATAATCATGACTTTTATATATAAACAACAGTGAATAGGAAAAGTTGTGGACTATGTGAGAACCATTTGAATTGGAAGAACCATGAGAACTTCTATATTATAACTTGATGTTCATATGTGAATGGTATATGTGAACATATTCGTTCACATATGAATTATCAAGTTATATTTATAATTACTTATATTCATATGTTAATAGTTCTCATATTAACCTTACCCACATGCCACGGTGAATAAATGCATGATTGGTCCCCTCTGTATATATACATACATATGCTTCTTTGAGTTAAACTAGTACTAGCATTCAAACAAACGGTTATTATGTATATAGCTAATAAAGAAAAGAGTTACATGTGATTTGTGGGGCAAAGGTTGCATAAATCGTGGAAAAAAGGCACATGGAGGCGGGGAAGGTGGTATGAATTGTCGAAAACTAACTACACAGAAAAACGATCACATGGTGTCCCACCCAACCAATTTGGGTAAGTGATTCAATAAAACTAACCTTATCTGAATAACATCAAAAGTCTATGGTCAAATCAACTTAATTCTCCGACTAGCTTTTTCTGTTGGTCGTTATTCTTGTGTTTCATAATTTTTCAATCTTTACCTTGCTTTCTTTCTTTACGTATATATAAAGAAAAATCAGCCCAAAGTTAACATCTCTTTACTCAACTTTATATAAGAGTAACTATCAAGTAGAAAATGTCCCTAGCTTATCATCCAAAGGTGAAGGTCCATTCACACCAGACTAATGGGTTGTTTTAGTTGGATCGCGGTACATTTAGCGCTAAGTAAACGCCCAAATTAAAATCTCACGGGTGCCCTTAATTTCAAATGTGGTTAACAAGGATTAAACCATCACCTTTTGGGTAAAAATGTAAAGTCTAATGTTTCACCAATCGTTCCCTGGATCATTGACTAGCTTTAGCTACCTTTAACTTTGAATGATTAGGATTCAATGGATATTTCCAATTTATCAATCATGAAACTAATGGCGGAATAACCTCTTATATTTTATCTATACTTGGTAATGCAAAATTCATATTTAAATAGAGTTAAAATTGGTTGGACCCGTAATCTCGAGAATTTTGGATCTTTTTTCATCTCATTAATTGACATGGCTTGCAAGTTGCAATGCTATATATGTTTGTTTCATTTTTAAGTTTGAAAATTAATCCATTCAATAGGATCTTTGCGAGCATTAGTTCAATGGTTAAAAGGCTATCCCCCATTCCAGAGGTCTTGTGTTCAAGCCTTGAGGAGGACATAGGAAGTCCCTTTATGAGAGATTGGCTTGAGTATACTCAGGTTCAAGTCTGAAGGGACAGAGTTTACCCCTATTAATCGTCGTGTCTTCGGGCGGATTAGTAGGGGTCCCCCCAATCGGGTATTTGAAATAGGCATTTCTACATCGAGGGAGCTCTCTAGCGCGGACCCGGTTAAGACAACGTATGCTAGACCTCCCGCTGTCGAATCGCGACATGAAGTTTTCAGTGAAATTCACCTTTCAAAAAAAAAGGATCTTTGCATATATCTATGAAGAACGTGTAAATTTCTTCTAGTGTACTACTAGAAGAAAACAACGACCTACTCGTATAGTCGTATATATATCCAATGCAAGTCAAGAGGTACAAAGTTTTCTGAAAAGGTTAATGTAAGTCTGAATCAAAATAGCGAGGATCAAGAGTTTTGAGTCCCATTTGGATTTGAGTCAATATAAGTCTGAAACAAGACTTGATTCTAGTTAACGCACTATAGATGCCGAACATTTGCAATATTCGATTATCTAGATTCTTACACAAATTCACACAAATTTCCAACAATAATATCATTGGAGTTTTCAACCAAAATGGGGTATTTGGAAAAAATATTTACCAAAATGGTGTATTTATGTCTTTAAATGCTTTTCACTCTTCTTTTTTTCTTTATCATTCATCCACACACCAAACTCATTACCCAATAATCTTAATCTTTATCTCCTTACATTTTAATTTTGACAACTTTTTTATATGCACAAAGTTTGCCAGGTTACGAAAATATACATCTCTTTGTCTGGATGTCAAAGTCGGTCACGTACACACTCACACCAATATTTTTGGAATCAAAAATTGACTAAATCAAGTTTTGGAGAAACCATTAGCATTGCAACATATAGCTGTTAAAAAAGGTTCTTTTCAAAACTTCGGCAAATGAATCAAAAAAAGCGAAAACTAACATTTTCATGTAACTAATTATAAATTCATAATCATCTCATAATTTGTTGCCCCATTTCATCAACGAGTATAATCATAATTCCATGTAACATTTAAAAGCTTTTCAATGGAAAGAGGGGAAATAGTTGCAATACAACTTGTAAAGATAAAACATATATGCAGTTAAAAAAGGTTCTTTTCAAAACTTCGGCAAATGAATCAAAAAATAGCGAGGATCAAGAGTTTTGAGTCCCATTTGGATTTGAGTCAATATAAGTCTGAAACAAGACTTGATTCTAGTTAACGCACTATAGATGCCGAACATTTGCAATATTCGATTATCTAGATTCTTACACAAATTCACACAAATTTCCAACAATAATATCATTGGAGTTTTCAACCAAAATGGGGTATTTGGAAAAAATATTTACCAAAATGGTATAGTTCAAAAATTATTTACCAAAATGGTGTATTTATGTCTTTAAATGCTTTTCACTCTTCTTTTTTTCTTTATCATTCATCCACACACCAAACTCATTACCCAATAATCTTAATCTTTATCTCCTTACATTTTAATTTTGACAACTTTTTTATATGCACAAAGTTTGCCAGGTTACGAAAATATACATCTCTTTGTCTGGATGTCAAAGTCGGTCACGTACACACTCACACCAATATTTTTGGAATCAAAAATTGACTAAATCAAGTTTTGGAGAAACCATTAGCATTGCAACATATAGCTGTTAAAAAAGGTTCTTTTCAAAACTTCGGCAAATGAATCAAAAAAAGCGAAAACTAACATTTTCATGTAACTAATTATAAATTCATAATCATCTCATAATTTGTTGCCCCATTTCATCAACGAGTATAATCATAATTCCATGTAACATTTAAAAGCTTTTCAATGGAAAGAGGGGAAATAGTTGCAATACAACTTGTAAAGATAAAACATATATGCATGCGAATTCAGTATTTATTTTCATGCTTTAAAAGGACTAAAAGAAAGCCAAAATAATGAATTGGGTGAATGATAAAGAAAAAGAAAGAGTGAAAAGCATTTAAAGACATAAATACACCATTTTGGTAAATAGTTTTTGAACTATACCATTTTAGTAAATATTTTTTCCAAATACACCATTTTGGTTAAAAACTCAACATCATTGCTCAAAACATTTAATGGTAAGTTATTGGATTTTAATTACTATGGATTTTCTTTTAACCAAAAGGCATGTATTATCTGTTTAGATTTGATTTTTGAGCTTAAAACATTCATATTGGGGACCTAACCAAAGCATATTACTATTCCAAAAAGCCTTTTACAAATTAAAAAGATATATTGAGAGACAAAAAGTTATATCTTTCAAACCTTTTGATAAATAGCATTAGAGAAATTGTATGTGTAAAAGAATGTATTTTGAAAGACTTCTACCCTCTAGGAGGATTTTATATTGAATCCTTTTTATAATAAAAATAGTGAATCCTTTTTTATAACAAAAAAAATTTAAACGCTGTTTTATAATTAAAACTAGATTATTTTCCCGCGTAATACGCGAGATAAACATATTAAGTTTTCATAATAACATAATTAATAGTTATAGATAAGACATGTTATTATTAAAATATTTTGTATCGAAAGTCGTTAGTACGATAGGTGTGATATATCTTTGTATAATGATGGTGTAAAATTAAATTTATCTGTTTAAAAAAGATGATATTATTGTTTGAAAATGGATTTTATTATATATAGTTAGTAGAATATGTTTGTTTTATATATAATAGTTATCTAAAATAAATTTAGATGAAACATGTTCATTTAGTTTAATAATAAAACTTTTTTAAAACATATTATTTCCGTATTTATACAAAATCAAATATATAACAATTAACTTAAGTTTGCAATATGTATCTATTTAATAAAGCAACATGACATTCGCAATATGTTTTTTTTATGAATAACATATACACATATATTTGATAACAATTTTACCATAACTTTTTGCAATGACTTTTGAAATATATTTGTATGAGAATAGTAATAATCATGAAATTTTTTTAAACAATTTATGTACTGATACGACTTTTTAAAATGTGGATGAACTTAAAAAACATGTGGTATAATACATAATTTTAAAAATTTTGCGGTTTCCGAACAAAAAGTTATCGTATTAACCTTTGTTTATATGTATAAATAGGTAGATAGAGGTTTGTATGTATAGATAGGGATTTTTGCAGAGTTGAGATTAAAATATATGAAATGGAATAAATAAGGTAATAGAATATTTCTAAAGATTGGCAATGCCGATAACAATATTATATCATTTTCTGCATTTAATGGTTAGAAATTCATATTAAAAATTATCAAATGGCTCTCACTTTTACATTTAATACATAAAATATATAAAATATAATAATAATAATACAAGAGTTGGTGGTTCATTGATAAGATTTTTGACATTGATATGAAGCACTGGCTTCGAGTCTCCCTTCTCACATTTGTGAGGTGGATTATTGGGGGTTTTCTGAAATTGTCGTGGGTTTCATCCGAAAAATATATGTAATTTAGATTTAAGAGTAGGATATACAATAATATTATATGTATAATAAAAGCTTCCATAATTAAACAATATGAATTTTGAAAAAACTATAAATAGTTTGATTAATTTATCATATAAATTGTTGTATAAAAAACATAAATATATATATATATGGCATATAAATTGTTGTATAAAAAACATAAATGAGGACAAAGCTAGACAAATAACAAATTAACATATTTAGAAGCTATCGATCACATATCGCTATCGATCACATATCATATTTTAGTACTATTATTTTTAGGATATATTACGAAAACATAATTTATAACTTTCGTATTTTCAATTTAATATTATTAAAAATATATATAAGAGGGATATATTTTGACTAATCATATAAAGTGAAAGTATTAATATTGTCATTTAACAAAGATGAAATAATTAAATTTGATCTAATGGTTCTAAATCAAAGATGAAATTTATCCAAGGGTTCCTATTTGTTTAAGAATGAATTTAGGACCTTGTTATATATATATTGGTAGATAAAAAATCGATATGATTTTGTTAGCACTTTATTGTAGATATAAACATAGGATTCATAAACCAATTTAAAACACAACATTATTAATGCTACAACTTTTTAAGGCCAATAGAAGTGAGGCTATCTTATTTGGGGGCAACTTTTGTCATGTGACGTTATATCACAAAATGGGTAGCCCTTTAAAAAAGTGGAAGTTGGGCTATCTTCAAGGGGTGCGGGACTTACTTTTAAGTAACGAAGATAAAAGTTAAGTATCATATATAGCGCCAGATATTTATTTTTAGGTAACACTTGTTTCTAATTCTGGTCAGGAACATGGGAAGCAAATAATCTCCCAAAAGATAGATTTCCAAGAGTGTATGCTTTGGAAGGAATTAAGATGATTACCGTAGCCCCATGCGACTCTATAGTTATTAGGGGTAAACAATTGATTTGGGCCCTAAACATTTAGGGCTTCAATTTTTGTATAATATGCTTATTGTGTAGACTTTGAGCTAACTATAATTATGAACTAAATATTGGAGTAACACTTTTAATTGATTTTTACATCAACTTTTATACTTTTTTTTACTAGTAGTTCAATAACATTAGTTGAACTATTTCTTTTTTGTTCTTTTTTTTCTCTTTGCATTAATTAGTTAGTTAAAGAACTGCTCACGTTAACTTTGATTCTCGTACGTAGTTTAGATATTTCCTCGTTTTATGTCTAAAATGCGAGGAGTGTGTGGAATCTACGACTCATGTATTTTTATTTAGTGCTCCTTATACATCTGTTTGGATATCAAATATTCCAAAATTGCTAACTTCTTCACATTGGTTGGAGTGTGTATTCGAGTGAGTTGATTTGGAGGCAATACTGGAAACGTCATCATTTATATATGTCGTTATAGTGGCATGTATGGTGTTGTGACTGCTGTCGGAATGAAGGATGTCTCCGAGAAAGAGTATATTTTTCGTGAATTTTATAACGATGTTTCTTTTATGGGTAAATAGTAGGTGTATCTCTAAACCTTTGAGTTGGGTTGGTTGATTTCAAGCCCTGACTCTGATTACTTTATGCAATTGTTTGTTTTGTTTCTAGTAACATTTTTCTAGTTAATTATATTTCATCTGACAAAAACAAATTAACAACCATATTATTTTTGAATATCAAACTGTCGAATAGAATTTGTACCACTTTTCCCTTAATCCAAAGATGACGGCCTTATCATGTCAATCCCATTATATCTAAAACTAAAAAGAACCATTAAAAACCTTTATACACCTTAAAATTAAAGTCGAATTCAAACTTTTATCTGCAGTGTAAAATTTGATAACTCAATCAGCTGAGCTCGTATCGGTGTCTAATAACAATACATTAACTTAAAAAAAAACCCTTAAATGAAACATTCCATGTTATATAAACCTAAAACCTTACCAAAAGTTATATAACGAAAGGATGAGATGCAACCTTAATTACATGTTAGGAAAAATGGGCCAGCATTGTGGGGGCCAACTGGTCCATGAATGTTTGTCGCTTAAGTTGAGAACAAAATCTTTAATATATTTTAATGGAGAAGGTTCAATTTGACACGTTAAAGACCCGGGCCATGTCGTGTTGTTGTTAGCAGTAGTTGGCCAGTTCGAACCGATGGGTCCCATGCGACAGTTAAGTAAGTTATTACGCGTGACTACTAACTGACCCTACCCTACCCTATCTTAACTGCTCCTTTTCTTTCTTTTCTACCAGACAACAAAATACGGAGTATATAAAAACTTTCATGTCTTAGAGCTTTAGCTCAATGGTTGAATATTGATCATCTCCTTACATGAGATCTTGTGTTCAAGCCTTGGATAGGACATAAGAATTAAGTCCCTTTATGAGGATTTTGCTTGGGTATTCTCAGGTTCAAGTATGAGGGGGCAGGGTTTACCACTATTAATCGTCGTGCCTTCAGGCGGATTAGTAGAAGGGTTTTCCCCCATCGGGTATTTGAAATAAGCATTTCTACTTCGAGTGAGCTCTCTAGCGCAGACCCGGTTAACACAACGTATGCTAGACCTCCCGCCGTCGAATCGCGACACGAAGTTTCCAACGAAATTCACCTTTCAAAAAAATATATATATAAAAACTTTCATTTTGGGTAGTAATAGAGGTGAATCCCAAGTGGCAAAGGTGTCTTCTAATAAAAGGGTTTTAAGCCTAATAACCTCAGGTTTAATTCTTGTAGGAGACAAATGTTTACCCCTATTAATCGTTGTTTCGGGTGGATTAGTATTTTTCTTCTCTTCGGGTATTTGAAATAGATATTTCTGCTTCGAGGGAACTCTCTAACGCGGACCTGGTTAAGACAACATATGTTAGACCTCCGGCTGTCGAATCGCGACATGGAGCTTCAGGAATTCATCTTTAAAAAAAAAAGTAACAATGTCAAAAACAATTATTGGAGCCACATTTTCATGTTTGTATTTAAGGGATGAGCAAAGACGAACCAAAAAAATCATGAAAACTGAAAAATCCGTATCGGAAAAACCGAAACAAAAAAACACCAATAATTTTTTGTTTTGATTTTCTGAAAAACGAAAGCTATAGTTCAGTTTTGGTTTCATATGAAAAAACCGAACGAAAACATATATTGTTTACTTTATTTTATATTCATTTTATAACTCAATTTTGTAAATATATTAATATATTTACATTTTTAAGTGTATAAAATAATATCATTTATATGTTTTAGGTGAAAATACACAACAAGATTGATCCGGTTTAATAATTGCATATCGAAATAACGCGTAAAAGATATAAATAGTTATATATGAAGTTTCTTTGAAAGAAATATTTGAAGTTTGTACAAATTATTTTATGTATTTGTTGTCATTGTCCTAGTGTTGTTGTTACTAATATTCTTTGGAATAGTTTCTTTTTGTAGTGTAATCATAGGGTATAAACTTTTCTAGTTCAAGTTGTCCAAACCCACAAGTGGTTAAAAATCGGCTCAAACTGAAAAACTCAAAATCGAAAAAACCAAAATCCAAAGGTTTTAGTTTTCAAAAACCAAATTATAACGATTTGATTTTCGGATTTAGTCAAAAGCCGACCTAAACCGAACCATACTCACCCGTATTTGTATTAGATGGTAGTTCAGAGTTAACATCTTTAGAGCAATAAGCTTATGTAATTAGTTCTTCGAGATGTAAAATTCTAACATCTTGCTAATTGTTATTGATAGAAGCTTTCATGTATTAAAATTTAAAAATAAAATCCGGAACTCCTCCAAAGATAGACCCACAAACAAATAGTCATCGATCACTTATCATTTCACTTATATAGTTATATGTCATTGACATACCAACCTATCACCCATCGCACATACAAATATGTAGTATATCACCCGCACACATACAAATATGCAAAGGCAAATAGGAACGATAACACTGATTAGTGATTCCTCCTAACTACATATCTTGTAATGGCTTTACATAATGTTTGAAGGCCAATTATCATATATAAAAATAAATTTTTAGTGGTTTTATAAAATAATTTAGTACGTTTTAATCATTGTCTTGCGGGTTATATTTAGTAAAAAATGTTTTTAAAAATTAGTTATATTTACCATAGCCTTAAATAATTAACAGGTAATCATATGTTGTATATATAAATGTAACTAACTATGTCTGAAAAGTTATAGTGTGCACGAACTCAAGTAAACCTTTATCGTATGCACAAACTATGTCTGAAAAGTTATAGTGTGCACGAACTCAAGTAAACCTTTATTGTATGCACAAACTTAGTAAAAATGTTCAAATCATGTAACATGGTATACGTGGCAGCCCATATGAGCTGCCACGTGCAAGGTATTTTTTTTAACATGCCACGTGTAAGGTTTTGATTGGTCGGTCACAAAAAGTTACATGATTTGAACATTTTTACTAAGTTTCGTGCATACAATAAAGGTTTACTTGAGTTCGTGCACACTATAACTTTTCAGGCATAGTTACTTATATTCCGGCGCACTTAACCCTATAATATAATCTTCAACCATTATATATAACACTTTTTAATTTAATACGTCTAACCATAATATTAAGCATTATTTTAAGAATAGCAAGTTCTTATTTGAATTTGGATTCAAGCCAATAGTCTTTTTATAATTTTATTGCAGGTACATGTGCAGAATATGTAAGTTGGTATAATGGAGACATACAATAAGATCCATTTCCATGTGACTACAGAGTAAAGATATGATATCTGAACAAGATCTCACTAGATTTTATATAAACATGTGTAAGATATGGGAGTAACAATGTATATCCGTGGTTGATATGCTAAAAGTGTCACTGATGAATTTGCCTAATACAAGGAAAAAGAGGAAGGCAATACAAGCTATAGTTATGGCAAGTATGTAGGGTTATATAACAATTATCAAATTAAATCACAAAGCACGCAGCGGAAAATTAATCTATGTAATTAATTAATTAACCAAGAATAGAAAATATGTACCTTTGATTGAAGAAAAAATAAAGTAAGAAACTTTATGAGGATTTAAAATAAATCCCTCTACGTTCGCACACACGACACGCGGATGTACGTATGCTAGTACTTGATCACGAACCGCAAACACTTTGCTTTCTCTCCTTGATTTGTCAAACAATTAAAACCGAAAATCACTTTGTTCTTTGGAAGTTTCGGCCAAGATAGAATAGAAAGAGGAGGAAGAAGTTGGAGAGGGTTTTTGGTTTTTCCTTTTTATAATTACTCTAAACCCTTTTCGTGTTTGATACAAACTAGGATTAGATAATTAAAAACAAGTTAAATTAATGAGTTAAAACTCATTAATCAAAACCGGCCCCCTATTCTAGAATAATCTAGAATACTTAATTTAATTATCAAATTAAATCACAAAGCACGCAGCGGAAAATTAATCTATGTAATTAATTAATTAACCAAGAATAGAAAATATGTACCTTTGATTGAAGAAAAAATAAAGTAAGAAACTTTATGAGGATTTAAAATAAATCCCTCTACGTTCGCACACACGACACGCGGATGTACGTATGCTAGTACTTGATCACGAACCGCAAACACTTTGCTTTCTCTCCTTGATTTGTCAAACAATTAAAACCGAAAATCACTTTGTTCTTTGGAAGTTTCGGCCAAGATAGAATAGAAAGAGGAGGAAGAAGTTGGAGAGGGTTTTTGGTTTTTCCTTTTTATAATTACTCTAAACCCTTTTCGTGTTTGATACAAACTAGGATTAGATAATTAAAAACAAGTTAAATTAATGAGTTAAAACTCATTAATCAAAACCGGCCCCCTATTCTAGAATAATCTAGAATACTTAATTTAATTATCAAATTAAATCACAAAGCACGCAGCGGAAAATTAATCTATGTAATTAATTAATTAACCAAGAATAGAAAATATGTACCTTTGATTGAAGAAAAAATAAAGTAAGAAACTTTATGAGGATTTAAAATAAATCCCTCTACGTTCGCACACACGACACGCGGATGTACGTATGCTAGTACTTGATCACGAACCGCAAACACTTTGCTTTCTCTCCTTGATTTGTCAAACAATTAAAACCGAAAATCACTTTGTTCTTTGGAAGTTTCGGCCAAGATAGAATAGAAAGAGGAGGAAGAAGTTGGAGAGGGTTTTTGGTTTTTCCTTTTTATAATTTTATTGCAGGTACATGTGCAGAATATGTAAGTTGGTATAATGGAGACATACAATAAGATCCATTTCCATGTGACTACAGAGTAAAGATATGATATCTGAACAAGATCTCACTAGATTTTAATTAAGCATGTGTAAGATATGGGAGTAACAATGTATATCCGTGGTTGATATGCTAAAAGTGTCACTGATGAATTTGCCTAATACAAGGAAAAAGAGGAAGGCAATACAAGCTATAGTTATGGCAAGTATGTAGGGTTATATAACAATTATCAAATTAAATCACAAAGCACGCAGCGGAAAATTAATCTATGTAATTAATTAATTAACCAAGAATAGAAAATATGTACCTTTGATTGAAGAAAAAATAAAGTAAGAAACTTTATGAGGATTTAAAATAAATCCCTCTACGTTCGCACACACGACACGCGGATGTACGTATGCTAGTACTTGATCACGAACCGCAAACACTTTGCTTTCTCTCCTTGATTTGTCAAACAATTAAAACCGAAAATCACTTTGTTCTTTGGAAGTTTCGGCCAAGATAGAAGAGAAAGAGGAGGAAGAAGTTGGAGAGGGTTTTTGGTTTTTCCTTTTTATAATTACTCTAAACCCTTTTCGTGTTTGATACAAACTAGGATTAGATAATTAAAAACAAGTTAAATTAATGAGTTAAAACTCATTAATCAAAACCGGCCCCCTATTCTAGAATAATCTAGAATACTTAATTTAATTATCAAATTACAATTAAGTCCTCCTTAACTAACGCCGTTAGCTAGTAACCGTTAGTTTTTAACGACCATTCGTTAATTGAAATCGTGATCATATTAATTAAATACATTCAATATATTAATTAATATTAAATACATTTGTGTCGAGACGTGTGACCCCGTAGGCTTAAATCATTTCTGGACATACGTTCATTTTTACGTGATCATATACTAACAGCTCCCACTTGAGCTCGTAATAAATGAAGGTAATAACATTGGTTAGCGTCTAGCAACACGCCAATGCTCCTAGAAATATTTAAGTATAGTTTCTTAAAGTATATTTAAATGGTTAAGGCATTTATTATCCCTTTGTTCAGATACCGTGTTAAACATGAATATGGATCAATGTCATTTAATGATTTAACGTTAAACATGAATATGGATCAATGTCATTTCATGATTTAACGATTCTGTTTCTCATTCCATAACTAATTAATGATTACCAAATATAATCGAGAACCATCTGGATTTATTTGGGCACGGCCATGCAAACATCTTAATTAGTCCTAATGAGGGGCCCAGTGGTATCATTCTCCAACTATCAGTTGGAGGAACAAATCCTGTATTGACTACACGTGTCAGTCATCATACTTCAATACACTTTCTGAAAATAGCCCTTTATGTACTCCCTTATTCAGGAGAGTTAAAACTATATCAAGTAAGTGCAATCCATACATGCTGACCTGCTTGTATCTCAAGTCAAAGGATCAATAAAGTAACCATTTACGAATTTCACTTAATGGCGCTGATCCATAAAGTGATAAATTCGTTAGTGGGGTAGTCCGATATGCATCAACTATGGATATCATGTGAGTTTGGTGGGACCATCCATTATATATTCCAAGAATATAACCAATCGCTCAGATTTGTCTTAGTTTAATTATATTCCCATATAATTAATCGACAATGGACAATTTAGAATATTTAATAAAATATTCAAGGATTAAACATGCAAATATAGGACACAATTAATATTAAATGAAATCAAACATATCAAGTACTTTATTTCATTATGAAAAATATAAATTGTTTAACATCCCTTATCCAAATACCGAAACAACAGATTTACATGAAATAACTAGCTAATTTAAGTCCTATGCCCTCGGCATGCCTTTCAAGCTTGGGCCTAGACAAAGCTTTTGTGAAAGGATCAGCTAAGTTAAAATCTGTGTGAACTTTGAGTAATTTGATCTCCCCTAGTTCGATTTGCTCACGAACATAGTGATATCGTCTAGCATAATGTCTGGCACCTTTCTGAACTTCGGGTTCGTTGGCAATGATTAATGCACCAGTATTATCACAGTACATATCAGTGGGTAAGTCACTTGAGGGGATCACGTCAAGCCCGCTAATGAACTTCCTTATCCAGACTGCTTCCATTGCGGCTTCTGAGGCGGCAATGTACCCAGACTCTGTTGCAGACATGGCAACTGTAGTTTGCTTCTTGCTTTTCCAATCCACAGCACCTCCGTTAAGAACGAAGACGAATCCTGACTGAGACTTCGTGTCATCTCTATCAGTTTGAAATCCAGCATCACAGTATCCGGTCACTTTGAGCTCTAAGTCTGGATTTCCTCCATACACCAAAAACATATCTTTAGTAGCCCGTAGGTACTTCAGAATGCTCTTAACAGCAGTCCAGTGACTTTCACCTGGATTCTGTTGATATCGGCTTACGATGTTTTGCGTGAACGCCACATCGGGTCTAGTGCATCTAACCGCATACATAATAGATCCCACAGCCGAAGCATAAGGGACTCTTCGCATACGCTCCACCTCATTAGGTGTAGTAGCACCTTGTTTGACAGATAAACTAAGTCCTTCTTGCAGAGGTATAAACCCACGCTTAGAATTCTCCATCTTGAATCGTTTCAAGACCTTATCAATATAAGAACTTTGACTTAGTCCAATTAATCGCTTTGATCTATCTCGGTGGATCTTGATTCCAAGAATATAACCAATCGCTCAGATTTGTCTTAGTTTAATTATATTCCCATATAATTAATCGACAATGGACAATTTAGAATATTTAATAAAATATTCAAGGATTAAACATGCAAATATAGGACACAATTAATATTAAATGAAATCAAACATATCAAGTACTTTATTTCATTATGAAAAATATAAATTGTTTAACATCCCTTATCCAAATACCGAAACAACAGATTTACATGAAATAACTAGCTAATTTAAGTCCTATGCCCTCGGCATGCCTTTCAAGCTTGGGCCTAGACAAAGCTTTTGTGAAAGGATCAGCTAAGTTAAAATCTGTGTGAACTTTGAGTAATTTGATCTCCCCTAGTTCGATTTGCTCACGAACATAGTGATATCGTCTAGCATAATGTCTGGCACCTTTCTGAACTTCGGGTTCGTTGGCAATGATTAATGCACCAGTATTATCACAGTACATATCAGTGGGTAAGTCACTTGAGGGGATCACGTCAAGCCCGCTAATGAACTTCCTTATCCAGACTGCTTCCATTGCGGCTTCTGAGGCGGCAATGTACCCAGACTCTGTTGCAGACATGGCAACTGTAGTTTGCTTCTTGCTTTTCCAATCCACAGCACCTCCGTTAAGAACGAAGACGAATCCTGACTGAGACTTCGTGTCATCTCTATCAGTTTGAAATCCAGCATCACAGTATCCGGTCACTTTGAGCTCTAAGTCTGGATTTCCTCCATACACCAAAAACATATCTTTAGTAGCCCGTAGGTACTTCAGAATGCTCTTAACAGCAGTCCAGTGACTTTCACCTGGATTCTGTTGATATCGGCTTACGATGTTTTGCGTGAACGCCACATCGGGTCTAGTGCATCTAACCGCATACATAATAGATCCCACAGCCGAAGCATAAGGGACTCTTCGCATACGCTCCACCTCATTAGGTGTAGTAGCACCTTGTTTGACAGATAAACTAAGTCCTTCTTGCAGAGGTATAAACCCACGCTTAGAATTCTCCATCTTGAATCGTTTCAAGACCTTATCAATATAAGAACTTTGACTTAGTCCAATTAATCGCTTTGATCTATCTCGGTGGATCTTGATTCCAAGAATAAATGCCGCTTCTCCTAAATCTTTCATGGCAAAACACTTTCCAAGATGGGATTTAACATCTTGCAACATTGGAATGTGTTTTTCTATGATCAATATGTCATCAACATACAAGATAAGGAAAGTAACATTACTCCCACTAGCTTTGCGATATACACATGGCTCATCGGGATTTTGAACGAAACCAAACTTTTTGATTTCTTCATCAAACCGCTTGTTCCAACTTCTTGATGCTTGCTTTAGTCCATAAATGGACCTTTGAAGCTTGCATACTTTGTTGGGATGTTTTGGATCAATAAAACCTTCAGGTTGATCCATATAGACTTCTTCATCCAAGTAACCATTTAAGAAGGCAATCTTAACATCCATTTGCCATATCTCAAAGTCATAGTACGCAGCTATGGCTAAGAGAATCCTAATAGCTCTTATGTCCGCAACTGGAGAAAAGGTCTCATCATAGTCAACACCGAAATGTTGAGTATAACCTTTTGCCACGAGATAAGCTTTATAGGTGTGTACATTTCCATCCATGTCCGTCTTCTTCTTGAAAATCCACTTACACCCAACAGTTTGAGCATTTGGTGGAAGATCAACCAAGCTCCAGACTTGATTGTCTTTCATGGATTTCATTTCCACCTTCGTAGCTTCAAGCCATTTTTCAGATTCCGGATTTGATAATGCAGCTTTGAAATTCGGAGGCTCATCGAGATCTCCTAAAACGTTTTCTTCTACCATCAGACATAATCTGTCAGTAGGACGTCTTGTCCTTTCGGACCTACGAAGTGGAATCGCTTCATCATCATCGACTTGAGGTTCATCACTTTGAACATTTCCCCCCCCCCCAAGTTGATGATTGCTAGGAGCTTCAGAAGGTGACACATCTTCCTCTTGAATCTCATCAAGTTCTACAATCCTCCCACTGTTATCTGGAACTAATTTCTTTTCAAAGATTTCAGCATATCGAGCAACGCGAACAGTGTTTTTGACGGGATCATAGAAGTCGTAACCCATCGTTTCCTTAGGGTATCCGACAAAGATGCACTTAGTAGTTCTGGGTTCAAGTTTGTCAGGCGTATCGCGCTTCACAAGTGCCTCACATCCCCAGACTCTTAAGTAAGATAGATTAGGAACATTTCCATGCCATAATTCATATGGTGTCTTGTCAACCTTCTTGGTTGGAACCATATTGAGAATGCGTACAGCAGTCTCAAGAGCATAATCCCAAAACGAAAATGGGAGAGTCGTAAGGCTCATCATAGATCTCACCATGTCTAGCAAGGTTCGATTTCTCCTTTCAGACACTCCATTATGTTGAGGAGTGTATGGAGGAGTAATCTGTTGGACAATTCCACATGCTTTCAGATAATCCTTAAACTCTTGGCTTAAGTATTCACCACCTCGATCCGAACGAAGAATCTTGATGGTTTTGCCGAGTTGATTTTCTACTTCATTTTTAAACTCTTTGAATGTTTCAAACACTTCATGTTTATGTTTAAGCAAGTAAACATAACCATAACGACTGAAATCATCCGTAAAAGTTATGAAGTAGCTAGCTCCTTTTCTTGACACATGTCTAAATGGGCCGCAAACATCGGTATAAATGAGTCCAAGAAGATCTTTAGCCCTCTCTGGTTTATTCAGAAAAGGTTTTCTTGTCATTTTGCCGGAAACACATGACTCGCATTTATCAAATGATTCATCATTTAATTGTAAAATCCCTTCACGTTGAAGTCTTTCAATGCAATTTTTGCCAATGTGTCCAAGACGACAGTGCCACAGATAAGTAGAGTCCAAGTTAGTCTTGGCTCTTTTGCTAACATTATACATTGAATTATTTGAATCACAACTACGCATATCAATTTCATAAATACCATCACAAGCAATAGCATCAAAATAATGAACATTATTTTTAGAAACTGAAATACCATCATTATTAAAAACATTAATAAATCCGTTGTCTTTCAACAAAGAAACTGAAACTACACCTCTAGTAATAGAAGGTGCATAATGACAATTGTCTAAAACAATAATTAAACCGGAAAGAAGAACTAAATGATATTCTCCAATAGCTTCAACAGGTGCTGGTAGACCATTGCCCACGAACAGCTGCAAAGCTCCGGGCTTCAGCTTCCTCCTTTTTCTAAGTGCCTGTAATTCATTACAGATATGAGTTCCACAGCCAGTGTCATAAACCCATGATTTGCGCTTAGTAAAGGAAAATAATTCAATAGTGAAGATACCTGAAGTACTAGCAACGCTAGCTTGCTTCTTCTTCACATTCAACTCGGCAAGATACTTGGGACAGTTCCTCTTCCAGTGCCGACTTCATTACAATGATGACAGGTCTGGTCTTTAGCCGGATGCTCTTTCTTAGCCGGAGGGGTTTTCTTTGGTTTGGGGGGATTAGCAGCTTGCTTACCCTTGCCTTTACCATCAAACTTGCCTTTAGCTTGGTGCGATTTCTTAGCTTTCTGGATCCGACCCCCCTTTATCATAAGGACATTTGGGTCATTGGCCTTCTTTGGAATCATCTTCTCATATTCAATGAGCATAGCATGAAGTTCATTGACGTTTTTTTTCATAGAGTGCATGGTATAGTTTTGCACAAAACCCTCATATTCCTTCGTAAGGGATGAGAATCATGCCAACTTTTACCTCTTTATGATAAGCGTACTCCATCGAATCCAATTTGTCAAAAATGCTCTTCATCTTGAGCACATGACTGCTAACCGATTTTCCAGATTCAAGTTTCATGTCATGGAGTTCCACGACTAAGTCGAACAGTTCCACTCCAGCTTGTTTTTCATACAAGGATTTAAGTTCTGTGATCATATCATATGGAGTGTAGAGCTCGAATTGTTTTTGAAGCTCGGGAGACATGCTCGCAAGCATTAAACAACAAACTTCATTGAATCTAGTGTACTGAATCCTATATTCAGCTTTTTCAGCTGCTGTGGATTCAGCACTTGGTTCGGTTGGCCATTGCCTTTCAATGACATCCATGTGTTCCTCAACTCTTAGAACAATTCTCAGTTGACGATACCAGTCATTGAAATTTGATCCATTAAGCTTTTCTCTTTCAAACATTTGCCGAAAAGCATTGGTGTTTGTGGAAGGATTCATTGCCATCTACAAAACAGATTAAGTTCAAAAATCAGTATTTTCGATAATAAATCCTTAAGAAATCAATTACCCAATGTTTATCAAATAAACAATTAATTTCATTAAGGCTAGGATCCAATTGACATACAATCATTTCATCAGTTGATCTGCTAGAAATGATTGCACTCAAAAGGTAAGTGACGAGCAGTAATTGCATTACATGTGCAATTCCTAGTAAGAATGGGACCTACAAATCACACTTGATTCATCAAGCGATTTGTAGTCATGTTTTGTCCCATCTTTTGCCACGGGTCAAGGTCTCACCGCTTAACTCGCTTTAAGTCGTCCAACCAAGAACGCGCAAATTTGTCCACCACTGTGTACCAGTGAGTGGGATTTGCCATGCAACTGCCATTTCACCACTGTGTACCAGTGAGTAAAACAACAGCCACAAGTGTCCTTTTCAAGTTGGATGGCAAATGACTTAAGTTGATTGGGTCAATCAATTTGATGTGTGATCAAAAGTTATGTTTGAAGATTCATGCATATCTTCTAAACATAATATGTTTATAAAACTCATTTTTATTTCCTTTAAATACAAAAGATCTCGGTAGCTCCATTTGAACTCACAAAGAAGCGCAAGGGCAAAGGTATGCGATAAACGCGATTTAAAAACCCGCCCTTTTAGGAGGCTAGCGCACTCCGACTTATACCTCTTAGAGTTTGTTCAAATGGGTGAGCCGGTGTATCTTATGATTTTAGGGCACCAATTTTATAAACAAAATCTTATTTCGATATATTTAGTCAAGTTTATTTTTTCCAAAACCAATTTTGCACACAATTTTCATAAAAAAGCAAAATAAACTTACTAAATTTACAACTTAACAATTAAGGTAATCAACCTAATTTGGTCACTATGGTATAAGATTGGCTCCTCTTTCATATGGAAAGAGACCACATACATCAAGTTGCCTTGATTGCGTAAGCCAAAATTTCTATAACAAATTATCTACCATAAAAAAAACAGGATGCTGATCTGGAAAATCCAGCAGCTTCACGACCAAATCTGGCACTGAAGAAGGCCGAACTGGGCTTAGCACAAAACATAAAAGTTGTAGCCCTATGAGTCAAGAATCTACTGTAAAGATTTCAGCTTCTAACTCCTTACGGTTGATTAGTTATGATTTTTTTAGTGAACTGGTGTCAAACAGAAACTTTCACAAAACATAATCACATTGTCACACAATTAATTATTCAATTATCTAGCATAATTAACCCTAATGATCAAGATTTCATATCAATATATCTAAGTAATAATCATGAATAATTTGCATGAAAAATTCATGATTTTTACTTCTATTTAACAATTAAATAATTAAAAGTACACTATAAACGCATGCAATTATCACATAATAATGCTTAAAGATCAAAACTTGGAATTAGGGTTTTTTTTTAAAAAAAATTTTATTTATTTTGGTCAGATCTGATTTCGAAAAAAATAAAAATAAATTATATATATTTTTTTTCATTATTTTATTACAATTAAACAAATTAATTAATAAAATAATCAAAAGAATTACATAAAATTCTAAAAAATATAAAACCCTAACCCCCCTCAAATTTTGATCTTTTTGGTAATTAATTATCACATAGTAGGCTCGTGATACCACTGTTGGGTTATATAACAATTATCAAATTAAATCACAAAGCACGCAGCGGAAAATTAATCTATGTAATTAATTAATTAACCAAGAATAGAAAATATGTACCTTTGATTGAAGAAAAAATAAAGTAAGAAACTTTATGAGGATTTAAAATAAATCCCTCTACGTTTGCACACACGACACGCGGATGTACGTATGCTAGTACTTGATCACGAACCGCAAACACTTTGCTTTCTCTCCTTGATTTGTCAAACAATTAAAACCGAAAATCACTTTGTTCTTTGGAAGTTTCGGCCAAGATAGAATAGAAAGAGGAGGAAGAAGTTGGAGAGGGTTTTTGGTTTTTCCTTTTTATAATTACTCTAAACCCTTTTCGTGTTTGATACAAACTAGGATTAGATAATTAAAAACAAGTTAAATTAATGAGTTAAAACTCATTAATCAAAACCGGCCCCCTATTCTAGAATAATCTAGAATACTTAATTTAATTATCAAATTACAATTAAGTCCTCCTTAACTAACGCCGTTAGCTAGTAACCGTTAGTTTTTAACGACCATTCGTTAATTGAAATCGTGATCATATTAATTAAATACATTCAATATATTAATTAATATTAAATACATTCAATATATTAATTAATATTAAATACATTTGTGTCGAGACGTGTGACCCCGTAGGCTTAAATCATTTCTGGACATACGTTCATTTTTACGTGATCATATACTAACAAAGTATGCGGAAGATATGGGAATATAGAAACGACAAAATATTTCGGAATGGAAGGAAATCGGTAAGCAACATTATAGTGGAACACAAATTTTACAAAAATCTAACGAAACAAATTTTTAACTATAGTATTTAACTATTTATAGGTACACAAATTTACAATAAAAGCTATTAGTCTTTCAATATTTACAAATCATTATATTACATTACATTACATTATAAATTAATTACAATGAGATTAAGAATAGTAATGGATTAATTAAACAAACAGTAATTTCAGTACAAGCAATCAAGGTTCAAGTCTTACTTTCAAAACATTATCTGTTCTTTCACATAATGAACACATAATAATGCTTGCTGAAGAAGACCAACGGGGATTCAGCCACCACTTCGATCCCAAGGGCAACCGAGTTTTACCACTAGTTCGGGTGGGTGGGTTTTCATGGCATGTGGAGCTAAGTGGGCTAGGGACTTGTATGTCTAGGTTAGGCAAGTATGTGCGTACCTCTAGTTATTTGGGCGTCACAAAACATCTGACATTATTTTAGTTGGTCACTAAAAAAATTCAGTAAACTAATAAACTATTAGAGTAGCTTTAACTATATGATAATGTATTTAAATAGTAAATAACTAAAATCCAAACGAAGTACAAAGACAAAACGGTGACAGATATGTTTATTCAAAAAATACATTTAAACAATAGAAGAACAGTAGGTTAGATCTCATATCTGATTAAAGACAAATTATTCAAATGGTAATTTATCTACGGAGTAATATTATTCTTCAATAATCCTAGATTACCAGTAGATATACTCTGCGATAGAAAAATGGATAGTTTTTGTTTATATTCGTTAACTTCATCGGTCATTCAATTTTTTTATATACAACATTATACGATGTCTTGCTATATACATTTGTATGTTCTATTGAAATTGTTTTATTTTAGTCAATATCGATTGCAAATGACTTATATTATTTTTATATTATATACTTAAATCAATGTTAGTTAAACTCCTTATTTTACGATTGTAAATATTTATTCATATTTTCTAAATTAGATTTTGTATGTTTTCAAATTTGATGAAAAGTTAGTTAATAAACTAGCTTGTATTGCCTATAAACATAAGTCATAGATTAAGCTTTTGATGAGAAATTGAAAAAAAAAGGAGGGGTTATGATAGTCCATTAAGTCTCACGATCCGTTCATGTGTGTATCTCCGGAAATCCATAAAATCAAGGTGTCTTCATTATAATTGAACATGTTCCATTGAGAGTTTTGCGAGGCTATTCCAAGAGTGTTGAGTGAACGTCCATATATTATTGTAATTCCAAGTATATCATGCGTTTGTCTTGATTTTTTCTTGTTTACGTTATTATTAATTCCTCCTATGTCGATTTCTTGTTGTAGTGATCGATCCTAACAAATTGGTATCAGATGAGAGGTTCACATAAAAGAAATCATATACTTGAGAGAGGCCAACATATGTAATAAACAAAATATTTGTGCTTTGTGTGTGTTACTTTCTCATCAACAATGGAAAAAGTGATGGTATTAGTTCGTTAGCCGTCAGATTATTATGTTGTGGGTTCAAGAGACGTAGATTTAAGATCTTACAGTTGGGTTGAAGCTCTATGAAAGAAGTTATTAAATTGTTGAGGTTGACTCCAGGAAATCCATATGTTTGTGTACATTTGTAATTGAACATGTTCCATTGAGAGTTTTGCGAGGCTATTCCAAGAGTGTTGAGTGAACGTCCATATATTATTGTAATTCCAAGTATATCATGCGTTTGTCTTGATTTTTTCTTGTTTACGTTATTATTAATTCCTCCTATGTCGATTTCTTGTTGTAGTGATCGATCCTAACAAATTGGTATCAGATGAGAGGTTCACATAAAAGAAATCATATACTTGAGAGAGGCCAACATATGTAATAAACAAAATATTTGTGCTTTGTGTGTGTTACTTTCTCATCAACAATGGAAAAAGTGATGGTATTAGTTCGTTAGCCGTCAGATTATTATGTTGTGGGTTCAAGAGACGTAGATTTAAGATCTTACAGTTGGGTTGAAGCTCTATGAAAGAAGTTATTAAATTGTTGAGGTTGACTCCAGGAAATCCATATGTTTGTGTACATTTGTACATTGAAGCATTGTGATATTTTAGAGGGTTTAAGACAAACTGATCAAGATTTTTACCATTGGGATTTCTAATTCGAGCTTTCTATAGAAAGTAGAGACCTTCAAAAGTTCTATTATTGTTGTAGAGTTAATGGTGGAAGTCTTCGAATGGGTTTTTTTAATTTGTGTCAATTAATACACATATACAGATTTGGACTATTACAGTAATAAGAAAATGACCTAGTCCCGTCCGATTGAAGGATAGTTTCAAAAATAATATTAAAACGAATAGAAAAATAATTAAATGATAGAAAAAAATAATTTTTTGTCAAAAATTGTTATAGATATGTTTCATGTTAATAATAGTATTTATTAAGAAAAATAAAAAGAAAATAGTAAAAAGAAAAGAAATTAAAAAAAAAACAGATAGGAGAGAAATGAGAGGAAAAATAGTTTAGTAGTGTACGATGATGCCAAGTGTAGAAATAAGCTCCTCGTTTACTTATAGTCTTATAGGATACGTACACTCCAATAATTTGATCCATGCAAGAATTAAACTCATAACCTCTATATTATTGAGATAACGGGGTGTTTAATCGCAATTACTTGAGCTGATGATCATTAACATATGAAATTGATAATGGTACAACACCTTTCAATAAAGTTACCATTACTATGCATTATATACATGTATCACATGTTATATTAGTTTGTACTGTGTGATAGATTAATACAAAACCTATTAGGCAAAAAGGTCTATTTTCTCATAAGAAGTCTCAGGTTCGAGTCTTACCATATGCATATTTAAGGGTGGTCATATGTAGTTATATACTGTATCTAATATCCACTTATGGTAGGCCTGAGTTAATTTTTCTTTTCAAAATTTTGAATGATATGAGTTTTTCTTTGACGAAATGACATAATATAAACCCCGAGAGAAAGAGAAACTAGAAAAACCCCGATTGATTATTCTACAAATATATGTTAACATTAAATGGATAATCATTTGGCTTGAATGTACATGGTGGACCTCGAATCCTGTGGGACCAAATCTTGTGTAGGCATGCCAAGCCCAAAGTTTTTCATTTTTGATGAACAAGTGTGAGGCGCAATTTCAACACAGTATATTTTAAGATTAATTAAAAACTAGTAAAATTTTAAAACAAGAGTTCTTGGTTTTTAATTTGTTAATAAAATAATTGGTTCTCACAACACATTAAAGCCACTTGTGTGTTATATGCAAAAAGTAATGTTGTTTGGTCGTGAACACCCAAGTGTTTCTAAATTATAGCTAATGTGACATTGGATAATGAAGCTATATGCACACATATTTGTTTTCACCGATTAAATGCCTTTTGTTTTAATTTTTAAAAAGTGTGGGGTGGACTTCAAAAGAATTATGTTGACTCAAGAACAATCACAATCATGTTACTTGTCTAGAAATCTCTTAACTTTTGTTTCTTATATATTTAGATTTAGATATAGACTATAATTAATCATTTTATCGATTATTTATTTTGATAAAAACAATTAGGTTGTTTTTTTATTGTTGAAATTATTAAGAATGTGTACAGTTTTGAGTATATATTTGATAGAAAATAAAAATAATACATAAATAATCAATTATGTATTAACAAAAAGACAAGACTTGAAAGAATAAAATGAGAGAAATTCGAGCTTAAGGTAAAAATAGGACGATATTTCCTAAAGAAAAAAAAAAGAAAAAGAAAAATTAAGGTCCGTAATACTGTAATACTACCTAACTTGATGATTTTTCAAATAGTGTCGTATGTTTAATTTAAATCCTATCTAAATAATCATTGGCGGATCCAGCTTTAAACTAGGGTGGTCCTATGCCCCCTTCTCAAGTTGGCCCAATTATTATTAGATTTCTAGCATACATTTCAAATAGCCCAACCCAATCTAAAGAAAATTAATTCCAAGCGCACGTGTAATATAAATCTGGGAACCATTTGCCTCTTCAATGCCTTTTAGTGTTTGATTTTTAGGTATGCTGAATATAACTATATAAGATACATCAAAATACAATAATTACTATAAATTATCAAAAATTATATATAGTGTGTTACATTTTATTAGTATGATTAGAAAGGTATCTGTTTCTCATGATTCTAAGTTTTCTAATACGAGTAATTCATAATGCATATGCTAATATAGAGTATCATTCATCAAGTGTATGTATTGTTACCATTAATCATTAGTGCCCTTGTAAAATCCAGTTTCTGGATCCGCCACTAAAATAATCCATTCTCTTTAACCAAACAATGGCAATCAAAACCAAAACCTAGTCCCAAACCTCTCTCACAAAACACTTATTCATACATTCATCCAAATTCCATACATATAGTCCATGATGGAATAATAATTCACAAATAAGTTACGACAAATATCATGGTATCATTGTATTGGGTATCATATTGAATTTCGAGTCAACGTTTTAAATAAAATGTTATGGAAGTTGCTTTCTCCTTTCATCGATGATAAAAGAAAGAAAAGCATGAACGAGAAGAGTAGCGAAATTAGATCAGGCTCGTGAGGGTTTAGGGCAACAATGGTGGATATCCAATATAAATTTACTGATAATATTGTAGGATTTAAGATGGCACATTTGTGCCAGGAAAAATATAGGAAGTTCATATAGGGCATCTTCTCACAATCAGCTAGGCCAGTGAAAGTTAATCTCCTCCACATTTGACATATTTCTATGGGCAAAGGGCAATGAGTGTTAGTTGGAAGGCCCATTATGGGCTTCATGTTATGACCCATCAGGCCATCAGGATATATATATAAATTATGGGCTTCATGTTATGACCCATTTGACAGATTTAATTTTCCCATATAAAAGGTCCAAATGGTCATCCTGGTTAATATTAGTATATCTTGTAATTCGAAGCCCACATAACATAAGTCGTTTATGTTAAACAACTACTCTTATTTCTTTTTCAGTTTTTATAATTATAATTTTTCTAGTGGATTTTTAAGAAAATCATACCAGCCAAAAGATGATGTTTTTTGGGTAGTAGTTCGACACTTCGATTTAGTTAATTAGATGATTGATTAAAAAGTTTGGGTTTGAGCCCAGCCCACATCTTTTTATCTATCATTTTATATGTGTCCATATTTCAATTATTATCCATGAGCTGGGGTTAGCAATTTGTTGTCACGTAGGTATTATCCAATCCAAAAAAGACACTTTACTTGATTATAAGTAAGGTGAGCCCACTTGAAAGATGTGTAGACCATTCGTAAGGTCTAGGTAAAGCAGAAGGTGAAATGACTAGATATGTAGGTGAACTATTAAATAAGTTGGTAAGAAGTTATAATAACTTTTTTTAATTGACACGTCATTCTTTATTAATCTCACTCATAAAAGCTTTTTTCAATATATTTGTATTTATAATTATTTTCTTCATAAAGTACACCTAAAATAATCTATTATAATGTAATAAAATGGAAAGAGGGATGAAAAGTACATTTGAGATGAGATTAAAATGAATATTTTATATAATAAGTTATCTTTGAATAGCTTGAAGAATGTCAAAAAAGCTTTTGTTTGCAATGGTAAAAGGCTTTTCAATGACTTTTTTACACAAAAAAGTCTTTCATCAAGCCATGGTTGGAGATGCTCTTAAGGTAGCTTGGTGAAATGAATAGATGAAGTAAGCTAGGTGAAATGGTTCGCCTAAGTGAAAAGAAAATTGGTGGGCTCGGTTTCTTTTGTTTTATTATTTGTTTTATTTTGATTTGGTTGTATTGTAAGATATAGTGGGATATAGTGACATATTAAATTTGAAGTTGAAAGGTTAAGGGAAAAAGAGAAGATGATGGTGATGAGAAGGTGATGCTGACGTGACAGGAAAAAGTGTAGGTGAAGAAGGTGAATGGTTAAGAATGGTTATGTGTTTTTAGGATCAAGTCCTGGGTTTATCCCATGGGTATGACAGGGTTAGAAGTAGAAAAGGGGTTTTCATAGGACTCCTGTTTTATAAAAATAAATAACATAACAAAAAAATACATACAGATAATAAATACAAAATAAAGTCAAAATAAAAAAATAAAAAACCTAGAAAAGGGGCTTCCATAGAACTCCTTACTCCAAAGATTAGGAGGGGACACCCTTCCAATGAGGTGGATGGCACATGGCACAAAAAGGTGTTTAGATAGATTTGTTGTAGGGACTAAAAGTGTTTAACTAGACAAAGTTATCAAGGATAAAGACTGAAGTCAAATGGTCAAAAGGGACTAATAGTACTAACTTGCATAGTTATCGAATCGTATATCGTGTGTCGAATCGTGTATCGTGTGTCGACTCGTTTTGTGATTTTTTAAATCGTGAATCGTATCGTGTTTCGTATCGTAAGAGACATAAAAATAAAATTATATAGGAAAATATATAATGTATGTGTAAAAATATACATATATTGAGATCTTATCATATTTATTAACAATACCAATTTTTGTTATTTAATTTTATTATAATATATATATTTTAAATACAAATTAAACATTTATTAATAATAAAGTTACTGTATTAAAGAGTAATTATGGAAAAAATAGTATAATCTTTTTTTGGACTATACCGTATCGGACCGTATCGTATCGTATCGAACCGAGTCAACACCTGGTCTGAGACACTAACCGAGACGTTACTTTTTCTTTGAGTTTTGATACGACTCGTACAAGACGTATCGTGTATCGTACGATACTAACAACTATGGTAACTTGCAGTTGAGTTGATTGAATGAAATTTATCGTTTTAAAAAAATAATAATAATCATGAATGCAATACCAATTTGAATACGAGAAAAATAATGAATTCAAAAAGTAATTTAATACATCTAAAAAATCACCAAAACTTACAAAACATTTACACAAAACAACATCAACTACAAAAGTATAGATTGTAAAAACGAACAAAAAGAAAACGTAACAAAATTTGTAGAAAGAATATTATATAACACATTTATATATGATTACTTGTTTCTTCATACTTATATTGATAAATTGATGCTTACTCCGACTTTTTTAATCAGCAAGCTGGTTTTGGCTCTGCCGGATCTGCCACCACCTCCACGGCGGCCTTTGTTACCTCAGTCTCAGCGGCTATCTCTTCTTTCTTCTCCTCCTCTACGGCCACCTCTTTATCTTTGGTGGTCGTTGTTTCCTTCTCTTCCACGACTATGAAGGTCGATACCTTCTCGAATACAAAGAAAATCGGTCCTTGAACTAGTGGTGGCCCAAACTTGGAACACGCTTCATGAACCGGTTTTGATCCCGGGAACTCTATATAGAATATGATCAAACCATGAATAACTAAACAACTATTTTAATATCAATTTGACTCTATCCTATTTGTCTAAAATTAGAATGCATATTTGCATGTACTTACCAATTTTGGAAAGTTCTTCAAGAAAGTTGGTAACTCCAGTAGAATTCTTCTTTAAGGAAGCAGCCTTTGGTCCCTTAACCAATTCCTGATAATTATTTACGTACATAATTAATCTTGTTAGTTCTAAGAACTATCAAGTGACGAGACACATGGAGACCAAGGTTGTTGACCATGACACACCCACAATATCTGTAAAATTATATATATTTTAGTACTAATTTTATGTATTAGTTTAGTTGAAAATGAATTTGCCCACCAACAAAACATTTCAACCCTTAGAAATAAATTCTTAGCTACGTCATTTTCGAATTACCTTAATTTCAGCAGCAGAAGCTTCATAAATTTCAATTACTTTAGTTTGTAGTTCACTTTTCTTCTCTTCAAATTCTTTGGTGTATTCTTCCTGCATGGTAATGCATATAATATCATTATGAATATAGTAATTAAGTTAAAGTGGAACTAAGAACCGAAAAACAGTTAATTAGTGTTAATAATCACAATTATGGTTATAATTTGTTTGGAGACTAACCTTGGAATCATCAAATGACTTGCAAGCTTCAGCTGCAGCGATCTTCTTGGGGTTCTTCTCGAAAATCTTCTTGAACTTTGGTACGACTGTGGACTTCCAGTAACCCATCTTTTGATTCGATTCGATTTGACTCGAAACTCGACCTACAAAGACAAATTAATCTTGAGTTCTAACTCAATATATGTATATATGCATGTATAGTACTCTTTGGTTTAGAAAGAAAAAGAATGATATACAGACTTACCTTAATTAGAAATATAAACTATGCAAAGGGATGTGTGTTTTAAGTGTAGATGAAAAACAAATGAAGTGACTAAGTGTGTTATAAGGGCTTTCTTTACAAACATATGTTGTATTTTAATATTCTTCCCTTTCTGTCCCCAGCCTAGCCTTCATATTACAATTCATTTTTTAATTTCATAATAGTCTTTTTTAAATAAATCCTATCATCATGAATTTGTTTAAACAAAACATGCAATGGTTTATTAGAGGTGACCAAAATGTAACAACTATTTTTAAGTTGTAATTAGTTAAAAACCAACCATCTAATGATAAACTGATATTTGAACGGCCAGGACCCTTGAAACTTTAAGGTCTTGGTTCTGAACCGGGTGTAATCAAAATGTTTCTTAGGGTGGAGATCAGAGGCGGTACCAGAAAAAAATTCCAAAGGGGGCAAAATAAAAAAATCCGTGAAAAATAAATATAAAGGGGGTCAAAATGTTAAAAACCTATAGAAAAATTCTAAAAATCGATGAAAAATTTAAAAATACATGACAAAATCTAAATTTTGAGGGGCCCCATGTGGTACCGCCACTGGTGGAGATCGAAGTTTTCTTGAAAATAAACAGGTTTTTTCTGGAAATTATAGATGAGTATATGAAGAGACAAACCATCTAATGATAAACTGATATTTGAACGGCCAGGACCCTTGAAACTTTAAGGTCTTAGATTCGAACCAAAATGTTCCTCAGGGTGGAGATCGAAGTTTTCTTGGAAATGAGCATGTTTTTTTTTGGAACTGTAGATGTAGATGAGTATATGAAGAGACAATGCATGTTGTTAAGCCCAAACATACCGTTAAAAGCAAAAAATGTTACTCCCTCCGTCCCACTAGAAGTGTCACATTTTGAATATTCAAAGTCTTTTGTTATTTAACTTTGACCTTAAATATATTTTTTTTTGTTATGTAATTGTTGATGAAATTTATACCAAATGAAAATATATCTAAAACTCAATCAATTCATATGACTTTCATCCACTATTATATAACATAAACAAAAATAATTAAAGTCAACGTTAATAAATAAAGACTTTGAATATTTAAAACAAGACACTTTTAATAGGACGGAGGGAGTAGTTAAAGTCCCAACATTTTAATTACGAGTAGTATATTTAAGTACCATACCATCAAAAATCTTAATTGTATAACTATCATTAGCTTAGGACTACTTTACTAACAAAAAGAATAAATATCATAAAATAACTAGCTTAACATTACATACATAAATACATTTGTTTATTTAGGAACATTCAAAAAGTTAACAAAAATAAGTATATATGAAAATGCCAGCACACTTGCAATGGAAATATTTTTAGTGGAGACAGAAGAGTATAATAGATATCGGTTTGAATAGATTTTGGTTGGCATTGAATGATTGATAGATTGAAAGAAGAATTGAGGAATTAAATTAGTAAGTTAGCTAGGGGGAGTGGTAGGGGGCTTTCACACAGCTGGAAGGGGACCCAATGGTGACCTGTGAAGCCAACATTATATGAAACAGTGATCAAGAAAGCTTGTCTCCCCAACGTGGGTTAGCTGGGATGGGGTTTTCATCTCCCCGGCCCGCCGTCAATTTCTTCATTCATATTCTTTCATTCATTCATATTTAAAACATAAGAAAACTAGCATTCTTATATAGGTTTTCTAAACGAAGCCTTTAGCGTTGTGGTTAAGGTACATTAAATAGTTGTATGCTTACTATAAAATTCAGGGGTGAGCTTTTAATACGGAAGGTACAATTTTTTTTTAGGCACGTTAAGTGTAGCCCTTACCCCTTAGGGCTGCATTTAACATTTTCCTTCTTATATTAATCAAGATTCAAGACTTGTTGCTTCCATAATGAATGTTGTTAGATACATACTATAGAATTGTCGCGCGATAAGAGATAAATCGTGTACCATTGCGATTAAAAGGACATAAAATTTCGAACGACTAGCCTCTATCTTTTATGTTGTGCGACTTTAACACGTACATACTAGACTACCATTACGCGAACACATATCTTGTATCTTAGATGCAACGAAATTTTACATAATTTCTACACAAATTTTGATATCGTCTAGTCAAAAGTAATCATCCAAACTTGCATACGAAGTTTCACACTTTCATTACGATATGTACTATCTATTGTAGTGTGCTTGTTATTGCTTGATTTTCTTGATTTATGACTATAATTAATGGGTTTTTGCTAAATGCAGCCCTTATGGCTGCAGTTAAGTTGCATAAAATAGTTGTACACTTACCATTTAGGGGGTAGACTTTTGATATGGAAGGTACAAGTTTTTTATACACGTTAAGTACAACCCTAAGGACTGAGTTTAGCATTTTCCATAATTAAATAACCTTGGAGCATTGAAGTTTGGTCATGTAAATCACATTGTGGATATCATGAGGCACATAATAAGGGTGGTCATCTTTAAAACTGAATGACTTAAATCTCACTCTCATTTGGGTCAATATTTTTACTTGGAAATGCTACAGAAGTTGGGATCGGATACATTAATTTTTGGCAATGCATATGAGCATACAAGTGGGGATACATTCTTGGCAAAACAGCTCATATGCATGTTTGAAAATTTTGGCGATACATATAGTTATGAATTTTTTAATTTTTTTAACATTATGTCGAGAATCGACTTTCAGGGAACACAGGACCATACAATTGACCAACACAACACAACACTCCGACCCGCTAAAGGTTTAGTAGTTGTTATTAGTATTCAGGGAAAAATTATCCCACAGATTTATTACTCCAGAAAGTCGAATCCAAAACATGTGAGAAAAACTAAAAATGCATCTCATGAGCTGACTTCATTTGCATATAGTTATGAATTTAAATCAACTATATATGTTCATTTTTCCTGAACAATATATATGGAACTCAGTTGAGTTACCCGGGTTTTTCTTTTTTTTTTTTTGAAAATGACAGAATTTCATAAATCTAACAAAACAAAGATTACAATCAGAATGTGTATACAAAGTAAAATTCTATATATCTACATAAAGTGAAATTTTTTCCAATCCTCCTAAGTCAAGGCAAGTCTTTTAGCATGATTCTTAATCCAAAGAAAACGCAAAGCTTTAATGTCTTGTACAATCTGGTGCACCGTTTGTACGTGATACCCAACCAAAAAAAGACGCCAACTTACACTACCAAACTGCGCGTGTAAATGCACAAGAAACAAACAAGTGCTCCGCGGTTTTTTCTCAGTCCCCACAAATGGGGCATTGGACTCACTAAACGTGAATGTGTGTGGCCCATAACAATTGGCAACCCACTGAATCTTGGGTTTACGCATACTGAATTTTCTAAACTAACATTGATTTCGAATTATTCGCCCTAATGCTTGTATGATGTTGGAAATGGTTGTTTGATGCTGGACTAATCGTTTAACATCTTAAATTTAAGTTTATAAAACAAATATCATACAATTTATCTAAAACTATATGCCAATAAGAAACAACATTAAAAAAAAATTGTTTTCGGTTTATGTCTCGTAACAAACTGTAAAGATTTCGACAACAAACCAAAACTTATATTGAATCTAAATTCAAGAACAACAAAGAACACTAAACCGATCTCAATCAGTCACTCAAACACTCAAAACTCACAAAATAGTTTACCCCCGATAATCGGTTGTAAACCTATTATCTAAATTGATAATAGTTCTATTACAATCATTAAATCGAATAAAAAACGAATAAATATTAGGAGAGAAAATACAGATGAAAAATAAGAGTATAAATGAATAGTTTCTCTCAAGAAACCCTAAACGGGTATAATGCCCATTATATAGCAGCCACATCTTCAAGTTACACTCTACTCCCCTCCTTTTCTTCTTTTGACACTTTTGGCACCAAACCTGCAAGAATAACAAAAAGCAAGAATGGTCCCTCAGGTTTATAAAGTTTCAGTTAAGGCTACAATTTAACATCCCCTCTTAGCCTTAACCTGAAACACATCATAGAGACCTAGTTTTGAAGCCAACTTATCATGTTGAATTTTATTCAACCCCTTGGTTAAAATGTCAGCTATTTGGTTAGCTGATTCAACCTTCTTAGTCTCAATGACACCTGCAATGACTTTGTCTCTCACAAAGTGGAGATCAATTTCAAGATGCTTAGTACCTTCATGAAACACAGGATTAGCTGCAATTTTAATTGCAGCTTGACTATCACAATGTATGGGAACTGGAAGCCATTTTCCCCATTTCAAATCATCAAGCAGTTTTAGAACCCAAATGACTTCAGAAGTGGCTGAAGCAAGAGCTCTATATTTTGCTTCAGCAGAAGATTTAGATAAGGTGAGCTGCTTCTTGCTTTTCCAAGATATAAGAGATCCATTCAAGAACAAACATTAACATGTAACAGATTTTCTAGTAACAACACACTTAGCCCAATCTGCATCAACATAGGTCTCAAGAGACAGATTTGGGCTTTTGGTAATATGGACACCCAATCCAGGTGACCCTTTCAAGTATCTCAATACCTTGAGGGCAATCTTAACATGAGATTTCAAAGGTTTATGCATAAACTGACTTAAACAGTGGACATAATAGGCAATATCTGGCCTAGTATGTGTACGGTAAATCAGTTTACCAATAAGCTTTTGATACTCAGACACATTGTCAATGGCAGTGTCCTTTTCACTGGCTTCAATGGTAATAACTAAATTCTGCTCAAGAGGAGTTGCAGAGGGTTTACAAGCAAGCAAACCAAATTCACTTAATAAGTCCATACAATACTTTCTTTGAGATAGACACAAACCATTTTCTGTTTTAATAACTTCAATTCCCAAAAAATATTTGAGAATTCCTAAATCTTTAATCATAAATTTGGATTTAAGAAACATCTTAAATTCATTAATTATATCAAGATTGTTACCAGTGACAATAATGTCATCAACATACACCAATAAGGCAATAAACACATTTCCTTCATTTTTTGTAAAAAGAGAGTAATCACTTTTACTTTGCACAAAATTGTTTTCAAGCAGGGCATGAGTAAGTTTGGCATTCCATTGCCTAGGTGCCTGTTTTAAACCATATAAGGACTTTTTTAGCTTACAAACCCTTTTGTCATCAGAATTAAAGTAACCTTCAGGCAAAGTCATGTAGACTGTTTCATCAAGTTCACCATATAGAAAAGCATTGTTAATGTCAAGTTGAAACAGAGGCCAGTCCATTTGGACAGCCAAGTTAATCATGCATCTAACAGTCACAATCTTAACCACAGGGGAGAAGGTTTCATCAAAGTCAATACCAGGCTTTTGACTATAGCCTTTGGCTACTAACCTAGCTTTATACCTCTCTATTTCCCCATTAGCCTTATATTTAATCTTGTACACCCATTTACAGCCTACAGGTTTCCTACCTTCAGGTAATTCAGTTATTTCCCAAGTATCATTATCATATAAAGCATTCATTTCAAGATTCATAGCTGCAATTATTCTTACAAGCCTGCCAATAATGAGCAGGTTCAACAGCCTTATTTAACTCAGAGATGAAAGCAAAACTATCACAATCAAGGTTTGCATAACTAACAAACCTTTCAATTCCAAATTTAACCTTAGAATCAATGACATAGTCATTATATTTATTAGGCATATAAGAAAACCTATCAGACCTTCTATTACCAATTTGAGAAGCATTTTGACTTTCAATTTCATCAACATTATAATCATTACCTTGATTACTACCCTCAGAATTGTTATTATTTTCCTCATGTGTTGCTGCCATCTCATGCACATTGGTACTCTCATTGGAATCTGGTAAGTTGTCATTAGACAACCCTCCTAGATCAATAGTTGGAGTGCCAGAATGTCTAGAGTTGCTGCCATCACTATTAGGATGAGTAGCAGGGTCATTTTCATCATAGGGTATATCAGGATCATCACACAAATTAAAGAACTCAATTTGATTTATTTCCTGATCATTATTATTACTATTATTATTATTATTATTTATTATTAAAAGCAGACTGATATTTTATTTTGAAAGGAAACACCTTCTCAAAGAACTTAACATCCCTTGAGAAAATGAACTGTTTCTTATCAAGGCTAAACAATTTATAACCCTTCTTATAACTAGCATAACCAACAAACACACACCTCTCTGCTCTACTACTAAACTTGTCATGATTAACAAGAATAGTAGCAAAGCAAAGACATCCAAATATTCTAAGATGAGACAGAGAAGGTTCTTTTCCAAATATCATATAATAAGGAGATTTTCCATGCAACACAGAAGATGGTAATCTGTTAATCAAAAAACAGGCAGTTAAAACACATTCAGACCACAAATACAGGGGTAATCCCCTCCCCTGGAATAGAAGAGCTCTAGCAATGTTAAGCAAATGCCTATGCTTTCTCTCAACAATTCCATTTTGTTGAGGAGTATAGGCAACAGAAGTTTGATGAATAATGCCTTTATTTTCACAAAACATGGTAAAGTTTCTATTACAAAACTCAGTCCCATTATCACTTCTAAAGGTCTTAACCTTTTTTCCAAACTGATTTAAGATCAGATTATAAAAAACAACCACACAATCATAAACTTCAGTTTTAGATTTAAGTAAATAAACCTAAACAGCCCTAGAGTAATCATCAACAATAGTCAAAAAATATTTGTGACCTTCTAAACTTGGAACCTTATATGGACCCCAAACATCAAGGTGAACAAGTTCACCAAGCTGAATGGACTTGTGATCACTCAAGGGAAATGGTTCTCTAACTTGTTTAGCTTTTGACAAATTTCACAAAATTCAGTTTCTTTTGAAAAATTAAAGTCACCTTTTCTGTTTAAAACAGTTAAGACTTGGTCTGAAGGATGACCAAGTCTGTTATGCCACATTTGCTTAACAGAGCATGGAGTAATTTGACATTTGTTAATACCTTGATCAAAGTAGTACAGACCATCAACCTGCCTACCAACCCCCAGAATTTTCACATCCCTCAAATCCTGAGGTAACACATAACATTCATTCTCATTAAAAGCAACAATGCATTTGTTATCTCTTGCCATTTTATGAACAGAAATTAAACTAACACAATACTCAGGAACAACAAGAACATCATACAGAATTATGTCTTTTGATAAAAACATGTTACCAACTTTAGTAATAAAAGCTTCAGTCCCATTAGGATGAGACACTCTTATTTTCAAATAAGATATATCAATCACATCAACAAGATATTTATCAGTATAAGTAAGGTGTTGATTTGCCCCTGAATCACAAATTAACCCTAATTTCTCTAGAGCAGCCTTAATTTTAGAATTAAAACAAACAAACTTATGGAAATTTTGATTAAAAAAGTTGTTGTTGTTAAACAATCTTATACCTACCATATTTACTTTGACATTTTGACTAGGAGCACCAACAGAGTTTTCTTTAATCAAGGAAATAAGCTGAGAAATCTGTTCATCAGAGAAAGAAGCAGAAGTGCTGGAACCAACAGTGTTATTATTGTTCACAAACCTTTTGTTAAAATTTTGAGAATTCTGAAATCCAATAGTTTTCTTTTTTTCCAAAATCAGGTGGATATCCAATGATTTGGTAACACTTTTCAATGGTATGACCATTGTAACCACATTTTTCACAAACAACAGAAAGTCCACTAGAGTTCCTCTTAAAAACAGAATTTTTGTTACCAAACTTGGAATTATTTCCATTAGGCACATTCCTTTGAAAACCAGTTTTGTTACCCACATTAGAATGAAACACAGAGGAAGAAACTTTTTGAGCATTACCAGAATTAGCACTAGATATCATTCTATGTGACTCTTCTCCAGAAATAATAGCATAAGCATGTCTAACATCAGGTAAAGGGTCCTTAGATAAAATATTACTTCTAACTTGCATATAAACATCATCTAGTCCCATTAAGAATTGCATTAATTTTAGCAACTGATTATGCATCTTAAAGTCCTCAGCAGCATGACAAGTACATTTAGGCAATTTAATCAAAGCATCAAACTGTTTCCACAGTGCATTCAGTTTGTGGTAATAATCAGCAATAGTAGAACCATTTTGACAAAGAGAATTAATCTTGTGATGCAAATTAAAAGTAACAGAGCCATCAACTTTATCATAAGTTTCCTTCAATTCAGCCCAGACATGAGAAGCCCCTTTAGAAAAAAATTGACCAACATATAATTCTTCAAAAATAGAATTCAGAATCCACCCTAACACAACATCATTGACTCTATCCCATTGTCTTCCTAAGACTTCATCTCTATTGGACCTTCTACAAGTTCCATCAATAAATCCTATTTTGTTTTTACCCTCAAGAGCAAGAGTCATAGCACAAGACCAAATGTTGTAATTCTCAGTTCCTTTAAGTTTAACAGAAACAACAGTCAAAGAGGCAGAGTCATTGGGATGTAAGTGTAAAGGGTGACTTATATCAAGTTTACTAATCCTAGTAGCAGTTTCACTTCCATCAGAGTCATTATCAGTATCATATTCATAGTTATGCAAGTTATCATCATCCATGAAAGCAAGAAATTCAATTAATCACAGATAATAACACACAAAGACCAGAACAGTACTCAAAGCAAGATAACACAGCAATAAAGCACACAATAACTAAAGACAAGAAAAAAGAAATAAAAATATATATATATATTTTGAAAAATAATCTTATCTCCCAAACAATGCCAGGGACAGGATTTCTTGCCTCTCACGGAGGTAGGTCAAGTTTAACACTGCTGGTTTTATGAGAATAAGATGGAGAAAAGGTTTTTTTTGAAAAAAAGGAACACAGAAAGCAAAAAAGGATAGAGAAGGAAGGTACAAACAGTGCTATATGAAGGACCAGAGGAAGAACCCTACTAGTTTATTGATTCACTTAGTCAATAAACATAGCAGGATCAGAAAAGGATGATTAATCTGCAGCAAAACCACCAGGAAGCAAGGTTTATTTATTGATTCACTTAGTCAATAAAATAAACCTCTCAAGTTATCCCAACTTGAGAGGTCAAGTTGGGACATCCTCAACCATTGGATTAATATAAAGGGTCAAGATTCAAACTTGATTGTTAAATCTTGACCCTTGATTTTAATCCGATGGTTGAAGATGTCCCAACTTGACCTCTCAAGTTGAAACAACTTGAGAGGATCCTTATCCATAAATAAACCCAATAAGTCTTTGAATCGGATCTAACAGACCCAAACCCTAATTTTTCTCAAAAAATTAGGTCTTCAATGAACAACCAGATCTGGTTAATCAAACGGTGATTAGATAATCATACGCCGTTCAAACAACCCGATCTAAACAGAAAACCCCAAAATCGATCAACAAACCCTAAAGTTATTATTAGAGTTATTTTAATCCGATTAAATACGATTAAGTTTTTCGAAACCTGTCTCTGATACCATGTAAAGATTTCGACAACAAACCAAAACTTATATTGAATCTAAATTCAAGAACAACAAAGAACACTAAACCGATCTCAATCAGTCACTCAAACACTCAAAACTCACAAAATAGTTTACCCCCGATAATCGGTTGTAAACCTATTATCTAAATTGATAATAGTTCTATTACAATCATTAAATCGAATAAAAAACGAATAAATATTAGGAGAGAAAATACAGATGAAAAATAAGAGTATAAATGAACAGTTTCTCTCAAGAAACCCTAAACGGGTATAATGCCCATTATATAGCAGCCACATCTTCAAGTTACACTCTACTCCCCTCCTTTTCTTCTTTTGACACTTTTGGCACCAAACCTGCAAGAATAACAAAAAGCAAGAATGGTCCCTCAGGTTTATAAAGTTTCAGTTAAGGCTACAATTTAACATCCCCTCTTAGCCTTAACCTGAAACACATCATAGAGACCTAGTTTTGAAGCCAACTTATCATGTTGAATTTTATTCAACCCCTTGGTTAAAATGTCAGCTATTTGGTTAGCTGATTCAACCTTCTTAGTCTCAATGACACCTGCAATGACTTTGTCTCTCACAAAGTGGAGATCAATTTCAAGATGCTTAGTACCTTCATGAAACACAGGATTAGCTGCAATTTTAATTGCAGCTTGACTATCACAATGTATGGGAACTGGAAGCCATTTTCCCCATTTCAAATCATCAAGCAGTTTTAGAACCCAAATGACTTCAGAAGTGGCTGAAGCAAGAGCTCTATATTTTGCTTCAGCAGAAGATTTAGATAAGGTGAGCTGCTTCTTGCTTTTCCAAGATATAAGAGATCCATTCAAGAACAAACATTAACATGTAACAGATTTTCTAGTAACAACACACTTAGCCCAATCTGCATCAACATAGGTCTCAAGAGACAGATTTGGGCTTTTGGTAATATGGACACCCAATCCAGGTGACCCTTTCAAGTATCTCAATACCTTGAGGGCAATCTTAACATGAGATTTCAAAGGTTTATGCATAAACTGACTTAAACAGTGGACATAATAGGCAATATCTGGCCTAGTATGTGTACGGTAAATCAGTTTACCAATAAGCTTTTGATACTCAGACACATTGTCAATGGCAGTGTCCTTTTCACTGGCTTCAATGGTAATAACTAAATTCTGCTCAAGAGGAGTTGCAGAGGGTTTACAAGCAAGCAAACCAAATTCACTTAATAAGTCCATACAATACTTTCTTTGAGATAGACACAAACCATTTTCTGTTTTAATAACTTCAATTCCCAAAAAATATTTGAGAATTCCTAAATCTTTAATCATAAATTTGGATTTAAGAAACATCTTAAATTCATTAATTATATCAAGATTGTTACCAGTGACAATAATGTCATCAACATACACCAATAAGGCAATAAACACATTTCCTTCATTTTTTGTAAAAAGAGAGTAATCACTTTTACTTTGCACAAAATTGTTTTCAAGCAGGGCATGAGTAAGTTTGGCATTCCATTGCCTAGGTGCCTGTTTTAAACCATATAAGGACTTTTTTAGCTTACAAACCCTTTTGTCATCAGAATTAAAGTAACCTTCAGGCAAAGTCATGTAGACTGTTTCATCAAGTTCACCATATAGAAAAGCATTGTTAATGTCAAGTTGAAACAGAGGCCAGTCCATTTGGACAGCCAAGTTAATCATGCATCTAACAGTCACAATCTTAACCACAGGGGAGAAGGTTTCATCAAAGTCAATACCAGGCTTTTGACTATAGCCTTTGGCTACTAACCTAGCTTTATACCTCTCTATTTCCCCATTAGCCTTATATTTAATCTTGTACACCCATTTACAGCCTACAGGTTTCCTACCTTCAGGTAATTCAGTTATTTCCCAAGTATCATTATCATATAAAGCATTCATTTCAAGATTCATAGCTGCAATTATTCTTACAAGCCTGCCAATAATGAGCAGGTTCAACAGCCTTATTTAACTCAGAGATGAAAGCAAAACTATCACAATCAAGGTTTGCATAACTAACAAACCTTTCAATTCCAAATTTAACCTTAGAATCAATGACATAGTCATTATATTTATTAGGCATATAAGAAAACCTATCAGACCTTCTATTACCAATTTGAGAAGCATTTTGACTTTCAATTTCATCAACATTATAATCATTACCTTGATTACTACCCTCAGAATTGTTATTATTTTCCTCATGTGTTGCTGCCATCTCATGCACATTGGTACTCTCATTGGAATCTGGTAAGTTGTCATTAGACAACCCTCCTAGATCAATAGTTGGAGTGCCAGAATGTCTAGAGTTGCTGCCATCACTATTAGGATGAGTAGCAGGGTCATTTTCATCATAGGGTATATCAGGATCATCACACAAATTAAAGAACTCAATTTGATTTATTTCCTGATCATTATTATTACTATTATTATTATTATTATTTATTATTAAAAGCAGACTGATATTTTATTTTGAAAGGAAACACCTTCTCAAAGAACTTAACATCCCTTGAGAAAATGAACTGTTTCTTATCAAGGCTAAACAATTTATAACCCTTCTTATAACTAGCATAACCAACAAACACACACCTCTCTGCTCTACTACTAAACTTGTCATGATTAACAAGAATAGTAGCAAAGCAAAGACATCCAAATATTCTAAGATGAGACAGAGAAGGTTCTTTTCCAAATATCATATAATAAGGAGATTTTCCATGCAACACAGAAGATGGTAATCTGTTAATCAAAAAACAGGCAGTTAAAACACATTCAGACCACAAATACAGGGGTAATCCCCTCCCCTGGAATAGAAGAGCTCTAGCAATGTTAAGCAAATGCCTATGCTTTCTCTCAACAATTCCATTTTGTTGAGGAGTATAGGCAACAGAAGTTTGATGAATAATGCCTTTATTTTCACAAAACATGGTAAAGTTTCTATTACAAAACTCAGTCCCATTATCACTTCTAAAGGTCTTAACCTTTTTTCCAAACTGATTTAAGATCAGATTATAAAAAACAACCACACAATCATAAACTTCAGTTTTAGATTTAAGTAAATAAACCTAAACAGCCCTAGAGTAATCATCAACAATAGTCAAAAAATATTTGTGACCTTCTAAACTTGGAACCTTATATGGACCCCAAACATCAAGGTGAACAAGTTCACCAAGCTGAATGGACTTGTGATCACTCAAGGGAAATGGTTCTCTAACTTGTTTAGCTTTTGACAAATTTCACAAAATTCAGTTTCTTTTGAAAAATTAAAGTCACCTTTTCTGTTTAAAACAGTTAAGACTTGGTCTGAAGGATGACCAAGTCTGTTATGCCACATTTGCTTAACAGAGCATGGAGTAATTTGACATTTGTTAATACCTTGATCAAAGTAGTACAGACCATCAACCTGCCTACCAACCCCCAGAATTTTCACATCCCTCAAATCCTGAGGTAACACATAACATTCATTCTCATTAAAAGCAACAATGCATTTGTTATCTCTTGCCATTTTATGAACAGAAATTAAACTAACACAATACTCAGGAACAACAAGAACATCATACAGAATTATGTCTTTTGATAAAAACATGTTACCAACTTTAGTAATAAAAGCTTCAGTCCCATTAGGATGAGACACTCTTATTTTCAAATAAGATATATCAATCACATCAACAAGATATTTATCAGTATAAGTAAGGTGTTGATTTGCCCCTGAATCACAAATTAACCCTAATTTCTCTAGAGCAGCCTTAATTTTAGAATTAAAACAAACAAACTTATGGAAATTTTGATTAAAAAAGTTGTTGTTGTTAAACAATCTTATACCTACCATATTTACTTTGACATTTTGACTAGGAGCACCAACAGAGTTTTCTTTAATCAAGGAAATAAGCTGAGAAATCTGTTCATCAGAGAAAGAAGCAGAAGTGCTGGAACCAACAGTGTTATTATTGTTCACAAACCTTTTGTTAAAATTTTGAGAATTCTGAAATCCAATAGTTTTCTTTTTTTCCAAAATCAGGTGGATATCCAATGATTTGGTAACACTTTTCAATGGTATGACCATTGTAACCACATTTTTCACAAACAACAGAAAGTCCACTAGAGTTCCTCTTAAAAACAGAATTTTTGTTACCAAACTTGGAATTATTTCCATTAGGCACATTCCTTTGAAAACCAGTTTTGTTACCAAACTTGGAATTATTTCCATTAGGCACATTCCTTTGAAAACCAGTTTTGTTACCCACATTAGAATGAAACACAGAGGAAGAAACTTTTTGAGCATTACCAGAATTAGCACTAGATATCATTCTATGTGACTCTTCTCCAGAAATAATAGCATAAGCATGTCTAACATCAGGTAAAGGGTCCTTAGATAAAATATTACTTCTAACTTGCATATAAACATCATCTAGTCCCATTAAGAATTGCATTAATTTTAGCAACTGATTATGCATCTTAAAGTCCTCAGCAGCATGACAAGTACATTTAGGCAATTTAATCAAAGCATCAAACTGTTTCCACAGTGCATTCAGTTTGTGGTAATAATCAGCAATAGTAGAACCATTTTGACAAAGAGAATTAATCTTGTGATGCAAATTAAAAGTAACAGAGCCATCAACTTTATCATAAGTTTCCTTCAATTCAGCCCAGACATGAGAAGCCCCTTTAGAAAAAAATTGACCAACATATAATTCTTCAAAAATAGAATTCAGAATCCACCCTAACACAACATCATTGACTCTATCCCATTGTCTTCCTAAGACTTCATCTCTATTGGACCTTCTACAAGTTCCATCAATAAATCCTATTTTGTTTTTACCCTCAAGAGCAAGAGTCATAGCACAAGACCAAATGTTGTAATTCTCAGTTCCTTTAAGTTTAACAGAAACAACAGTCAAAGAGGCAGAGTCATTGGGATGTAAGTGTAAAGGGTGACTTATATCAAGTTTACTAATCCTAGTAGCAGTTTCACTTCCATCAGAGTCATTATCAGTATCATATTCATAGTTATGCAAGTTATCATCATCCATGAAAGCAAGAAATTCAATTAATCACAGATAATAACACACAAAGACCAGAACAGTACTCAAAGCAAGATAACACAGCAATAAAGCACACAATAACTAAAGACAAGAAAAAAGAAATAAAAAAATATATATATATTTTGAAAAATAATCTTATCTCCCAAACAATGCCAGGGACAGGATTTCTTGCCTCTCACGGAGGTAGGTCAAGTTTAACACTGCTGGTTTTATGAGAATAAGATGGAGAAAAGGTTTTTTTTGAAAAAAAGGAACACAGAAAGCAAAAAAGGATAGAGAAGGAAGGTACAAACAGTGCTATATGAAGGACCAGAGGAAGAACCCTACTAGTTTATTGATTCACTTAGTCAATAAACATAGCAGGATCAGAAAAGGATGATTAATCTGCAGCAAAACCACCAGGAAGCAAGGTTTATTTATTGATTCACTTAGTCAATAAAATAAACCCAATAAGTCTTTGAATCGGATCTAACAGACCCAAACCCTAATTTTTCTCAAAAAATTAGGTCTTCAATGAACAACCAGATCTGGTTAATCAAACGGTGATTAGATAATCATACGCCGTTCAAACAACCCGATCTAAACAGAAAACCCCAAAATCGATCAACAAACCCTAAAGTTATTATTAGAGTTATTTTAATCCGATTAAATACGATTAAGTTTTTCGAAACCTGTCTCTGATACCATGTAAAGATTTCGACAACAAACCAAAACTTATATTGAATCTAAATTCAAGAACAACAAAGAACACTAAACCGATCTCAATCAGTCACTCAAACACTCAAAACTCACAAAATAGTTTACCCCCGATAATCGGTTGTAAACCTATTATCTAAATTGATAATAGTTCTATTACAATCATTAAATCGAATAAAAAACGAATAAATATTAGGAGAGAAAATACAGATGAAAAATAAGAGTATAAATGAACAGTTTCTCTCAAGAAACCCTAAACGGGTATAATGCCCATTATATAGCAGCCACATCTTCAAGTTACACTCTACTCCCCTCCTTTTCTTCTTTTGACACTTTTGGCACCAAACCTGCAAGAATAACAAAAAGCAAGAATGGTCCCTCAGGTTTATAAAGTTTCAGTTAAGGCTACAATTTAACACAAACATATCAACAGGTAATATATTAATTAAAATACATAATGAAGTTTTAATTCCCTGCGTCTAATGATTGAACAAGAGAATCGTAGTTCCAAACTTACTTTTGCCACCCTTCAATCGAGCATTCTTTTTTTACCAATTCAAAGGTGGAATTTGAGAAGGTGGATCACAGTATACGGCCCATTACGTTTTTAAACCCATCATATATACCTATCCTAAAGATGTAGGCCGAAAAAGATACTTGACACAGGCCCAACACAAAAAAAATAAAATGAGGAATCTCATTTTGAATTTGAGGTTGCGAATATTATTATTTTTCTAGTTCTTTTTTAATAATCATGAGTGTCCTATCGTTTATTTCCAAAGAGTTCAATTTGGGATCATTTCAAGTGTTATGGATAAAATCAGAACTCGTTTGTGAGTAATTTTAAAGGTTCGAGATCAACTACAGCTTGAGTCGTTTATAAAATATTTATTTTTTGTAACTATTTTAATTTTGTATGTCATTAGATTTTACACTAATCTAATTATTTACAAAAAAATTTATCTTCGGTAATATTATTATAATATAAAATATTTACTAGATAACTTATATAACTATATTAGATCATGTTATCTCTATTTCCACTTCTTTATAAAAATTCTGGCTCTTCTCATTTTAGAATGGATAATGATAAATAGACCTAATTGATATGCCTAAACATATACCTAATGATAAGATAATGACATATTGCATGATGAGTGGTAAAGATTAAAAGGGAGAAAACACATGATACATGTGTCAAATATCTAATCTATTAGACATATCTTTAGGTATATATTTTAGGCATATCAATCATTTTCCTTTTAGAATTAGTTACAAGAAAGTTACATTAGAAATGACTCAATTGTTCTTAATGAGCGTCATTTAATGGAAAGAGTTATTATAAATTACCCAATTTGCCATTGATGAACTAATTTACACCCTAAACCCTTATCTTATTAATTTACACTCTAAACCCTTATTTTCTAAAATATTTCAACCTACAACACTTGACATTGTCACCACCACGAATAGTCACCGCCATCAACACCCGTCGCCCTCACTACCAAAGCTTCGTCACCATACCACCACCACATTGCACGGGTACCGTGCAGTGTTAGTATGTATTAAATAAAATGCTTTCATTTGGAAGGGTTTATTTAACAAAATGCTTGTTTAAACACGTAAGTGTAATCAAGTTATGTTTTCAAAGATCTATTATTAAACGATTTCCAAGTTATACTCGAGCTTGACTCGGTTGAAACTTTTAGTGAGTTGAACTCGAGTAGATTATAAGTAGCCTGACTCTTACACCCTGATAGCTAGTGAATGTGATAAGAGCCGTGAGACTTACAATATTAAATTTTGACTTCCTAATATGTTATCGGAGAAGCTCCTATTGATACCACATTTTTAAAAGTTTTTTAAAATTTCACAGAATTCTGGTAACATACGTAATACGTTACTATCGATTTCGGTCTAACTTGGTTAAGGGTAAGAAATAAACACAACTACACTGGCTGCCACCATGGTCCGTTGCCGCATTGGGCGAGAGATAAAAGTTGGGAATTTAGAAAAAGAAAGAACGTTTCACACAATGTACAAAAAAATCTTGAAATCTAAAAACACTTCGAAAAAAACTTCTAATTAAAAAAAGTACATTTTTAGGTAGGAATATATAAGAGTCAATCACCTTGTACGTGCAAACAAGTAACCCGACTGACTTTTATTTCATAATAATATTGTTGACAAGTGAAAGACATGGGCATCACTACTAGCTAATCTATCATTCTTTGTATATATAGGAAAAATAACCTCAAAATTTGTAGTATATCATTCATCACTTGTAAGCTAGCTAAGTTTATCATTCTTTTAGGATATATTTAGAGTTTATATGAATGTGATCATTGAGAGCTCAAACATAGAAAAGCAAGTTTCAATTGATCCAATATCAATGAGAGAAACCATCCAACAATCAAGGTCAAGTCCCATAGTTAAACCATTGCCAATGTTACCTACAACCTACAAGTTTCTTAGCAACTCCCTTCCTAGTTCACCCCGTATTGGCGGTTCTTTCAAGACCAAAGACGATATTCAAAACCATACGCTGCACCACAACGCCTCTCTAGCTCGTTCTCCTCTCACGTGTGTTTCCAATGCCCGTCTTCAAAAAAGCAAATCGGGTGGTGAAAATAGATCATACGTACCCTATGGAGGTTCAGATCTTTGGGCTAATCTTAATAACACAAGTGAAGATAAATCTTCTAAGAATCATGGTAATGGTAACATTAATAATGGTCGAACAATGATGTCGAACAAAATTAGAAAACCTAATGAAATGGACTTCAAATGTGGAGCTCTTTGTTTGTTCTTGCCAGGATTTGGCAAGGCTAAACCGGTGAGAGCAAGAAGAGTGGAAGAAAAAGAAGTTATAAGAAATGTGATTTCACAAAGAGTTTCACTTGAGAAATTCGAGTGTGGATCGTGGACATCGTCTGCTATTCATAGTGATGATGATCATACGTCTACTCTCTACTTTGATCTTCCATTAGAGTTGATACGAACGAGTGTAAGTGACAATGCTTTACCAATGAATTCGGCATTTGTGTTCAACAAGGGGAGTAGTGTGAAAGGAGTTCTCAAGACAAAAACCGGACCAGTTGAAAGGAAATCACAAGAGGGTCGTCATGTTCGGTTTTCCACTTCTTCTCCCACCACACAACCAACATCTCCCATCACACCTAGATTGCGGAAGGCCCGTGATGATTTCAATGCCTTTTTGGAAGCTCAAAGTGCGTAGAATTGAAGTGTAAAATGAGGCCTATAAATTTTTCCATGATTTTGTTCCGTTGAGTGTGTAACGTTGTACGAATTAATAACATGTACCTGATTATGCCATCGTAGAGTTGTTAAAAACAAACAAACAAACATTGCTACAACATTATATATGTGCCAGATCATGCTTCATACTTGTAATTGTAATATCTTATGCAAGCAAGTGTTATTCAAGCTGCATCAACAGTATATTAGCATTCAGTCCAAGTCGAAGAGGAGGATTGAAGATAGAAGACCAAGATGTTAGTGGAAGACAGCTTGGGATTAGCAGTCAGCTTGGAAACACTTTGGCAGATTGGTGCCTTGACAAACAGCCCAATCTGTGTCTGACAATCAAGTGAAGATAACAACCTGGATTGAAGATAAGGACAAATGACGTGACTAGGAAGATTCCTAGGATCCAGGTTGGTGGTTGTTTTACATATGCGTGTCCATACTCCTATTGGTAGATGAAGAATGTGCGTCAGTACGTGGGGGACCACAAGTACCATGAAAGGCACGATTGATTATTCCTTCATCAACCACTGATTGAAGAACACGTAGCTGCAACGGACACCAAATGAATGAGCGCTTGTGCCTATAAAAGCCTCATTCATGGATTGCATATGTGTGGCATTTCCCGAGAATCATTCTTCACACAAGTTTCTCTGCTCTTACACACAGCTTAGTCTGTACGAGATCAGCTTGGGCTGATTCTCTTGAGCTGAAACTTATTGATTGTTGTTTGTCATTTCATAGGGTTGTTTAGATATCTATAGGCTATCTTTATTCCGCAACAACCCTGTAATTCTTTGTATAGATTATTTCTTAATAAAGGATTACATTTGAAAATAACAATCTGTGTTCAAAAATGTTTTTAATTCTTTACTGCTTTACTGTTTTAATGATTCCTGCTCTTTACTTACTTGCTTAATATTCATAAACTGAATCTTAAAACGTTTTGTGTTAAAAGTTTGTAAAGATTGGGAAAAGTTGTATTCACCCCCCTCTACAACTGTTCTGTGTTCAATATACTTTGGTATATTGATACACCGTGGGACGTATCAATTGGTATCAGAGCGGTGGTTGAGAATTAACTTGACTTGATCCTTTCATATTTTCATTTATAGTAAAGCATTATGTCATCATATATAGATAATGGTTCTTCAACCCGACCACCCATGTTTGACAAAGATGATTTCAGTGGGTGGAAAGGTAGAATGTCTTTGTTCCTTGAATCCATCGATAACAATATGCCTGACATCCTTGTGGATGGTCCTTATGTTCCTACACAAACCATTGTGGTATAAGCTGTGGTCAGGGAAGGTCAACCAACCATTCCTGCCACAGTCAAATCTATTGTTAAGGACAAGGCAGATTGGGGGGATGAGGATAGGAGGTTGGCAAACTTGGATGTGAAGGCTAGAAATTTCATTGTCCAAGCTGTGCCCAAAGACCTTTACCATTCAATTAAAATGTGTTCAACAGCAAAGAAAATGTGGGGTACTTTGACTGTTATGTTTGAGGGTTGCTCTACCTCCATGGAATCCACAATTACTACATTGACCAGGAGGTATGAGAGATGTTTCTCTTTGAGAAATGAATCCTTGACTGACACTCATACCCGCTTTAATGCCTTGTTAAATGATTTAGCTGCTGTTGGAATTAATAAGAAAAATGAGGTTTTAAAAAGCAAATTTCTTGATTCATTACCACCTAAATGGAACAACTATATTTCTTCTGTTAAATTAAGTTCTGTTTATCATGATCTTGATCTCCCTGGACTTTTTGGTTTGCTTCATAACCAAGAATGTTCAGAGGCTGAAAAGTTAATTGCTATGGGTGATTCTTATAGTCAGCCTGCTGCTGCACTTGTTGCTTCTATGACTGAACACCCTAGTTCAATTAGTAATGAGTTCATTCCTTGTGTTAATGATGATATTCCTGTGATGTCAAATCCTAACTCTGTTTGTGCTGAATCTGAATGTGATGAATCTGATGGTGATGAACTAGCTAATGAAGTAGCTATGTTGGCTGAGAGGATCAGAAGGAGATCCTTTAATAAGTTTAAAGGAAAAGGAAGAGGTGGCCAAGCTGACAAGACCAAGAAGTAGAGGTGTCAAAATGGACCCATGCCATGAGAACTGGTTCACCGTGGGCATTAAAAATTTGTTTTTTTGGGTTATTCTGGGCCTTAAGAGTTTCCCATGCGGGTCATATTGGGTGATACAATAAAAATCTATGACTTGGAACGGGTAAGATTGGGCGAAAGGATGGGCGGGAAAAAAGATAAAAGACAGCTGGCGAAGGTTGAAAGCGTATGGGATTTATATTGAATTTTGAGGAAATTTCTTGAAGATAAACATCTCTCCATGCTCTTGAAATATTGGTGATAATTTATTACTGGATGTGCCACTTCTATTATTATTTATTATTAAATTTTTTTACTGAAATTATTTATTTATTATTATTACTTATTTTAATATTATCTTTTGTCAGGTTTTTAGACGTCAGAATCAATATAGGAAATATTATATATTAAAATAATAATATTATTTTATTATTATTTATATGATTCATAATAATATAATAAATTAATTTATTCATATCAACATTGAATCAATTGATTAATAGAAGTATATATAGAATAAAACGAAACAGAATCGCAAGAAAAAGATTGCAGGCAAACCCGACCCGGTAACCTATTGACCCGGATCCGTTCTGACCCGGACCCGTTATGACCCATTACCCAACCCGATCCGACCCACTCATTTTTCCACCTCTACCAAGAAGCCATTTGATATGTCCAAGGTCACTTGTTACAAGTGTGGCAAGACTGGACATATGGCTGGAGATTGCAGATCCAAAGAAACTGCTCAAGCTGTGCCAGCCAAAGGTGGAAGAGGTGAAAAATACTCTAAGCTCAAGACTAAGTACAAAGCCTTGAAAGCACAAGTAGCTGAGCTGACTGAGAAGGTGAACAAAAATGAGAAGAGTCTGGTAGCCAAAGACTGGCTGAAAGTGCCACATCATCTGATGATGAACTGTACAAAGATGCCAAGTGTTTCATGGCTAAAGAAGCTACTCAAAGATTTGCTGAAGATCTGGTGAAAAATACTCTAAGCTCAAGACTAAGTACAAAGCCTTGAAAGCACAAGTAGCTGAGCTGACTGAGAAGGTGAACAAAAATGAGAAGAGTCTGGTAGCCAAAGACTGGCTGAAAGTGCCACATCATCTGATGATGAACTGTACAAAGATGCCAAGTGTTTCATGGCTAAAGAAGCTACTCAAAGATTTGCTGAATATCTGGTGAAAATACAACAGCAATCAGAGTCAGCTCACCAGGCATCTACCAGTCAGACTGCCCCACCTGAGGTAACTTCTTTTTCCAATGTGTCTGATAATGAGAAGCTGTCCAGACTGAACAAACTTGGTGATGAGGTTTTACTGCAAAAAGAGTTGCTAAATGTGTAAATGAACAAATACCTCATCAGATCCAAGCTATCTTTGATGGTGATTATGATAGGGCCATAGCCATAGCTGAAGTATGTGCTATGGAGCCTTGTTATCAGCCTCCTTCACCACCCAAAGTCCAAACCAAAGAGACTATTTCTAAACCAATTAAGTTGGTTCAGAAATCTGGTATTGGGTTTAAAGATCCTGAAACCATTGGTCAGACCATTGCTGAAGCTGTGTCTGAAGCTGATCAGGTTGTTGAGTTAAAACCTGAGGAAAGTCTTGACTTGTCCAAGCTGACCATTACCCAATCTGTGTCAGATTCAAAGACTAAAACAAACAAGAATAGTTTAAAGAGAAATAAAAGAAAGGATAGAGATCACAGTGTTCCTAAAGAGAAAATTAAGCTTTTAAAGAGTAAGAAGTCTGGTTCTCTAGGAAATAAGTCACAAGCAAAATCTGAGTCTATTTCAAGTAACACCAAGTCTGACTCTGACAAGTTGATTTTAAAATATGTTGAGTCCAAAACTGATAAGGTGTCAATGAAAACCAATTTTCTTGAGAAGGTGTCTGATCCAAAAATTGTTGATCAAAGAAAATTGAGAGCTGAATGTAAGAAAGCTGGAATAGGCAAAGGTTTTGTTAAGAAGGAAACTTTGAATGTTGCAAGAAAGAACTTTGAATCTGGTAAAGGACAGACCAAGCAACAATGGGTTTCAAAATGTGATAAGAGTCTGTGTTTAGTTACCCAATCTGAGTCAGACCAGAAGGTCAACTCTGGTGAACCCATCCTTGGATGGGTTCCCAAAATGAACTAATCTCTAATCATAATTGCAGGGCAGTCATGACGATAATACATGGCACTTGGACAGTGGATGTTCCAAGCATATGACCGGATGTAAGTCCCTGCTATGTAGCTTTAGGATTCGCGCTGGTCCTAATGTTACTTTTGGAGATGATTCTCAAGGAAAGACTGAAGGTTTTGGTGTACTTTCAAATGGTCCTCTTACTTTCAGAAGAGTCTCATATGTTAATGGTTTGAAGCACAATCTGAGTCAGACCAGAAGGTCAACTCTGGTGAACCCATCCTTGGATGGGTTCCCAAAATGAACTAATCTCTAATCATAATTGCAGGGCAGTCATGACGATAATACATGGCACTTGGACAGTGGATGTTCCAAGCATATGACCGGATGTAAGTCCCTGCTATGTAGCTTTAGGATTCGCGCTGGTCCTAATGTTACTTTTGGAGATGATTCTCAAGGAAAGACTGAAGGTTTTGGTGTACTTTCAAATGGTCCTCTTACTTTCAGAAGAGTCTCATATGTTAATGGTTTGAAGCACAATCTGATCAGTGTGAGTCAGTTGTGTGATGCTGGTTATGAAGTGAGATTCAGGTCTGATAAGGGAATTGTTCTTGATTTATAAGGCAATGTGGTTCTTATTGCAAAGAGGGATGAGTCTTTGTATTCTTTTGACATGAGAAATCCAACTGTCACAAGAGAAGTCTGTTTCATGTCAAAGTCTCAAGATGAGCTGAATTGGTTGTGGCATAAAAGGCTGTCTCATATGAATTTCAAAGACATCAACAAGCTGTGTAAGAAAGAGTTGGTGTCTGGGCTTCCAGTGATCATTTATGAGAAGGACAAGCTGTGTGGTGTTTGTGAGAAAGGCAAGCAACATAAAGCTACTTTTAAGTCTAAAACATGCTCAACCATTGATAATTGTTTGGATCTGCTTCATATGGACTTATTTGGACCAATCAGTACTCCATCATTCACTGAAATGAGGTAATCCTTGGTAATTGTTGATGAGTATTCAAGATACACCTGGGTTTTCTTTCTAAGACACAAGAGTGAAGCTGCTGACAACATTATTCATTTCATCAAGCAAGCTGAAATTCTCTACAAAAGGCCTGTAAGGCAATTAAGGAGTGATAATGGTACTGAATTTAAGAATATCACTCTTAATTCATTCTGCAGTGAAAAGGGGATTTCACAAGTCTACTCAGCTGCCAGAACTCCTCAGCAAAATGGTGTTGCAGAAAGAAGAAACAGAACTCTCATTGAAGCTGCCAGATCCATGATGGCTCAAAACAATGTCAAGTCTCATTTATGGGCTGAAGCAGTACACACAGCTTGCTTTACCCAGAACAGATCCCTCATTGTAAAAAGACACCAGAAGACTGCATATGAACTTCTTAGGGGGAGAAAACCTAAGATTGGTTTCCTAAGAATGTTTGGAAGTCCTTGCTATATTCTGAATCAGAAAGACCATCTTGGAAAGTTTGATGAGAAATCAGATGAAGGTATCCTACTTGGATATGCAACAATGATGAAGGCCTACAGAGTGTACAACAAGAGAACTAAAACAATTGAGAACTCTGTAAATGTAAGCATTGATGAAGGTTGTTCTAAGCCAGATTGCTCTCCTCCTGAAGATGAAGACTTCAATTTTGAAGAACTGGCTGTACCTGAGAATGAGCCTCCAACAAATCCTCCAGTTTGAGCTAATAATGCTCAAACTCAGGGGGAGCAACTCATTGAAGAAAAAGAAGATGTTCCAATCTTTGAAGATGCACAAGCTGTTCCTGCTCCTACTGAAGAAATTGTTCAGAATCCATTTAATGACTCTCCAACTGGTTCAGACTCCTCCATTCCTGTCCAAGCTGATCAGCCTCTTCCATCAAGCTGATCCTGCTCCTACTGAAGAAATTGTTCAGAATCCATTTAATGACTCTCCAACTGGTTCAGACTCCTCCATTCCTGTCCAAGCTGACCAGCCTCTTCATCAAGCTGATCATGCTGAACCATCTAATCTGAATCAGAAAGACCATCTTGGAAAGTTTGATGAGAAATCAGATGAAGGTATCCTACTTGGATATGCAACAATGATGAAGGCCTACAGAGTGTACAACAAGAGAACTAAAACAATTGAGAACTCTGTAAATGTAAGCATTGATGAAGGTTGTTCTAAGCCAGATTGCTCTCCTCCTGAAGATGAAGACTTCAATTTTGAAGAACTGGCTGTACCTGAGAATGAGCCTCCAACAAATCCTCCAGTTTGAGCTAATAATGCTCAAACTCAGGGGGAGCAACTCATTGAAGAAAAAGAAGATGTTCCAATCTTTGAAGATGCACAAGCTGTTCCTGCTCCTACTGAAGAAATTGTTCAGAATCCATTTAATGACTCTCCAACTGGTTCAGACTCCTCCATTCCTGTCCAAGCTGATCAGCCTCTTCATCAAGCTGATCATGCTGAACCATCTAATCTGAATCAGTCCATTGTCCCAGTTACAAGATGGACAAAGAGTCATCCAATTAACCAAATCATTGGTGATCCACTCTCTGGTGTGAAAACAAGAAGAAAGGCAACAGGAAACTTTTGTATGTTTGTCAATTTTGTGAGCAAGATGGAACCAACTAAGGTTGATGAAGCTCTGGAAGATCCTTCTTGGGTAAATGCAATGCAAGATGAGCTAACACAGTTTGAAAGAAATAAGGTTTGGGAACTTGTTCCAAGACCTCATCACAAGACTGTGATTGGAACCAAGTGGGTCTACAGAAATAAAATGGATGAAAGGGGAGTTGTGACCAGAAACAAAGCAAGATTGGTAGCTCTTGGTTACAGACAAGAGGATGGAATTGATTATGATGAGACTTTTTCACCAGTGAGGCAATTAGAATGTTCTTGGCCTTCTCTGCTCATAAGGGTTTCAAAGTCTATCAAATGGATGTGAAGAATGCATTTCTTAATGGAAAATTAGAAGAAGAAGTCTATGTTGAAAAGCCTCTTGGTTTTGAAAATTCAAAGTTTCCTGACCATGTGTTCAAGCTTGACAAGGCTCTCTATGGGTTGAAGCAAGCTCCAAGGGCATGGTATGATACTTTGTCTAAATTCTTATTGGCTAATAACTTCAAAAGAGGTAATGTTGACAAGACTTTATTTGTGAGAAAGTATAATGGTGATATTCTGCTTGTACAAATCTATGTAGATGATATAATATTTGGGTCTAGCAGTGAAAGACTTTGCAAAAAGTTTTCTGAATTAATGTCTAAAAAGTATGAAATGAGCATGATGGGAGAACTAAACTATTTTCTGGGTTTACAAGTTAAACAGACTAAAAATGGAATTTTCATAAACCAAGGAAAATATGTTAAAGATCTCTTAAACAAATTTGGTTTTACTGATTGCTCACCTATGAAAACTCCTATGGGAACTGGTGATAAGCTGGATGAAGATAAAAATGGCAAATCTGTTGACATCACAACTTATAGGGGTATGATAGGATCATTACTTTACTTGACTGCTAGTAGACCAGATATTATGTTTGCTACATGCCTTTGTGCAAGATATCAAGCTTGTACTAAGGAATCTCATCTTAAAGCTGTGAAGAGAACCTTTAGATACCTTAAAGGTAGTCCCAATCTGGGTCTTTGGTATCCCAAAGACTTAGGATTTGATCTAATTGGCTATTCAGATTCTGACTTTGCAGGCTGTAAGATTGACAGAAAAAGCACTTCAGGAGCTTGTCAATTGCTTGGCAATAGACTTGTAAGCTGGTCCAGCAAGAAGCAGCATTCAGTTTCTATCTCCACTGCAGAAGCTGAATATGTTGCTGCAGGAAGTTGGTGCTCTCAAATTCTTTGGATGCAATATCAGCTTCAAGACTATGGTGTCACTGCAACAAAAACTCTAATCTTTTGTGACAGTACCAGTGCCATTGCAATTTCAAACAATCCTGTGCTTCATTCAAGGACCAAGCACATTGATATAAGATATCATTTCATCAGGTATCATGTAATGAAAGAAGATGTTGAACTCCACTTCATTCCAACAGACAATCAGCTTGCTGACTTGTTCACAAAGCTATGGATGAATCAAGGTTCAACTACCTCATAAGTAAGCTAGGTATGCTTAATTTGTAGAATGTAGTGAGCTAAGTAATAGCAAATCTGACCCCTTAGAGTTATACTAAATTTTGAGGGTAAGCTGTGTCAAACCCAGACTACCCTTTCACACTTGGTGCATGTCAAGTGAAAGAGGGTAAGCTGAGTCTGACCCAGCTTCGTGGTTATTTTTGTTATTAAATATCTCAGTGCGTTTTATTACTTTCATTATTTTATTTAGTGTACTTGTTGATCCTATTGGAGTGTGACACGTGTAGTGGTCTCAGCCGGTTACTGAAAAAGTACCACCACTACTTGTTGATCCTCCAATCAAAATCTTTCTCTCTCCAACTTTTTCAAATAAGATATTTTGGGTTTTGTATATAACTTTCATTTAACCTAAATCCCAAATCACTTGTTCATATTTTCTTAAAATCAATTTTTCTCTCAAATCTGATTACTGTTTTATTAAATTTAATTTCTTCTAAAATTTGTTTTCAAAATGGCATCATCATCTGTTTCTATTCATTCTAATGATTCTCCATCTAGTTCTGAACCTGAAAGTCTATACCCAGCTCCGATAAGCGCCAATAAGCTTTCACCTTATGTGGTGGGAGATAAGGTAGTAGTGGTTCCGGCTGATCTTGATACTGGTAAAATCAAGATTGGCAGTCTGGTTTATGCCAATTTTCATCCTCCTTCATGGGCTAAAGGATACGATGAGATTGTGGCTTTCTTATGGCATCATCCATTCGGCAAGGTGATGATTGAGAAGCCAGACTGGGTGTTTCAAGATCTTTTGTGTGAATTTTGGGTGAGCTGTGTTGTGAAACAAAACAAGAAAGGAGATGCTGCAATCTATGGCTCCATCCTCAACGGTAAGAAAAAGGTATACATTTCTTATGAGAGGCTTAGGTCTGCTTTTGAGCTGTCATATATGCCTGATGATGAATATGATGTTGTTGTGTCTCATACTGAAGCCAAAAATGTTTTACAAGAAGTTGGATATACTGGTCCATTGGCTTAAGTAGTCAAAATGAAACATTTAACTGGTATTTGGAACTACTTATTGAGCACAATTTCGAAAACCTTACAAGTAAAGGCAGACAGCTTTGATCAGCCTAATGTCCTAGAATTGCAGATTTTTCATGCAATGGTCACCATGACCAGAATAGATTTTGCTGCTTTAATCTTTAAGGACCTTGTTGATCGCCTTCATAAGAAGAGTCTTACCATACCTTATGGTAGGATTCTTGCTCTTATCATTGAAGCTATTCTTGACAATGATTACAGTCTGGCAACTGGTCAGACTGTGGAATGCAAGTCTATAAATAACAACATCTTCAATAGTCCAAAGGTATCTGTGCAGGGTCTGACCCGAGCAATGCAGATATACCTTGATTTTTGCAGGAAAAGAGAAGAGGATCAAGAAGCACTTAGGGAAGCTGTCCCTTCTTCGACGCGATCTGAGTCTGACACTCAATCTGCTAATCAGGGAGACCTAGGTACACATGCTTCTGAACCCTCAAACTCTTCTGAATCTATTCAACATCCTACTCCTACAAAAGAGGGTGAAGGGTTGGCCAAAACATCAGCCTCCCTAGCCACACCTTCGTCCACTCGTTCAAAATCCGATTCTAAAAGACCCCTTGTTGAGGACTTAGTACCTCTCAAGGCCAAAAAGAAAAGATTGCATAAGAAATCTGTGTCAGCTTCTGGGGTTGATAATGCAACATCTTCTCTTGAGATCCCCAAAGGTGCAGTGGAAGCTAAGGAACGTTCCAAAGCTGTCCCTGTCACCAAAGCTGACAAGCCGAAAACGCCACGCCCATCTGCACTCTCCCAAAAGAGTGTAGACGAGTTAAAGGGAACACTTACTGCTACCCAACCCTCCAAACAGGGTGAAGGTATTGAAAGAAAGACCTCCTTCCAAGGTCATACTGTGTCTAAACCGAATTCGCCATCATCAGCCTCCCAAAAGGTTGATGATATCATTAAAGGGGTAACAGAGGATCTAGCCCAGATCCAAAGTGAGTCAGAGTCAATGCACATCATTTCTGAGGATGGTCAGCCTAAGGAGAGAAGTATCGAACGCATTGGTGACACTGCTTCTCCTCCCCAAGCTGATCAGACTCCTTCTATCTTACACTCTGAGTCTGCACAGGCTGCCAATGCCCCTTCTATGTCACAAGGAGGGGTACAGACCTCAATTCTCCCTAAGGATACTTTGGTGCAACAACACACCTCTGTTGAAGGGCAATCAATTACACAAAACATTTCACCCGCAGAGTCTGTGTCTGCATCTGTCCTTGGACAGAGGGATTCTGCAGGTTACTTGGCTGTCTTTAAGGCAGTCATGTTAGCCCCTTGTGCAGCAAAGGGAACCATTGATGGTCCTCTCGATGTCAATGAGAATCTGATCACTATCTCCGGAAGTGATTCTTCATTCGATGATGAGTTTGCCCATCCATCCTCAAGGGATGCTCTGATGGAAGATGCCAGTAGAGGAGTTGATCAAAGTCTAGATCAACACATTCCCACTGGCCCTCAGCCTGAATTAAACGTTAATCTTTCTCAGGCTGACCAACTCATCATCAATTCTGACAGATCCACTCATGAGACTCACTCTCATGAGCAAATGTTCCAAAACTCCTTAAACCTCCACCCCCTTCTAAATATGCCCAATGACCCTGATGTTAAGGATTGCAGGCTGCTCTTTCCAGAGTCAGTGGCTTTTAAGCCAACTGCAAGTTCTTCCCAAGCTGCCACTATCTCATTTTCAGATGTGGTGGGTCAGCTCACTGAGTTTATTTCAACCTCTAAGGTTGAGAGCTCAAAGCTGACCGAATGCTTGGAAAAGATCCAAAAGGATCAGGATTTGACGGATAAGAAGGTGGATAAGCTGAGTCAAGATCAGACTGCATTGGAAGAATATGTTAAGAAAGCAGTTAATTTGATGCAGCAGAACCAGAGCAAGCTGACAGAGTCTCTTGATAGTCTTACAAAGGCAGTAAATGAAGAGAATGAAAGGAATAAGAGTACTCTGGGTCAGATTGAAAATGCTGCAACCAAGTTCAAAAGGGAAGTCACCATAGAACTTCGATCTGTAAACAAGTCACAAGCAGATTTCAAGAATGATCTGATTGAAGTTTCTAAGGGTGTTAAATCAAAGATTGAACTCCTCCATGAGGATTATGTTGAGCTAAGAAGAGCCTGCTGTCTTACCAATGTCAAAATTGACTTGATCAACCAGGATCTCAAAGACTTCCTCGTTACTCCAGTGAGCTCTTTCCTGCTGATGATGACAAAAAGGGGAGAAGAATGCTACTAAGAGAAAGAGGAGTGTAATGAGTGAAGCTGAAATGGAGCTAGAAAGAGAAAGGCAAAAAGCTCAGGTTGACAAGGACATTGAAGAATACCTTGAAAGATTGAAAGAGAGACAGAATAAGGCCAGAGCTGAGGAAGCACTAAATGATAGAAGATTGGTTGTGCATAGTTCTAGGGTGGAAGGTGAGAAGGAAGATGTGGAAGAGACAAAAAGACCAGAATCTGAGTCTGGTGGTGAAACTGTTGGAAAATTAAATGAAGAAACTGAAAAGGAGAGTGATACAACCAAGGGGGAGACTGTTAATGCTGAAATGGGAGATATAAGGAAGGATGTTGGTGTTGAAAAAGAGAAGAAAGTTGAAAAGAAAAGAAAGTCCTCCCAAGCTGTTCATGTGCAAGCTGTGCCAACTCAAGCTGACCCAGCTCCCAAAGTACAAATTGATGAATCTTCATCCAGTGAAGACACAACCACTCTGTCCCAGTTCATGATCAAGAAAAGAACCACAGAATTTGGGTCAAGTGGTGTGAAGATCTTAACTGAGAAAGAAAAGGATTGGGAGATTGCAACTGAAACTGCTCCACAGCTTGGGGTAACAGTTGAGGTGGCATATAAAATGATTAAGGAGGACAGATTAGAAAGAGAGAGAATTGCTGCAACTAAGTCTGATTCTAAAATTGCCAAGGCTGTTCAAGAACAATTAAATAAGGAAGATGAAGAAGATCTTGCAGCCATTGGTTCTAAAAAGAAAGTTGTGAGCAAAGGAAAAGGAAAGAAGAAAGTGGTGGTTCATTCTACACCATCACAGAAGGTTAAAGATGTGAAAGAAAGTGTGAAAGCTCATAATTGGTTTGATGCTTTGGAGAAAAGACAAGTTACTAAAAAGATCCATTATAGAAGGCATCCTGAACCAATCCTCCATGTTCTACTGAAAAGACGAAAAGGAAAGAACATTCCCAGCATAAGGTTTACAAGGAGAGGTTATGAAACCAACTGGGAAACCCATGATCTTGACAAACTGCTTGATCTAGGATACACAGAGTGGGTGGAACTACATAATACCATTACTGGTATGTCTGGTGTTCACAAAGAGACAGTCTTGGAAGCCATTGAGAAGAAGTTAGCTGCTATTGTGAAGTACAAGATTGATATCTCTGGCCTTCCAAGACCAATTGCATATGATATGGATTATGAAGATGAGTCAGCTGAGCCACTGAAGAAGAAAAGAAGAAGGTTTGAAAAGATTGATGCTCCTGGAGGTGACCATTCAGTTTTTCTCCAAAACTTGTCTTCTACACAGTTGCTTGCACAATTATCTTCTGGTGCTATTGACAAGATTCTTGATAATCTTAATCTGTCTCTACCTGCTGGTGTCAAAGATGCAAGATGTGGGAAGTTCATCACTGAACCTGAACATGGGATGTATTTTGTGGATGCAAGAGGGCAACTTGTATTCCAAAGGACTGCTGAGCTGAAACAGGTACCATCTATGCACCTATTTACCTTATACAGATTCTGCAGAAACTTTAGTGAAGAAGGTAATGGGTATGAGCAGTTCCTTATTGATGAAGGGTTAGATAGGAAATTAGATGTGAGAATTGCTCCATCATTTGAGGTTAAGCAAGAAGCTATTGAAATGCTTGGAGAATAGTGATGTAACATGTAATATCTTTGATTTATTCTCTATATATGCAAAGGCAGTTGTACAAATCTAGTTTCTTGGTTAAAAGTTCATCAGATTGAAAAGAACCCAAAAGATTCAAAGGGTCACAAGTTGTTAGTCATATTTTCGTTTGATTCTTTGTAAGCTGATAGTTAAAAGTGTAGTTGGGTTTTGTCATCATCAAATAGGGGGAGATTGTTGAGTCCCAATGTTAATTGTAAATTTAATGATGACAAATCTGACCTATAAACACTTAGTAATATTTGGTTCTTGTAATCTGATCTGGGTCAGACTAAGTTGACACAGCTTACGATCTGTCTCTGACCCAGATCATGCTTCATACTTGTAATTGTAATATCTTATGGAAGCAAGTGTTATTCAAGCTGCATCAACAGTATATTAGCATTCAGTCCAAGTCGAAGAGGAGGATTGAAGATAGAAGACCAAGATGTTAGTGGAAGACAGCTTGGGATTAGCAGTCAGCTTGGAAACACTTTGGCAGATTGGTGCCTTGACAAACAGCCCAATCTGTGTCTGACAATCAAGTGAAGATAACAACCTGGATTGAAGATAAGGACAAATGACGTGACTAGGAAGATTCCTAGGATCCAGGTTGGTGGTTGTTTTACATATGCGTGTCCATAGATGAAGAATGTGCGTCAGTACGTGGGGGACCACAAGTACCATGAAAGGCACGATTGATTATTCCTTCATCAACCACTGATTGAAGAACACGTAGCTGCAACGGACACCAAATGAATGAGCGCTTGTGCCTATAAAAGCCTCATTCATGGATTGCATATGTGTGGCATTTCCCGAGAATCATTCTTCACACAAGTTTCTCTGCTCTTACACACAGCTTAGTCTGTACGAGATCAGCTTGGGCTGATTCTCTTGAGCTGAAACTTATTGATTGTTGTTTGTCATTTCATAGGGTTGTTTAGATATCTATAGGCTATCTTTATTCCGCAACAACCCTGTAATTCTTTGTATAGATTATTTCTTAATAAAGGATTACATTTGAAAATAACAATCTGTGTTCAAGAATGTTTTTAATTCTTTACTGCTTTACTGTTTTAATGATTCCTGCTCTTTACTTACTTGCTTAATATTCATAAACTGAATCTTAAAACGTTTTGTGTTAAAAGTTTGTAAAGATTGGGAAAAGTTGTATTCACCCCCCTCTACAACTGTTCTGTGTTCAATATACTTTGGTATATTGATATACTTTGGGACGTATCATATTGTATCAGATTAATGCATTCACAATACTTTCAATATACTTTGTTCAATATACTTTGTTCAATATACTTTGTTCAATATACTTTGTTCAATATACTTTGTTCAATATACTTTGTTCAATATACTTTGTTCAATATACTTTGTTCAATATACTTTGTTCAATATACTTTGTTCAATATACTTTGTTCAATATACTTTGTTCAATATACTTTGTTCAATATACTTTGTTCAATATACTTTGTTCAATATACTTTGTTCAATATACTTTGTTCAATATACTTTGTTCAATATACTTTGTTCAATATACTTTGTTCAATATACTTTGTTCAATATACTTTGTTCAATATACTTTGTTCAATATACTTTGTTCAATATACTTTGAAGTTAAGCAAGAACTTTGTAAATAGCTTGTGAGAATAGTGTTATATCATGTAATATCTTTGTTCAATATACTTTGGTATATTGATACACCGTGGGACGTATCAGTATTAATGCATCAAGTCAACCCTAATTAGGTTTTTAAACGTGATTTGAAGCTTTGACCGACCCCCGAGACTCAACATGGTCATTAGAGAGGTCAAGAAGTAGTTTGGAAATGAAAGCCAAACTCGATCCTAGAATGATTGTACTCCAGCTAGCAACAAAAATGAAACAGTATGCTACAGGGCAGCGTCTAAGACGCTAGTGCCACCGTCTTAGACGGTGGCCTAGAAAGCCTTTACGCCAGTCATGCTCTGTCTTACGCTGATCTAGGAGGCCAGACGCTGAAACTTAACAAACCAGACCACCGTCTGGGACGGTGGTCTTGGCGTCCAAGACGCTAGGCAGCAACAGAATGTACAGCAGCAGATCAAGCAAGAAACAAACGAGCTAGGAATTTAGAGAGAGAGTGAGAGTGTGTATATTTTTAGTCTTGCATTCTTGTAGTGAGAGAAAGGAAAGAGGTAGAATGAGATGGATGGATGGGAAGAGAGGAGAGTGTAAGGGGATAGGGTTGGGTAATTGGGGATGGGTCATGGGTCACCCAATTACATTTCTAGTCATATTTAAACGTCATTTTATGTCATAAAAATTTGATTAACTCGACCACATAGACTCGTATAGATCAACACACGTCATAAAATAAACGAATGGCATGAAATCATTTCAACTAACTAAAATTGGTTAGTCAATTGCACGTTTACGTGAACGGGTAAAAATCATGAAAGTTTCACTAGATCGTGAAATTAGATTACATTTAATCACATTTAATCACGTAAATCATACGTCAAAATTCGCGAATGTTACATCATTCCCCCGTTAAAGGAATTTCGTCCCAAAATTTAAATCTAACTAGACTCGTTAAACCAATGGGAATACTTGGCTTTCATCGAATCTTCTCGTTCCCGAGTAAATTCGGGTCCATGTCTAACTTGCTACCTCACTTTAACGATTGCATACCAAGTATTCTTTAGCTTTTTTGTTGAGTCCCAATGTTAATTGTAAATTTAATGATGACAAATCTGACTTATAAACACTTAGTAATCTTTGGTTCTTGTAATCTGATCTGGGTCAGACTAAGCTGACACAGCTTACGATCTGTCTCTGACCCAGATCATGCTTCATACTTGTAATTGTAATATCTTATGGAAGCAAGTGTTATTCAAGATGCATCAAATTGTATTAGCATTCAGTCCAAGTCGAAGAGGAGGATTGAAGATAGAAGACCAAGATGTTAGTGGAAGACAGCTTGGGATTAGCAGTCAGCTTGGAAACACTTTGGCAGATTGGTGCCTTGACAAACAGCCCAATCTGTGTCTGACAATCAAGTGAAGATAACAACCTGGATTGAAGATAAACAAATGAGCTAGGAATTTAGAGAGAGAGTGAGAGTGTGTATATTTTTAGTCTTGCATTCTTGTAGTGAGAGAAAGGAAAGAGGTAGAATGAGATGGATGGATGGGAAGAGAGGAGAGTGTAAGGGGATAGGGTTGGGTAATTGGGGATGGGTCATGGGTCACCCAATTACATTTCTAGTCATATTTAAACGTCATTTTATGTCATAAAAATTTGATTAACTCGACCACATAGACTCGTATAGATCAACACACGTCATAAAATAAACGAATGGCATGAAATCATTTCAACTAACTAAAATTGGTTAGTCAATTGCACGTTTACGTGAACGGGTAAAAATCATGAAAGTTTCACTAGATCGTGAAATTAGATTACATTTAATCACATTTAATCACGTAAATCATACGTCAAAATTCGCGAATGTTACATCATTCCCCCGTTAAAGGAATTTCGTCCCAAAATTTAAATCTAACTAGACTCGTTAAACCAATGGGAATACTTGGCTTTCATCGAATCTTCTCGTTCCCGAGTAAATTCGGGTCCATGTCTAACTTGCTACCTCACTTTAACGATTGCATACCAAGTATTCTTTAGCTTTTTTGTTGAGTCCCAATGTTAATTGTAAATTTAATGATGACAAATCTGACCTATAAACACTTAGTAATCTTTGGTTCTTGTAATCTGATCTGGGTCAGACTAAGCTGACACAGCTTACCATCTGTCTCTGACCCAGATCATGCTTCATACTTGTAATTGTAATATCTTATGGAAGCAAGTGTTATTCAAGATGCATCAACAATGTATTAGCATTCAGTCCAAGTCGAAGAGGAGGATTGAAGATAGAAGACCAAGATGTTAGTGGAAGACAACTTAGGATTAGCAGTCAGCTTGGAAACACTTAGGCAGATTGGTGCCTTGACAAACGACCCAATCTGTGTCTGACAATCAAGTGAAGATAACAACCTGGATTGAAGATAAGGACAAATGACGTGACTAGGAAGAATCCTAGGATCCAGGTTGGTGGTTGGTTTTACATATGCGTGTCCATACTCCTATTGGTAGATGAAGAATATGCGTCAGTACGTGGGGGACCACAAGTACCATGAAAGGCACGATTGATTATTCCTTCATCAACCACTGAATGAAGAACACGTAGCTGCAATGGACACCTAATGAAGGAGCGCTTTCGCCTATAAAAGCCTCATTCATGGATTGCATATGTGTGGCATTTCCTAAGAATCATTCTTCACACAAGTTTCTCTGCTCTTACACACAGCTTAGTCTGTACGAGATCAGCTTGGGCTGATTCTCTTGAGCTGAAACTTATTGATTGTTGTTTGTCATTTCATAGGGTTGTTTAGATATCTATAGGCTATCTTTATTCCGCAACAACCCTGTAATTCTTTGTATAGATTATTTCTTAATAAAGGATTACATTTGAAAATAACAATCTGTGTTCAAGAATGTTTTTATTTCTTTACTGCTTTACTGTTTTAATGATTCCTGGTCTTTACTTACTTGCTTAATATTCATAAACCGAATCTTAAAACGTTTTGTGTTAAAAGTTTGTAAAGATTGAAGAAAGTTGTATTCACCCCCCTCTACAACTGTTCTGTGTTCAATATACTTTGGTATATTGATACACCGTGGGACGTATCAATTGGTATCAGAGCGGTGGTTGAGAATTAACTTGACTTGATCCTTGCATATTTTCATTTATAGTAAAGCATAATGTCATCTTATATTGATAATGGTTCTTCAACCCGACCACCCATGTTTGACAAAGACGATTTCAGTGGGTGGAAAGGTAGAATGTCTTTGTTCCTTGAATCCATCGATAACAATATGTCTGACATCCTTGCGGATGGTCCTTATGTTCCTACACAAACCATTGTGGTAGAAGCTGTGGTCAGGGAAGGTTAACCAACCATTCCTGCCACAGTCAAATCTATTGTTAAGGACAAGGCAAATTGGGGGGATGAGGATAGGAGGTTGGCAAACTTGGATGTGAAGGCTAGAAATTTCATTGTCCAAGCTGTGACCAAAGACCTTTACCATTCTATTAAAATGTGTTCAACAACAAAGAAAATGTGGGGTACATTGACTGTTATGTTTGAGGGTTGCTCTACCTCCATGGAATCCACAATTACTACATTAACCAGGAGGTATGAGAGATTTTTCTCTTTGAGAAATTAATCCTTGACTGACACTCATACCCGCTTTAATGCCTTGGTAAATGATTTAGCTGCTGTTGGAATTAATAAGAAAAATGAGGTTTTAAATAGCAAATTTCTTGATTCATTACCACCTAAATGGAACAACTATATTTCTTTTGTTAAATTAAGTTCTGTTTATCATGATCTTGATTTCCCTGGACTTTTTGGTTTGCTTCATAACCAAGAATGTTCAGAGGCTGAAAAGTTAATTGCTATGGGTGATTCTTATAGTCAGCCTGCTGCTGCACTTGTTGCTTCTATGACTGAACACCCCAGTTCAATTAGTAATGAGATCATTCCTTATGTTAATGATGATATTCCTGTGATGTCAAATCCTAACTCTGTTTGTGCTGAATCTGAGTGTGATGAATCTGATGGTGATGAACTAGCAAATGAAGTTGCTATGTTGGCTGAAAGGATCAGAAGGAGATCCTTTAATAAGTTTAAAGGAAAAGGAAGAGGTGGCCAAGCTGACAAGACCAAGAAGACATTTGATATGTCCAAGGTCACTTGTTACAAGTGTGGCAAGACTGGACATATGGCTGGAGATTGCAGATCCAAAGAAACTACTCAAGCTGTGCCAGCCAAAGGTGGAAGAGGTGAAAAATACTCTAAGCTCAAGACTAAGTACAAAGCCTTGAAAGCATAAGTAGCTGAGCTGACTGAGAAGGTGAACAAAAATGAGAAGAGTCTTGTAGCCAAAGACTGGGCTGAAAGTGCCACATCATCTGATGATGATCTGTACAAAGATGCCAAGTGTTTCATGGCTAAAGAAGCTACTCAAAGATTTGTTGAAGATCTGGTAAAAATACAACAGCAATCTGAGTCAGCTCACCAGGCATCCACCAGTCAGACTGCTCCACCTGAGGTAACTTCTTTTTCCAATCTGTCTGATAATAAGAAGCTGTCCAGACTGAACATGTAACATCCGTGAGTTTTGACCCGTTGACTTTACGTGTAATTTGACTAACAATCTAAGTTAATGAAATATTTGGTTCATTTTGTGATTAAATGACTATGTGGTATGTTTGTAGGGTCGATTGTATGACTTAATTGGTGAATAAATGTAAAACGATGTGTAAACTAACTTGTAAATGGAAACGGGTCGACCCATGGGTTACCCATGACCCATGAGCCTTATAAGACCCAACCCTTTCCCTTATCTCTTTCATTTCACCACACAAACCCAATCTCTTTCTTTTCTCTCTAACAAAAGCAAGAACTCTCTTTTCCCATCTTTCTCTCTTGAACTCTTGAATTAATTGGTGTTGTGGAATTTGTTTAATATAAGAATCATCATCATCTCATTCTCATCTTCATCATATCAAAAGATTGAAGTTCATAGTGCAAGGTTTTTACCCATTTTGACCTAATTTTGGGTTTGAGCTCAAGAAGAAGCTTTGGTAAGTCAAATTTATCCCATTTGCATCTAATTATGTTTGTTTACATGTTTCTAGTCATTTCAAGAATTTACAAGTCTCAAATCGACTCAAAATGGAATTTGGGTCAATTTAGGGTTTTGGTTTGGTTTGATCGATTTGGTTGTTTTGATGATGTTATGGATGGAAATATGGGTTTGGGTAAGTGTATTTGTGCATTAGAATGTCAATTATTGCTTCAAAACGAGTCCCACGACTTCCTACATCAAATTAGGGTTTTGGGTTTTAATGAAAATAGGGTTTTGGTTTATGTTTCTGCATAAAACTTCTGCTGGTGCTCGTGTTCTGTTCCTACCGTTTGGGACGATCATTAGACTGTCTGAGACGGTGGCCTGTATCCTCGAATTTAGCCAGACGGTGGCAAGACGGTGAAACTCCCTGCTGCACGGTGGGACGAGACGGTGGAACTTCAAAATCCAAGCCACCGTCTGAGACGGTGGCATAGACCGTGCAAGACGGTGGTCCTGGCATGGCTGACCGTCTGGGACGGTGAGGGCCACCGTGTGAGACGCTGCTTCCTCCTGGCTGACCGTATGGGACGGTGACAGCCACCGTGCGAGACGGTGCTGCACATTCTTTCTGTTTCCTGTTTTGTCCAGCCTTTTTGCCTTGTTCTTGGGTCCATTTGGGCTGTCCTTGGGTGTCTTCTGGGGCTAATCTAGTGTCGAGTAAAGCCTCAAGGATCCTTTATATGTTGAGAATCGTCCATAAAATCCTAAACGTCTAAACCTCAATTATATATCAATGTGTAATAAAAATGATTTCTATTCAAGACGACTTTACATTGTTTCAAGTTATCTCTCAACCCTTCCAACGATAATGTCAAGTATCGGGAGTCTTTTAATGGCCATAAGTCGTATTAAAACCTAATTAGGGTTTTAACCCTAGTGAATGACGTATATGTATATATTTATGTATGTTAATGTGTATGTATATTATCGAAATATAGGTGGTGGACGTGAAGTGAATATTGAATGACACTAACCCGACCTTATATCAAACTTAACTTCTTTGCCGATCAAGGTGAGTTCCGTAGCTCCCTACTCCTTTGAGATTCGGGCTGAAAAGTGTAAAACTTGCGTGTTTACTTACGTTGTTGATTGATTGATTGATTTAGTTTAGATGTGGATAGATGAGACGGTTTATCACGTTTGATTGACTTGGTTTATGTTTTGTTAAGTATTTCATTAATATTAGGATAGACGTACATACATGGAAGTCGGTTATGCCTTCAATGGGTTTTAGATGTGGTGGGAAGGCTGCGGGTGACCCTATATATAAGCATCTGGGACTCGAAGAATGGATAATCCTCTTAAGTGTATGTACGTATAGTTGGTTTGAATTGTGATTATTGGTTTATGATTGACGAATATTGATTGTTGGTTTATGACAGACGATTTGTGATTGATGCATTTACAATTGATTGTAAGCATGCATACGTAGTTACATATCCCTCGGTTGAGGACTCAAACATCTAAGTGTATAGATGTATACACTTAATCTGTAAGATGTTGGTGACATGACTCCGAGTATATAGACATATATACCTCGATGATTTTGAGATACAGCCTTGTTCATTGCGATGACAGGCGGGTATCGTTTCATAGGTGACTTGAGTTCACGCATAAGATAGGCATGTTGGCTTATATATGCATTCGGCACTTGTATTGATTTTACATCATTTGTGCAATTTATTACACATTTACTTATAATTGTGTAATCTTGTTGTTGGACGTTATTGTGTTACTTAGAGGCTCGCTGTAAGTCATGTCTAGCCTCTACTCGTATATTGTGATTATTGACGATGGTTCCTTATGGACCATTACTACGAACTCACCAACCTTTTGTTGACTATGCTTAGTACACTTTTCAGGAAATCAGGTTATCCCCGGACGTGGAGTTTGATTGTTGCTTGCTGTAAAACCCGGGCTTTGGACTTTATGGATCAAGGATTCATTGGCCTTCTTTTTGCATTATACTTAGGATCGATTTGCCATATTCTGGATGTTCTTTTGTAAACTTTGATGGTTATTTGCTCCTTATGTATTTTGGCACTTGTTTCGTATTGTATGGATTCACTGAATCTTTATTTGCATTTAGTTCTTGTTCTATTGTAATTCCACCTTGCGCTATATGATTTCCGTGATATTTCGAGCCTCGGCTTGGGGTGTTACAGAACAAACTTGGTGATGAGGTTTTACTACAAAAACACTTTAATCAAGAACTCAAAAAGGAAATACATGTTTTGAAACTTGATAACAGCTCTAAGAGTCACACCATTGAAAAACTAGAATCTGAAGTTAAAGCTCAAAACCAATTAAACTCCATTTTGATTAAAGAAGCTAAAACTGCAGAAGAAAAGTTTTTAAAGGTGAAACAGATTACTGAAACATGGTGTATAAGCTCTAAAAGAGTTGCTAAATGTGTAAATGAACAAATACCTCATCAGATCCAAGCTATCTTTGATGGTGATTATGATAGGGCCATAGCCATTGCTGAAGTATGTGCTATGGAGCCTTGTTATCAGCCTCCTTCACCACCCAAAGTCCAAACCAAAGAAACTATTTCTAAACCAATTAAGTTGGTTCAGAAATCTGGTATTGGGTTTAAAGATCCTGAAACCATTGGTCAGACCATTGCTGAAGTATGTGCTATGGAGCCTTGTTATCAGCCTCCTTCACCACCCAAAGTCCAAACCAAAGAAACTATTTCTAAACCAATTAAGTTGGTTCAGAAATCTGGTATTGGGTTTAAAGATCCTGAAACCATTGGTCAGACCATTGCTGAAGTATGTGCTATGGAGCCTTGTTATCAGCCTCCTTCACCACCCAAAGTCCAAACCAAAGAAACTATTTCTAAACCAATTAAGTTGGTTCAGAAATCTGGTATTGGGTTTAAAGATCCTGAAACCATTGGTCAGACCATTGCTGAAGTATGTGCTATGGAGCCTTGTTATCAGCCTCCTTCACCACCCAAAGTCCAAACCAAAGAAACTATTTCTAAACCAATTAAGTTGGTTCAGAAATCTGGTATTGGGTTTAAAATCCTGAAACCATTGGTCAGACCATTGCTGAAGTATGTGCTATGGAGCCTTGTTATCAGCCTCCTTCACCACCCAAAGTCCAAACCAAAGAAACTATTTCTAAACCAATTAAGTTGGTTCAGAAATCTGGTATTGGGTTTAAAGATCCTGAAACCATTGGTCAGACCATTGCTGAAGTATGTGCTATGGAGCCTTGTTATCAGCCTCCTTCACCACCCAAAGTCCAAACCAAAGAAACTATTTCTAAACCAATTAAGTTGGTTCAGAAATCTGGTATTGGGTTTAAAGATCCTGAAACCATTGGTCAGACCATTGCTGAAGCTGTGTCTGAAGCTGATCAGGTTGTTGAGTTAAAACCTGAGGAAAGTCTTGACTTGTCCAAGCTGACCATTACCCAATCTGTGTCAGATTCAAAGACTAAAACAAACAAGAATAGTTCAAAGAGAAATAAAAGAAAGGATAGAGATCACAGTGTTCCTAAAGAGAAAATAAAGCTTTTAAAGAGTAAGAAGTCTGGTTCTCTAGGAAATGAGTCACAAACAAAATCCGAGTCTGTTTCAAGTAACACCAAATCTGATTCTGAAAAGATGATCTTAAAATATGTTGAGTCCAGAACTGATAAGGTGTCAATGAAAACCAATTTTCTTAAGAAGGTGTCTGATCCAAAAACTGTTGATCAAAGAAAATTGAGAGCTGAATGTAAGAAAGCTGGAATAGGGAAAGGTTTTGTTCAGAAGGAAACTCTAAATGTTGCTAGAAAGAACTTTGAATCTGGTAAAGGACAGACCAAGCAACAATGGGTTTCAAAATGTGATAAGAGTCTGTGTTTAGTTACCCAATCTGAGTCAGACCAGAAGGTCAGCTCTAGTGAACCCATCCTTGGATGGGTTCCCAAAAAGAACTAATCTCTTATCATAATTGCAGGGCAGTCATGACGATAACACCTGGCACTTGGACAGTGGATGTTCCAAGCATATGACCGGATGTAAGTCCCTGCTATGTAGCTTTAGGATTCGCGCTGGTCCTAATGTTACTTTTGGAGATGATTCTCAAGGAAAGACTGAAGGTTTTGGTGTACTTTCAAATGGTCCTCTTACTTTCAAAAGAGTCTCATATGTTAATGGTTTGAAGCACAATCTAATCAGTGTGAGTCAGTTGTGTGATGCTGGTTATGAAGTGAGATTCATGTCTGATAAGGGTATTGTTCTTGATTTGGAAGGCAATGTGGTTCTTATTGCTAAGAGAGATGAGTCTTTGTATTCTTTTGACATGAGAAATCCAACTATCACAAGAGAAGTCTGCTTCATGTCAAAGTCTCAAGATGAGCTGAATTGGTTGTGGCATAAAAGGCTGTCTCATATGAATTTTAAAGACATCAACAAGCTGTGTAAGAAAGAGTTGGTGTCTGGTCTTCCAGTGATCAATTATGAGAAGGACAAGCTGTGTGGTGCTTGTGAGAAAGGCAAGCAACATAAAGCTACTTTTAAGTCTAAAACATGCTCAACCATTGATAATTGTTTGGATCTGCTTCATATGGACTTATTTGGACCAATCAGTACTCCATCATTCACTGGAATGAGGTACTCCTTGGTAATTGTTGATGAGTATTCAAGATACACCTGGATTTTCTTTCTAAGACACAAGAGTGAAGCTGCTGACAGCATTATTCATTTCATCAAGCAAGCTGAGGTTCTCTACAAAAGGCCTGTTAGGCAATTAAGAAGTGATAATGGTACTGAATTTAAGAATATCACTCTTAATTCATTCTGCAGTGAAAAGGGAATTTCACAAGTCTACTCAGCTGCCAGAACTCCTCAATAAAATGGTGTTGCAGAAAGAAGAAACAGAACTCTATTGAATCTGCCAGATCCATGATGGCTCAAAACAATGTCAAGTCTCATTTCTGGGCTGAAGCAGTACACACAGCTTGCTTTACCCAGAACAGATCCCTCATTGTGAAAAGACACCAGAAGACTGCATATGAACTTCTTAGGGGGAGAAAACCTGAGATTGGTTTCCTAAGAATGTTTGGAAGTCCTTGCTATATTTTGAATCAGAAAGACCATCTTGGAAAGTTTGATGAGAAATCAGATGAAGGTATCCTACTTGGATATGCAACAATGATGAAGGCCTGCAGAGTTTACAACAAGAGAACTAAAACAATTGAGAACTCTGTTAATGTAAGCATTGATGAAGGTTGTTCTAGGCCAGAGTGCTCTCCTCCTGAAGATGAAGACTTCAATTTTGAAGAACTGGTTGTACCTGAGAATGAGCCTCCTACTAATCCTCCAGTTGGAGCTAATAAAGCTCAAACTCAGGGGGAGCAACTCATTGAAGAAGAAAAAGATGTTCCAATCTTTGAAGATGCACAAGCTGATCCTACTCCTACTGAAGTTATTGTTCAGAATCCATTAAATGACTCTCCAACTAGTTCAGACTCCTCCATTCCTGTCCAAGCTGATCAGCCTCTTCCTCATGCTGATCATGCTGAACCATCTAATCTGAATCAGTCCATTGTCCCAGTTACAAGATGGACAAAGAGTCATCCAATTAACCAAATCATTGGTGATCCACTCTCTGGTGTGAAAACAAGAAGAAAGGAAACAGGCAATTTCTGCATGTTTGTCAATTTTGTAAGCAAGATGGAACCAACTGAGGTTGATGAAGCTCTGGCAGATCCTTCTTGGGTAAATGCAATGCAAGATGAGCTAACACAGTTTGAAAGAAGCAACAGGCAATTTCTGCATGTTTGTCAATTTTGTAAGCAAGATGGAACCAACTGAGGTTGATGAAGCTCTGGCAGATCCTTCTTGGGTAAATGCAATGCAAGATGAGCTAACACAGTTTGAAAGAAACAAGGTTTGGGAACTTGTTCCAAGACCTCATCACAAGACTGTGATTGGAACCAAGTGGGTCTACAGAAACAAAATGGATGAAAGGGGAGTTGTGACCAGAAACAAAGCAAGATTGGTAGCTCTTGGTTACAGACAAGAGGATGGAATTGATTATGATGAGACTTTTGCACCAGTGGCAAGATTAGAGGCAATCAGAATGTTCTTGGCCTTCTCTGCTCACAAGGGTTTCAAAGTCTATCAAATGGATGTGAAGAGTGCTTTTCTTAATGGAAAATTGGAAGAAGAAGTCTATGTTGAACAGCCTCCTGGTTTTGAAAATTCAAAGTTTCCTGACCATGTGTTCAAGCTTGACAAGGCTCTCTATGGGTTGAAGCAAGCTCCAAGGGCATGGTATGATACTTTGTCTAAATTCTTATTGGCTAATAACTTCAAAAGAGGTAATGTTGATAAGACTCTATTTGTGAGAAAGTATAATGGTGATATCCTGCTTGTGCAAATCTATGTAGATGATATAATATTTGGGTCTAGCAGTGAAAGACTTTGCAAAAAGTTTTCTGAATTAATGTCTAAAAAGTATGAAATGAGCATGATGGGAGAACTAAACTATTTTCTGGTTTACAAGTTAAACAGACTAAAAATGGAATTTTCATAAACCAAGGAAAATATGTTAAAGATCTCTTAAACAAATTTGGTTTTTGTGATTGCTCACCTATGAAAACTCCTATGGGAACTGGTGATAAGCTGGATGAAGATAAAAATGGCAAATCTGTTGACATCACAGCTTATAGGGGTATGATAGGATCATTACTTTACTTGACTGCTAGTAGACCAGACATTATGTTTGCTACATGTCTTTGTGCAAGATATCAAGCTAGTCCTAAGGAATCTCATCTTAAGGCTGTAAAATAATCTTTAGATACCTTAAAGGTAGTCCCAATCTGGGTCTTTGGTATCCCAAAGACTCAGGATTTGATCTAATTGGCTATTCAGATTCTGACTTTGCAGGCTGTAAGATTGACAGAAAAAGTACTTCAGGAGCTTGTCAATTGCTTGGCAATAGACTTGTAAGCTGGTCCAGCAAGAAGCAGCACTCAGTTTCTATCTCCACTGCAGAAGCTGAATATGTTGTTGCAGGAAGTTGTTGCTCTCAAATTATTTGGATGCAATATCAGCTTCAAGACTATGGTGTCACTGCAACAAAAACTCCAATCTTTTGTGACAGTACCAGTGCCATAGCAATTTCAAACAATCCTGTTCTTCATTCAAGGACCAAGCACATTGATATAAGATATCATTTCATCAGGGATCATGTAATGAAAGAAGTTGTTGCTCCAAATTATTTGGATGCAATATCAGCTTCAAGACTATGGTGTCACTGCAACAAAAACTCCAATCTTTTGTGACAGTACCAGTGCCATAGCAATTTCAAACAATCCTGTTCTTCATTCAAGGACCAAGCACATTGATATAAGATATCATTTCATCAGGGATCATGTAATGAAAGAAGTTGTTGCTCTCAAATTATTTGGATGCAATATCAGCTTCAAGACTATGGTGTCACTGCAACAAAAACTCCAATCTTTTGTGACAGTACCAGTGCCATAGCAATTTCAAACAATCCTGTTCTTCATTCAAGGACCAAGCACATTGATATAAGATATCATTTCATCAGGGATCATGTAATGAAAGAAGTTGTTGCTCTCAAATTATTTGGATGCAATATCAGCTTCAAGACTATGGTGTCACTGCAACAAAAACTCCAATCTTTTGTGACAGTACCAGTGCCATAGCAATTTCAAACAATCCTGTTCTTCATTCAAGGACCAAGCACATTGATATAAGATATCATTTCATCAGGGATCATGTAATGAAAGAAGATGTTGAACTCCAAATATTTCTCTCTCCAACTGTTTCAAACGGGATATTTTGAGTTTTGTAAATAACATCAATTTAACCTAAATCCCAAATCACTTGTTCATATTTTCTTAGAATCAATTTTTCTCTCAAATCTGATTATTGTTTTATTAAATTTAATTTCTTCTAAAATTTGTTTTCAAAATGGCATCATCATCTGTTTCTATTCATTCTAATGATTCTCAATCTAGTTCTGAACCTGAAAGTCGATACCCAGCTCCAATAAGCGCAAACAAGCTTTCACCTTATGTGGTGGGAAATAAGGTAGTAGTGGTTCCGGCTGATCTTGATACTGGTAAAATCAAGATTGGCAGTCTGGTTTATGCCAATATTCATCCTCCTTCATGGGCAAAAGGATACGATGAGATTGTGGCTTTCTTATGGCATCATCCTTTCAGCAAGGTGATGATTGAGAAGCCAGACTGGGTGTTTCAAGATTTACTTTGTGAATTTTGGGCGAGCTCTGTTGTGAAACAGAACAAGAAAGGAGATGCTGCAATCTATGGCTCAATCCTCAACGGTAAGAAAAAGGTATATATTTCTTATGAGAGGCTTAGGTCTGCTTTTAAGCTGTCTTATATGCCTGATGATGAATATGATAATGTTGTGTCTCATACTGAAGCTAAAAATGTTTTACAAGAAGTTGGATATACTGGTCCATTGGCTTCAGTAGTTAAAATGAAACATTTAACTGGTATTTGGAACTACTTATTGAGCACAATTTCGAAAACCTTACAAGTAAAGGCATGCAGCTTTGATCAGCCTAATGTTCTAGAATTGCAGATTTTTCATGCAATGGTCACTATGACCAGAATAGATTTTGTTGGCTTAATCTTTAAGGACCTTGTTGATCGCGTTCATAAGAAGAGTCTTACCATACCTTATGGTAGGATTCTTGCTCTTATCATTGAAGCTATTCTTGACAATGATTACAGTCTGGCAACTGGTCAGACTGTGGAATGCAAGTCTATCAATAACAACATCTTCAATAGTCCCAAGGTATCTGTGCAGGGTCTGACCAGAGCAATGCAGATCTACCTTGATTTTTGCAGGAAAAGAGAAGAGGAACAAGAAGCACTTAGGGAAGCTGTCCCTTCTTCAACGCGATCTGAGTCTGACACTCAATCTGCTAATCAGGGGGACCCAGGTACACATGCTTCTGAACCCTCAAACTCTTATGAATCTATTCAACATTCTACTCCTACAAAAGAGGGTGAAGGGTTGGCCAAAACATCAGCCACCCTAGCCACACCTTCGTCCACTCGTTCAAAATCCGATTCTAAAAGACCCCTTGTTGAGGACTTAGTACCTCACAAGGCCAAAAAGAAAAGATCGCAAAAGAAATCTGTGTCAGCTTCTGGGGTTGATAATGCTTCATCAAATTTTGAGATCCCCCAAGGTGCAGGGGAAGCTAAGGAACGTTCCAAAGCTGTCCCTGCCACCCAAGCTGACAAGCCGAAAACGCCACGCCCATCTGCACTCTCCCAAAAGAGTGTAGACGAGTTAAAGGGAACACCTACTGCTACCCAACCCTCCAAACAGGGTGAAGGTATTGAAAGAAAGACCTCCTCCCAAGGTCACACTGTGTCTAAACCGAATTCGCCATCATCAGCCTCCCAAAAGGTTGATGATATCATTAAAGGGGTAACAGAGGATCTAGCCCAGATCCAAAGTGAGTCAGAGTCAATGCACATCACTTCTGAGGATGGTCAGCCAAAGGAGAGAAGTATCGAACGCATTGGTGACACTGCTTCTCCTCCCCAAGCTGATCAGACTCCTTCTCTCTTACACTCTGAGTCTGCACAGGCTGTCAATGCCCCTTTTATGTCACAAGGAGGGGTATAGGCCTCAATTCTCCCTAAGGATACTTTGGTGCAACAACACACCTCTGTTGAAGGGCAATCAAATGCACAAAACATTACACCTGCAGAGTTTGTGTCTGCATCTGTCCTCGGACAGAGGGATTCTGCAGGTTACTTGGCTGTCTTTAAGGCAGTCATGTCATCCCCTTGTGCAGCAAAGGGAACCATTGATGGTCCTCTCGATGTCAATGAGAATCTGATCACTATCTCCGGAAGTGATTCTTCATTCAATGATGAGTTTGCCCATCCATCCTCAAGGGATGCTCTGATGGAAGATGCCAGTGGAGGAGTTGATCAAAATCTAGATCAACACATTCCCACTGGCCCTCAGCCTGAATTAAATGTTAATCTTTCTCAGGCTGACCAACTCATCATCAATTCTGACAGATCCACTCATGAGACTCACTCTCATGAGCAAATGTTCCAAAACTCCTTAAACCTCCACCCCCTTATAAATATGCCCAATGACCCTGATATTAAGGATTGCAGGCTGCTCTTTCTAGAGTCAGTGGCTTTTAAGCCAACTGCAAGTTCTTCCCAAGCTGCCACTATCTCATTTTTAGATGTGGTGGGTCAGCTCATTGAGTTCATTTCAACCTCTAAGGTTGAGAGCTCAAAGCTGACCGAATGCTTGGAAAAGATCCAAAAGGATCAGGATTTTACGGATAAGAAGGTGGATAAGCTGAGTCAAGATCAGACTGCATTGGAAGATTATGTTAAGAAAGCAGTTGATTTGATGCAACAGAACCAGAGCAAGCTGACAGAGTCTCTTGATAATCTTACAAAGGCAGTAAATGAAGAGAATGAAAGGAACAAGAGTACTCTGGGTCAGATTGAAAATGCTGCAACCAAGTTTAAAAGGGAAGTCACCATAGAACTTTGATCTGCAAACAAGTCACAAGCTGACTTCAAGAATGATCTGATTGAAGCCTCTAAGGGTGTTAAATCCAAGATTCAACTCCTCCATGAGGATTATGTTGAACTAAGAAGAGCCTGTTGTCTCACCAATGTCAAGGTTGACTTGATCAACCAGGATCTCAAAGACTTCCTTGTTACTCCAGTGAGCTCTTTCCCTGCTGATGATGAAAAAAAGGGGGAGAAAGAGGAGTGCTATGAGTGAAGCTGAAATTGAGCTAGAAAAAGAAAGACAACAAGCTCAGGTTGACAAGGACATTGAAGAATACCTTGAAAGATTGAAAGAGAGACTGAATAAGGCCAGAGCTGAGGAGACACTTAATGATAGAAGATTGGTTGTGCATGGTTCTAGGGTGGAAGCTGAGAAAGAAACAGTAGAGGAGATAAAAAGACCAGAATCTGAGTCTGGTGGTGAAAATGTTGGAAAATTGAATGAAGAGACTGAAAAGGAGAGTGATACAATTAAGGGGGAGACTGTTAATGCTGAAATGGGAGATATAAGGAAGGATGTTGGTGTTGAAAAAGATAAGAAAGTTGAAAAGAAAAGAAAGTCCTCCCAAGTTGTTCCTGTGCAAGCTGTGCCAACTCAAGCTGACCCAGCTCCCAAAGAATAAATTGATGAATCTTCATCTAGTGAAGACACAGCCACTCTGTCCCAGTTCATGATCAAGAAAAGAACTACAGAAGTTGGGTCAAGTGGTGTGAAGATCTTAACTGAGAAAGAAAAGGATTGAGAGATTGCAACTGAAACAGCTCCACAGCTTGGGGTAACAGTTGAGGTGGCATATAAAATGATTAAGGAGGACAAATTAGAAAGAGAAAGAATTGCTGCAACTAAGTCTGATTCTGAAATTGCCAAGGCTGTTCAAGAACAATTAAATAAAGAAGATGAAGAAGATCTTGCAGCCATTGGTTCCAAAAAGAAAGTTGTGAGCAAAGGAAAAGGAAAGAAGAAGATGGTTGTTCATTCTACACCATCTCAGAAGGTTAAAGATGTGAAATAAAGTGTGAAAGCCCATAATTGGTTTGATGCTATGGAGAAAAGAAAAGTAACAGAAAAGATCAACTATAGAAGGCATCCAGAACCAATCCTCCAGGTTCAACTCAAAAGAAGAAAGGGAAAGTCCATTCCAAGCATCAGGTTCACATGAAAAGGATTTGAGACAAGCTGGGAAACTCATGATCTTGACAATCTGTATGAGTTAGGTTACACAGAGTGGGTTGAATTGCATGATATCATCACTGGTATGCCTGGAATTCATAGAGAGACTGTCTTGGAAGCCATTGAGAAAAAGTTGGCTGCAATTGTAAAATACAAGATTGATATCACTGGCCTTCCAAGACCAAAAGAATATGATTTGGATGATGAAGATGAGTCAGAAGAGCCACTCAAGAAGAAGAGGAGAAGAAATGTTAAGCTCAAAGCTCCTGAAGGTGATCACACAGACTTCCTCAGAAACTTGAACCCTTCAGAGTTTCTTGGGCTATTATCTCCTGATGCTCTAGACAGAATTCTAAGACATCTCAATCTGTCTCTTCCTGCTGGTGTGACTAATGCAAGAAGTGGAATGCACATTACTGAACCTGAACATGGTATGTATTTTGTGGATGCAAGAGGGCAACTTGTATTCCAAAGGACTGCTGAGCTGAAAGAGGTACCAACTATGCACCTTTTTACCTTGTACAGATTTTGTGTTACTTTCAGTGAACAAGGTAATGGGTATGAGCAGTTCCTTATAGATGAAGGGTTAGATAGAAAAGTAGATGTGAGGATTGCTCCATCTTTTGAAGTTAAGCAAGAAACTGTAGAGTTGATTGGGGAATAAAGTCTTATTGTAATACTTTGTATTTCTCAATATATACAAGTATTTGTACAAATTCAGTTGTCTTGTTAAAATTTCATATCAGATTGAAAAGAACCCAAAAGATTCAAAGGGTCACAAGCTGTTAGTCATATTTTCGTTTGATTCTTTGTAAGCTGATAGTTAGAAGTGTAGTTGGGTTTTGTCATCATTAAATAGGGGGAGATTGTTGAGTCCCAATGTTAATTGTAAATTTAATGATGACAAATCTGACCTATAAACACTTAGTAATCTTTGGTTCTTGTAATCTGATCTGGGTCAGACTAAGCTGACACAGCTTATGATCTGTCTCTGACCCAGATCATGCTTCATACTTGTAATTGTAATATCTTATGGAAGCAAGTGTTATTTAAGCTGCATCAACAATGTATTAGCATTCAGTCCAAGTCGAAGAAGAGGATTGAAGATAGAAGACCAAGATGTTAGTGGAAGACAGCTTGGGATTAGCAGTCAACTTGGAAACACTTAGGCAGATTGGTGCCTTGACAAACGGCCCAATCTGTGTCTGACAATCAAGTGAAGATAACAACCTGGATTGAAAATAAGGACAAATGACGTGACTAGGAAGAATCCTAGGATCCAGGTTGGTGGTTGGTTTTACATATGCGTGTTCATACTCCTATTGGTAGATGAAGAATGTGCGTCAGTATGTGGGGGACCACAAGTACCATGAAAGGCACGATTGATTATTCCTTAATCAACCACTGAATGAAGAACACGTAGCTGCAATGGACACCTAATGAAGGAGCGCTTTCGCCTATAAAAGCCTCATTCATGGATTGCATATGTGTGGCATTTCCTGAGAATCATTTTTCACACTAGTTTCTCTGCTCTTACACACAGCTTAGTCTGTACGAGATCAGTTTGGGCTGATTCTCTTGAGCTGAAACTTATTGATTGTTGTTTGTCATTTCATAGGGTTGTTTAGATATCTATAGGCTATATTTATTCCGCAACAACCCTGTAATTCTTTGTATAGATTTTTTCTTAATAAAGGATTACATTTGAAAATAACAATCTGTGTTCAAGAATGTTTTTATTTCTTTACTGCTTTACTGTTTTAATGATTCCTGGTCTTTACTTACTCGCTTAATATTCATAAACCGAATCTTAAAACGTTTTGTGTTAAAAAGTTTGTAAAGATTGAAGAAAGTTGTATTCACCCCCCTCTACAACTGTTCTGTGTTCAATATACTTTGGTATATTGATACACCGTGGGACGTATCATTTTTAGTCTCTCGATCTAAGATCCTTATCGGCTCTTCTACAAATCTTAACGTTTTATCGACACGGATATCTTCAAGGGGCACGTGAAGTGTTGGATCCACCAAACACTTTCCGAAGATTACAAATATGGAAAACATTAAGAACTCCACTCAAGTCTTGCGGGAGTTCCAATCGATACGCCACCGGGCCAAGTCATTTGAGGATCTTAAATGGGCCAATATACCATGGCCCTAACTTGCCACGTTTCACAAATCGAACCACACCTTTCCACGGGGACACTTTTAACAAAACAAAATCACCCACGTCAAATTCGAGAGGTCGTCATCTAACATTTGCATCCTTCATTTGTCGTTTCCGGGCTACTCTCAACTTTTCTTTGTTTGTGAGATCACCTTGGTCGTTTCGACAACATCTTTGGGTCCAATGAGTTGACTTTCGCCCAAGCTAGTGGTGATCTACATTTCCTCCCGTATAAGGCTTTAAACGACGCCATTTGGATGCTGGCGTGATAACTATTGTTATGGGAGAATTCGACTAACGGTAGGTGCACATCCCAATTGCCACCAACTCGATGGCATAAGCTCTTAGCATGTCTTCAAGCGTTTGAGTCGTTCTTTCACTTTGACCTTCGGTTTGTGGATGGAACGCCGTACTCATATCGAGTTGAGTACCCATCGCTTTTTGGAACGCCTTCCAAACTTTGAAGTGAATCGAGTATCCCGATCGGTTATTATGGAAATCGGCACTCCATGTTTGGATACTACTTCTTTGATGTACAAACGTGCCATGGTGTCAAATTTATCGTCCTTCCGGATGGCTAAGAAGTGAGCCGACTTAGTCAACGGGTCAAATATCACCCAAAAGGTGTCCCGACCACTACTCGTTCTAGGTAACTTCGTGATGAAGTTCATGGCAATTCGTTCCCATTTCCACTCCGGTGTTACCGGTTGAACTAGTAAACCGGGTGGTTTCTTGTGGTCGACTTTTACTTGTAAACACGTAATGCATTCCCTAACGTATCTTGCAATGTCTTTCTTCATTCCCAGCCACCAATACAAGTCTCTCATGTCAAAATACATCTTGTCGGACCCCGGGTGAACCGAGTGGGCCGACTTGTGAGCTTCATTCATCAATTTCATCTGAAGCCCACTAAAAACGGGGATTCACAATCGTTTAACAAGGTATAAAATGTCATCGTCCTTTCTATCAAATTGTTCTTCTAAGCCGTGTATTGCTTCATTGATGAAGTTTTCCGGCCTAGTTGCCAACCTTTGTGCTTCAATGATGGAGTCACAAACACTCCTTTGCACGATAAGGCTCATGGCTCTAATTCGTCTTGGCTTCACACGTTCCTTTCGGCTCGAGGCATCGGCTACAACATTTGCTTTACCCGGGTGATGCCGGATAACACAATCATAATCACTAAAAAGTTCAAGCCATCTTTTTTGTCTCATATTCAATTCACTTTGATCAAAAATGTGTTGAAGGCTTTTGTGATCGGTATAGATCACACTTTTGGTGCCATACAAATAATGCCCCCCAACCTTTCAAGGTAAACACGACCGCTCCCAACTCCAAGTCGTGAGTCAGGTAATTCTTCTCATGCACCTTCAATTGCCTAGATGCATAAGCAATCACTTTACCCCGTTGCATCATAACACAACCCAATCATTGCCCGGACGCATCACAATAAATGACAAAAATCGGCTCCATCGGGCGAGCTTAAAATGCGTGCATCACACAACTTGTCTTTCAGTAATTGGAAGGCTTGTTCTCGTTTCTCACCCCAATCAGATCGTCTTTCTCGTTGAGTCCACAAAGTCAAAGGTTGGGCAATTTCTGAAAAGCCCTCAATGTATCGTCTTTAGTAACCCACCAAACCAAGGAATTTGAGAATCTCGGTTGGCGTCTTGGGTCGTCTCCAATTCTTCACCGCTTCGATTTTTACTTGGGTCCATGTGAATTCCTTCCTTGCTCACCACGTGACCAAGAAAGTGGACCTCTACGAGCCAAAATTCACATTTGGAGAACTTGCATACAAATTCTCTTCCCGGAGTAACTCTAAAACTTTCCTCAAGTGTTCCGAATGATCTTCTTTCGTCTTGAAATAAATAAGGATGTCATCAATGAAAACAATGACAAATTTATCTAAGTAGGGCCGACACACCCGGTTCATCAAAACCATGAACACCGTCGGTGCATTGGTCAACCCAAAAGGCATAACCGTGAATTCAAAATGTCCATAACGTGTTCGAAAGGCCGTCTTGGGAGTATCATCTTCATGGACACGCAATTGGGGGTAACCCGACGGCAACTCAATCTTGGAAAAGAAACGAGCACCTAGGAGTTGATCAAATAAATCATCAATTCTTGGAAGAGGATAACGATTTTTCACCGTGAGTTTATTTAGTTCTCTAGAATCGATACACATTCGGAATGAGTCGTCTTTCTTCTTGACAAATAGAACCGGAGCGCCCCACGGTGATTGACTCGGGCGGGTAAAACCCTTTTCTTGAAGTTCTTTGAGTTGGGCGGCCAACTCTTGCATTTCGGTCATGGCTAAGCGGTAGGGTGCTTTGGCCACGGGAGAAGCATTAGGAATAAGATCAATACGGAAATCGAGTTGACGAGATGGAGGCAAACCCGGTAGGTCATCCGGGAATACATCCGCAAGTTCATTAACCATGGGCACGATCTTCAACTTGACTTTTGTGACATTAACATTGTATACTTTCCCTTCCCACGGCTCGGTCATCTTGCCTTGAACCACTAACTCTTCACCATTTTCCAACGGAATTCTCACTACCCTACTACCACAATCTAGTACCGCATTCATTACCGACATCCAATCCATACCCACAATTACATCAAAACTACTGATATCAAAAGGAACTAGGTCTTTGAGAAACGAGTGGTCACATAAATCTCAAGTATAATCACGAACAACTTGGTCAATTTTCGTTAACCCGCCATTTACCATTTCAAGTTCAAAGTAATACGACAACGGACTAAGGCTAGCATCACTCAACGGTATGAAAGCATGAGAAACAAGACTATAATCGGCCTCAGAGTCAAATAATACGGTGGCATATTGATTGTTGAGGGGAAGTGTACCTACAAAGACGTTAGGATCAAGACGAGCCTCGGCCGCATTCACGGCAAAAGTTCTTTCACGGGGAGTAAGTTATTGTGGAGCTTGTTGTTGTTGTTGGCCAATGAGATTTGGGGCACATAATGCGGTAGTGATCTTGACTACCACACTCATGGCAAGTACCTCGGTCCATTGGGGGATTTCGAGCATTGATCGGGATGGTATTTAAAGAAAAGGCACGACGATTGGTGGGACACATTTTTGATATTTAACCCACCCGATTCTCCCACGTCCTTCACGATTACCACGGCCTCCACGACCACCTCTACCCCTCTACTTTTTTGATTTCCTTGATCAACCGGCTCCTCTTACTCATTTTGGCGCCTATAATTCATATTAGCTCTCCATGGTCTAACCATCTTTCCTTGAACACACGTGTTGGATTACCAAGTTGATCCTCACAATTCACACACGAACATTCGCAATAAACCGTCATATGATAAACAATCCACAATTAGACTATCCTAAGCCATTACAGGGACATGTATCTCTACGGGTATATTATCATGGCAATAAGCTATGTTATCGTCATCTTATTCACGTTCTAACTAATTACACAATTCCAATTCAACCAGAACCGAATTATTCAAATCAACATTCAAATTCAAATATCACAAGGCAAGGCATCATTGTTTCATTCAATTCTCAATCAATATCACAAATTTCAAACCAATTCATACAAATATAAAGGGGTCAAGTCATTAACAAGGTGGGTAAAGCATAGTCCGAATCTAACCTCAACATTCAATACATTAAAGGTGTTTGTATACAGGTGATACCAGCGGCTTTCCCTCCACACCGTTAATATATTGAATGGATGTCAGGATTCGGTTCCGTTATGCCTTCTAAGTATTGGTTGGGTATGTATACAGGTGATACCAGCGGCTTTCCCTCCACCCAACCAACACTCATCAAACATACCGGGTTACCTACTATACTTTATCCACAATGCGCAATCCATGATGTTATTAACTTGCATATGACATAGGGCTACCATAGAATCGTTGATCAGGCGTTTCTAGGGTTGCCGAATGCCATACTCCGCTAATACCATTACTTCATTTTGCTAGGGTTAAACAATTAAAAGAAATTACAAGAATATACGTCAACGTCAATTCAACAAGCCACGGTGATATCCCGACACTAACATATACGTCAATCACGTTGTCACATATCAATCAAGTCAACAAGTCATGAAAACCCTACGAACTCCGTTTAAACAAGTTTCACGTTCCATACAATTCACGTTGCACACAAAATTTCCTATCATGCATGCTAAATATGAAGTGTGGGTGCAATGGCTATAGGCTAGGTCAATCCACCTAATTCTCTACAACCACGGCTCTGATACCATTCTGTAACACCCCAACAATGCGGAATCATGAGGGTTACACAAATAGCACAGCAAGACATGGAAATTATGTAGAGTTAAACTAAATGCATAAATAGGATTGAACAATCTATACAAAACATTCAAGAATAAAAGTACCGGATCATACATAAACATAACCCTTAATCGGGAATAATGAATCACGGATCCATGGAAAGGTCCAAATCCAACCCTAGCATGCAATGAAACCTCCAATACGTCTCTGATTTACCTATTCACCTGAAAAGTGTACTAAAACGTGTCAACATAAAGTTGGTGAGTTCGTAGATTTTGGTAATAAGATCAAGTGTCGGGATATCAACCGTTAACGATATAAGAGGATTAGAATACCTAATCACGTCAAAGGAAACCCTAAAAGGGTATATGTTAGCACAAGTCAATACAAGTCAACGTCAAATAATCGTCAATAAGTGAATATATAACATAGTATATATATAATATCGTCTTTACGCAGGTTAAACAACCCGTATCCGCGGTTATGATCATGCCGGGTGTGGATTCGTCAATCCACCGTCAACGTCTTACATAATATATAATATACGTCTTTCGTCAAAATATAATATCGTCATAATATGGCCATGATCATACCGGGTGTGGATTCGTCAATCCACCGTCAACGTCTTATACAATAAATAATATATAACGTCTTTCGTCTCATAAGTATATAATATGGATTAAACAATCCATAACGTCTTTCGTCAAACATACGTATAGCATAATATGGATACAATGACCCATAACATCTTTCGTCATATATAATCGCGTACAAACACGTAACACAAGCAAACAATTAGGCATTTAACGTCTCGTTTCATATCATAACATATTAAATCAACCGACAACACATTGCACATACACTTCATACGACTCTACATTCAAGGAATCATGGATGCTTATATATAAGGTCACCCGCAGCCTTCCCACCACATCTATAATTCCTTGAAGGCATCATCGTCTTCCATGTAGGTACAACTATCATAATCACAACATATATTCATAATCGAATGCATAATCAACCGAGCGATAAGTCAGAGTGTCAATCGAAATCAATCAATCAATCAATTAATCCACAATCAATCAAGTATGTACACTTTTCAGCCTGAACCTCAATTGAGTAGGGAGCTACAGAACTCACCTTGATCGGCAATAGCAAATTAAGAATGATCATAAGCGTTCAACGAGCGTCACAAGTCCACACCTATAATATATATGTCACATATGTATTAATGCATCAAGTCAACCCTAATTAGGTTTTTAAACGTGATTTGAAGCTTTGACCGAACCCCGAGACTCGACATGGTCATTAGAGAGGTCAAGAAGTAGTTTGGATCGAAGTAAAGTCGTCCCAATATCGTCTCATGTACGCAACATATTATTATACATATACAACATTCACATTTTTAACTTGAGTCAAACCTTAATTGAGTTTTGGAAGGAACCAATTACATTGGGGATGGGTCATGGGTCACCCAATTACATTTCTAGTCATATTTAAACGTCATTTTACGTCATAAAAATTTGATTAACTCGACCACATAGACTCGTCTATAGATCAACACACGTCATAAAATAATCGAATGGCATGAAATCATTTCAACTAACTAAAATTGGTTAGTCAATTGCACGGTTACGTCAACGGGTAAAAATCATGAAAGTTTCACTAGATCGTGAAATTAGATTACATTTAATCACATTTAATCACGTAAATCATACAACAAAATTCGCGAATGTTACGGATTTTTATGTAAGTTTGTTGTGAAAAAGAATGTATAATTGAAACTAGTGAAGTACTGATAAACAGGTAATTGTGGTTAAGATGCCCTTACTCGAATCGTGAAATAGAAAGAATGCGTGCATTGTATGAATGAGTTATGATTGACTCGAAAAGTGATTGATAATGATGAATGAAAGTGAATGATAGCTAAAAGATAATAACGACGTGAAAACAGGTAATATAAAATCGGAAGATATTATGTAGTGATTATTTATGTGATTGTATTGATATGCATACCGGGTTGATAGCTCATTGTTGATCTGATGATAATTGTTACGTAGAAGTCAACATTCAAGGTGAGTACTTATATAATTAGGAGAAAAAAAATATTCGCACGTTGCGGCAGTGATGGAGGTGATGGCGGGGTGGTGATGTAATGGCGGTGGCGGCGGTGGCGGTGGCGGCGGTGGCGGTGATGGGGTGATCAAACTGACGGGCTCCGCTCTTAGCCGTACGGGTTCCGCCATCGAATTTAAAAATTCGTCGAAAGTATATCGAATGATCTCTCTAATGAAAGAACATGAAATTTTAAGAACACCCATATAATTTTTATAATTTATCGATGTACGGTTTTTGAGATAAAAGATTTTGAATGAATTAGATGAATAAAATGATTTATGGAAGAGGAGAAAAAAAATGAGTGGTTGAGATTTGAGGAGAGAGAAAGAGTATTATAGTTATTTTAGGTAAATATAGAATAGATAGGAGGGACATTTTGGGGAAGTAAATGTTGAAACTTAAAATATTAGACATGAGCTATTTGCTTTATAATACGAGAGAAAGTACCCGCGCGTTGCGGCGGTGAGATGGTGGGGGTGATAGGTCATAGGAGGTGATAAGTCATAGAGTGTGATAGCCAAATGTCTTAGCTGTACGGGCTCCGCCCTTGGAATTAAAAGTTCGTCGAAAGAATATTAAATGACATTTCTAATGAAAGAGCATGAAATTTTAAGAACACTCATATAATTTTTATAATTTATCGATATACGGTTTTTGAGATAAAAGATTTTGAATGAATTAGAGGAATAAAATGGTTTATGGAGGAGAGGGAAAAAAATGAGTGGTTAAGATTTGAGAAGAGAGAGGAAAATGAGTGGTTGAGATTTAAGGGTATTATAGGTATATTAAGTAGAAATGTTTAAATTAGTGAATAAAGAATAGGGGTAATTTAGGTAGTTCAAAGTTGTAATTTGAGATTTAGAAAAAGGTGATCCTCTATTATGTAGGAGTAAAGATAAAGATAAAGATAATATAGATATAAATATGTATTGTTTGCCATTTGGGCTATTGGATTGTCAGTCAAGCTATTGTTGGCCACTTGGGTTATTGGATTGCCATTTAGCTAAAAATATTTTTTTGCCAGTTGGGCTATTATATTGCTGAACGAGCGCTATTATGCCATTTGGGCTATTGGATTGTCATTCGAGCCCCTGTTGGCCACTCGGGCTATTGGATTGTCATTTAGCTATTTTTTTGCCGGTTGGGCTACTATATTGTCGTACGAGCTATTATTGCCATTTAGGCTATTGGTTACGGTTCGTGTTTAAGAAGCAACATGTATCAGATCTTGGCATAAAGAAATATATTGCAACTAGCATACATATAGCACACCAATGTGAAAGATAGTGCTCTGAAGATGCTTTTAAAAGCAAAGCAAATCATAAGATCAAAAGCCTGCCAAACATACAAAAAGAGTAGAAGAAAGAGCACATAAACAACAAGAAGATAAAAAGATGCTTAACTTATGCAGTCAGCATTTACATATACATATCATATTAAAAAGAGTTATGCCATGCCCACATGCAACCCCAACATCACCATCATCATCACTTTTGACATGAAAAATAATGGGCTCATTGATTAATATACCCTACCAAGCCCCTTCCACAAGGAAAATTAAGGTATAGATATACAAGATATATACAAACTTATAACACTACTCAATTGAATGACAGAAAAAAAGTGGTCACCAAAGCCAATTCCACATGCCCCAGATTCCATTCTCTGGCCACTCTTCACATGCTTATGTATCATCTTTACAGCTATCCAAACCAAACATATCAAACAAACCTCACTCAAACTTTAAAGTAAAAAAAAAAACAAAAAAACTAAAGTATGTCTAGTTAGTTATCTAGCTAGATCATAAAGTTTTTTGACATATGTAATTAGGAGTTGTTAATTATTTAGGTGAGAGTCAGATAACGATGGCGCGGACAAATGGTGACGTGATCATTCGTGAGCCCGACAGCTTGCATAAAGGAATGAATGATAGTAGGCCCGACCTGCCGAAATCCTCTTCTCATCATGTCTTTGCTTATGGCTTCTGATTTAGAGGTCTTTACTGGCATCTTGTGATTTGGTTTGTAGTTTGTTGCAATGGGCTTGTGATTTACAAATCCCCATATGTATTTGTCGAACGACCCGAATGCTTTCTTGATCTGTTTAACAAGAAATTTAACACATTAACATATACATATGCAACAAGATTTTAAACCTATCATTTCTTTTGTATAGAACAATTTAAAATTTAGCTTAAAATAATCTTTTCTGATTAGTAAGTTATTGTCATACCTCAAGAATAGAAGTAGCATTGTTGACAACACCTCTAATAAGGCCAACTTCAATCCCATAAGAACTACTTATTGTTATATTTATATCTGTAAATTTTGACACAACTTCTACTTCAAAGTCTGAGAATGCTTCCCTGTAGCATTCAATAAAAACAATTAGTTATCATAATATATAACAAATCTTGAAATATTATATATCATTAATTGACACCCACCTAAATAGTTGCCTTTTCTTTAAGACTGAAGTCCAATTTGATCCAACTTGAGCACCTGTCAACACCAGCATTTCAAACAGCAACCTGCATACCCATTCCAAAAATTTTAATAAATTCCACCATCTTTTTATATACTTATAAATAAATAAATAAGGGTTAGTTGAACTTTTCTCAGTTAGGGGGTTAAATTTTTTCAAATTATTCAAATTTGGGAAAAAAGAAAAAAGGGACAGATTTAATTTTTCATTCAGATTAAGCTTACATGTCTATGCACGTAGACTTTCATTAACCATGTATGAAAAAGATGACATTATGATCTCTTTTAACTAGATTCAGTCATATATGTATGGATTAACTTGTCACGTCATCTTTTGGATCGTAGATTGCAACGTGGTTAATGATAGTCTACATGTATAGACACATACACTTAATTTGAAAGAAAAAAGAAAATGAAAATGCCCCCTATTTGATAAAAAAAATTTTTTTTGAATTAATTACCTCTTTTTAAGTGAGGAAATTTATCTACTGTCAATCGAGAAAAGTTTGATTAATTGACCCTTTCTTTGCAATTAGCCCTATAATCAATAAATAGATATCTAGATACATACAAATAGATATAAAGAAAGAAAAATAAAACAATGACTTACTTATCATCATGAACAGGAACTCCCCATTCTTCATCATGGTATGCAACATATATAGGGTCTGAAAATTGAGGTATTTGTAAAAAGTTAAAATTGAATATCATGATCAGTTCTCATGTAGCAGTTGTAAATAGTATTTGTTAAATATATGTCAATCTTTCATGTGTTAGATGACATTAGTAATGACCCGAACCATAACAAAAATAACTCCTTTTGACCCGTTACCCATCCCGCTAACTCTTTCAATTTGGATAGGCCACTGGCATAAAAAAAAAAAGAATCATGAATTTCAAGTATGATAAGAGATGTATTTAGTTAGTTATACCTGAATAAGGAGTAATGAAACTGCATCTTTTCTCTTCTGTGACAATACTATTATTATTTGTATTAACAAGAATATTGGGATCAAACAAAGTTGTGATCAGCTTTTGACAACTATCATACTTGGCAGACTTTGCTCTACCATAGTGTGCTATCTTCATTTTCCTTTGAACCTGCATCACTGCAACCTGTTCTCTTCTAGCGGCTGCTATACTCCCAGGAGCATCCACAATCGCCTCGGATGAGTACTTTACCACTAACGAATTAGGATTAGTACTTTTGCTGTCAACACTTGTCTTTGACTTCTTTAGAGGAATTGCAGTTTTTGTAGTTATGCATTTGGTTGGTGGTGTCAAAAGAGGTCTGTCTAAGCTGGAATTAGAATTATCTGATCGGTTGTTTCCACCACGTTTGATGGCAGGCACTCGAGGTGATTTCAGCTTAGGCGAGATAGGGGAATTATTATTCGTTTTGGCATTTGGCGTGGTAATAGTCCGAGGTGATGGTGATGGTGGTGGTGGTGTAGTTGGAGCTATGGAAGCGGGTTTAGGACGTGAGATACTCTTTTTAAGAGGATATTTTGATAAAACGCGGTTGGAAGTGGCTGGTTGAAGCACGGGCCGTCCATTGATGTCTGAAATCATGGCGTCAGTCGGATTAGCAATAGCATTAGCATTTGCTTCAGTTGGTTTTACCAATTTGGATTTTGAAGACCACATGATTGATCAAGTATTTTGAATGGAAAGATGGAGTTAGGAGTCTTATTTAAAGAGGTTTATATAAGTGTTTTAAGAAATGGCATGTGAAATGGAGGGTCTTTATTTATATTACTAACACCCCTATGATCATGGAAGTGTGGGGACATATTATATAATGTGGAATAAATGGTAACATGGAGGGTTTAGATTTGGGTATGTCCACAATATCCTTTTTCATTCTTATCTTTGTCCGTGAAGGAACCCCATAAAGAAACAAATAATGAGCATTCATATGGCATGATAAGAATTATACTTTCTTTAACATGTTTGTTTCATTCATTATATCATCATATGGATCATGAATGTATACTATATCATGTGAATGATAAATAAGTATTGCAATTCAAAAACCAAAGGGCTTTGCCTTAGCGGTATATGTGATGACATATCAACTAGGAGGTCGTGGGTTTTAGTCCATCATGGACAAACGGTAAAATATTTGTGGATTTATGTGTAATACTTGTCTTTTTACACTATTTTACCCGTGCAATGCGGCGATGTGGTGTTGGTGACGGTGTGGTGGTGGTGGCGGCGGTGTTTGGTAGTGGTGGTGGTGATGACATATCCCTCCTGAGGTACGAAGAATGAACAATAACGCGTCACGATACGAATGCTGTTAGTAAGGAAGGATCGCGCAGAAGATGGAAAAGATAAGAATTATTCCCCTATAAAGTCGGGATTTGTTCTTATCAAGAGGGGCCGGTAATTATGAAATTATACTCCTGGCCTTTTACCAAGGAAACCCTAAAAACTTGGCTTTCTCTCCAAGTCGAGCCTCTCATATAAAAAGAGGGGCGTAAGACCTTCAAGCACTCACTTCTCCTCTCCGAAAAATACACACATATGATACCGTCAATACAACACAATTAATTAGACTTTAAGTCTATCCCAAAGCACGATAATAATCGGCTTACTCTCACATCTCAACAGACGATCAAACAAGATCAAACCCAAAACACAATAGCACGATCACAAATCGGCTAACAATCAAATCATATTTGATTGGCGTAAAGAGATCAACTCTACCTTTTGGGAATCGCCAACAAACAACCAAAAACACCCATCACCCCTTTTCTAAACCTAATCTCGGTTTGGTGTACAATCATTTGGCGCCATCCGTGGGACCCCATAACTCGAAATCAAAAAACCCACTACAAAGATTTTTGTGCATTCACACCGCGAGAGATGGTGAAGAAAAACAAAAATAGATCTCTGAAAAATAGGAGGTCAACTTTGGCAATCAGCCAGGCGACCACCAGCCGCCCAGATCCGATCGAGGTCGCGCCGGAAGGTTTTTATTTCCCTCTCTAAGGGGAAAATAAGCCTTCTAGCGACCCTCTTATTATCCAAGCCGCGATATTTAATATCGAGGTACACAGGGTCTACCTAGATAGCGGAAGCGAATGCGATGTCATCTTCGAACATTGCTTCCTCAAATTGCCAGATGCCTTACAAGCCCGAAAATTGGACTCCCGGGGCCCATTAGTTGGCTTTTCAGGAGAGCATGCATGACCGTTGGGGGAAATCGACCCAGACGTACTATCAATGATGGGAAGCACGAGAGGACTGAAACACTGGACCTCTCGATAGTACGATCTCCTTCGCCCTACAACATTCATTTGGGAAGAGCTGCGATGCAGCGGATGGAGATAGTACCCTCAGTGATCCATAGGCTTGTCAAGTTTCGATCTGAAACAGGGATAGGCACGATCCGCTCATCTTATGAGCCGACAAAACAAATCAACGATGTGAAAAGAATAGAAGACGGAGATTCCTCCGTCCCGAAGGAACCACAGGGAGAAGAAGATACGACGAAGATCGTAGTTAACCCAGAATTTCCGGATCAGACGGTCTCCATAGGTACCCATCTTTCAGACGAATGTAAACATAGGCTCCGGAAGTTGCTACAATCAAACATAGATATTTTTGCATGGGAGTACAAAGACATGATCGGGGTCCCTAGGATCCTGACGTTGGAAGGAAAACCATTCGTGACAGAGCACCGTCTGAACGAACGAAAGCATATAGAGCCGGTTCACCAGAAAAAACGCAGCCTCTCCGCTGACAGAGACGAGGCTGCTAGGAAAGAAGTAGAGGAACTACTGAAAGCCGGAATAATAAGAGAATCCGCCTACCCAATTTGGATCGCAAACCCAGTAATGGTAAAAAAAGGAGATGGGGGGTGGCGGATGTGTGTCGATTTCACTAATATAAACAAGGCATGTCCAAAAGACTGCTACCCCCAACCTGAGATCGATTGGAAAGTAGAATCGCTGGCGGAACACAAACTGAAGTGTTTCTTAGACGCATATAAAGGATACCATCAAATACAGATGGTGGAAGAAGACGAAGATAAGACAGCGTTTTACACCAGTAATGGAACTTACTGCTACCGAAAAATGCCATTTGGCCTGAAGAACGCAGGGACTACGTACCAAAGGTTGGTTGACAAGGCGTTCGCCACGCAAATAGGAAGAAACCTAGAGGCATACGTCGATGATATGGTCATCAAAAGCATAGATGAAGCCTTCCTCATAGAGGACATTCGTGAAACCTTCGGAAATCTTCGAAGGATCAACATGAAGCTCAATCCCAAGAAATGCTCCTTTGGAGTAGAAGAAGGAAAATTCTTGGGATATTACATCAGCAATAAAGGCATTCATGCGAATCCCTCTAAGGTGAACAAGTTGAAACAAATCCCAGCACCAAAAACGATCAAGGAAGCCCAAAGCCTGAATGGCAAACTTGCCGCTCTCAATCGTTTCCTTTCTTCAAAATACTAAAAGGATGCATCAAGAATAAGGGTTTTGCATGGACAGACGAAGCGGATAAAGCTCTGGAGCAAATGAAAGAATACATCACAAACCTACCGACACTCACGGCCCCCAAACCGAAGGAAACACTCTTCGTGTACCTGGCGGCTTCACCTGAATGTGTCAGTGCTGTGTTGGTAGCATAAAGAGACGGGCAGCAGATACCAATCTATTTTGTGAGTAGAGTTTTACAAGGAGCTGAAGCCAATTACCCAGAGTTGGAAAAGCTCACCCTAGCGCTGGTTCACGCAGCACGAAGGTTACGAAGGTACTTCCAAGCGCACCCTATCGTCGTTCTATCTGACAAACCGATAAAACAGATATTGTTGAAACCGAAAAAGTTAGGTAGGGTGGCCAAATGGGCCATCGAACTAGGGGAGCGTGACATAGAATTCAGAGCGCGACACGCAATTAAAGGGCAAGTGTTGGCCGATTTCATCAGTGAAGTCCATGAAAGTAAAAACTCTATGACTCACTCCATGTCATTAGAGGTGATAGGGAACGTCGAAAGCGACACCTGGAAACTGTATACCGACGGGGCCGCCAGCTCCGATGGTTGTGGGGCCGGCCTTATGCTAATCAGCCCGGAAGAAAAGGAATTCACCTATGCATTAAGATTTGAATTTGAGGTGACAAATAACGAAGCTGAATATGAGGCATTACTAGCAGGGCTTCGTATCGCAAAGGATATGAAGATCCAAAATATCCGAGTATACGTCGATTCTCAGCTAGTAGGGTGTCAAGTAAGAGGGTCATATGAGGCGAAACAAGGCAAGCCAAAGCTATACCTACGAAAAGTACAGGAGTTGATGGAATGTTTAGTCACTTTGAAATAGAACACATAAGAAGAAGCCAGAACAAAAAGGCGGACGCCCTGAGTAAGTTGGCCTCACTCACGTTCGGACACCTGGGAAAACAGGTATTAGTGGAAGTTTTGAAAGAAAGGTCAATCGAAGAAAAACAAGTGTCGGACCTTGTGGAGGAAGAAGGAATAAACTGGATGACTCCGATCTATGAGTACCTGGTAAGTGGGATACTCCCCGCAAATAAAGACGAAGCCCGAAAGATAAGGATTAAAGCTCCGCAATATAAAATCCTGGACAAGAAACTGTACAAAAAGGGATTCGTCACGCCATGGCTCCGTTGCGCAGGACCTAAGCAGGCAGAGATGATTATCCGGGAGATACATGAAGGAATCTGCGGAGCACATTCAGGAGCAAGGTCTGTCGCTACGAAGGCCATGAGGTTAGGATATTTCTGGCCAACTATGCACCAGGACTCCGCAGAATTGCTAAAGAATTGTGAAGCATGTCAGCTACGTGCCAACATCCCGAGACAACCAAAAAATGATATGACTTCGGTAATTTCAGCGTGGCCCTTTATACAGTGGAGAATTGATCTCGTAGGGCCACTCCCTGAGGCTCAAAACAAGAAAAAGTTCTTGGTGGTAGCCATTGATTATTTCACTGAGTGGGTAGAAGCAAGGCCGCTCGCTACGACGAATGGGGATCAAATGAAAAAATTCGTATGGGAGCACATTATATGTAGGTTCGGGATACCGCATACGATAGTATCCGACAACGGTCCCCAATTCGCAAAAGGGGTCTTCCCTGAATTTTGTAAACAATTGCAAATAAAGCAATCATTCACGTCCGTTTACCATCCTCAAGGGAATGGACAAGTGGAGGTAACCAACAGAGAAATAATCAAGGGGATAGAGAAACGGCTCGGTCGAAGTCATAAAGGATGGATAGACGAATTACCACTGGTCCTTTGGGCTAACAGGACAACACCAAAGCGAAGCAACGGAGAAACTCTGTTCAGCTTGGCGTTCGGAACGGAAGCCGTAGCACCAGCAGAGTTCCAAGTCTCCACCTATAGAATGCTAAATACAGAAGGAAATTCAGAGGAATTAAGAATAGACTTGGACTTACTAGAAGAACGAAGAGAGATCGCAGCCATCAGAGAAGCCGCCTTTAAAAAGAAAATTGAGGGATACTACAATAAAAGGGTAAATCCCACAACTTTCAAAACCGGAGACTATGTGTTACGGTTAAACAGCGCAAGTGAGAAAGAGTACACAGGAAAGTTGGGTCCGACATGGGAAGGCCCATACCGAGTACAGGCATCCTTCGAGAACGGAGCATACAAGCTAGAAACACCCGAAGGGGCTCCGGTCGACAGGACTTGGAACAGTTCGAACTTGCGAAAATTCTATTGTTAAGTTTTCTCTCCTTTCTAGTAATATGTATAAGCTAAGATTGTTAGTGCACGTTTTGGTGCACAATTTGTGTCCGATGCATCTCAATTAAAGGGCTGTTACTTTACAGAGATTTTCCAGACAACAGGATAAACTCGTGTGAACAGTAACACGAGTTTGGCCAATCACGTGTTACTGTAGCACGTGTTTGGTCCACGCGTTTGGAAGCCCACGAGTTTGAAGCCCAGCCCATTTCTAGCCTATATATAATGTTCTTAGGTTTCGGTTTTAGGTAATGATTTTAGTTGCAACAGATTTCATTCATGGCAGGCTGAGGTATGCGCAAACCTCAGTCCGTAAGTCCACCATATTATTCGATTATCAAGAGTCGTCTCGTTGATTGTAATCCGTAATCATCGTAGATGTATTGTAAACGGATTTATTCATTATAATCATTCGACTAATGATAAAGGAATCATATTTATATCTCCTGTTCATATTGATTTCGTGTTCATATATATGTGATTCATTCAATTGCCTCAATAACGATTATGTTTGGATTCCGCACTTACATAGTCGTAGGAATCGCGAATCGATCGATCACCCTGCACTTTCAAAGATGCTTTTGAAGTATTTAATAAAATAAAAAGCCCTTACGGGGGATATCACATTACAAAAGACCAATAGTCTCAAAAAAGACCAATAGTCTCAAAAAAGACCAATAGTCTTAAAGGACCAATAGTCTTCAATATTCGATATAAGACCGAATAGTCTTAAACATATAAGGCTATGTGCCTCAAATATTTAAAAGTAAGCAATAGCCCCATGAGGGACAATGCATTAATCAAAAGACTTATTGTCTTAACATAGAGGGTCGCAACCTCAAAAAGGGAATAAACTGACAGGGAAGCCTGAACAGATAACCCAATATACGCAAATATATGCACAAAAATATGGAATACAATAAGGACGATAAAGTCTGATACATGAAATTCCATAAATAAATAGTTTGAAAATAAGAACTAATCAAAACGGGGCTTCACGACTAAAAAGTCGTAGGCCCCGGAGTTACGAAGATGAGTAATATCATGAATATAGTTGTTGTGATAACTTGCCAGTTTCAAGATAGCCTCGTCAAACACTTCCTTTACCTCCATGTACTCGGGAGAATGCTCGGAATGGGTAGCAGACAGTTTGCCTTTCTTCTTGGAAGAATTCACAATGGCATCAATCAAGCCAACCGCCTGTGGACCTGTGGCAAGAGTCTCGCACAAATGAGGTATAACCTTCTTTACAAAAACCCTCACCTCCTCCCGGAGTTCCACATTCTCAAGATCTTTCTGCAAAAGCTCATCATGACGCCTTTCTAAGCCTGTACGAAGAGCCTTCACCTCCACATCTTGCTCCGTCAACCGCTTTTCCAGAGCAGCGATCCTATCCAATAAACTCCCAACCACAAGATGAGATTCCTTCAACATATCCTGAGAATATTCGTATTCTCGACACAATCCCTTGACCAAGAGGTTCTTCCGCTCGCTCATATCCTCTGAAAGCAACTCTTCCTCCATAAATTTACGAGCGGTATTGCCGGAAAAAGAAACAGGGGGAATATCGGCAAGACCTTTTCCCTTCTTTGCGGCCAAATCATCCATGGGGACGACAGAAGAACCAATATCAACAATCTTTCTCTTTGACGACATTCTTTGATGAGAGCAACAGAGGATCTGAGTAAATGAAAAGACAAACGAAACGGGAACAGTAAATGACGGTGGTCAATAAAGCAGAAAAAGAAAGAGAGAAAAAGGCTTACAAAAAAGTAGATGGGAACAGTTGCAGAAAGATAATGAAGAAATTAAAGATGGCGAGAAGTTTTATATATTAAGTGGAGGGATAAAACCCTAACCGTCGATAAATACGCTTTGGGATGCGCGTACTCACAAACAAGACTTTTTGATTTCCATTCATCACAACACGTCCCCAAGAATTAGTAAATTAACAACAATAGTCCAAGGTAATGCTTATTTGGCAAAAAACATCCCCTTGGACTGGGGGGCTTGATGACATATCCCTCCTGAGGTACGAAGAATGAACAGTAAAGCGTCACGATATGAAGGCTGTTAGTAACGAAGGAACGCGCAGAAGATGGAAAATATAAGAATTATTCCCCTATAATGTAACAACTCGCAAAAATCTGAGTAAATATAAAAATCATAAGGTATTATGTCTAAAGCCTTAGTAGGATCACATTTAAAGTTTGACAATATAACGTCAACTTTTTAGATTAAATCACGGGTTAAACATTTAACGAACAATGATTATTAATCAATCATTCAGATTCTTTGGACAAAATAACCTTCTACTTTTATTTTTTTTATTATTTTGGCCGCCCACGTTGTGTTGTCCTCTGAAGATTTCTTCTATATTATTACATATAAAGAATATAGATATACATATTATATTATAAAATGATAGATATGCAATCTTCCACAACCGACACTCCCTCTAATTCTCTCGCCTCTCTCTCATATAAACACACACACATAAGTATACACACACACACATATATATATATATATATACATATAGATATTGATAGCATGAGATATATATATCAGACACTACTCTCCCTCTCGGCATTCTTTTCCAAACCCAACACCATCTCAACAGCCCCCCTCCCCATGGCTTTCTTCATCAAACAGAATCTATACATATATATATACAATACACGGTATATATATATATATATTCATACATACCGCACATACATACATAAACGTATAGATATTGATGTTGATGATGTTCATTCTAGGATTACTACTGCTGCTGCTTGCTACAACTCTCCATCATCACCACCATCTCCTTTCTCCTTCTATCCCTCGGCACACACACATATATATACACATACACACACACATAATAACACACACACACACACACACACACACATATATATATATATATATATGTATATATATATACACGTATGGATATATATTGAATGTTGTTGCCGCAGCTTGTTACCTCACGGTCAAGCATCACCTTTAAACACCACCACAAACCACTGCTGTTGCTCGGTTGACAGCCAACACCGAGTCATCACCACTGTTCGACAACCAGGAAGCAAGCTCGCTGCTGGTTACCATCGAAAAACCATCACCATGGCCACTGTTTACTGCCACTGTTTGGAAGTCACCACGACTACCATAAGCTGCTGCTATTGCTGTTCTTAATTGTGGTTGCTGCCTTGTTTTGTTTGTCGTCTTCACCACCGAACTATTTACAACCTACTGCTGCTTATTTGCTGTCTACTACTCACTGCTGTAATGAAGCTGCTTGCTGTTACTCGGTTTGTTGCTTCCACCGAACCACCATTTTCACTGTTCATCATCTTCACCACCGAAGCAATTCACCATACTGCAACGGCAGCTGCTACTACCCGTTCTTTTTAGTACATCACCACCATTAGAAGCTGTTGCTGTCGGTTTTGTTGCCAAGAACTCATCACCGAGGAAACCACCATTGCCACTATTCATCGTCATCTTCGACATGATATTAAGATACAAGACCATTGTCGACCTTCTTGCCACCACCAAACTTCTCCTCAACGTCCAGGAAAGGTGAAGAATCGTAAGTAAGACTCTATACAAAACCATAACTCGGTTTCTCTCTCTCAACGTTGTTCCTTCTCCTTTTATTTGTTCACAGCTTCGTGAACCACTTCCACACCACTACTTGACGTTCAAACATCAAAGAGGTGTTCAAGGTTCATAACAAGTCATTCCAGACTTGTCCATGCTTGGTTGTTCGAGCTTAATATGTCCTAAACGTTTCTTGGTTCATTTCTAGATAACCACCGTGGAACCACCGTGAGCCACCACCTTTTTGTTATCATCAATCTCCAAGAATCATCGTTTAACAGGTTATCTAACTCCTTATAAGTTTCCATAATGAATATGAAACAAGAAATATGAAATTATAATCTGATCGTTAACTTCGTTAGATTTTCTGACACTTTCAGTCCTAAACCGTTAAACTGTTTACAGTTTTAGTCCTTCGTCCGTCAGTTGCTTACTAAACTGATGACTCTATTAAAATGGGTTATTCTATACAGTTTCCTTTACCGAAGACTAATACGTTTGGGCTATTCGGGTACATTTCAGACTGTTACATACCTCACACTGTTTGACAGGCGTTTCAGGTGAGTTTCGTAAACCCTCCCTACTCAATTGAGATTCGGGCTGAAAAGTGTACATGCTTGTTGATTGATTTGTTTGTTTAATGTATTGACTTGTTGCTCGGTTAACTTTGACTTCGTTATGAATACTTGTTGTGCTTTAGATAGTTGTACATACATGGAAGATAATTATACTTTTTATGAATAGTAGATGTGGTGGGAAGGCTGCGGGTGACCCTATATATAAGCATCGATGATTCCTTTAAAGTAGAATTATAAGAAGTGTATGTGCATCGTATTTGTTGGTTGATTCACTTGTTATGATATGGACCGAGATGTTGATTGTTTATTTGTTGATTGTTGATATGATTACTTGTGGTTTAATGTCGCTTTGATTATCATGTAAATGATATATCATGTTAGGCGTATTGGTTAATGATGATTGTCGCTTTGATTATCATGTAAATGATATATCATGTTAGGCGTATTGGTTAATGATGATTGTCGCTTTGATTATCATGTAAATGATATATCATGTTAGGCGTATTGGTTAATGATGATTGTCGCTTGATTATCATGTAAATGATATATCATGTTAGGCGTATTGGTTAATGATGATTGTCGCTTTGATTATCATGTAAATGATATATCATGTTAGGCGTATTGGTTAATGATGATTGTCGCTTTGATTATCATGTTAATGATAAATCATGTTAGGCGTATTGATTAACGTTTAATGGTGTATTGTATAATGATATTGATGTTGAAACGTTGATTGTATTGAACTGTGCAAATGTGAAACCTTTTAGGGTTTCCTTGGACATGATTAGGTATTCTAATCCTCGCTTATTGTTAACGGTTGTTATCTCGACACGGTTATTCCTTGCTACTTGTCCCTACGAACTCACCAACTTTATGTTGACGCTCTTTAGTACACTTTTCAGGTAATCAAGTTAATTAGAGATAAAATGGATGATTGCATGCTTGCTTGCTAGGATTGGACTAGCTTTGGACTTTCTGGATCCATGATCCTTACTTCCCTTTTATGGGTTACTTTTAGGATCAACTACTATCGATTGAATTGCCTTTTATTATTGATTGAACATGTATTTCGATGAATGTCGATGATCGTATACGTTTGTATAAGTTTAAGAATTGTTTCAATCCTATGTTTTCATATAGTTTGACTCTACATAATTTCCATGTCGTGCTGTGCTTTTCTAAGTGATACCCCATGATTCCGCCATGTTGGGGTGTTACAGAATGGTATCAGAGCCGTGGTTGTAGAGAATTAGGTGGATTGACCTAGTCTATAGCCATTGCACCCACATTTCATATTAGCATGCATGATAGGAAATTTTGTGTGCAACGTGAACTGTATGATGCATAAAAATGGTTTAAACGGAGTTCGTAGGTTACTTATGATTTGATGACTTGATTGTTATATGACAACTTGATGGACGTATATGATAGTGTCGGGATACACCGTGAATTGTGGAATTTTTGTGATAAACGTTGATGTGTGTGAAATCTTGGATGCATTTATTATTTGTCCCCCAGCAAAATGAAATGATGGCATTAATGGAGTATAACATTCGATAACCCTAGAGGCGCCTGATCAACAAATCTATGGTTATCCTATGTTATATAAAGTTAATGATCTCATGGATTGCGCCTTGTGGATAAAGTATAGTAGCTAACCCGGTGTGTTTAATGAGTGTTGGTTAGGTGGAGGGTTAGCCGCTGGTACACCCTGTATACATACCCGACCAATACTTAGAGAACATATCGGTACCGAGTTTTGACATCCATTCGATATATTAACGGTGTGGAGGGTTAGCCGATGGTACACCCTGTATACAAACACTTTTAATGTGTCGAATGTTGAAGTTAAAATTCGGACTATGCTTTACCCACCTTGTTATGACTTGACCCTTTTATTTATATAGTGTTGAATGTTTTCGTGATTGTATTATTGTAAATTGTACGATTTCTGAAGCCTTAGATTATTGCCATGATAATATCCCTGTAGAGATAACTATATTCATGTAATGATTTATAAGGACTTGATGTGGAAATTGTGTGTTACTTGAAGGTCAATTTTGATATTCAAGTGTAAATTGTGTGGACTTGAATTTTATGTTAATAGAAATGGTAGTACAGGCATAGGGTATTTTGAACGGGTTGGTAATGCGATGGGCTGACCAATGGTATGCCTTATATTATAAGCATTACCGGATGGCCCATGTCTAAGCTATATTACTTATAATTGTCTACAATTATCAGTCATTGTTGAAATAACAGTATGAAAATAAGATCTAGAATACATGCTTATTAAGGTCTTAGATACTTATAATCTATAATTATAGACCAATGATTTATTATGAACTATAGACTAAGTTCAAACTTATAGTTACGATTGACTGATAGAATGAGCTAAGATTTTTGGAGACTATAATGTTCAATTAAAGTGAGATACTATGAAATATTAGGAGACCTAGTGTGTTAAGAGGCATTTTTTTTACGAACATGGAGCTTAAGTTAGTAATTTGATGAATGTGTTCAAGAAAATGGCTGGAAAAGAGCAAACAGGATAGTAGTAGAAGATTATGAACTTAAGTGATTATATGCAGGAATCAAATCCCGTAGATTTCACCTTATATTGGCCTTGTACCTAGAATAAGAATACATGATTTTACTGAGAGGTACTATTCGCTCATATAACGTAAGCAATGACGTCAAATGAAAATAATTTTTCAAAATGACCGACAACAAATAAGATATCTGGATCTTGATGAAACAAGATAAAGTAGGATGGTTTTATCAGACTATTTTGATATAAGCAATAATAAAAGTGTTAACTACAAACAAATTATATATAAATTTCGCAATAAAGAAAAGAGGGAAATAGACATACGAAAAGCACTAAGTGTTTATGTAATCCTACTTTATAGTTTAAGTAGCCAAATTCCTGAATCTAAGAAGATCACACGATTATCTATTCAATGCATACTTGTTAGTCCCATGATTAACCCAATGATCTTTCAAGTCAATTGGACAATCGAGATCGTACCCTTCTAACAATAATTTCTCTATGACCTTTGAGAATGTACTACAACCCATTCTTCTCCCCGGCAACCTTACAATATGACTTGGCCCGACATATGTTGGCAACGGATACATGGAAAGAGAAGCTGTACAACAAACGGAGGTCCATCCCTCTGTACTCCAACCGCGACAGGTCCTAGGTATCCCTGTGCATGAGCATATCGGTGTTGGCATCTCTGATATGTTCATTTCTTCCCCAAATACTACCAAAGTAGTATTTTGTTTCACAAACTGGTAAGACCTTTTTGACCTTACATTTCTTTGGGCTTTCGAGGACGATACTTTTGCGGACTTTTTCTTGCGACTATAAAGCTTGCAAATATAAGCCCATGAGTCTTCTACGTGCTTCTCAAACTCTGGTCCATGATTCATTATCGTATCAACCGGTTCCACCCTGTTCGAGGTTGAGACCTCATTATATGTGTCACTAATTGGATTGGGGTATAGGGTGGGCGAGTCTGACATTGGACGTTTGCCTGGTGCCCTGTTACCCTCCTCGGAAAATTCTGGTTGGAATGATGGTTCCGGTTGGAATGTTGATTTCAACTGGAATGTTGCTTCTAGGGTATCGAAAGAGAAGTTTTGATATAAAGGGTTCATTGGGATTGGAGATGAAACTCCATGATGTACTGCATCAACAAGAGTTGGGAACGATGCGCCGACATTTTCTGTTGAGGGTTCTAACTGTGATGTTGGTACTGTATTTTGGAGAAGCCAGTTTTGGCAAAAATCATCGATTGATGTTCCCCATTCACTAGTACCAATCATCGGGTTTTGCCATGCGTCCATGATTATATTGAATTCTTCTTATCTACAATAAGTTTTGGTCAGACAATTGACATAACAAATACATAAGAAACATTATCAACAATATTATTCTGATTTAAAAACACATTCTGGACAACTTAAGATTTGATTTATAAAAATTTATAACAGATTCCAAATATTTCTATAAAATCCCTCTTGATTTCAAGAATTAGGAGTTCTGTCAGAACTCGACCCTGACATGTTGCTTCCCCCATCAACATTTCTTTTTCTTCTCTTAAGAGGTGGAATATTGGGATTTTCTTCTTCTTCTTCAGATGACATGGCGAAAATGGACTTCTCTCTTTGAGAGAGATTATCTTCGTCTTGCTGAGCTAGGGCTCTTGCAAACTTTTCATCTTCTTTTATTTGACGATTCACAAGGATAGATTCCTCCTCTTCTAAAAATTTAGATAAAAGTTTTGCTAACTTTTCATCTTCAGAACTTTGTTTCTCAAAAAGGTGGACATCTTCGTCTACCATCGCCTTGTAATCTTCAAAGGAAATACCTAACATCACGGCCTCCTGCTTAATCCTTTTTACCCTATTTGTTTCAAGATCTTCAAGATCCTCTTGAGTTATTGGCCTTTTGCCTTTTGGATCGCTCGAAGAGGCACCGAAATTTTTCATTATCTTATGATAAATCGTTGGCGAACATGAATTAAAAGATAGTCTTGCAACTTTTCATCTTCTTTTATTTGACGATTCACAAGGATAGATTCCTCCTCTTCTAAAAATTTAGATAAAAGTTTTATATAAACATATAAATAGATAGTATATTATCCAAGATGAGAAAGAAAGAGCACAAAAATGTAGCTTACCAAAAAGTAAGTCGGAGATCTGTTAGAACACAAGCTGGCTGTGAACGGAATAGCTAAAGACAAATTAGCAGATGAAGAACAAAGTAAATAAAAGAGATAGAGAAAGAAGATTTAGTGTGCATTATTCCTTAAGAAAACGCGTTTCTATTATAGAGGATGAAAAAGGGAAATGTAACCTGAAAGAACGGACAGGTGTCCATAAACTACATAAATTTTAATCATTGCTACGGTAATTAGTAATTACCGAATTATTTTTTTTCCTAAAGATAAAATTTCTAAACTTTATCATCCCTTTAACCAAGGTTGAAAAGAGCTGAACAGTTTACTCAAAAGCGTATACTATGTTGAGAAAATCCTCAACTTAATAAATAGCTTAATGAATAGACCGTCTTCCACACATCACTATTTTTCTTCACTGCTTCTTTTTCAAGAACCATATCAATTGCTAATTCATCTTTTTGAACCCTAGATGAATTTTTGATCCAGACTATTGTTTCAGGAGTGATCTAGGTAATATTTGTTTCTTTGACCCGTGGATCGCCTTTAATGATTGAATTTAAGAAAATGAGACAAATGTTATCAACAAAAATATGTCAACTTTTTCAACTGGATAACAGTAGTGTCTTGGTAAAAGAACTTCAAATTTGAAAATAAGAATTATTTGAAAGACTAAAATTATGATGGGCGATCAACGATTAAAATACACAAATGAACTTGGTATAAAAATCTATCAAGACAAATATGGGAGATTCTTTTAACTGGGGAATTTTCCTAATCGACAACAATCCCCAAAAGAGATCGAAGAAAGTTGTATTTCATTATTCGTACAATACAAGTGAAACTTGTTACGTTATTTAAGCGGAAATACAACAATTAGAGATGCAACATACTTAAAAACCATACAAAGAAAACCCATGTGGCGACGAATAGTAAGGGAACTACGCCAAGAACAAACGCTACTAACCACTGAATAGCCTCATTCAATGGAAGTTGAGCCACAGTAATTAACCACGCTATGATAATAATGTATATCATGATTAGGAAAGGGAACATTTTTGATATAAGGTTTCGGGTTTTGGTTAGATTCTGAAGAAAGGAAAATGTTAAATTGATATGGCATGAAGAAAAGTATGCTAAGGTATTATTATATAGTCTAAAAAGGAGCCGTTTCTAACGGTCAAATATGGAAAGAGAAATAAATTTGAATCCTGTATAGTGCCTTAGTCAGACTTACCTGTGTCTAAACAAATCATATATGCTATACTATAGGAATACAAGTTGTTGGTTATTAAGTATGTACAAATTATAGAATGTTTATATATGCTATCTCTAAATGTTAATCCGGTGGAGGATTGTGTGTAAGTTCATCCTACTCTGTTGAGAGTAGAAGGATTCTGTTTAGAATCATATGAGTTCATCCTACTCTGTTGAGAGTAGAAGGATTCTGTTTAGAATCATATGAGTTCATCCTACTCTGTTGAGAGTAGAAGGATTCTGTTTAGAATCATATGAGTTCATCCTACTCTGTTGAGAGTAGAAGGATTCTGTTTAGAATCATATGAGTTCATCCTACTCTGTTGAGAGTAGAAGGATTCTGTTTAGAATCATATGAGTTCATCCTACTCTGTTGAGAGTAGAAGGATTCTGTTTAGAATCATATGAGTTCATCCTACTCTGTTGAGAGTAGAAGGATTCTGTTTAGAATCATATGAGTTCATCCTACTCTGTTGAGAGTAGAAGGATTCTGTTTAGAATCATATGAGTTCATCCTACTCTGTTGAGAGTAGAAGGATTCTGTTTAGAATCATATGAGTTCATCCTACTCTGTTGAGAGTAGAAGGATTCTGTTTAGAATCATATGAGTTCATCCTACTCTGTTGAGAGTAGAAGGATTCTGTTTAGAATCATATGAGTTCATCCTACTCTGTTGAGAGTAGAAGGATTCTGTTTAGAATCATATGAGTTCATCCTACTCTGTTGAGAGTAGAAGACATCAAATAGGGATGCGCCTTGTATCTTTCTGTTAATTATGTGTGATTGTCTAATGTAAAATAGATACTTAGATGTCATGTCCTCTAATATCGATTTATTGTCATTGAGATAAAACGTAAATCAAGTTAAGTATAATTTTATTCGATACAATCTAGATTTCGAGGGCGAAATCCTTTTAACTGGGAATAATGTAACAACTCGCAAAAATCTGAGTAAATATAAAAATCATAAGGTATTATGTCTAAAGCCTTAGTAGGATCACATTTAAAGTTTGACAATATAACGTCAACTTTTTAGATTAAATCACGGGTTAAACATTTAACGAACAATGATTATTAATCAATCATTCAGATTCTTTGGACAAAATAACCTTCTACTTTTATTTTTTTTATTATTTTGGCCGCCCACGTTGTGTTGTCCTCCTGAAGATTCCTTCTATATTATTACATATATAGAATATAGATATAGATATTATATTATAAATGATAGATATGCATCATCTTCCACGACCGACACTCCCTCTAATTTTCTCGTCTCTCTCTCATATAAACACACACACATAATAACACACACACACACATATATATATATATATATACATACCGATTATATATATATATACATATAGATATTGATAGCATGAGATATATATATCAGACACTACTCTCCCTCTCGGCATTCTTCTCCAAACCCAACACCATCTCAACAGCCCCCCCTCCCCATGGCTTTCTTCATCAAACAGAATCTATACATATATATATATATATATACAGTATATATATATATATATATATATATATATACATATATATATCATACATACATAAACGTATAGATATTGATGTTGATGATGTTCATTCTAGGATTACTACTGCTGCTGCTTGCTGCAACTCTCCATCATCACCACCATCTCCTTTCTCCTTCTATCCCTCGGCACACACACATACAAACATATATATGCATATACAACCGATATAGATATATGTATATATATATATATATATATATATATATATATATATACAATACACTGTATATATATATATATATATTCATACATACCGCACATACATACATAAACGTATAGATATTGATGTTGATGATGTTCATTCTAGGATTACTACTGCTGCTGCTTGCTGCAACTCTCCATCATCACCACCATCTCCTTTCTCCTTCTATCCCTCGGCACACACACATACAAACATATATATGCATATACAACCGATATAGATATATGTATATATATATACACGTATGGATATATATTGAATGTTGTTGCCGCAGCTTGTTACCTCACGGTCAAGCATCACCTTTAAACACCACCACAAACCACTGTTGTTGCTCGGTTGACAGCCAACACCGAGTCATCACCACTGTTCGACAACCAGGAAGCAAGCTCGCTGCTGGTTACCATCGAAAAACCATCACCATGGCCACTGTTTACTGCCACTGTTTGGAAGTCACCACGACTACCATAAGCTGCTGCTATTGCTGTTCTTAATTGTGGTTGCTGCCTTGTTTTGTTTGTCGTCTTCACCACCGAAGCAATTCACCATACTGCAACGGCAGCTGCTACTACCCGTTCTTTTTAGTACATCACCACCATTAGAAGCTGTTGCTGTCGGTTTTGTTGCCAAGAACTCATCACCGAGGAAACCACCATTGCCACTATTCATCGTCATCTTCGACATGATATTAAGATACAAGACCATTGTCGACCTTCTTGCCACCACCAAACTTCTCCTCAACGTCCAGGAAAGGTGAAGAATCGTAAGTAAGACTCTATACAAAACCATAACTCGGTTTCTCTCTCTCAACGTTGTTCCTTCTCCTTTTATTTGTTCACAGCTTCGTGAACCACTTCCACACCACTACTTGACGTTCAAACATCAAAGAGGTGTTCAAGGTTCGTAACAATTCATTCCAGACTTGTCCATGCTTGGTTGTTCGAGCTTAATATGTCCTAAACGTTTCTTGGTTCATTTCTAGATAACCACCGTGGAACCACCGTGAGCCACCACCTTTTTGTTATCATCAATCTCCAAGAATCATCGTTTAACAGGTTATCTAACTCCTTATAAGTTTCCATAATGAATATGAAACAAGAAATATGAAATTATAATCTGATCGTTAACTTCGTTAGATTTTCTGACACTTTCAGTCCTAAACCGTTAAACTGTTTACAATTTTAGTCCTTCGTCCGTCAGTTGCTTACTAAACTGATGACTCTATTAAAATGGGTTATTCTATACAGTTTCCTTTACCGAAGACTAATACGTTTGGGCTATTCGAGTACATTTCAGACTGTTACATACCTCACACTGTTTGACAGACGTTTCAGGTGAGTTTCGTAAACCCTCCCTACTCAATTGAGATTCGGGCTGAAAAGTGTACATGCTTGTTGATTGATTGTTTGTTTAATGTATTGACTTGTTGCTCGGTTGACAGCCAACACCGAGTCATCACCACTGTTCGACAACCAGGAAGCAAGCTCGCTGCTGGTTACCATCGAAAAACCATCACCGTGGCCACTGTTTGGAAGTCACCACGACTACCATAAGCTGCTGCTATTGCTGTTCTTAATTGTGGTTGCTGCCTTGTTTTGTTTGTCGTCTTCACCACCGAACTATTTACAACCTACTGCTGCTTATTTGCTGTCTACTACTCACTGCTGTAATGAAGCTGCTTGCTGTTACTCGGTTTGTTGCTTCCACCGAACCACCATTTTCACTGTTCATCATCTTCACCACCGAAGCAATTCACCATACTGCAACGGCAGCTGCTACTACCCGTTCTTTTTAGTACATCACCACCATTAGAAGCTGTTGCTGTCGGTTTTGTTGCCAAGAACTCATCACCGAGGAAACCACCATTGCCACTATTCATCGTCATCTTCGACATGATATTAAGATACAAGACCATTGTCGACCTTCTTGCCACCACCAAACTTCTCCTCAACGTCCAGGAAAGGTGAAGAATCGTAAGTAAGACTCTATACAAAACCATAACTCGGTTTCTCTCTCTCAACGTTGTTCCTTCTCCTTTTATTTGTTCACAGCTTCGTGAACCACTTCCACACCACTACTTGACGTTCAAACATCAAAGAGGTGTTCAAGGTTCGTAACAATTCATTCCAGACTTGTCCATGCTTGGTTGTTCGAGCTTAATATGTCCTAAACGTTTCTTGGTTCATTTCTAGATAACCACCGTGGAACCACCGTGAGCCACCACCTTTTTGTTATCATCAATCTCCAAGAATCATCGTTTAACAGGTTATCTAACTCCTTATAAGTTTCCATAATGAATATGAAACAAGAAATATGAAATTATAATCTGATCGTTAACTTCGTTAGATTTTCTGACACTTTCAGTCCTAAACCGTTAAACTGTTTACAATTTTAGTCCTTCGTCCGTCAGTTGCTTACTAAACTGATGACTCTATTAAAATGGGTTATTCTATACAGTTTCCTTTACCGAAGACTAATACGTTTGGGCTATTCGAGTACATTTCAGACTGTTACATACCTCACACTGTTTGACAGACGTTTCAGGTGAGTTTCGTAAACCCTCCCTACTCAATTGAGATTCGGGCTGAAAAGTGTACATGCTTGTTGATTGATTTGTTTGTTTAATGTATTGACTTGTTGCTCGGTTAACTTTGACTTCGTTATGAATACTTGTTGTGCTTTAGATAGATGTACATACATGGAAGATAATTATACTTTTTATGAATAGTAGATGTGGTGGGAAGGCTGCGGGTGACCCTATATATAAGCATCGATGATTCCTTTAAAGTAGAATTATAAGAAGTGTATGTGCATCGTATTTGTTGGTTGATTCACTTGTTATGATATGGACCGAGATGTTGATTGTTTATTTGTGGATTGTTGATATGATTACTTGTGGTTTAATGTCGCTTTGATTATCATGTAAATGATTATCATGTTAGGCGTATTGGTTAATGATGATTGTCGCTTTGATTATCATGTAAATGATATATCATGTTAGGCGTATTGGTTAATGATGATTGTCGCTTTGATTATCATGTAAATGATATATCATGTTAGGCGTATTGGTTAATGATGATTGTCGCTTTGATTATCATGTAAATGATATATCATGTTAGGCGTATTGGTTAATGATGATTGTCGCTTTGATTATCATGTTAATGATAAATCATGTTAGGCGTATTGGTTAATGATGATTGTCGCTTTGATTATCATGTTAATGATAAATCATGTTAGGCGTATTGATTAACGTTTAATGGTGTATTGTATAATGATATTGATGTTGAAACGTTGATTGTATTGAACTGTGCAAATGTGAAACCTTTTAGGGTTTCCTTGGACATGATTAGGTATTCTAATCCTCGCTTATTGTTAACGGTTGTTATCTCGACACGGTTATTCCTTGCTACTTGTCCCTACGAACTCACCAACTTTATGTTGACGCTCTTTAGTACACTTTTCAGGTAATCAAGTTAATTAGAGACAAAATGGATGATTGCATGCTTGCTTGCTAGGATTGGACTAGCTTTGGACTTTCTAGATCCATGATCCTTACTTCCCTTTTATGGGTTACTTTTAGGATCAACTACTATCGATTGAATTGCCTTTTATTATTGATTGAACATGTATTTCGATGAATGTTGATGATCGTATACGTTTGTATAAGTTTAAGAATTGTTTCAATCCTATGTTTTCATATAGTTTGACTCTACATAATTTCCATGTCGTGCTGTGCTTTTCTAAGTGATACCCCATGATTCCGCCATGTTGGGGTGTTACATATAAAGTCGGGATTTGTTCTTATCAAGAGGGGCCGGTAATTATGGAAATTATACTCCTGGCCTTTTACCGAGGAAACCCTAAAAACTTGGCTTTCTCTCCAAGTCGAGCCTCTCATATAAAAAGAGGGGCGTAAGACCTTCAAGCACTCACTTCTCCTCTCCGAAAAATACACACATATGATACCGTCAGTACAACACAATTAATTAGACTTTAAGTCTATCCCAAAGCACGATAATAATCGGCTTACTCTCACATCTCAACAGACGATCAAACAAGATCAAACCCAAAACACAATAGCACGATCATAAATCGGCTAACAATCAAATCATATTTGATTGGCGTAAAGAGATCAACTCTACCTTTTGGGAATCATCAACAAACAACCAAAAACACCCATCACCCCTTTTCTAAACCTAATCTCGGTTTGGTGTACAATCAGGTGGCGTGGCGTGGCGGGTGCGTGGCGTGGTGGTAGTGGTGATGGCGTGACGGGTGGTGGCGGTATGGTTATTATTGTAAAAATAATTAATGTAAAAGAGGTAGTGTAGTTATTTTAGGAGATGATGAGTCTATGTTGTAAATTATTTCATTAAGGGAATTATAGGTATTTTAAGTGGAGATGTTTAAATTATGAATAAATAAAAAAACAATTAATTAATTCATTAAGGGTATAATGGTCATTTCGTATGGGGACATTTTTATGAGAGGGAGTGTTGAAAAGTGTTAGGAAAGAGAGTGTGATAATTTTTATAAAGTAGTAGAGAATAGATAAAAATAATACAATTCAAAAGAAAGTTGAAATTTGATGGGAGTTGGGAGATTGGCGGAAATGACTCTACAAGTCAAATGAAAGATATACATATCGTGAATTTGTTGTGTTTCGATTGCATACTTCACTTGCTCATGTATGTAAAATATAGATTTATGTTGTGGATAGGAAATTAGTAATTAGTTGGAGCATGGAAAGTAGTTTTGGCCAATTGGAATGCTAGTGTATTTGAGGAATTTTTTGTACGGATGCGAACTTTTTGGAGACAGTTGGTGCAAATACGAACTTTGTGTTTGAAATTTGTAAAACTACGAAGACCGGTGTCTTAGACACCGGTTTTAAGTTTTTAGGTGCAAAGCCGGTGTCTTAGACACCGGTCTTAGGGGACGTGGCATGCTTTCTGACCAAAGCCGGTGTCTTAGACACCGGTCCTCCCTTTTCTACAACTAAAGCCGGCCTCTAAGATACCGGGTTTCTGATTTTGCTTTGCTTACTTTCAAAACCGGTGTCTAGACACCGGTTTTCGTAGTTTTACAAATTCTAAACCAATAGTTCGTAGTTGCACCATGTCGCTTGAAAAAGGTAGCATCCGTACAAAAAATTCGTATTTGAGAGAAAATACTTAAGTCACCAGTCACCAGTCACCCAAATGGATTGGGGCCTTCACTCCAGAAAAGACACTTAAGTCACCAGTCACCAGTCACCCAAATGGATTGGGGCCTTCACTCCAGAAAAGACACTTCTCGCCACCACTCTTGCTAGGATGAACCATTAGACCCCTCCTTGTAAAAAAGTCGGACGCACGTCGGATGCCTTAGAGGCGTCGGACGTTATAAGCACCGGCGCGTCTAAGGTCGGCGTCGGTCCATTCCTCCTGTTTTCAGACGCAGCATCGGCTGCTGTGTGGGCCCCTATGTATGACCGTTTCAAATAATAATAAAAAATAGTGCTAGCTGTTGGAAAATGGGGAGAGGGAGCGGGGCTCTGTTTTCTAAATCTTGGGAGAATTTCATATTTACCCAAAAAACACACCCTAATATCATATTTACCCAACTATTATTAATAATTTCATATTTACCCAATTTTAATTCACATTTACCCAACATTATTAATAATTTCATATTTACCCAACATATTAATAATTTCATATTTACCCAACATATTAATAATTTCATATTTACCCAACATATTAATAATTTCATATTTACCCAACATATTAATAATTTCATATTTACCCAACATATTAATAATTTCATATTTACCCAACATTATTAATAATTTCATATTTACCCAACTATATTAATAATTCGTATAAAATATTATTAGGGAGAATTTCATATTTACCCAAAAAACACACCCTAATATCATATTTACCCAACTATTATTAATAATTTCATATTTACCCAATTTTAATTCACATTCTATTTACCCAACATTATTAATAATTTCATATTTACCCAACATTATTAATAATTTCATATTTACCCAACATATTAATAATTTCATATTTACCCAACATATTAATAATTTCATATTTACCCAACATTATTAATAATTTCATATTTACCCAACATATTAATAATTTCATATTTACCCAACATTATTAATAATTTCATATTTACCCAACATATTAATAATTTCATATTTACCCAACATATTAATAATTTCATATTTACCCAACATTATTAATAATTTCATATTTACCCAACATATTAATAATTTCATATTTACCCAACATATTAATAATTTCATATTTACCCAACATATTAATAATTTCATATTTACCCAACATTATTAATAATTTCATATTTACCCAACATTATTAATAATTTCATATTTACCCAACATATTAATAATTTCATATTTACCCAACATTATTAATAATTTCATATTTACCCAACATATTAATAATTTCATATTTACCCAACATTATTAATAATTTCATATTTACCCAACATATTAATAATTTCATATTTACCCAACATATTAATAATTTCATATTTACCCAACATTATTAATAATTTCATATTTACCCAACATATTAATAATTTCATATTTACCCAACATTATTAATAATTTCATATTTACCCAACATATTAATAATTTCATATTTACCCAACATATTAATAATTTCATATTTACCCAACATATTAATAATTTCATATTTACCCAACATATTAATAATTTCATATTTACCCAACATTATTAATAATTTCATATTTACCCAACATTATTAATAATTTCATATTTACCCAACATATTAATAATTTCATATTTACCCAACATTATTAATAATTTCATATTTACCCAACATATTAATAATTTCATATTTACCCAACATTATTAATAATTTCATATTTACCCAACATATTAATAATTTCATATTTACCCAACATATTAATAATTTCATATTTACCCAACATATTAATAATTTCATATTTACCCAACATATTAATAATTTCATATTTACCCAACATTATTAATAATTTCATATTTACCCAACATATTAATAATTTCATATTTACCCAACATTATTAATAATTTCATATTTACCCAACATATTAATAATTTCATATTTACCCAACATATTAATAATTTCATATTTACCCAACATTATTAATAATTTCATATTTACCCAACATATTAATAATTTCATATTTACCCAACATATTAATAATTTCATATTTACCCAACATTATTAATAATTTCATATTTACCCAACATATTAATAATTTCATATTTACCCAACATATTAATAATTTCATATTTACCCAACATATTAATAATTTCATATTTACCCAACATTATTAATAATTTCATATTTACCCAACTATTATTAATAATTATATTACCAAATTATAGGGAGAATTTCATATTTACCCAAAAAACACACCCTAATATCATATTTACCCAACTATTATTAATAATTTCATATTTACCCAATTTTAATTCACATTCTATTTACCCAACATTATAATAATTTCATATTTACCCAACATTATTAATAATTTCATATTTACCCAACATTATTAATAATTTCATATTTACCCAACATTATTAATAATTTCATATTTACCCAACATTATCGCAAAAGTAGAGGTAACAAACTATTATAAATGGTTTAGAAGCAAATACAAAGGCTATTGAGATACAAACCTTAATGATCGTATGTCTATTGAGGGATCATTGAGATGAACAATATTAATGATCTTGTCAACTGCCATGGAGGTATAAACGGGTTCTGCGAATTGGCGATTTGCGGGAGTGTTTTTTTTTCCGCTCATAATAGGGTATATTAGTGATTAGGTTATTAATGGATAAGTATAAAATTAATTAGAGTTTTAATCATAAGATAATTTGTGATTTGGGTAGATTTGATAGAATGTGAACTAAAATGGGGTAAATATGAAATTATTAATAATAGTTGGGTAAATATGATATTAGGGTGTGTTTTTTGGGTAAATATGAAATTCTCCCTTTTTTTCTTTATTTAAAAATTTCCTATAAAACTCAACCATTTCACCTCACATTTCACCATAATTATATCCTTTCTCTCTCAAATTATATATTTCATCATTTCATCACACTTCATCAAAATTCTATATTTCCTCTCTCACCTTTAATCTACAACCATGCCTAGGAAAAACACCAAAAACATTTCAAATGAACAACAATCTACACAACCCACACCATCTCGCTTCAATTTTGATGCCGATTTTGAAGCGCTCCTAAACATGCCTTTGGGATCTCCCCTGTCCATGTCGTCTTCAAATATGATGGGGCAATCAAGCAGAATGCAAAGACCAACGCCGCTCACCTGAAGCTCTAGCGCCGCTGGAAGTGATCCTGGAACTCACCAGCGCCGCTGGGACCTCACCAGCGCCGCTGGTGAAGTCGGTTCAGATCTGGAACTTCCCAAAAACCTATAAATACCCCCCTAAACCCTAAGAGAGTCACACCATACTTACTCCAGACGACTTGAGGGCCGTTTCTAGGGTATTTTCACCATATCTAAACCCTCGTAACACCCCTGTAGATGATATCGTCATTAAGAGTCATGCGGAAGAAATGATGTTGGCAGATGTACAAGAAACCTTCGATACTTTAAGAAGCATCAACATGAAATTAAACCTATCAAAGTGCGGATTCGGGATAGAGGAAAGAAAGTTCCTTGGGCACATAGTCACTCCAAAAGGAATCAAGGCAAACCCAAAGAAAATTCAAGCAATGGTAGATATGTCATCCCTAAGAACCAAGAAACAAGTCCAAAGCCTTAATGGGAAGTTGGCTGCCTTGGCAAGATTTCTTTCTAAGTCTGCAGAAAGATCTTTGCCTTTCTTCAAGACATTAAAGGGATGTTTAAGGAAGCAAGATTTCTCATGGTCAAAAGAGGCAGAGGTTGAATTTAAAAACATGAAGAAATTCCTTGCTGATCTCCCAACTCTCACAGCTCCGATAGCAGGTGAAACACTTACTCTATATCTTGCTGCTTCTAAAGAATGTGTTAGTGCAGTGTTGCTTGCAGAACGAAGCAATGGCCAAATGCCAATATACTTTGTGAGCAGAGCCTTAAAAGGCCCCGAAATAAATTATCCATGTTTGGAAAAATTGGCTCTTGCCTTGGTCCACGCGGCCAGACGCCTAAGGCGATACTTCCAAGATTACCCGATCCGGGTTCTGACCGACAAACCAATAAGGCAAGTGTTGGCCAAACCCGAAGTATCTGGCAGATTAGCAAAATGGGCTATTGAGCTTGGGAAGCATAAAATAAGCTTTCACCCAAGAACGTCCATAAAGGGCCAAATCTTGGCTGACTTCTTGGCAAAAACTGACTCCTCAGATATTTCAGGAAGAGAAATGGAAGCATTCCACCAAGAAAAAAGCCCAAAGTGGACCCTCTTTACTGACGGGGCATCAAATCAAGAAGGATCGGGAGCAGGTCTTATCTTAATTGATCCTGAAGAAAGAGAATACACCTATGCTTTACGTTTCAACTTCCCAACATCCAACAATGAAGCTGAGTATGAAGCTCTCCTGGCCGGACTAAGGATGGCAAAGAAGATGGGAGTCAAGAAGATTCAAGTGTTTGTGGATTCCCAGTTGGTGGCAAACCAGATAAATGGAACATTTGATGCAAATCAAGCTTCAATGCAACTTTATTTAGAAGAGACAAGGAAACTCATTAGAGAGTTTGAATCCTTTTATATCGAACAAGTTCCAAGAAGCCAGAATAAGAAAGCAGATGCTCTGAGCAAGTTAGCCTCCTTAACTTTTGCCCATCTCACCAAAGAAGTCCTGGTAGAAGTTTTGCAAGAGAAGTCAATAGTAAGAGGAAATGAGGTGTCACAAGTAGAAGAAAATGAGGAAGATTGCTGGATGACTCCAATCTATAACTTAATTAAGAATGAAACGCTCGCGGAGGACAATCATGAAGCTCAAAAGGTGAGGATGAAGGCACCGATGTATCTTCTCATTGAAGATAAGTTGTTCAGAAATTCATTCCTAGGTCCGCATCTCCGATGTGTAGGTCCCTCACAAGCACAAAAACTCATTCAAGAAGTTCATGGGGGCACATGTGGAATTCACGCTGGACCAAGGTCTGTTGCCACCAAGATAATGAGACTTGGCTATTACTGACCTTCAATGAATAAAGATGCCAAGGAAGCAATAGAAAAATGTGAATCATGCCAGATACATGCTCTAATTTCAAGGATGCCAAAACAAGATCGCATCTCAGTTAACACTGCTTGGCCATTTTATAAATGGGGAATTGATATCGTGGGTCCATTCCCATCCGGAGTTGGCAATGTAAAATTTGTGATAGTTGCAGTGGATTACTTTTCAAAGTGGGTTGAGGCCAAGCCACTCGCGACCATCACTGGCCAAAGAGTAATCAACTTCATTTGGGAGTACATAGTTTGCTGTTTCGGAGTGCCTCATGTCTTGGTAAGTGATAATGGAAAGCAGTTTGCTGAAAACCCTTTCAAGACTTGGTGTGAAGACATGGACATCCGACAAGTGTTCACCTCTGTTGCCCATCCTCAAGCAAATGGCCAAGTAGAAGTAATGAATAAGGCAATAGTGGGAGGAATCAAGGCAAGACTTGGGAGATGTAGGTCCGGATGGGTAGATGAGCTTTCGGGAGTACTTTGGGCCCATCGGACTACTCCAAGGGAAAGTATAATGGAAACACCCTTTAGCCTTGTGTATGGAACTGAAGCAGTTATCCCACCTGAACTAAGTATCCCAAGCCATCGTATCATAAACTTCAACCCAACCCAAAATGAGGAAGCCTTGAGAGAAAACTTGAATCTCATTGAAGAGAGGAGAGAAGTCTCTCACATCAAATTGGCTGAAAATAAGCAAAAAATGGCTAAGTATTATAACAAAAGAGTCCACCCTATGTCTTTCAAGCTGGGGGACTATGTTTGGATGAAGAATGAAGCAAATAGGGTGGAAGACTTGGGAAAACTTGGACCCAACTGGGAAGGACCATACATGGTCAAAGAAGCAAATGGAGATGGTTCCTACATCTTGGCTGAACTTGATGGTTACCCCGTGCCCAGAACATGGAATGGGATGAATTTGAAAAAGTGTTATGTTTAACCAAAGAAACTTGGTAACAAACTTATGGTCGATCTATGTATCCCATTTATCTTTATTTGATCAATGAATCATGTTGTATTTATCTTTCAATGAAAAGAATGTTTCATTTGTATCCATGAGATTATCAATGAAAAATTCCTCATTATGGTCTGATCTATGTATCCCATATATTTTATTTTTTGCTACAAGTGAAAATATTTTCTTATCTTTTATGTTATCAGTCATATTAGTTACATTACTTGCAACAAATAATCTTCTCCAAAGAAGTTTAAAAAAAATTTTTAGAATCTTTGCATTTTGCACTCACAAGTTGAGAACAAAGTCTCGAACATGGAGTCGAGCATGGGAAAATAAGAATGCTAGCTAAAAGTTCCCAAAATCCCAAGGTATATCCTTGGATGAATTATCTTGTAAGATATAAAAAGCCAATAATGAATAAAAGGCTGAATACTTAGATAATTTTTTCGTCTTCTTATCTATTGGAGAAAAGGCAAGCACTTCCTATTGGGAAATGATACTCGAGTAATAAATAAAACAATAAGGTTAACCTAAATAGTCTTCATTCATACCAAGTTATGAAGCAAATACATAAAGAAACAACCAAATATGTCATTACATATCAACTTACAAACCATAAAGATATAAGTCCAACAAATACACCAAATGACAAAATACAAAGTCATAAAGGAACGCAAAGTCATAAAGGCACAAGCCTTACAATAGTCAAGTGACAAACGTACAAAAGCAACAAAGGCATAGCCTTACAATGATACATAAAGAAAGCTAATGAGGTACATCCTGAGTGGAAGTCAAAGTTGGGGCATATCTCGATGAAGAGGCCAATGCTGATGATGAAGTGAATGAAGAAATATGCTCCAAAAGCTGAGAAATACCTATGGAACGAGCTAGAGAAGGAATCTCGTCTACAATGGGAAACTTCTTAGCTTTATATGCCTTATTGGCCGCCTCCAATGTCTCTTTAATACGATCATGAAAGATAGGAAGATCACTAAGGATGGGAGAATCACCATGACTTTTCTCCACCCAACTCCTCATCTTTATGCTACCCAAACGCTCCCCAACGAGTAAAGTAGCATTATTAAATGCCTTAAGAGTAGTAAGAAAATCTGGGTGGCTAAGGAGTCTCCTAAATAAGTCAGGAAAGGCCTCAAGGAAAGCCTCTCCTCTCCGGGAAGATTCAATCAAAGTCTCTCTCATCTGTCTCTCCCCAACAAGCTCCTTACTAAGTCTCCCCACCTGAGACTTAGACTCACTGAGCTCCCCCCTAAGCCTCTCAACCTCAGACCTCACTTCAGCAAGCTCCCTCTTCTCTAAAGTAACATCCATAAACTTCAACTCAGAAGAAAGCCTATCAATCACCTCACTCTTCTCCTTTACAGTCGAATCAGCTTGCTTAGCATACGCAAGGTTTTCTTGAAAGCGAGCTCTCCTCTCCTCTTCAAGCCCAGCAACAGTCCCAGAAAGATGCTTAATCATAGCATCTGCACATCTCTCATACGAGGCGCCAAGAGTAGCAGCATGAAAAGAATAGTAATTAAGCTTCTTGCCAAAGTCCTCTAAAGTCCTATGATCATGCTCAAAGGCCAAGAGTGGAGCAGTCATAGCCTGAATAAGGTCCCTATCATGGGAAGGATCACTACCATCATCCTTGAGACAAACGACCGTGGGGGGAATAAGCGTGAGAGTACCCAAGCCTCTGTTGAATTCTGATGAAAGGGTAGAAACCTTGGTAGAACCATTCCTCACGGGTAAATATAGAGCTGATGTGCGAGGAAGCTCTTGATCAACTTTCTCACGCGCAACATTCCTGATAGTAATCAAATCATTTTCACCAAGAGGAACCAAGATGCGAGCATCGGGAGCAATGATACTCCTAACAAGAAAAGGAGGATCTGGGCCACTAGGAGGAAGCCCACTAGCAGAAGCAAAGGTGGGCATAGTGGAAGTAGCTAGAGCCAAGCCAACAGAACAAGTAACTCCAAGCGGAGGGGAGATAGTAGAAGAAACCCTTTGCTGCTTGGAAGAAGAACCATCAAGCACATCCCCATGTCTTTTCTTCCCAATAGAAGAGGCATGATCATCTTCTTCCTCGATACCTAGAAGAATATCTCCCTCATAGGGAGTATCTCCACGAAGGTCTACATAAAACAAATATGAATCAACTCATATACATTATAAAAAGTATGAAAGATTTAAAGAGAATTCTTACCTTCATCAAGATTATGAGAAGGAGAGGTGGAAAGGTGAACATCATCCTCTTGGTTAGCGAAGGTAACAGCTACAAAGTCAGGCCGGGAAACACCCTCACACCCGGGTTGTATGGCATCATCAGGAACACTCTGTATGTCAGTAAGAGAAGGCTGAGTACCCTCATCAAAGGCAGTCTGGTACTAATTACCATCATCCCATCCTCCTGGCCTCAGAGGAACAATCTCACCAACTTGCTGGCGTAGGGCCAATCCCTGATCTGCTCGAGCAGGATAAACATCCAAATCGGCTAAATCGAAGTCGAGTGCTTCCATTAGAGTCAAAGCTGAAAAATAAAAACAAAAAAGTTAGAAAGCAAGATAAAAATAGTAAACATGCATATAATAAGAAGTAAGGATAGAAATTTTACATTCTCCAGATGATTTCTTCCTAAGTATAGGGATCCTAGCTCAATCCCAATCCGGGATAATCCCAGCCATGGCCAACATACCCTCGGGGTAAGAGGAGCGATATGGAATGGTAGGAAGGGAGCAAAGTCTGGCATAACATTCCTTGTTGAGCATTGTCTTTGGAACTTTAACATTGGCTGCTTTATTCATTGCTTTTTCATCTACTTTCCTACCAAGATGAAATGCAACCCTCGACTCTTCGGGAATAAAGGTATCATCTACAAACAAATAGTCAAACCGCCACATGGCAACCTTATTTGGGGTTTCTATAAGCTTTCTCTTACTATCTTGAAGGCCAAAGGTAAACCAGTCATCCCTTTTCAACAAAAGGAACATCTCCCTAAACATATGTACCGACAAAGGCTGTCCCAAAGATCTAAGTAGCATCTCAAACACTACAATCTTCCCGGCACCAAACGGGTGTAACTGGCCATCTCCTAGCTTATAGTAAGTCAAAATCTTAATGAAGAAAGGAGTAAAGGGAATCCTAAGGTTGGACAAGGTGAGGAAAGACTTATAAAGTGTAACCTTCCCAGGAGGTGGGGGATGGGCTCTCTCATCTACATTTGGAAGAGAAGGGTCACTACAAACAAAATACCATTTAGTGGCATACATTTTTAATGGCATATCATTTATATGCCACTAAATCATATGTTTTTGTGGCATTTCATATGTGCCACTAAAAAAGTAAAATTTTCTTATCCTATATGCAACTTGGTGTCCTATATGTCATATTTAGATTTAGACTCATCCATGTACCATTAATAAATCTGAACTACTTGTGTAAAGTGCTAAATGACTAATGAGTTTGGTATGGATATTAAGATAAGGTTTTAGACATGGTAAGAAGTTGCAGAATGAACTTTCTGATTAGATTGCATAGTTAGTGGTAGTATTTTATGCTTGGTAAAGTATGTGTTTAGTTAGAGATTGCAAAGTATTTGAGTTCTGGTTAAGTAGATATAAACTTTGTGATTATCTTTTTTAGAATTGGGGGTTACAAAGTTGTATTGCTTTTTTTTTGTTTTTTTTTTTTTTTTTTTCTCTTTTTTTTTTTTTTTAATTTTTAATTGTTCACTCTGACTATTCATAAATCTCAGGTAGTTGTTTATAATCTACCTTTACATGTTAATTTTCATATCCAATTGATTTACTTTATCTCCTGACTATGGATGTATTAATCATGATGTATCTATATTATCTTTTATTACTTTATATGAATATGTCTACCCGTAGCTTTCCAACTTGGGATCTTGACATGCAATTAATGAAAAAAATACTACTAAATGTATATATATATATATATTTGTTATAGTTTTTTGGCCGTACAGAGTATTAAACAAATTGGAGGGGTTGGTCCTTCATCTACTTTGTAAGTGTTAGGTTGCAGGTTCGATAAGTTTTATTTATGCAAATAGAAATTATATGCCTATTGTTTGTGTATATGTATTGTTATGTTGTGAGAAGTAGTTTTTACAAAGATGTCTGTTGCCATGTTTAATTCCAATGAGAAATTGAAGATAAATGAAGGCTTCTCAAGAATAAAAAAAATTAGACATGCTAAGATTTTAGATTTTGTTTGATTCTTTCATTTCTCATGAAACAAAATAAAAAGTAAAATTTTCTTATCCTATATGCAACTTGGTGTCCTATATGTCATATTTAGATTTAGACTCATCCATGTACCATTAATAAATCTGAACTACTTGTGTAAAGTGCTAAATGACTAATGAGTTTGGTATGGATATTAAGATAAGGTTTTAGACATGGTAAGAAGTTGCAGAATGAACTTTCTGATTAGATTGCATAGTTAGTGGTAGTATTTTATGCTTGGTAAAGTATGTGTTTAGTTAGAGATTGCAAAGTATTTGAGTTCTGGTTAAGTAGATATAAACTTTGTGATTATCTTTTTTAGAATTGGGGGTTACAAAGTTGTATTGCTTTTTTTTTGTTTTTTTTTTTTTTTTTTTTTTTTTTTTTTTTTTTTTTTTTTTTTTTTTTTTTTTTTTTTTTTTTTTTTTTTTTTTTTTTTTTTTTTTTTTTTTTTTTTTTTTTTTTTTTTTTTTTTTTTTTTTTTTTTTTTTTTTTTTTTTTTTTTTTTTTTTTTTTTTTTTTTTTTTTTTTTTTTTTTTTTTTTTTTTTTTTTTTTTTTTTTTTTTTTTTTTTTTTTTTTTTTTTTTTTTTTTTTTTTTTTTTTCTAGGGTTTTTTAATTTTTAATTGTTCACTCTGACTATTCATAAATCTCAGGTAGTTGTTTATAATCTACCTTTACATGTTAATTTTCATATCCAATTGATTTACTTTATCTCCTGACTATGGATGTATTAATCATGATGTATCTGTATTATCTTTTGTTACTTTATATGAATATGTCTACCCGTAGCTTTCCAACTTGGGATCTTGACATGCAATTAATGAAAAAAATACTACTAAATGTGTATATATATATATATATATATATAGTTTTTGTTCGTACAGAGTATTTGTTATAGTTTTTTGGCCGTACAGAGTATTAAACAAATTGGAGGGGTTGGTCCTTCATCTACTTTGTAAGTGTTAGGTTGCAGGTTCGATAAGTTTTATTTATGCAAATAGAAATTATATGCCTATTGTTTGTGTATATGTATTGTTATGTTGTGAGAAGTAGTTTTTACAAAGATGTCTGTTGCCATGTTTAATTCCAATGAGAAATTGAAGATAAATGAAGGCTTCTCAAGAATAAAAAAAATTAGACATGCTAAGATTTTAGATTTTGTTTGATTCTTTCATTTCTCATGAAACAAAATAAAAAGTAAAATTTTCTTATCCTATATGCAACTTGGTGTCCTATATGTCATATTTAGATTTAGACTCATCCATGTACCATTAATAAATCTGAACTACTTGTGTAAAGTGCTAAATGACTAATGAGTTTGGTATGGATATTAAGATAAGGTTTTAGACATGGTAAGAAGTTGCAGAATGAACTTTCTGATTAGATTGCATAGTTAGTGGTAGTATTTTATGCTTGGTAAAGTATGTGTTTAGTTAGAGATTGCAAAGTATTTGAGTTCTGGTTAAGTAGATATAAACTTTGTGATTATCTTTTTTAGAATTGGGGGTTACAAAGTTGTATTGCTTTTTTTTTGTTAATCCTAGGATGGGTGGTAAGCGGAAAAGACTATGTATCATCACTACTGAAAGTGATGATGAACACGATCCTGCTCAAAGTCAAGAACAACAACACATGGAAGAAGACAATTACAATGACAACCTAAATCTCCTTGAAGAAGGTCAAAATTCTGATCTACAATGAGTTACCTACTAATGAAGAAAATTCTGATGAAGGTATGTGGTCTTAACATTTGAGGCGTTGCTTATTAGTGAAAATTTCTAGTTATAGGAGTTATTTATTTTTCTCCTTGTAGTTGCTTATTAATTGAAATTCTATGCTAGACTTGGGTTGGGATATCTAAGAATACATTATTATCAGGTCCTCAAAAGAAAGTCAGGGGTCCTACTCAAAAAGCTGAAATTTGGGAGATGGGCAAGTCTAAAAAAATAGGCGTAACATTTAACGAGTTTGGGAAACCAGTAGGGGATGAAGGTAATGAGCTCATGCAATATCTTGGAACCCTTGTGAGGATGTCTCAGCATGTAGAAATCGACTATCCCGACTGGAGAAAGGTTCCAATGAGAAAAAAAGAGGATATGTAACTGATGGTTAAGGTACTTGTTTATTAAGAAGTCTAAGGTATTTGTTTCTTGACGAATGCATATACACTAACATATTTAGGATATATTTGTAGGCAAAATTTGTTTTTTATCCGGTTGAAACAAATGCTATTAAGAAATGGATTATCTATAGCATGGGGAAAAAGTGGAGGACTTGGAAGGGTTCATTGAAAGCACGTGCATATGACTCAAGCCTCACCATTGATGAAATTGTGGAAAATGAAACTCAAAAAGATGGCAGGGTGAATTCTGAACAGTTTAAAACTCTAGTAACTCGTTGGTTCACTCCAGAATTTGGCTACAACACAAAGTGAGTTGGCAACTACAAAACTTGTCGTGAGCACTTTATTGAATCTATTTCATGAACATATCCCAAACGCAAACTTGTCGGGAGTGCTTAACAATCTGAATATGCAGGTACATTACATATTATGAAATTATAATATTTAAGGTTATTATCCCATGCTTAGTTCCTAACTTTTTCTAACATTGTGTTAGATGTCTGATACGTCTTCTGCGTTTCTGAATATTCCCTTAGCCAACCAGAGGTCGCCTGGAACTAGTGGTAATCATTTACCTGCTTGGTTGAGCAATCATAAGTGTAGTAACATTTTATTTGTGCTTTCTATTATTTTCATTGTGTTTTTTTCATTTGTTTCAACAGGAGGAAGTAGCTAGTGTGCTGCTTTTAAAGAGTTAACAAAAGGTTTATTTTGCATGACGCCCAGGGAAGATGCTCAATCTGAATGACTTGTTTCTTTGATGAGTAGTTTGTTAGGTACTCTTAGATCCTTCTGTTTAGATGTTTAAGATCTACACTTTTGAAACTTTAGTTCCATGTCCGTTTGTAACTTGACTGATGTGTAACTCGACTGATGGAATGAATCTTAGCTTTTGTCATGTAATGTTAAACATTTCAAGAAGTTTGTATGTTTCATAGCTTGTTTGTTGATTGTGTTCCCATGATAAAATTGTTTTACAATGATACAGAATATGTGCCATTAAAAGCTATTTAATAGCTTGAATCTAGCAAATTATTAATAGCACAAATTATATGCCACAAAAGCATTTTTTGTTATTTGTGTCTCAAAAAAAAGTGTCACTATAGTCATAAAAACTTGCAGTGGCAGTCACGAAAAGTGCCACAAAAGGGCTTTAGTGGTAGCGCTTGTAGTGGCACTTTTTTTGTGTGCCGCTGCATCCGAGAGGCGCTTTTAGTGGCACTTTCATTACTTTTTATGGCACTTTTTGTATGCCACTGAATGTCATATTATTTGTAGTGGGTGAAATTTAGCAAGGCATGGATACTTCTTAACTAAATTCCTAAGGTCATCACTAGTCAGGCCCGAGACACAATCTTTAACAAGATCAGGAACCTCCCTAATCTTACAAACTCTACGAGAGTTACTAGTCTCCTCAACCTCAACAACCTCAACAGAATCAATATTATCTCCGGACATATTCAATTTCAAAACCGGGGAGAAACAAGGCCTGTAACAAACAGAAAGCCTAAATGAGGATTCAACATCAAAAATTTATCCTACACTTTAAGAAAAATATTCCTACTAGAAAATACATTCATTACAACAACCAAGTACATGTGACAACATATATATGCCCATGCCAAGACATTCAGGAAGAACACAATTATATATGCAAAACTAGCAATGACAACATACATCAAGTTAGATTTGGCTAACATATTATTCTTCCAGGAAACTGTTCTAAGAGCATATATATAAAGGAAATACACGTGTACACTTGGATTCAAATAAAACAAACAAACATTTATGTACAATGCATAAACATAGCAGCTTACACAAAGGTAGGTTACGCAAAGGTGAAGAAGACAATATGAATCAAAAGAAGAGAAAACCAACCTCCTGACAATATATTGGTTGTAACAAAAAGAAATCCTTCTCTTGTTAGTGATGCACCTCTCTCTCTTCTCAAAACTATTCAGCCGAAATCTATTCTCTTTATGTTTCACGAAAAAGAAAAAGAAACAAATCCTTAGGTTCCTCTTCAAAACCGATCTACATATACATCATACTATATTATACATTATTATGTAAATATACGTATATGTAAGAAAGAAAGAATCAAAAACTTATACTGGCTTTTGGATGCTTTTAATTTCAAAACGAAAGGATAAAAAATCCTCTTTCTTTATGATACTACCAAAATCCCTTTTTCTATTTAAACCAAAATGGAACAGGAAGAAATTGAAAAAAGAAAAGAACAATACCTTTTTGAGAGACTAGAGGATGTCGACCCAAATAAGAAAAAGAAAGCAATTTTCTTTGTCACTCTCACCACTGGCACAAAATATGAAGAAAGAGAAACAACTTCTTTGTAATTTCGTTGCTACAACCGATCCAAGAAGCTTCAAAATTCAAGAAAATAAAAATAATTATAAGATAAGAATTAAAGAAAGGGAGATCTAGAAGATACAAGAAATAAAGAATCGAAAAGTTTATACCACTTTTCTCCCAAATTGAGCTGCCAAGAATGAAATAGACAAGGAGAAGATTAGAGACTCAAAAAATAATTATTCTTGTTTCTTTCCTTTAATCGAAAATTAAGAAAATAATAAACAAAAAAAAGATCTAAAAAGAAAGAATAAAGAGTTTTATACCTTCTTTTCCTTGGTTGCCTGAGGTCGATCCAAAGAGAAAAGTGGAAGAAAGAAACCTTCTATGTTATCTCTCTTGTTATACCCTCGTCGCTGCAAATCCAAGAAACAAAGGGAGAAAGAGAGTCACTTTTAATTAAAGGATCATCTCTTTATTTATGAAAATATAGATCGGCTACAAAAAAAAAAAAAAAAATCCTTACCAGTTTTTCCTCTTGCCGCTTTGCCGATCCAAAAAAGAGAGAAAAGAAAAAGTGGAAAAGTTTGGATCTAAATTCCTGAAAAGGGAAGTTTTAAACCCAAACTTGAGGGACTTGAAGGTGTATGGTATAAACCCTAGCTACAATATCCCATGTCAAAGTAGAAATATATGACCTGAAGGACTCAACCTTCCCACCTTAGAGGAGAGAGAGCCAAGAATAACTCTTGGTGGGAAGAAGTCTCGACGAGAGTGGATCCGAGAGTGAGCAAAGAGGAGAGAGAATCGAGAGTTACACTTGAGGAGAGAGATCCGAGAGTGCTCCTGGTGGGGTCCAGCCGAGAGCCACAAAGGGAAGAGAAGAGAGAGATCCGGGAGTGAATCTGGAAGGACAACAACAATATATTAACAACAATATATTTTATCTCCAACCTAGAGAATAATACGGAAGGAACAAGTGGATTAAGAGCCCCAAATGGGTTAGGATGGACCTTAGATGGAGCAAATGGGCTTAAGGCCCACCACCAAGAAATATACTCTATATGTGTTATGGTTTGCTCTGACCTTGCGAGAGGTCTTAAATCCCATCCATCTCGACGAGAGTGAACTCAGGAAGTAGTCGAGGGTGGGTTGAAGCCCATCTACTTGGAAGAAAGTGAATCTTAATGGGATCTTTTCTAATGTTTCATGATTTTCACACATATTTTATATATATGTGGGAAGTGAATATGGGGTTGTCCCCCATCTAAGCTTAGATGGGGAACCACCCCATATTCACTTTATTTTATATATATGTGTCATGAAATATTTATTCAAGGAATAAGGAATAAACACAGGGTATATCAATCATTCTCGAAGGTTCTATTCCTCACACGCTCTCTCTTTGGATTATGGCCTACAAGTAAAAGCCCATATCTGACAGGCCCAAAAGACGATGTAACCTAATTGGTTGCCTATAAATACAGGCAATCATTGAATGTCAGATCCATTCAATACTCATTCATCACAATTTACACACACACATTCATTCAATTCTTTCTCAATCAATCAATCATTCATCAAGATCATAAACATTCAATATCCTCCAGAGATTGATACATCTCTCTGGGGAAACCATTATTCACCTTAGATTCGCGAATAATTTAGTAGGCTTGCACTACATAGTAGGAGATTATAATGGTTTTCGTGGTTAAATCTCTTTTGTGATTGAGTGTGACAATTCATGCTCAAACAATATTTTAATGTTCAAAAAGGGGGTACCAATTAGGCAGGGTAAAAATAGCTTATTAAAAAAAACAAAAATTTGAAAAACAGAAAAATACAAAAAAAGTGGAAAAAAAAACAAGTTTGGACTGTCAGTTGGTATTTCCCACATTTTCGTCAAATCAAATTAAGTTGGTAAGTTAGTTAAAACCAACAAAAGCTTAATTGTTAAATATTACTCTTATATTTAAGTTGGTAAGATTGTAAACCAACATTTGCCTATTTGTTAAACTTTTGATAATTAAGTTGGTACATCTATTTAAGACCAACTAAAAGGTTCTTAAATTGCTTATATTCTTCAATTTTAAAGTTGGCATGCTAGTTTAAGCCAACATTGGTATGTTATGGTTGTTAGAAGTCGTTTTGAATGTCATACACCACAATGGTGTCGGTTTTTATCGGTCTATTGGGGGAGTAGTGTCGGGATAACGTCTTTTGGGCTTTGGATTGATGGAAACTAGTGATATGGGCTGTATTGGACTAGACTATAATGTAAAACTTTGTTAATTGTTGTGTTATTTCCTTTTAACACCAATTACATCCCAAAAGTCCATACACAATCTTAATGACCCTTGTAAGCCTTCAGATGTACATTACAGCCAAATAAAAGACCTCTTTTGATAGTTATGCTTGGTGCTTACGCCATGACGGTGCAGATTTGATTCTAGAACAAGCCTATGGTAAAATAGTATGCATCACGACTAGGCTTTGAGTGATTGATACAATATTTCAACCCCAATAGTTTGTTAGTTGGAGTAGGTTAGTTGAGATATTATTCTCTCATTTGATTAAAGTGCTTAGTCGTGTTTTCGAGGCTTGTAGATCATTCAAGTATTGTCAAACATTTCAATTTTCATTTAAGATTAAAACTCTTAACCATATTCATTTGTTTTCTAACTTTCATGGTTTAGCTTCTTTTTGATAATTGTCATGTTCTTGCGATCGTGAACCAAAGGAATGTTTGTTTTGAAATCTGAATTTGCTTGAGGACAAGCAAAGTTTAAGTGTGGGGGAATTTGATATCGCCTATTTTATACATATTTATTTTATGCGATATTACTATTTTTATAATTGAATTATGATTATTCTTATGGACTTTGATACTTATATTGTGATTTTATTCAATTATAGGTCTATATAATAATCATGATGAATAAGGGTTGAAAAGCAGTCAAAAGGAGAAAGCTTGCAAGAAATATGTTAGTATCCATGATTTGGTTGTTTAATTATGTTGGCAGAGATTTGGATCAACATATTGCAAGTCAGCATTTTTGACTTAATATGGAAAGTTAGACAAAGAATTCATACGGATGAAGAATTCAAAGGCACGGTCAAAAGTTGGTATTTAATTTCATGATGGGCTTTTCTAAATACATATGTACGTGGGCTAGGACAAGATAATAAGCCCAAGGCTTTTGGACGAGAGAAAGAGGAGACGGTGCATGGAACGTAGCCAACAAGAAAAAGATTTACATATATATTGATTAACTGGCAGCCATTATATTTATCTACCTATCGAATTCAATTAGAGGGGAGTACGTGAGATTGGAGTTGGTTGGTGTGGGGCTGGGCGTGAGGAACAGAAGCCGCAAAAGAGCAAAAACTCTTTGCTTTTGTGTTCGTGAAGTCCAGCAGCCAAAGAGGTCAACAGCCGCAAATTTCAATCCTTAATTGTGTTCGATCCCTTTTATTTTCTTTCATAATTCTTGCTTAACTTTACCAAACAATTATTTTTGGTTTGATTTCTATGATTATCGTTATAAATTCTTTTCCATTAGTTATTGTTTTGGTTATTGTTAATATAGTCATGACTAGCTAAATTCTTCATCATCTACTGAGATAAAGTGATACAATCGATATTGGTTGCATAATCTTTTGAATTCAAGTTGATTGTTTAAACGTTTTGTCGTGATCTTAATATATTAAGTTCTTGTCACTTATTTGTTGTCCTGTTGATAATACATGAATGCTTTAGTAGTATCTAAGTTTGGATTGTATTGTTCTAGTTGATTTGGTAGAATCAATATGCGTTAATTCATGGTATTGAGTTAATGAACAACAACATATAATAGGATTTAATGTGTTGACGGTTTGGTATAATCGGTAGACAAGATTGTTTAACAATAACAAAACAAATTAGTCAATTAGGTAGATCTTTATAGATTTGGGGGTAACCGGGTTTAAGAGATTGAATTGAATTAATAGGTTAATGGGTTTGGATAGGGTAATAAGCTAGGTGCGCAACTAGTGAGTTCTTTGTTTAAATCTAGTTATTAAATCAACGTTATTGAATTGGGTTTTACTTATATGCAACCAAGGTAAATTGTGTCATGGATTCGAAGTAGATGACTTTTTAATAATATTGATTTCAACAATCTTCTTTTCAATTAAATTCTACGGAATTGCTAATTATTTTTCTACTAACTGCTTTTCAAAACCAAGGTGACGAGAGTCCTTAAATCTAAATCTTTCAGAACTACATTAAACTCGCTTTATTCTTAGTATACAGTCTCCGTGGATCGACCTGGTCTTACCTTTATTATATACTATATATGGTTGGGTCCACTGCCCATAAGAGTGTAGTAGTCGATAATTAGGTATTTCTAGTTTATAAAATTTAAGACTAGATTTTACACATCAAGTTTTTCGCAAGATGACAAGAAAACCTTTTGCGCATAAACCGGTGAGGGCTACAGAGTTACTTGGACTCATACATACTGATGTTTGTGGCCCATTTAGACATGTGTCAAGGAAAGGTGATAGTTACTTCATAACTTTTACTGATGATTTCAGTCGTTATGGTTATGTTTACTTGCTTAAACATAAACATGAAGTCTTTGAAACATTCAAAGAGTTTAAAAATGAAGTAGAAAATCAACTCGGTAAAACCATCAAGATTATTCGTTCGGATCGAGGTGGAGAATACTTAAGCCAAAAGTTTAAGGATTATCTAAAAGCTTGTGGAATTATTTAACAGCTTACTCCTCCATATACTCCACAACACAATGGTGTATCTGAGAGGAGAAATCGAAGCTTGTTGGACATGGTGAGATCGATGATGAACGTTATGACTCTCCCATTTTCATTTTGGGATTATGCTCTAGAGATTGTTGTACGCATTCTCAATATGGTTCCAACCAAGAAGGTTGACAAGACACCGCATGAATTGTGGCATGGAAGTGTCCCTAATTTGTCTTACTTAAGAGTCTGGGGATGTGAGGCACTTGTGAAGCGAGATACGCCTGACAAACTTCAACCTAGATCAGTTAAGTGCATCTTTGTAGGATACCCAAAGGAAACGATGGGTTACTACTTCTACTTTCCTACCGAAAACACTGTTAAAGTTGCTAGATATGTTGAGTTCTTTGAAAAGAATCTCATCACTCAAGAAAATAGTGGGAGAATTGTAGAACTTGATGAGACTCAAGAGGAAGATGTGTCACCTTCTGAAAACACTAGCGATCATCAACTTGGGGGGGGGGGAATGTTCAAAGTGATGAACCTCAAGTTGATGAAGTTGATGCGATTCCAATCCGTAGGTCCTCAAGGACAATACGTGCTCTTGAAAGATTGAATCTAAATATAGAATCTGAGCAACACGTATTAGGAGAATTAGATGAACCTCCAAATTTCAAAGTTGCATTATCAGATCCAGAATCTGACAAATGGCTTGAAGCTGCGAATGTGGAAATGAAATCCATGAAAGACAATCAAGTCTGAAGCTTGGTTGATCTTCCACCTAATGGTAGAACCGTTGGGTGTAAATGGATCTTCAAGAAGAAGACCGACATGGATGGAAATGTACACACCTATAAAGCTCGTCTCGTGGTGAAAGGCTATACTCAGCTCTACGGAGTTGACTATGATGAGACCTTCTCTCCCGTAGCAGACATTAGAGCTATTAGGATTATCTTAGCCATAGCAGCGTACTATGACTATGAGATATGGAAAATGGATGTCAAGACCGCTTTCTTGAATGGTTATCTAGACGAGGAAGTCTATATGGTACAACCTGAAGGTTTTGTTGATCCAAAATATCCCAACAAAGTATGCAAGCTTCAGAGGTCCATTTATGGACTAAAGCAAGCATCAAGAAGTTGGAATAAAAGGTTTGATGAGGAAATCAAAAAGTTTGGTTTTGCTCAAAATCCTGATGAGCCATGTGTATATCGCAAAGCTAGTAGGAAGTAATGTTACTTTCCTTGTCTTATATGTAGATGACATATTGATAATAGGAAATCACATTCCAATGTTGCAAGATGTAAAATCTCATCTTGGAAAGTGTTTTGCTATGAAAGACTTGGGTGAAGCAGCATTCATTCTTGGAATCAAGATCTACAGAGATAGAACTAAACGGTTGATTGGACTAAGTCAAAGAGCTTATATTGATAAGATCTTGAAAAGATTCAAGATGGAGAATTCCGAGCGTGGTTTCGTACCCATGCAGGAAGGACTTGGCTTATCTAGCAAACAAGGTGCCTTTACACCTGAGGAGGTGGAGCGTATGCAGAGGGTTCCTTATGCTTCGGTTGTGGGATCTATTATGTATGCGGTAAGATGCACTAGACCTGACATAGCGTTCACGCAAAATATCGTTAGCCGATATCAACAGAATCCAGGTGAAGGTCACTGGACTGCTGTGAAGAACATTCTTAAGTATCTGCGAGCTACTAAAGACTTATTTCTGGTGTATGGAGGAAATCCTGATGCAGAGCTCAAAGTGACTGGATACTGTGATGCTGGATTTCAGACTGATGGAGATGATACAAAATCTTAGTCGGGATACGTCTTCGTTTTAAATGGAGGCGCGGTGGATTGGAAGAGCAAGAAGCAAACCACAGTTGCTATGTCTGCGACAGAGTCTGAGTATATTGCCGCCTCAGAAGCCGCCATGGAAGCAGTCTGGATTAGGAAGTTTATTTCTGGGCTTAACGTGATGCCCTCAAATAACACACCTTTAGATATGTATTGCGACAATACTGGTGCCACAGTTGCTATGTCTGCAACAGAGTCTGAGTATATTGCCGCCTCAGAAGCCGCCATGGAAGCAGTCTGGATTAGGAAGTTTATTTCTGGGCTTAACGTGATGCCCTCAAATAACACACCTTTAGATATGTATTGCGACAATACTGGTGCAATTATCATTGCCAACGAACCCGGAGTTCAGAAAGGTGCCAGACATTATCCTAGACGATATCACTATGTTCGTGAACAAATCGCACTAGGAGAAATCAAGTTACTCAAAGTTCACACAGATTATAACTTAGCTGATCCTTTTACAAAGGCTTTGTCAAAAGGAAAGCTCGATAAGCATGCCGAGGACATAGGACTTAAATTAGCTAGTTATTTCATGTAAATCTGTGATTGGTATTTGGATAAAGGATGTTGAACAATTATTATTTAATAAATGAATTAAGGTACTTGGTATGTTTGTTTTCAATTAATACATAATTGTATCCTATATTTGCATGTTTAAATCCATGAAAAATTTATATTCTAAATTGTCCATTGTCGATTAACTATATGGGAATATAGTTAAACTAAGACAAATCTGAGTGATTGGTAATATTCTTAGAATAATAAGGATGGTCTCACCAAACTCACATGATATCCATAAGATGCATATTGGATTACCCCACTAACGAATCATCACTTTATAGATCAGCGTCATTAAGTGAAATTCGTGATATGGTTGCTTTACTTATCCTTAGACTTGAGATACAAGCAGGTTATGCATGTATGGATTGCATTTTCTTGATATAGTTCTAACTATCCTGAATAAGGTAGTAACAAAGGGCTATTTTCAGAAATGTAGTGAAATGACATGACTAACACGTGTAGTCAAAATAGGATTTGTTCCTTCAACTAGTTATTGAAGTATGATACCATTGGGCCCCTCATTAATTAATTAAGATGTTTGTATGCGCATACCCAAATGAATTCCATATGTGTCTCGATTAATTTGGTAATCTTAATTAGTTGTAGAAATGAGAAACAGAATCGTTAAATTATGGAATGACTTAGATCCATATCCATATTTAACAAAGGTATCTGAAACAAAGGGATAGTAAATACCGAAACCATTTCAAAGATACTTTAAGAAACTATACTTAAATATTTCCGGAAGCATTGGCGTGTTGCTAGACGCTAACCAATGTTATTGCCTTTATTATAACATGCTCAAGTGGGAGCTGTTGTAATATGATCACGTTAAATAAACGCATGTCCGGAAAATATTTAAGCCTACGGGGTCACACGAAATGACACGAATACACTATGTAATTAATTAATATGTTAATGTAATATATTAATTAATATGTTCACGAAATGATTAATAAACGTTCGTTAAAAGTTAAATATATGTTTATTAATTAAAAGAGAAGGACTTAAGTGTAAATTAGGAATTGGAGTTGTTTCCTAATTACATTAAAAGGGGGGGGGGACGGTTTGGAGGAGGGTTTCCTAATCCCTCTCAAACTTGTTCACCAAGTTTAAAACCCTTACAATTAAACCCTATATAAAGGGGTTAAGGGTTAAGGTTTTAATGACAATTAGAATTTAAAACCCTAACTAATTCTTTCTCATATCTCTCCTCTTGTTCGACCTACGCATCAAAAAGAAAAGGGTTTTCGGTTTTTTTGGGTATTTCGACTACAAGGGTTATACACAAAGGGTTGTGATTCGTGATCGGGTACTAGCATACATACATAGTGGTGTCAAGTGTGCGATCGTAGAGGGGTTTTACTTTAAACCCTAATAATAATAATTATTATTATTTGTTTATTGGAAGCTAAGCTAAAAGGTACACATTCACTTATCTTTGTTAATTATTATATTGCATATTTATTCCGCTGCGTACTCGTGTATTTGTTTATGATAATTGTTATAAATCCTAACAGGTGATCTGTACACCACTAATTTTTTTTTTTTTAAAAAAAGGTAATTGGATGGAAACCTCCTGATCCCATGTACCATTTGGTACCCACTAATCCTTCAGACAGGCTAGTGTCCAGGTGAATCTCAACCACTTAATAATCCCCTGATTATCTCAAGTTTGCCTTTGGCAAGACTCGAACCCAGGTTCCCCCTGGAAAGTGGCGGCTGGTGGCCACTGGGCTATTACCCAGTGGTTACACACTAATTTTATTTTTTTTTAAAAAGGTAATTGGATGGAAACCTCCTGATCCCATGTACCATTTGGTACCCACTAATCCTTCAGCAGGCTAGTGTCCAGGTGAATCTCAACCACTTAATAATCCCCTGATTATCTCAAGTTTGCCTTTGGCAAGACTCGAACCCAGGTTCCCCCTGGAAAGTGGCGGCTGGTGGCCACTGGGCTATTACCCAGTGGTTACACCACTAATTTTTGCAATACACCATAAAACGTGTTTTACAGTGTTGTAGAGTACAACAATGTAAAGCACGTTTAGTGGTGTATTGCCAAAATTTGTTGGTGTACATATCGGTTTCCATTTTTTATATTTTGTTTTGATCTTTTCATTAGCAATAGAGGCTAGACGCCTAGACATATACCTCAAAGCTTCACCATTAACAAACTTGGTTGGTTTCTTTTTGTTTCCAGTTGATTATATATTTTCTTGTAAATTATTATTATTATCTATTTTATATTATAAAGCAAATAGGGTTTTTGTTTAATTTTAGGTTTCAACTTTCAACAATTAAGTTTCAACAATTCATCAAAACCAAATTACATCAATAACTCTAAACTATTCGCCGCCTCCAATAATTGCCCATCGCCACCGTCATCACACCGCCGCATCGCACAGGTACCATTTTAGTAGATTTAAAAGAATGTATGTTGTTTAAATAAAGCACCATTTATCGATTAAAAGAATAAAAGATGCCACAATCTTCGTAGATACTTATGCAAGGGTTTAACGGTTTTATCTTTTCTATCTTTGTTGTTCTCGGCCCAACCCATCAAATGAACAATGAGGCATTGGGCTTTTCTTTTCTTTCTACTCGTTCCACTCCCAGATGACCAGATCCAATAAAACCAAAATAAGAAAAGTCAAAAGTGTGAGACTCGGAGGTGATATGGTCATTGCGTGTCCTCACAAAACAATAGAAATAATGAAATATAGAATTATAGAACTCCTCAATTGGTTACCACTAGATCAAAGAAAACACATGTTTAAACAACATCATAAATCTTAAAAAAGAAAATAATAGAAAAAGAAAAAAAGTTATGTACCAAAAAAAATATAGAAGTTCAAAACAAAAATGAAAACATGATAAAAAGTTTGGTGGAGAAATTATAAAACACCAAAGACTAAGGTTGGAAATCAAAAGATGATAAAGTTTGGTGGTAAAACTATTTGTTGGCAAAAATTTTAAAAGATCAAAACTTCACTGTCCAAATTATAAATGATTAAAAGTTAACTATGATGATAAAATTATTTAATGGCCAATATATTGAAAAGAAAACTATGGTGGCCATAACTATTCACCTAAATTTCTTTAGTTAGGCAAGAATAATAATAATAATAATAATAATAATAATAATAATATAATAATAATAATAATAATAATAATAATAATAATAATAATAATAATATAACTAAAAGAGAAGGTTGGGGTACACTTGGCACCCTAATCCCCCTCTTTAGCCTAATACTCCCTCCTTATTAATCCTTCTATTTTTTTAATATTTATTTAATAAATGGCCGACCTTTAATAAAAAAAATCTTATTAAAAAATTATTATTATTATTTTTATCTATATATATACCACCTAAAAAAAACCCTCACATATTCTCAACTCCAAAAAAAACCCACGGGCAAAAAAAAAACCCTACGATCGACTACCAAAAATGTATTTTTTTATGTTATTGTTATTAATATCTCTTTTAATTTAGTTTGTTGTCCATTAAAGGTTTATTATGACTTCTTCTTCAACAACAAAAAATAAGACCACATTAGTTCATCTTGAAGATCTTAAGCCAACACATGTTAAACATCATCTACGACTCCGTGTTGTGCATGTATGGACTGTTTATCAAAACGTTCGAGATGGTCTTTGTTGATGAATTGGTATGTATTTTTCAAATTATATACTCTACACTTTTTGTTTCTCTTTTTATTTAACTAAAGTTGGAAAAAAAAGGTAAACTGGAATCAATATTTATATGAAGTTAATTTTCATATGTTTCTTCTTTAGCTTTCGTATTGATTAAGTTGTGATATTGATCATATTGATGGTTGCTCGAATCATACCGTTACTGTGTAAATTTTTAATTCGTCTATATTTGATGGAAACCAAAAGAAATTACTGTTTGGTCGCTAGCTTTTCGTTGCATAAGAAAAGCACTCTTGAATTAGCTTTGACTAAAGAACATCAAAAGTTGTCATCAAGAATCAATTTACTAAGAATATATATAGAGATTTATGAAGCAGAAACTTACCCATCAAGAATTAGTACTTGATCTTCGTACGCAATGCAACTTCTATTTAATATACTTGAATTCCAATTTTTTAGCTTTGATTAATATATTTTGAGACTACCCGTCCATTGGACGGCCTGAGCACTAGTAATATAATAATAATAATAATAATAATAATAATAATAATAATAATAATAATAATAATAATAATAATAATAATAATAATAATAATAATAATAATAATAATAATAATAATAATAATAATAATAATAATAATAATAATAATAATAATAATAATAATAATAATAATAATAATAATAATAATAATAATAATAATAATAATAATAATAATAATAATAATAATAATAATAATAATAATAATAATAATAATAATAATAATAATAATAATAATAATAATAATAATAATAATAATAATAATAATAATAATAATAATAATAATAATAATAATAATAATAATAATAATAATAATAATAATAATAATAATAATAATAATAATAATAATAATAATAATAATAATAATAATAATAATAATAATAATAATAATAATAATAATAATAATAATAATAATAATAATAATAATAATAATAATAATAATAATAATAATAATAATAATAATAATAATAATAATAATAATAATAATAATAATAATAATAATAATAATAATAATAATAATAATAATAATAATAATAATAATAATAATAATAATAATAATAATAATAATAATAATAATAATAATAATAATAATAATAATAATAATAATAATAATAATAATAATAATAATAATAATAATAATAATAATAATAATAATAATAATAATAATAATAATAATAATAATAATAATAATAATAATAATAATAATAATAATAATAATAATAATAATAATAATAATAATAATAATAATAATAATAATAATAATAATAATAATAATAATAATAATAATAATAATAATAATAATAATAATAATAATAATAATAATAATAATAATAATAATAATAATAATAATAATAATAATAATAATAATAATAATAATAATAATAATAATAATAATAATAATAATAATAATAATAATAATAATAATAATAATAATAATAATAATAATAATAATAATAATAATAATAATAATAATAATAATAATAATAATAATAATAATAATAATAATAATAATAATAATAATAATAATAATAATAATAATAATAATAATAATAATAATAATAATAATAATAATAATAATAATAATAATAATAATAATAATAATAATAATAATAATAATAATAATAATAATAATAATAATAATAATAATAATAATAATAATAATAATAATAATAATAATAATAATAATAATAATAATAATAATAATAATAATAATAATAATAATAATAATAATAATAATAATAATAATAATAATAATAATAATAATAATAATAATAATAATAATAATAATAATAATAATAATAATAATAATAATAATAATAATAATAATAATAATAATAATAATAATAATAATAATAATAATAATAATAATAATAATAATAATAATAATAATAATAATAATAATAATAATAATAATAATAATAATAATAATAATAATAATAATAATAATAATAATAATAATAATAATAATAATAATAATAATAATAATAATAATAATAATAATAATAATAATAATAATAATAATAATAATAATAATAATAATAATAATAATAATAATAATAATAATAATAATAATAATAATAATAATAATAATAATAATAATAATAATAATAATAATAAAATAATAATAATAATAATAATAATAATAATAATAAAATCTAATAATAAAATATAATACATCAAAAAATAATAATAATAATAATAATAATAATAATAATAATAATAATAATAATAGTTCAAATGAAAACCCAACAGTTGCCCAACATAAAACAACCGTCCAAACGTCATTACATAAATTCGACATTAAGTACTGAATGTAAACAAATGTCTAAACAAAGCGTCTATAGGGTAGCTAAGGCTCCTGCATTGCATCTACCCAAGCCTCACTCGTTCTGCATATAGTTCCTTCAAGCTAAACCTGAGGGAACAACCACATTAAAAGAAACAAGTGTTAGCTATTAAAATAGCTAAGTAAGATAACACTTAATTTAAAAGCATTTGTCCAATTAAAACAATCTTCATTATTAGACAAGTTCTTTAGGCACGTCACACATCACACAAATCTGCATAACAACTTCATATCAAATAGGATAATCATCCTAAATGTGCCTATCCTGCATTACTTCATTATCCACATATCTGCTTTCTACATTTCTGTTTTACTACGTTATTAACTGCATTAAGTGTGCTCTACATTGCACCCGACTTGATGGTTCACCAAAAGGCCACCCATCGTACGTCGTTAAGGAATGGCAAGCCAATCCGAGAGTAATCCAAAATCCTGAGGGGGTCAATCCTCCGTTAATTACTCAAACTGCGTGTGACCACGTTGCTAGGAGCCACCCAAGCAACAACTGCGTTAGCGTACTCATCCGGCTAAGACTTGTACGGGTTAAGCTTAACACTTTACTGCATCAAAGTTTAACGAGCTCGAACCTACGTTATTTAGTTTAGGTGACTGCATTACCTAAACATTTACTGCGTTACTGCTTTTACGTTTTGGGCCCTTAAACGTGCAAGTGACATGGCAACCTAGCAAGTCTAGTGCACTAGGTGTTCAAGCCATACAAACATGCACACAACATACATCAACTTCATTTCGACATTTCGTGCATAATACAATACTTCATTATACTACGTAACTGCATAATAGATCACTACATTAGGCAATACTTCATTCTTCTACATTAGGGACTGCATTTCAGGTCTCATGGTCAACTACGTAATCCCATAATACCTCCCAAGTAACCCCATAAGTCCACATGCATTATAAGTTACCAATTGGAAGTATGTAAGTTTGAAACCTGCTTTTAGTTGATCCCCCAGCGTGACAAAAGTAGTGTATCTTACCTGATAGTAGTGTATGCGCGCACAAAAGCTAACAGTGCTAATTAATACTCCCCGACACCTATCGTACATTAACATATAAAGTATAAGTCATTTAGGACCTTAAACGGACCCTCGAACGACCTTAAGACTGACTACGTAAAATTCCAGAATTACACCTTACGAATTTAGACTTCGTACGAACTTTATCTTCGTTCGTTCTACTTTACGAAAACAGCTTCCTTACGAAGATAGACCTTATCTTCGTTGGGTTCTTACGAACTTAAGTCACACTTTACGAAGATAGGTTTATCTTCGTTCGTTCTACTTTACGAAAACAGCTTCCTTACGAAGATAGACCTTATCTTCGTTGGGTTCTTACGAACTTAAGTCACACTTTACGAAGATAGACCTTATCTTCGTTGGGTTCTTACGAACTTAAGTCACACTTTACGAAGATAGGTAGTTAAACGAATTTAAACTTCATTTTCGTTTTGTTTTCTAGTTTACGAATTTGCCAACGAATTTGACTTCAAACGAATTTAGTGAAAACGAAGATAGAAACGAAGGTTATCTTCGTTTCATCCCTGCTCGACAGTTTTTCATAAACAGACCAAAATCTTCGATTTTCCAATAACCGACTCATCAAAACTTCTTCCAAAACATGTATTTGACACCAGTAAACACCCTTTGATCAACCAAATCGGCTAAGGACTCGATTGACACCATTTTGAACATTAATTAATCAAAACACCATTAAACACTAATTCTTTGAAAACTCCTTTAAAAATCAGATTTGAATCCATATAATTCGACCTTAGATCTCGAAAATACATTCAATGATTCAATAATTACCTGCTTGTTTAGATGATCGATCAATTACAACACCCAAATCGTTTGATCACAACTCAATTAGCTGCTTTAGGATTCAAGAAAGGGTTAATTACTTTATTATTTGCTAATGGCTGCCAATTAACTCTAGATTAGGGTAATCCTAACCTAAACCCGTTTTTCAATTTCCACCTATGTCAAAATCAGCCCCTGAACTTCTAAACCCTTCATTATTGGTCACAAACTGCATTATTGACCATATACAACATTAGTCCTTCATTAGATATCACTACATAGACATAAACCTTCATATTTCACACATTTATACTACATTAATATTTAGGCTTCCAAGCCTCTCACATAACACACATTAACTACGTATATGCATATATTCACACTAGACTTTTCGACACACACAAAGTTGACTTAACGGCGTTAGTCAAATCTTAAAGAAAAGTTTGGGATGTTACAATTACCTCCCCCTTAAGAGGATTCCGTCCCCGGAATCTCATCAGTTAGGAACAACTCGGGATATTTCTCCTTCATTACTGCTTCAGTTTCCCAAGTCAAGCTTTCTCCATGATTATGCTTCCACTTTATCAAGACAAGTTCAATCACTTTTCGGCGTAACTTCTTTTGCTTTCTTCCAAGTATCGCTACCGGTTCGTCTACTATTCTCTTCATTGGGTCAATACTCACGTCTTTAATGGGAATCACACTCGACTCCTCAGCTAAACATTTCCTCAAGTAGGATACATGGAAGGTGTTGTGAATTCCATCCAATTCTGGAGGTAATTCCAACTGATATGCCACATCTTTAATGCGCTTCACCACTTTAAAAGGTCCAATAAATCTTGGACTCAACTTTCCTTTCTTTCCAAATCGGATAACTCCTTTCCAAGGTGATACTTTCAGCATCACTAAATCACCCACATTAAACTCAATCGGTCTCCTTTTCTTATCTGCATATGTTTTCTGCCTTTCTCTTGCCACACGTAAGGCTTCTTTAGCTACATTAACCTTTTCAGAGGTAATTTCAATAATTTCGGGACCGGTCAACTGCTTTTCACCGGGCTCCATCCAACAACTCGGAGTCCTACATCTCCTTCCATATAACATTTCAAATGGTGGCATCCCAATACTTGCATGGTGACTATTATTATAAGCAAATTCAATCAACTTCAAGTGTTCATCCCATGCTCCACCGTATTCAAGTACACACGTTCTCAACATATCCTCCAAGGTTTGAATGGTTCTCTCACTTTGCCCATCGGTTTGGGGATGATAGGCGGTACTCAAATTTATTCTACTACCCAACTCCCGTTGAAGACCCTTCCAAAAATTTGACACAAACCTCGAGTCTCGATCCGAAACAATAGATAAAGGAACTCCATGTTTCGCAACTACTTCATCAATGTACATCTTTGCCATCTTCGTTAAAGGCACATCTTGTCGGGTAGCTAGAAAATGAGCACTCTTCGTCAATCTATCTACAATCACCCAAATCATATCATTCCCTTTCGGCGTTTTCGGTAGCTTCGTTACAAAGTCCATCGTGATATGATCCCATTTCCACTCGGGAACGTCTAATTGATGCAACAAACCATACGGCTTTTTATGGTCTGTTTTCACACGTGCACATGTCAAACACTTTGCTACAAAATGAGCTACTTCACCTTTAATATCCGGCCACCAATAAATCGGCTTCAAATCTGCATACATTTTGGTGACACCGGGATGCATCGAATACCTACTTCTATGGACCTCTTCAAGGATCAACTCTCGGTTACCACCAAGCAGTGGCACCCAAATGCGACCCTTGTATGTTTTAAACCCACGACTATTAGTCTCCATCACAAGTCGTTTCTTCTTTCCAATACTCTCGTTATCAATATTATCCTTCATTAATGCCATCTCTTGTGCTTCTTTAATTCGATCTAATAGACCCGACTTGGCCTGAACTTGCATGCTCATCAACTTACAAGAAGAGCTTTGCACTTTCCTACTTAGTGCATCCGCCACTACATTGGCTTTACCCGGATGGTATTTGATTTCACAATCATAGTCTTTAAGTAACTCCATCCACCTTCTTTGTCTCACATTCATCTCCTTTTGAGTAAACATATATTGTAAACTCTTATGGTCGGTGTAAAGTGTGCATTTAGTACCATATAAGTAATGTCTCCATAATTTCAATGCAAACACAACCGCCGCTAACTCAAGATCATGGGTAGGGTAATTCTTCTCATGAGGCTTCAACTGACGTGAAGCATAGGCAATCACTTTGTCTCTCTGCATTAAGACACAACCCAAACCCGTAATAGAAGCATCGCTATATACCACTAAATCATCAGTACCTTCAGGCAAGGCAAGGATAGGAGCTTCACACAACTTCTTTTTCAACGTTTGGAATGCATTCTCCTGCTTTTCAGTCCACTCGTACTTCACACCCTTCTTTGTCTCACATTCATCTCCTTTTGAGTAAACATATATTGTAAACTCTTATGGTCGGTGTAAAGTGTGCATTTAGTACCATATAAGTAATGTCTCCATAATTTCAATGCAAACACAACCGCCGCTAACTCAAGATCATGGGTAGGGTAATTCTTCTCATGAGGCTTCAACTGACGTGAAGCATAGGCAATCACTTTGTCTCTCTGCATTAAGACACAACCCAAACCCGTAATAGAAGCATCGCTATATACCACTAAATCATCAGTACCTTCAGGCAAGGCAAGGATAGGAGCTTCACACAACTTCTTTTTCAACGTTTGGAATGCATTCTCCTGCTTTTCAGTCCACTCGTACTTCACACCCTTCTTTGTTAATTCCGTCATAGGCTTGGCTATTCGGGAAAAATCCTGAATAAACCTTCTATAATACCCAGCCAAACCAAGAAAACTCTTAATCTCGGTAGGAGTCTTTGGCTGCTCCCACTTTGAAACAGCTTCAATCTTTGAAGGATCTACTTTAATACCTTCCGATGTAATAACATGACCAAGAAACTGCACTTCTCGGAGCCAAAACTCACATTTAGAAAACTTTGCGTACAACTTCTTCTCCCTCAACACCTCCAAAACTGCTTTCAAATGCTCACGGTGTTCATCCTCTGACTTAGAGTAGATCAAAATATCGTCAATAAACACAATAACAAAATGATCTAGAAAGGGACGGCATACCCGATTCATTAAATCCATAAACGCGGCTGGAGCATTAGTCAACCCAAATGGCATGACCAAGAAACTGCACTTCTCGGAGCCAAAACTCACATTTAGAAAACTTTGCGTACAACTTCTTCTCCCTCAACACCTCCAAAACTGCTTTCAAATGCTCACGGTGTTCATCCTCTGACTTAGAGTAGATCAAAATATCGTCAATAAACACAATAACAAAATGATCTAGAAAGGGACGGCATACCCGATTCATTAAATCCATAAACGCGGCTGGAGCATTAGTCAACCCAAATGGCATGACCAAGAAACTGCACTTCTCGGAGCCAAAACTCACATTTAGAAAACTTTGCGTACAACTTCTTCTCCCTCAACACCTCCAAAACTGCTTTCAAATGCTCACGGTGTTCATCCTCTGACTTAGAGTAGATCAAAATATCGTCAATAAACACAATAACAAAATGATCTAGAAAGGGACGGCATACCCGATTCATTAAATCCATAAACGCGGCTGGAGCATTAGTCAACCCAAATGGCATGACCAAGAAACTGCACTTCTCGGAGCCAAAACTCACATTTAGAAAACTTTGCGTACAACTTCTTCTCCCTCAACACCTCCAAAACTGCTTTCAAATGCTCACGGTGTTCATCCTCTGACTTAGAGTAGATCAAAATATCGTCAATAAACACAATAACAAAATGATCTAGAAAGGGACGGCATACCCGATTCATTAAATCCATAAACGCGGCTGGAGCATTAGTCAACCCAAATGGCATGACCAAGAAACTGCACTTCTCGGAGCCAAAACTCACATTTAGAAAACTTTGCGTACAACTTCTTCTCCCTCAACACCTCCAAAACTGCTTTCAAATGCTCACGGTGTTCATCCTCTGACTTAGAGTAGATCAAAATATCGTCAATAAACACAATAACAAAATGATCTAGAAAGGGACGGCATACCCGATTCATTAAATCCATAAACGCGGCTGGAGCATTAGTCAACCCAAATGGCATGACCAAGAAACTGCACTTCTCGGAGCCAAAACTCACATTTAGAAAACTTTGCGTACAACTTCTTCTCCCTCAACACCTCCAAAACTGCTTTCAAATGCTCACGGTGTTCATCCTCTGACTTAGAGTAGATCAAAATATCTTTGGGAACATAAGATACTAGCTTCATTCCTAGCCAACCAATCCATACCAATCACTACATCAAAACCACCTAAGGTAGTAGGTAATAGTTGAACTGGGAAAGAACAACCTTCAATCTCAATCTCACAATCGTCATAACCCACACGTATATTATTAACCGTACCATTAGCAATTTCCACCTCTATCGAGCAATCTAAAGGGGTAGTGACTCTTCCTAGCTTAGGAGCAAATAAAGTAGACACAAACGACCTATTTGCACCCGAATCAAATAAAACAGAAGCAGGTTTTGAATTAACAAGGAAAGTACCACTTACCACCTCGTCATTGTTCTTAGCATCATCAACAGTCATCTGCAAGGCTCTCACTTTTGTTGCTGAAGTGGCTGCTTTCTTTCCGTCACTCTTCATTTGTGGGCAATCGGCAATAAGATGACCCGTTTCTTGACACTTGTAGCAACGAATCTTGTCCCTACATTCAGTTGCAAGATGTCCCGACTTCCCACACTTATGACACCTTCTTGTCTTATCGGAACATTTACCTTCATGAACATTCTTGCAAGAAGCACACCAAGACCCGTTCTTCTTTTTATCTCTGTCACCACTTGAGCTAGAATTCCCACGAAACTTCTTATTATTATTATTGTAGTTAGATGACCAATTTGACCCTCTTTTGAACCCTGCTTTCTTGTCATCAACCTTCACCACAACTCTCTCGCCTTTGAAATCATCATCCAACCTCTTTGACTCCTTTATAGCCGCTGATAAAGTCACATGTTGTCTACATAATCCACGATAACCAGCGGGAAGACCATCACAGTAGGCCTCAATTTGGTCCTCTTGCCTTCGAACCAAATGTCCAACAAACTTCAACTTCTCCATAAACGAGTGTGCATATTCAGAAATTGCACCGGGTTTAGCCACTAACGATCTAAACTCTTTTTCAATCAACCTTAACTCCCGCGTCCCTACATACTCCTCTAGAAATTTCTCCTTAAATGTTCCCCAAGGCATAGCTGCAAGTACCTCAGGAGCCATAGACACTATAGTAGCCCTCCACCAATTACGGGCATTCTTCTTCAACATCCTACTAGCACACAAAACCTTCATATCATCCGGACAATAGCAAGATGCAAAAACTACCTCAATGTCATCAATCCACTCCATAGCTCCCACTGCATTTTGGGTACCATCAAATTCCTTGGCACCACATTTCTGAAAACTTTCGTATTTGAAGTTATTAACACGGGGTGCATTAACAACTCCATGTCCTCCATTATTAACTCCATTAGCACCCACGGCTGCCATGGATGGTTCAGCACTTTGGGAGGGATTAGAGTAATTCCCTTCCGAACGCTCACCCCTTTGTTCGCTCCCAATCCTTTCTGCATTTCTCTCAGCCCTCATTTGAGCTAACTCTTCTTCATTTCTCATTAAGAGAGCTCGAATAGCTCTCAACTCTTCATGTAGTTGGGCTTGATTAGGAACCTGCTCTATAACCGGATTTGCCCTTTCTACTTCAGAGACAGTTGGTGGATCACCAAGACGGCGATTTTGTGCACGGGGTTGCCTTTGCTCTACTTCATTTCTAGCCCCGTTTCCATTAGGAGGAATACCACTACCATTTCCTCCATTATTAACTCCATTAGCACCCACGGCTGCCATGGATGGTTCAGCACTTTGGGAGGGATTAGAGTAATTCCCTTCCGAACGCTCACCCCTTTGTTCGCTCCCAATCCTTTCTGCATTTCTCTCAGCCCTCATTTGAGCTAACTCTTCTTCATTTCTCATTAAGAGAGCTCGAATAGCTCTCAACTCTTCATGTAGTTGGGCTTGATTAGGAACCTGCTCTATAACCGGATTTGCCCTTTCTACTTCAGAGACAGTTGGTGGATCACCAAGACGGCGATTTTGTGCACGGGGTTGCCTTTGCTCTACTTCATTTCTAGCCCCGTTTCCATTAGGAGGAATACCACTACCATTTCCTCCTGCTCTCTGGTTACTAGCTCTAGTGTTTGCCATTAATTCTACAAGGCAACGACGACGGTTAGCAAGAATTAAAGAGTGACTACATATGTTAAGGCTCTACTACATATAACTACATTATCACACACAAAAACAAGCCTTAAATCACGCTCTCACTCACTCCCAAACCCGTCCTAGAGCATTCCACCTCATTAGCTAGGCATCCTACTTAAGCCTAACCTACTTCTCATCGGTCTAAGTCCAAAATCCTACGGCATAAGTCGAATTTTGGTTCACTTAAACCAATTCTCTGATACCAACTTGTAACACCCGACGTTTAAAAATATGGGTTTTCAAAAACTTTTCACCTAACGGTGTCATATTGCGGAAGAAAGGACCTTAAAAGTCAAAACCAATAAAACATTTTGGTTTCTGCATTTAGTTGGTGTTACTTGCGACATCATAGAATAGTTCAAATGAAAACCCAACAGTTGCCCAACATAAAACAACCGTCCAAACGTCATTACATAAATTCGACATTAAGTACTGAATGTAAACAAATGTCTAAACAAAGCGTCTATAGGGTAGCTAAGGCTCCTGCATTGCATCTACCCAAGCCTCACTCGTTCTGCATATAGTTCCTTCAAGCTAAACCTGAGGGAACAACCACATTAAAAGAAACAAGTGTTAGCTATTAAAATAGCTAAGTAAGATAACACTTAATTTAAAAGCATTTGTCCAATTAAAACAATCTTCATTATTAGACAAGTTCTTTAGGCACGTCACACATCACACAAATCTGCATAACAACTTCATATCAAATAGGATAATCATCCTAAATGTGCCTATCCTGCATTACTTCATTATCCACATATCTGCTTTCTACATTTCTGTTTTACTACGTTATTAACTGCATTAAGTGTGCTCTACATTGCACCCGACTTGATGGTTCACCAAAAGGCCACCCATCGTACGTCGTTAAGGAATGGCAAGCCAATCCGAGAGTAATCCAAAATCCTGAGGGGGTCAATCCTCCGTTAATTACTCAAACTGCGTGTGACCACGTTGCTAGGAGCCACCCAAGCAACAACTGCGTTAGCGTACTCATCCGGCTAAGACTTGTACGGGTTAAGCTTAACACTTTACTGCATCAAAGTTTAACGAGCTCGAACCTACGTTATTTAGTTTAGGTGACTGCATTACCTAAACATTTACTGCGTTTCTGCTTTTACGTTTTGGGCCCTTAAACGTGCAAGTGACATGGCAACCTAGCAAGTCTAGTGCACTAGGTGTTCAAGCCATACAAACATGCACACAACATACATCAACTTCATTTCGACATTTCGTGCATAATACAATACTTCATTCTTCTACATTAGGGACTGCATTTCAGGTCTCATGGTCAACTACGTAATCCCATAATACCTCCCAAGTAACCCCATAAGTCCACATGCATTATAAGTTACCAATTGGAAGTATGTAAGTTTGAAACCTGCTTTTAGTTGATCCCCCAGCGTGACAGAAGTAGTGTATCTTACCTGATAGTAGTGTATGCGCGCACAAAAGCTAACAGTGCTAATTAATACTCCCCGACACCTATCGTACATTAACATATAAAGTATAAGTCATTTAGGACCTTAAACGGACCCTCGAACGACCTTAAGACTGACTACGTAAAATTCCAGAATTACACCTTACGAATTTAGACTTCGTACGAACTTAACTTACGAAGTTATTCTTCGTACGAACTTACTTACGAAGTTATTCTTCGTACGAACTTAACTTACGAAGTTATTCTTCGTACGAACTTACTTACGAAGTTATTCTTCGTACGAACTTAACTTACGAAGTTATTCTTCTACGAACTTAGCTTACGAATTTAGACTTCGTACGAACTTAACTTACGAAGTTATTCTTCGTACGAACTTTATCTTCGTTCGTTCTACTTTACGAAAACAGCTTCCTTACGAAGATAGACCTTATCTTCGTTGGGTTCTTACGAACTTAAGTCACACTTTACGAAGATAGGTAGTTAAACGAATTTAAACTTCATTTTCGTTTTGTTTTCTAGTTTACGAATTTGCCAACGAATTTGACTTCAAACGAATTTAGTGAAAACGAAGATAGAAACGAAGGTTATCTTCGTTTCATCCCTGCTCGACAGTTTT
>CM067169.1:34937003-35222003 GCA_034093135.1 Erigeron breviscapus | reverse complement strand
GTCTAATCTTTGGGTATTTATGTAGCTTATGCAATTATGTGGCTATTGGTGATATTATGTAGCTTTTTGCAGATATGTGGCTATTGATGATATTATGCAAGTATATGTTTATTGGCGTTATTGGAGGATTGTAATTCCCAACTCAATAGATGGTACTACCTGAAGACACCTCTATGTCGATGGTGGAGTTACTTTGCAATATAAGCGTTGAACTGGAGACGACCAGTTACAGAGAGTATATACCAAGTTCTAGATAGATTACTTATTTAAGTGACAATAAGTAAAGAACAATGCAATAATATAAAATACTTGTAAAGTAAATTGGTGAGACAATATGTAATTTTCAAGTGTAATTTATTTATTAACTTTAAATAAATTACAAGGTTGTTGCGGAACCAAGATAATACAAGTATGTAGATATCCTAACAACCTATGAACTACAATTGATCTACACTTGGAATTTCTCTAAACAATCGAAACACTTAAAGTTGTGAAATGTTCCTTTTTACGATTGAGAGAATATTGCACAAGTTCACCAAGAATATTGCAGGTATGCAAAGTGTGAAGTGTGTTATTCTTGTTGTGCAATGACTTGTATTTATAGGCAAAGTTAACATTGGGATGTTAACTTTGGTCGTACAAATATGGTTGAGATCATTTAAGGAATAGCATTTAATTCCTTAAAATGCAGTGTAAAGTTGCAGTATAAAGCAACTTTACTCAACCAGCTTTATGTACCTTTTTGTACTTAAATAATAAGATAAATCTTATTATCCGGGTAAAAGCACATAAAGCATAAAAGTCAATTCCTCGTAATCAGTGTAAAACTTTGTAAGAGCTTTCCACTGACGGTCTCCAGTTTGTAACTGACTAGAATGTCAACTGGGCTTCGCTGCCATTGTCATTCTCTATCTTCCACTTGTTGTCTTCGACTTCAACTAGAATGATTCTTCAACTGGTCAGTTCTCAACTGGAGGAAGTCTTCAGTTGCGTTAACTGTACGATACAACTGGACTTCAATATATTTCTGGACAAATCTTCTTGGTCTCCAGGTGCAACTGGAGACTGGCCAGTTTCACTGAAACTGGTCCTAACAAATTCCCCCTATTTGTTCTGAAATATTAGCAAGTCTTTTTCAGTTCTTGTATCTGTACAAGTGTGAACTGGAGAGACTTGTTCAATTAAATCTATCTAAGTTTTCCAAGGCATTTTTATAGATCAATAAATGCCTAGGGTTTTTCTTTTGAGTTTGTTAGATCTAATCTATTATCTATCTTGTGGTTACAAACTGGTAACTTCATTTATACAAGGAAATGAAATATACATAAGTTACATAATGTAAACAAAATTACAAGCAGATAAACTGAAGAGAGAACTTAATCAGATGGCCCTTCACCAGTTCTCCTTTTCTTTGACACTGAAGAGATAGGCTGAGAGTCTTCAGGATCAATATTCAACTTAAGCTCCAGATTTTCTTTGTGTTGAATCTTTCCCTTCAAGAAGTTAACCCAAGCTTTCTCAAACCTATTCTTTTGTGCCTTAGCCTCCAAAAAGTTCACCATCTCAACCCATTCTGAGAACCCATATTGCATTGCACCAGGATTGTCAGTTTTAACCAGTGGCCCTCTGGCATAACTGACTTCAACATGAAAGTACTTGGTGCCTGGCTTAATTGTAACAAACACATCATTGATTGCCCCACTGTGTCTTCTGGTTGCCATGATCTGGGAGTAGTATTCTCTTGCTTCAGATTCATTTGATATTTTAATACTCCCAGCTCCAGCAGCCAGCACAGCATTCTTGATGTCATCATTTGATACATCGCCAGTTGGTTCAACAAAAGTTCTAAGGTCAGCATCTCTATGCAGTGGCTTTCTTGGTTGGGGATTCCTCCTGGGTGGATTCAAAACCCTTTTCACAACCTTTCTTACATTTTCAATTCTTTTCTGAATCCCATTGGCCCTGTTCTGGCATCATACTCGGCTTCATCATCAGGATAGTGCCTGTCCAGTTCAATGTCAAGCATTTCTTTTAACATACCCACTATCCTGGCATCATCTTTCACTCTAGCATACTCCTCCTTAGTGATTCCTAACAAGTAAGCATCACTAATATCAAGCAATTTAATCTTGGCCAGATGTTGTCTGGCTTCAGCTTGGTTGGCTTGTTTCATTTTCTTTCTTTCTTTAATTTGATCACCAAGTCTTGCCAGACGCTTGCTATCACTTTCAGAAACTGGAGGAAGTACATCAGCATTTCCAGTTTCCAACATTGGTACATCAGTGGCCGGCTGGGCTACATCAGATGCTAAACCTTTACCTTTATCAACATTCCCCCTATCCATCACATCCACATTCTCTACCCTTTGCTCACCAGTTTCAGTACTGGCAGCCACAACTGTTTCTCCACCAGATTGTCTTTCAGTTGGAGTTCTTTCAGGTGCAACTGGTGCAAGGACTGCACTTCTTTCCCCCTTGGCAGCATCTAGACCTGCCCTTATAGCTTCCCATTCAGCGGGGTGAGATGGCAACCGGTCAAGAGGCTGCCATGTTTGTAAGTTCCTTGCACTCTTTGAAAATTCCACACATCATTCTGAAAGACCTCCATAGATGGTTGGTCTCCTTTGACTGGGTCAGAACATTTGCAGTAACTTGTTGCTGACCAGTTTTCAGTTCTTCCAAGATTTTAGAATCTTCACTAAGACCCGAAACCACCTTTTCCTTAACTTCTTCATCCTTTTGTTTCAAATTATTCACTTCAGTTGTCAGATTTTCAATAGACTGAGTATGATTAGATACCTGGGTGCTCAAATTATCAATGTTGCCTCTCAACTGGTTGATCTCATTAGTGAGTGGGGCCAGATCAACCTGAGGAGTGTCCAGCTTGGTGATCTCAGACATCACCTTTTCTATCAATTGTGTTTCCCTTGCACCCAGCGTATCATCGATCTTCTGACCAACTGAAACCATTAACTGCTGTCCAAGCTCAGTCACATTCAACCCAGGCTTTTTAACTAACTCTTTCACCTGTTTTTCAATCTCCTTCAAATCAATTTCTGATCTTCTAACAGTGTTACCCAGCAGATTTGAGATTGAGGTTGTGACATTGGACTGAGTGAGGTCGAAGGCTTCCTTTAGAGAAGTTTCCAGATTGTTGCAGCCTCCGACCAGCTCATTGAGCTTCTTTAACACCAAGTCTTCATTTGATGAGAACTTGTTAATCCCCAGATCAACCACTTTAATATTGGTCAGATGGTCCTTGTGGTATCTGGAGAAAGACTTAGTGTTTTTGTCAAGTGTCTTTTGAATATCCTCCACCCTGGTAAGAAGGTTTTGGATATCGGCTTGAACAGACACAACTTGACTGTCCAGTGACGGAGGAGAAGGTGTCACTGGACCTGCAGCAGTTTCCACTGGAGCAACTGGAGGAGGCAAATTGAGAGAAGCCTCCCCAGTTGACATCGCAGCAGTTGAAGAAGTAATAATTGGAGTGGTAGAAGAAGAAGGAACTGAAGTAACAATGTGTTGTTCATGCTGAGAATGCTCAGGTGTGAACAACGGCGGCGGTGGGGGTGGCATTTCTCGAAGGAGTGAGAACTGCCCAGATGGTGATGGTGCCATACGTCTGTTTCCAGACATATAGTTATAAGTGGGAAAAGGAATTTCAGTAGGCTCATTTATTTGGGATGGTAAAACTGAAATTGAAGTATCTGGAAGCGAGACTTGAGATGAAGGGTTTTGAGCTTGTACAGAAGACTCAAAAATCTCCAAGTCTGATTCAGTACCTTCTGAATCCGAAGACTCAATAAGGATTTCCTCGTCATTAACATTCATGTCCAGATCCATGAATGTAACTGAGGGCTGACCAGATGGGTCAGTCTCCAGATGACCTTCTCCAGTTTCCTGGAAGGTTGCATCTGTTGGAGGATCAGATACCGAGGTATCTTCACCAGGGATAGAGGTTACTGGGGTTGCCTCAGTTATAGTTGCTCTATCCATAACCATAACAGCATCGGCCGAAGAGTTGGGAACCTCAGTCTCCAGTAGTGACTGGCCAGAGACTTCGTCAGTTCGTGCAATAGAAGTGTCAGAAAGGCCGTGGACACTTTGTGCTGACTCATACTCTAATATGGGTTGGGGTAGCCCAGTTTCATCTTCACCACCCTCTCCTACAGAAATTGCGAGGGTGGCTGCTTGCGGTTGTCCCGTTTGACTTTCTTCAGGTTCCTGTTGGGAGGAAACTGGAGGGCTGGTTAGGTTTCTACTGTCAGTGGCAAGTGCTGACAAGGTCCTAATGCGACGTGTTCTTGTTGCCTTTGGAACTCCTGAAAGACCTGTTGGGAGGTCTCCAGGGTAAATGGTTGTGGGGACAGACACGCTGGAGATGGAGGGGTTAGACTGTTGCCCGGGCTCGGCAATGGTCACAATTCCAGCAGACGAACTGGTGGGTCCCTCATTATTTTGAGGCCCGCCCAGTTGTCTTTCCGACTCACCTTGGACTGGTGCATCGGTTTTTGCGAATGCCATCCGCATTCTATCTGGAATCTCGACCTCTCCAGCTTCAGATACTAGAGAGTCAAGATTCCTCAATAAATCTGGGACAGTGTAAAGTGAATCTGTGCTAAAATAAGCTTCACTGCCCAGAATTTGTAGAAAACAAAGAGAGAGAAACCTGGAGAAGGGGATACATAGTCCCCTGGTGCCCTTCAGTTTTTGAACCAGGCTTCTGTAAAGGATATCAGCAAAATCCACTCTTAATCCATTCCACAAGCAGTATGCCATCTCTGCTTGTGCAGAGTTAATCTGGTCAAGTCCACCAGAACTCCCACCCATACTTTCCACAAGGTGGATGAAAAAGTACCTCCTTGTCTCCAGTAATTGAGGTGTAGAGCATCCCTCAATACATCTGCTGATAGGGTACACTGGACTGTTCCACCTTTTAATGTGAAAGTGATGGAAGAACAATCGGAAGAAAGAGAAGCAGTGTACCAAAACTCACACAAGTAGTCGTGAAACATCTTGTGTGGGTTTAAAGAGAATGAGGGTCCAATTAGAGAATCCTTTAAAAATCTTTGGATTCTCCCAATAAGGGTATTGGACCCTTGGGTTCCTTCTAAACTCGCCATCGGATTATTCGGATTTAATTTGATGAGCGTAGTATTACCAGGAGCACCAGATGCCTGTTTGACATCTGGTGGAGGAGCATATGGGACAGATAAGAGATTTATATCTCTTGAACGAGATGATTTAGGTGCCATTTGAAAATGAAATTGAAACTTTGGAATTAGGGTTCTTGATTTATGAAGCAGAGAGAGAAAGGAAGCAATTTTAGATGATTGGGAAGTAAATGAAAAGAATGTAAAGGGAAGTAAATGTGATCGGAGTAAATAAGGATATTTATAAGGAATTCAAGATCCCAATGAAATACCAAAAATTATATTTTATTAACAAAATCAATTTTGTAGATATTTTTACAAAATAAGTTTGAATTTTGAATCAAAAACATAATTCACCGTGTCAGCATTAAATGCTACGACGGCTTAGCTTACCCACGCGCCCACTAATTTTATTTTCCCAATAAAAACAGTTGTCATTTACCAAAATGTCTATTAACACGTCAGATGACGATATCAAGTGGGTTAAAACACTCGAGTACCATCACGTGTCACAAATATTGACCAAGTATTTTCTAACGTTATGAAAAATTAAGACAAGACTGAACCTGGTCACTGGAGGATTAGTCAAGCGCCAGTTTCCAACTGGAGAGTTCTCCAGTTGCCATTTTCAAACAAAACGAATTTTAGTCAGAAAATTATTTTTTAGTCTTTCCCCCTAAAATGATGATCCAGAAATCGATTAGTGCCAGGATAGTATCACAAAGGCGTTCGATAGCCTGGCGAGCAAAGATTATCTGGATCTCCTCAACTGGAGAACTTCATCAGTGTCACTGACGCATTCATAACAAAAATCTCCAGTTTTAAGGATTTAACATTCCCAGTTCGCTGATGAGATGTTTAAAGGTTTTCTCATCAAGAGGTTTTGTAAAAATATCAGCGAGCTGTTTGTCAGTGGGGATGAAATGAATTTCAATGTCTCCTTTCATAACATGATCACGAATAAAATGATACCTGATGTCAATATGCTTTGTTTTGGAGTGCATCACTAGGTTGTGAGATATAGCAATTGCACTGGTGTTGTCACAAAAGATTGGGGTCCTTGTATACTTTTGACCATAATCTAGTAACTGGTTCTTGATCCAGAGAATCTGGGCACAGCAACTGGCCGCAGAAATGTACTCTGCCTCAGCAGTGGACATAGAGACTGACGTCTGCTTCTTGCTGGTCCAACTTACCAGTTTTCCTCCAAGGAAATGACAACCACCGGTTGTTGATTTTCTATCTATCTTACAACCTGCATGATCTGAATCTGAATAACCCATTAGATCTAACCCTGAGCCTTTGGGGTACCAAAGACCAAGATTAGGACACCCTTTCAGGTATCTAAAGATACGCTTAACAGCGTGTAAATGTGATTCTTTAGGGTTAGCCTGAAACCTGGAACATAGACATGTTGCGAACATTATATCTGGTCGACTGGCAGTTAAATACATCAGTGAACCAACCATTCCACGATATTCAGTGATGTTCACTGGTTTGCCAGTTGGGTCAGAGTCCAAATTTAATGGTGCTGCAATAGGTGTGTTTTTCGATGGGATAGAATCATATTTGTATTTTCTTAACAAATCTCTGACATATTTTCCTTGGTTTATGAAAATTCCATTTTCAGTTTGCTTAATCTGAAGACCTAAGAAAAATGTTAATTCTCCCATTAAACTCATCTCATACTCAGATGACATGATTTTAGAAAACCTTTTACACATTGCATCATCAGTTGAACCAACCATTCCACGATATTCAGTGATGTTCACTGGTTTGCCAGTTGGGTCAGAGTCCAAATTTAATGGTGCTGCAATAGGTGTGTTTTTCGATGGGATAGAATCATATTTGTATTTTCTTAACAAATCTCTGACATATTTTCCTTGGTTTATGAAAATTCCATTTTCAGTTTGCTTAATCTGAAGACCTAAGAAAAATGTTAATTCTCCCATTAAACTCATCTCATACTCAGATGACATGATTTTAGAAAACCTTTTACACATTGCATCATCAGTTGAACCAAATATAATGTCATCAACATAAATTTGTACCAATACGATATTACCTCTTTCTTTCAAGATAAACAAGGTATTATCTATTGCACCTCTTTGAAAGCCATTTTTAAGAAGATGTTTAGTTAAAGTATCATACCAGGCTCTTGGGGCTTGTCTAAGACCATAAAAAGCTTTGTTCAGTCTATAGACCCAGTGATGATGCTTCTCATTGATGAAGCCTGGAGTCTGCTTAACATACACAACTTCTTCCAATGTTCCATTAAGGAACGCACTTTTGACATCCATCTGGAAGACTTTAAACTGCAGATGGGCTGCATAAGCCAGAAATATTCTGATGGCTTCAAGTCTTGCAACTGGAGCAAAAGTTTCATCAAAGTCGATGCCTTCTGCTTGACAATAACCCTGGGCAACTAATCTGGCCTTGTTTCTTATAACATGGCCATCTTCATCCATCTTGTTTCGGTAGACCCATCTTGTACCAATGGGTTCTTTCTTTAACCCTGGTGGACAAGGAACAAGCTCCCACACATTATTCCTTTCAAACTGGACGAGCTCTTCTTGCATAGCTTCCACCCAGCTTGGGTCTGCCATAGCCTCGTCAATCTTCTTCGGTTCAATTAGTGATAAGAAGGTGACGTTTAAGCATTGCTCACTAGTGGATCTTCTAGTCTGAACCCCACTATTTGGATCTCCCACAATCTGTTCAATTGGATGTGCTCGAGTCCATCTAGTGTATTGACTAGGCTGATGTAAAACAATATCAGTGCAAGTCAGCTGGCGATCTTCTTCAGTTGCAGTAGCTTCTGGAGGAGGATCAGTCCAAACTACTTCTACATCCTCATCAGAGTCAATGAGGTCACGATTTGCATCATGAAATTCTTCATTAAAAGGCATTTCTTGAAGAACTGGAGAAGTTGGAGTTTGAACTGGTGCTGATATTGGAGTGGTACGTACATCAGATCCAATCACCAATTCCTGTGGTAAATTAAAATTGATGGAGGGATAGAATGAAGTGTCACTGGTGGTGCTCTTCTTCTTAACTGGTTCCAATTTGTTGTAACTGGAAACATCTTTTGGTGAAACAACTGACTGATGAACTTGGTCAGTTTCACCAAAATTTATTGGAACGACTGGAGTAATATCAAGGCTTGGTCTCTTGTTGATTGCTTCAGTTGATTCGTCGAATGTGACATGAATTGTCTCATGAACCTTTTGGAGTCTATAATTATAAACTCTAAAGGCCTTTCGAATATCTGAATAGCCTAAAAATACACCTTCATCAGCTTTCGCATCAAACTTTCCAAGCTGACTGGAATCGTTTAAAATATAAACTGGACAACCAAATACATGAAATTATCCAATATTTGGTTTACGATTCCTGAGTACTTCATAGGCAGTCTTCTTATGTCTCTTGATGTAGACTGACTGGTTTTGGGTGTGACAAGCAGTTACAACTGCTTCAGCCCAGAAACTGGTGGGAAGACCTGATTCAGATAGCATACTTCTGGCTGCTTCTATCAGTGTGCGATTCTTTCTTTCCACAACTCCATTCTGCTCTGGAGAGTGTGCTGATGAGAAGTTTTGAGAGATGCCAGTGTCATTGCAAAATGTTTCAAGTACCTTATTTTGAAATTCAGTACCATTATCACTTCGCAACTGACAGACTTTTCGAGTATACTTGAGTTCAATTCTTTTGATGAGAGAGATGATTTCGGCAGGTGCATCACTTTTGGATATGAGGAATACCACCCAACAGTATCTGGTGAATTCATCGACCACAACTAGAGTGTACTTCTTTCCAGCTCTAGTTTGAACATTCACTGGACCAAAGAGATCCATATGTAGCATGTGAAGAGGTTCAGTGATGCTAAAGTTTTGTCTGGTCTTGAAACTGGCCCTTTTCTGCTTGCCCATCTCACACCCTGGACATGGCTTTTCTTTATTGAAAGAAATCTGAGGTATCCCATCAACCAGTTGTTTGCGAGACAACTTGTTAATATTTTTAAAATTAAGATGGGATAATCTTTTATGCCACAGCCACTTGGTGTCCTCATCAGCTTTGGTATAGAAGCAATGCTCTTTTGGAGCTGGTTCCATATCCATGATGTACACATTACCTTTTCTTGGTGCAACCATCACCACTTTCCAATCCTTGTTAAATATGGTGCCTTGAGCAATATCGAACAAAACTCTGTAGCCATCATCACAAAGTTGGCTGACACTGATCAGGTTGTATTTCAAACCATTCACAAATGCAACTCTCTTGAATTCGACCTGTCCGTTATTGAGCACACCATATCCTTCAGTCTTTCCACTTTGATCATTACCAAACGTCACTGCCGGTCCATCTTGGACAGTGAACTCTTCAAGCAGGGGCTTACATCCGGTCATAGTCCGGCCAGCAGCGCTATCCAGATACCAGATATTCTTCTTTCGATCGCCCTGCACACCCACAAAAATTATCAGTTATTTTTGTGAACCCATCTTTTCTTGATGGGTTCACTGGACTTCTCTACAGAAGTCACAGTTGATTGTTGTGGAGGTAAATTGAAGACTACATCTGGATCTTTTTCACCAGATCCAGGTGCAGGGGTAAAAACGATTGGTATTTGATACTTGCTCCCCTTTTTCTTATCAGATTTAGTTCCAGATGGAACATTCTTTGGTTTTGAAGGGAGTTTAATATTTTGTTTTACAACTGGAGGTGATGAGCCTCCTTCCAGATTTTTAATCCGGGCAGTACAACTCTGAACCTGTCGAGACAAAAGTTGGAATTTACTTTCCAGTTTAAACAAAATATCTTTTTCATCGGGCTGCTGAACCTTGGACCTTGGTTCAGCTGGAGTTTTAGTCTTTTGGGTCTTGGGCTCCTTAGACTTCTGAGGTAAAGGCTTGTTACCAGTGGCCTTTTTAACTGGAGCACTAGCCTGTTTGGCTCCAGGTTTAACCTCAGTGGGGGTGGTCTCAATGGGTACAGTTTCAACAGCTTCAGGTTGATCATAAGGAGTTTCAACCCTGAGAGCTGGAGGCAATGCATGAAGATCTGGTATGAGAGCTGCCATTTCCAGATCTCCAGATTTCCATGCATTTTTCTGGGCATCAATTATTCTAGAAAATGCATCATAATTCTTTCCAGATGCTTTTACCCATGACTTGATAATCATTTGTTCATTTTCAATATCAGAAACTAATTTTTGATTATCAAATTCTAAAGCCTCAATTTTCAAAACTGACTCCTTGAGAGCCAACTGAACACTTTGTAAATCATTTAGTTGTGGTTTAACATTGTTCATTTTCAATATCAGAAACTAATTTTTGATTATCAAATTCTAAAGCCTCAATTTTCAAAACTGACTCCTTGAGAGCCAACTGAACACTTTGTAAATCATTTAGTTGTGGTTTAACATTGTTCAGTTCAATTAAGATAGTGTCCAGATATCTTTCACTATCTGCTCTAACAGTTTCCACAAAAGCCAAATCACCACTTAATGATTCAGCAAGGTCCAGTTTCAGTTCTGGATCTACCTGATTGTCATAATCACATACCTTCTTCAAAATGATGTCCACCCATCTTCCAGTGATGACATCTTCTTTTGCCACATGCTTCTGTTGATCTTCCAAGGCCATGAAACACATGTCCCTTTCCTCTTCTTCATCAGCTGATGAGTCATCAGAGTACTCCCATTTTTCCTCAGTTTGTGCCATCAAGCACTGATCCTTTTCTTTTTCCATGGACAGGAGGGCAATCTGGGCCTTAAGCTTCTTATATTTAGCTTTGTAGCTATCATCAGGCTGATTGAAATTAGGGACAGAGGGACCAGTTTGGTTGTTCATCTGACTAGATCTGCATTCCTTCATAAAATGACCTTTCTTACCGCATTTATAGCAGGTAAGATTGGTTTTATCCAGAGAGCTGGAGGCAATGCATGAAGATCTGGTATGAGAGCTGCCATTTCCAGATCTCCAGATTTCCATGCATTTTTCTGGGCATCAATTATTCTAGAAAATGCATCATAATTCTTTCCAGATGCTTTTACCCATGACTTGATAATCATTTGTTCATTTTCAATATCAGAAACTAATTTTTGATTATCAAATTCTAAAGCCTCAATTTTCAAAACTGACTCCTTGAGAGCCAACTGAACACTTTGTAAATCATTTAGTTGTGGTTTAACATTGTTCAGTTCAATTAAGATAGTGTCCAGATATCTTTCACTATCTGCTCTAACAGTTTCCACAAAAGCCAAATCACCACTTAATGATTCAGCAAGGTCCAGTTTCAGTTCTGGATCTACCTGATTGTCATAATCACATACCTTCTTCAAAATGATGTCCACCCATCTTCCAGTGATGACATCTTCTTTTGCCACATGCTTCTGTTGATCTTCCAAGGCCATGAAACACATGTCCCTTTCCTCTTCTTCATCAGCTGATGAGTCATCAGAGTACTCCCATTTTTCCTCAGTTTGTGCCATCAAGCACTGATCCTTTTCTTTTTCCATGGACAGGAGGGCAATCTGGGCCTTAAGCTTCTTATATTTAGCTTTGTAGCTATCATCAGGCTGATTGAAATTAGGGACAGAGGGACCAGTTTGGTTGTTCATCTGACTAGATCTGCATTCCTTCATAAAATGACCTTTCTTACCGCATTTATAGCAGGTAAGATTGGTTTTATCCAGAGAGCTGGAGGCAATGCATGAAGATCTGGTATGAGAGCTGCCATTTCCAGATCTCCAGATTTCCATGCATTTTTCTGGGCATCAATTATTCTAGAAAATGCATCATAATTCTTTCCAGATGCTTTTACCCATGACTTGATAATCATTTGTTCATTTTCAATATCAGAAACTAATTTTTGATTATCAAATTCTAAAGCCTCAATTTTCAAAACTGACTCCTTGAGAGCCAACTGAACACTTTGTAAATCATTTAGTGTGCCTGGACACTCTCTGCAGACATTAAAGCAGCACAAGGTCGCTCAGTTACACTAGCAACCTTGGGACTCTGGGCATGGTTCATGGCATCCTGCTCAGCCACCAGTCTTGCAGCATTATTGTCTTCAGTGAATCTGAAGGCTCCATAGAGCGATGCAAGAGTATGGCTGTGCAGGGTTTTACCTTGTCTTAAGACAAGAACCATATTTTCCCATTTGGAAGGAAGAATGTCACAAAACTTCTCAAGAAGAATATCCTTATCCTTCTCTACACCCAAGCCTCTCAACTGATTAATGAGGCTAGAAAACCTGGTGTATGTACCAGTTAGACTTTCATTGGGTAAAGCAAAGAAGGATTCATACTTCTTGTTCAAGGCAACCTTTCTGGTGACAATAGTGTCAATACCTCCTTCAAACTGAATAACTAATTCATCCCACATTGACTTGGCACTGGGGAACAACACAAGTGTTGGAATTAGATCTTCAGGAACAGCTCCAAGGATCATGTTCTTGAGTCTGGTGTCCAGATCTACAAGTCTACGATCCTCATCAGACCAGTGGTCTTCGAGCTTTCTCTTGAACCTCTTCTTCCAGTTGGATCTAGAAGAGGACTTACCCCAAGAGACATGGGTATATATGGTCCATCCTTAAGGATTTTCAACATATACCTCTCTATCCCACCAAAATGCAAAAGTATTCTGGCCTTCCATGTACCAAATGTCTCACTGTTTCCATCAAATTTTGGAACAGGAGTGTTAGAATAATGTACATGGATGTGGTTTGGGGCAGTAGGAGGAGGAGGGTTTGTATTAACATTTTGAACAGGTGGTGTATTAGTATTCAAAGGGTTTTCACCTTGACCAGAACCATCTCCACCTTCAGTAGTAGTCATCTAAGCAGATCTAGGAAAGTTTATTAGCCTTCTGCTCTGATACCACTTGTAAGTCCCAACTCAATAGATGGTACTACCTGAAGACACCTCTATGTCGATGGTGGAGTTACTTTGCAATATAAGCGCTGAACTGGAGACGACCAGTTACAGAGAGTATATACCAAGTTCTAGATAGATTACTTATTTAAGTGACAATAAGTAAAGAACAATACAATAATATAAAATACTTGTAAAGTAAATTGGTGAGACAATATGTAATTTTCAAGTGTAATTTATTTATTAACTTTAAATAAATTACAAGGTTGTTGCGGAACCAAGATAATACAAGTATGTAAATATCCTAACAACCTATGAACTACAATTGATCTACACTTGGAATTTCTCTAAACAATCGAAACACTTAAAGTTGTGAAATGTTCCTTTTTACGATTTAGAGAATATTGCACAAGTTCACCAAGAATATTGCAGGTATGCAAAGTGTGAAGTGTGTTATTCTTGTTGTGCAATGACTTGTATTTATAGGCAAAGTTAACATTGGGATGTTAACTTTGGCCGTACAAATATGGTTGAGATCATTTAAGGAATAACATTTAATTCCTTAAAATGCAGTGTAAAGTTGCAGTATAAAGCAACTTTACTCAACCAGCTTTATGTACCTTTTTGTACTTAAATAATAAGATAAATCTTATTATCCGGGTAAAAGCACATAAAGCATAAAAGTCAATTCCTCGTAATTAGTGTAAAGCTTTGTAAGAGCTTTCTACTGACGGTCTCCAGTTTGTAACTGACTAGAATGTCAACTGGGCTTCGCTGCCATTGTCATTCTCTATCTTCCACTTGTTGTCTTCGACTTCAACTGGAATGATTCTTCAACTGGTCAGTTCTCAACTGGAGGAAGTCTTCAGTTGCGTTAACTGTATGATGCAACTGGACTTCAATATATTTCTGGACAAATCTTCTTGGTCTCCAGGTGCAACTGGAGACTGGCCAGTTTCACTGAAACTGGTCCTAACAAATTCCCCCTATTTGTCCTGAAATATTAGCAAGTCTTTTTCAGTTCTTGTATCTGTACAAGTGTGAACTGGAGAGACTTGTTCGATTAAATCTATCTAAGTTTTCCAAGGCATTTTTATAGATCAATAAATGCCTTGGGTTTTTCTTTTGAGTTTGTTAGATCTAATCTATTATCTATCTTGTGGTTACAAACTGGTAACTTCATTTATACAAGGAAATGAAATATACATAAGTTACATAATGTAAACAAAATTACAAGCAGATAAACTGAAGAGAGAACTTAATCAGATGGCCCTTCGCCAGTTCTCCTTTTCTTTGACACTGAAGAGATAGGCTGAGAGTCTTCAGGATCAATATTCAACTTAAGCTCCAGATTTTCTTTGTGTTGAATCTTTCCCTTCAAGAAGTTAACCCAAGCTTTCTCAAACCTATTCTTTTGTGCCTTAGCCTCCAAAAAGTTCACCATCTCAACCCATTCTGAGAACCCATATTGCATTGCACCAGGATTGTCAGTTTTAACCAGTGGCCCTCTGGCATAACTGACTTCAACATGAAAGTACTTGGTGCCTGGCTTAATTGTAACAAACACATCATTGATTGCCCCACTGTGTCTTCTGGTTGCCATGATCTGGGAGTAGTATTCTCTTGCTTCAGATTCATTTGATATTTTAATACTCCCAGCTCCAGCAGCCAGCACAGCATTCTTGATGTCATCATTTGATACATCGCCAGTTGGTTCAACAAAAGTTCTAAGGTCAGCATCTCTATGCAGTGGCTTTCTTGGTTGGGGATTCCTCCTGGGTGGATTCAAAACCCTTTTCACAACCTTTCTTACATTTTCAATTCTTTATTTTGTTAATAGCCTTTATTGAGGTTGATCGTGGATTTCATTTCCATTAAATATGATGATACGAGCCGGTAACATCTAGTTGAGACATTTATCATGTTATATTGATTCCCTAATAGGAATTAATTGGGATTTTTGAAGTTGCTTCTACATTTTTATTATTGTTAAAGATGAATTTTTTTTTGAAATCCCTTAGCCATTGGAATGCAAATAGTGTAAACCTTATTGCGAATATCATCTTGCTATATTAGATGTATATATGTTATAGTTTAAAGTTAATAATTTGATATTTAATTTTTTATAAATAAGAAAAGTGTAACACCTCACTTTACCACAACACAATATTGTCCGCTTTGCCCGCAGGCTCACAGCTTTGTTTTTGGTTGCTCGGGCAAACTTCCCAGAAGGGTCACCCATTTAGCATTGCTGCCGCCCGAGCACGCTTAACTGTGGAGTTCTCTTCTCATCCACAGCCAATACGCCCAAAACGCGTTGTGTTATGTAAGACCATTGATGTCACTTATAGCCATGATTCCCCTTGTATGTTAGCGATATATGCTTTCACACCCCCTCAACACAACTCAACGTCCCCGTTGAGTTATGCAAGTGCGCCATACACTCCTAACAATCCCAATGGTTGCTCTGATACCACTTGTAACACCCCGCCTTACCACAACACAATATTGTCCGCTTTGCCCGCAGGCTCACAGCTTTGTTTCTGGTTGCTCGGGCAAACTTCCCAGAAGGGTCACCCATTTAGCATTGCTGCCGCCCGAGCACGCTTAACTGTGGAGTTCTCTTCTCATCCACAGCCAATACGCCCAAAACGCGTTGTGTTATGTAAGACCATTGATGTCACTTATAGCCATGATTCCCCTTGTATGTTAGCGATATATGCTTTCACACCCCCTCAACACAACTCAACGTCCCCGTTGAGTTATGCAAGTGCGCCATACACTCCTAACAATCCCAATGGTTGCTCTGATACCACTTGTAACACCCCGCCTTACCACAACACAATATTGTCCGCTTTGCCCGCAGGCTCACGGCTTTGTTTCTGGTTGCTCGGGCAAACTTCCCAGAAGGGTCACCCATTTAGCATTGCTGCCGCCCGAGCACGCTTAACTGTGGAGTTCTCTTCTCATCCACAGCCAATACGCCCAAAACGCGTTGTGTTATGTAAGACCATTGATGTCACTTATAGCCATGATTCCCCTTGTATGTTAGCGATATATGCTTTCACACCCCCTCAACACAACTCAACGTCCCCGTTGAGTTATGCAAGTGCGCCATACACTCCTAACAATCCCAATGGTTGCTCTGATACCACTTATAACATCCCGCCTTACCACAACACAATATTGTCCGCTTTGCCCGCAGGCTCACAGCTTTGTTTTTGGTTGCTCGGGCAAACTTCCCAGAAGGGTCACCCATTTAGCATTACTGTCGCCCGATCACGCTTAATCGTGGAGTTCTCTTCTCATCCACAGCCAATACGCCCAAAACGCGTTGTGTTATGTAAGACCATTGATGAGAAGGGAACTCAACGGTTAAGCGTGCTCGGGCGGCAGTAATGCTAAATGGGTGACCCTACTGGAAGTTTGCCCGAGCAACCAAAAACAAAGCCGTGAGACTGCGGGCAAAGCGGAAAATATTGTGTTGTGGTAAGGCGGAGTGTTACAAGTGGTATCAGAGCAAAACTTGGGATTGTTAGGAGTGTATGACGCACTTGCATAACTCAACGAGGACGTTGAGTTGTGTTGAGGGGGTGTGAAAGCATACATCGCTGACATACAAGGGGATCCTGGCTATAAGTGACATCAATGGTCTTACATAACACAACGCGTTTTGGGCGTATTGGCTGTGGATGAGAGGAGAACTCCACAGTTAAGCGTGCTCGGGGACAGTAATGCTAAATGGGTGACCCTTCTGGAAGTTTGCCCGAGCAACCAAAAACAAAGCCGTGAGCCTGCGGGCAAAGCGGACAATATTGTGTTGTGGTAAGGCGGGTGTTACAAAAAGAGAGTATGTTTTTTAAAATTTTATTATTACACTTAATAAACATGTTATATATATAGGGGTAATCAAATAAGAACAACCCTTAAAATAAGAACATGAAAACACTTAAAAACTTCATTTTGATGCATTAAAAGTTCATAAAACTAATATAGTGTATAACTAATTATCATTATTTAATTTTACATTGTCATATACAAATGTATAACAAACAAACCATACATAATAAAAATCACTCTCAAATAATATTATCATCATTTTTTAACATGCAGTATTTACATTTAACTTTACATTATTATTATACAAACATATAACTAACATACATATCCTGTTAACCTTCTTCATTACAAAATATCTTTTAAATGATAATAACATCAAATTTTAACATGTTTTATGTTTCTTATAACTTTTTCTATCTTCGAAAAGCCAACAAAACTCGATTTACTATTAAAACCGACTACTAAGGTGGTAGTAATTACGACAGTACATTATAAAACGATATTGCAGAAAGTAAAAAGAATCACTACGCCAAATTACACGGGAAAATAATCTAGTTTTTTCTTTTAATGAAAGATTAATTTTTCCAAAACACCTTAGCAGTAAAAGTAAAAACAAAATGTTTATTTTAGGGGAACATATACTAATACTGTAATAACTAAATAAGAAAATCCATAAGAAAAAAAAAAAAACAAAAAAAAACAAAAACTAAATAAGAAAATCCATAAAATAAACAAATATTCATTTATTTTTAGTCATATTTTGATTCAAATATAGCGAATTTGTTAGTCGTCGTTGATGTTAACGTATGGGTGTTCTATTGTTCCATGTGGGGGTCAAACAGTTTGACGATATTTTTTCCGTTCATGTTAACAGCGTCAATTAATGTAACATAACGATGGAAACTTGGGACTTGCGTTCCTCAATAATTTGTCGAAAATTTTTCGTTCATGTTAACATGCAGCGTCAATTATCCAATGCATCTACATATATATACATATAATAAAATAATATAATGTGTACTCGTAATATACAATATAATATAGATATGTTAGGAAAAGTTGGCTTAACGGGGTCAATTACCTTCACAATGCATGCTTCTCTATATTATATATTATATATATATCCTGCATTAGGAAATGCACACAAACCACACTGGCCATGGTACATGTAGCTATTAGCTAGCTAACATAAACTAAATATTTATCGGTCAAAATTCAGGATATATATATACACAAAGAAGATGAGTGATAACGTTATGAAAAGGATCAACAATGCATTATTGAAGTTGTGGGAGGATGTACCAAAGACGAGTCTAAGTTGATCAGATCTGGTATTTTAATTTCTTCTCTAATTAATTTTAGAAATTTGCATGTCAAACACTCAAACTACTATATATTCACTTTCTGTAATGGCACTTACTAACCGAGTACCACCGTGCATGCTTTTTATTTTTTTGCGAAATATATATAGGTACTGTCTGGAAAACAAGTGCACATATCATAACTGCTGTTATAGGCTTCGAAGTATTTGTCACTAGCATGGGCCACAGCGCAACTCGGTTGGGTCGTTGGGCCGGTTCGTTCTTGTTTATTTTCGTTTGAGACTTACTACACATCTTGTCTTCTCGCCTCCTGTTACGATTTGGGAGATCCAGTGATCACCGGCAATAAAATCTATACGTACATGAAAGTTGTTCACAATCATCTCGGTATACTTCCTTTTCCTAATTATAGATCAGATTCATCTATATATTATATATATATTATACAATATATTAATACAGTGGCGGAGGAAGAGTGTATCCAGGGGGGGCACAGGCCCACTCTCAAAACATAAGCCCAACAAATTTTTTTTTTTTTTTTAGTTTAAGCCCAAACTAAAATTACATATGCCCCTTCTCAATTCTTGAATCAGTATACGTTCACGGTTCATCAATCATTTGTCAAAATTCACGCAGACTCCTTTTTTCCCTAATATCTCATCTATATTTTTCAACAATCCCACTTCTCAAACAAATCCACAATTTCCAAATCAAAATTTCAAATGCTAAGAGCCTAAGATACAATTTCTTAATCTTCTTCTTCATTGCAACATTAAAGATAAAGGTAAATTTATAAACCCTAATTTCCTTATTTATTTATTTTTTCAGCAATGAAGCTTGTGAAATCAGATTTGCGTAATCGAATAGGAGATGAGTTTTTGAGTGCTTGCCTAACTTGTACTATAGAAAAAGAAGCTTTAGCCAATGTTAAAAATGAAAATGTCATAGTTCGCTTTAGCGAAATGGGTGATCGTAAAGGAAAGTTGTAGTTTGTAACTTGTTTTATCATGGTTTAATGAAAGAAACATTGTTTTGGGGTCTTATCTTGCTGTTTATATTCTGTTTTTTAACTGTTTTTTGACAGATTCTTTGCTGTCTATATTTCAACATATTTTGCACTTATTTTACTGCTGTCCAGGAGCTGTTTGGGAGCTGTTTTGCTGCTGTTCAGAGGGTTTTCTGGTGCTGTTTGGAGCTGATCGTAGATGGTGTTGTTGCAGTTTTGGTAAGCATTTTTTTCGCAGTTGTATTCTTGCTGTTTGGAAGGTTTTTCGTGAGCCTTACTGCTGTTGTGATCCTTTTTGCAAGTGCTTTGGTTGTTTTTTGAACATCCTCATGGCCAAGTAAGTTTTTTTTTTTGCCCCCCTCTCACTTAAATCTCTGGATCCGCCACTGCATCCATAGGTCTTTAACGAGAGAATATGAACGAGATTATGTTCATATTTATCTGTTTTTTATCGATCGAACATGCTTTTTTTGGTATGAAATATATATATGTATACAAGGCGGTACAGAAAAAAAATCCCAGAGGGCAAAATTAAAAAAATCATGAAAAATAAATCTAAAAAGGGGCAACATTTAAAAAACCTATAGGAAAATTTTAAAAATCTATAAAAAATTTAAAAATAAATGACAAAATTTAAATTTTGAGAGGGGCATTGGACTCTCTTGCCCCCCTAGTATCGCCACTGTATATATATATATAATTATATATAATATAGGGTGAGGATCCTGGAAGAAGGTGTGTTAAGGAGAGAAGGTCTTATGGGCCAATCAAAACGCTTCGTGTGTTAGCTTGGTCAGCTTGGGTTTTGGGTCAGCTTGGGTTTAGGTCAGCTTAGGGTTGGGTTGGGTCAACTTGGGTTTGGGTCAGCTTGGTCAGCTTGGGTTGGGTCAGCTTGGGTTTGGGTCAGCTTAGGGTTGGGTTAGCTTGGGTTTGGGTCAGCTTGGGTTTGGGTCAGCTTGGGTTTGGGTCAGCTTAGGGTTGGTCAGCTTGGGTTGGGTCAGCTTGGGTTGGGTCAGCTTAGGGTTGGGTTGGGTCAGCATGAGTTTGGGTCAGCTTAGGGTTTGGGTCAGCTTAGGGTTGGGTTGAGTCAGCTTGGGTTTGGGTCAGCTTAGGGTTGGGTTGGGTCAGTTTGGGTTTGGGTCAGCTTAGGGTTTTGGTCAGCTTGGGTTGGGTCAGCTTGGGTTTGGGTCAGCTTGGGTTGGGTCAGCTTGGTCAACTTGGGTTTGAGTCAGCTTAGGGTTGGGTTGGGTTAGCTTGGGTTTGGGTCAGCTTAGGGTTTGGGTCAGCTTAGGGTTGGGTTGGGTCAGCTTGGGTTTGGGTCAGCTTAGGGTTGTTGGGTCTGTGTTTTTTTTTTAAAAAGCCACATGTCAACTTCTGGTTGGTTAGAAAAACCTTCTCTCCTTTCTCTTCTTAACCCACCTTCTCATTTAATTTCTTTCCGTGCGTACGTGTGGGTTATAAAATAAAAACATTAAGGGGTTTGGTTGTCTGGTTAATTAATTAATTAAGTGATGTTTGCCTTCACTTGTAATGGATCCAGGGGTCTTGGAGTTGGAGTACGTAACTTCTAATGAATACGTAAATATTTTTCAGGTGGATTTAAGATGAAAGTGATTGCATTCATTCAAGTTTTACATCTTATTGGAGTTGCAATTGAATACACTATCGCAGCATCCATTAGCATGATGTGAGTACCATTTCAAACTATTTTTCTACTAAATTCTCAAAATACCTTTTTTTTTCATTTGAAATATATAAATTTTTTTTTTGTTTTGGATTTTTTAATTTAAAAACTATGCTTTTTATCAAAGTTAAATAAAAATAAGATTTTATGTCTACTTCTTCTCTAGTTCTATCTGTTTTATCTTTTCATTTAATATTAAAATTCAAAAGGCCTTTTATTATAGAGTACGTAGTTAACAATTACTTGCAATAATAATAATACTTTATATTATTGTATAACTAATTTTTGTCAATTTACGATTCAATAACTATTAATTATAAGCTATTGCACTTCCTCTCTTGTTTTGACTTTTTAAGGTTTTTTTTTTTTATTTTTTAAATTTATATATTTTTGTATGTGTTATATATTACTTATATTGAAATTATCTCTTGAGATATATATTTTAAGTACTTTACAAAAAAAAGATATATATTTTAAGTTCAATCCATTAATATAATATTTATTTTGGACCAAAAGTTATTGATTATCATATTGAAACTAAGGTGCAGTTTGGTTCACATAATGTTTTTGAAGGAATTAGAATTTGTTAAAGGAATTGGAATTTGAAAAGATTTAAAATATATTTTGTGTTTGGTTTGTGGAATTTAATGGAATTATATTAAAGGAATAAAAAATCATGTTAAATGACAAATTTACCCATAAATATACTATCCTCATATATGTCTGAATAGAGTTAATTACATTTTTCGTCCCTGTGGTTTGCCCCACTTTCACAGACCGTCCCTGAGTATCTGAAATTACACGTTTCGTCCCTATGTATGGAATTCTGTTAACAAGTTTGGTCCACGACCCAAACGTCCGTTAAAAAAGGGGGTCACGTGATCTGCACACCGAGGGTACAATGGTCATTTCAAACTCATAGGACCAAAAATGTAATTAACTCTTTTCTACTTAACCAGGCTCTCTCCTCCTTCTTCCTCTTATTCATCTCCTTCCTCCTCTCTTATTCATTTTCTTCCAAAATCCTAAATCAAAAATCAAAGACCTCCAAATCCGTCAGATCCAAAACCATACACATACAAAATTACAAATGCATACAAATATGAACCATATACCCAGATCATCTGATATATAAACATATCATAAACTAGAAATCATCAAAACCAACCTATACATAGCAATATCTATCCATATATACTCGTATTTACATCTCACATTTTAGCTTGGACTTGGTCGCACAACACAAAAGCAACAGCTCACATTTTAATCTAAAAGCTCTTGATTTAATTTGGTGGCTTGTTTGGGAACCACACGGGATAAAGGAAAGAACATGTATTGCGTAAGAACAAATTATGTAATAAATCAAAAAATCCAAAAAATGCACTGAAAAGCACAACCTATTTTTAATTGCGTATTGCCTCACACCATCTTTAGAAACTCGATGTATGTACCGGGGAGATGGTGGATGCGGTGGTATCTGTTATGGTGTTAGACATATGTGGTGGTGGTGATGATGAACCGGCGGCGATATGGTTGCCAGCAGGTGTGACAGAAGGCTGTGTTGGTGGTGATGAAGAATCCGTCGACGGTGGTTGTTAGTGATGATGAGGAATCCCTGGTGGCCGGCAGCCGGTTGAATTGCAGCGGCGAGCGGCGGCTGGGTGGTGGTTTCCAAAAAATTTCGGCCGTTTTCAATGGTGAAATCGGTTCAATAGAAACCCCCAAGATCCATCTCGATCGGTTGATGTAAAGGGACCAGATATGTACAGAAACTCCAAGATCCATCCTCTTTCTACTGTGAAACACCAAATCCCCACCCCATCGAAACCCACCACCAGCACATTTACATAGCCATCACCACCACCGCAACCCCTGCCATCACCACCGCCATAAGCACCGCAACCTCCCCCGCCTTTACTTTCTCTCTCACTCACTCTCTCTCTATATATATACACACATATATCTATATATCTAATATGTGAAGATATAGATATAGATCAGATATATATATATATATATATATATATATATATATATATATAGACTGAATACACATATACATATATTAACCTTTTTTTGTTGGTTACACTTTTGGTCCCTGTAAAAATTTCTGACCATTTTACCTCTGCGTGCAACTCACGTGACCCCTTTTTTAACGGACGTTTGGGTCGTGGACCAAACTTGTTAACAGAATTCCATACATAGGGACGAAACGTGTAATTTCGGATACTCAGGGACGGTCTGTGAAAGTTGGTACAAACCACAGGGACGAAAAATGTAATTAACTCTTAATATGTACACCAATAATTCACTCTCTCACATCTATCCCTTTCTCCCTCTCACGTCTTATTCTCTGCAAAACTTTCCAAAGCAAACATACAACAGCCACCATCTTATTCTTCTTTCAAAACAATCTCATTTTCAATACAAAACCCATGTCCATCAAATAAAATAAAAAAAATTACAACAGCTTTGAGGGAGATACTTGGTTCGATGATTGTTGGTGGTGGCCGGTCGCGGTGGTTGTTGGTTGTTTGTGGTGGCTGGTTCGGTGGTATTTAGTCAATTAATCAACGGTGGTAGTCAGTGGGTCGGGTGTTGTTTATGGTCCAACATAAATGGTCGTCAATGGCCGGTTTTAACCACCGACGGTGGCTGCCATGGCGGCAGGAGGCACTTCATTATTGGGTCAGGCGATTGGTTGCGGTAGTTGGTATACTTGTGGGGCTTATGGCCGGTTTTAACCATTGACGGTGGTTGTTTATTCATGTGGGGCTTTTTTGGTAAAATTAATCCATTCCATTAGAATTTAAAACTTTCCATAGGTTTTGTGAAGGATATCAATTCTTTGCTTTAAGGAATTTAAAGAAAAGTTTTAAATTCCAATTCCATCATTTAGTCCAACCAAACAAGGTAAAGTTTGGAATTCTGATTCCAATTACTAAGAATTCCTATGAATTCCGCGAACCAAACAGCCTCTCAGATAAGTAAAGGGGAAAAAATCAATGAAAAGTGAAAAAAAGAGGTGAGATTTTACTTGTATGTATTTTTGGCTGTTTGGCAAAAACATTAAAAGAGTAAGTTTCAAGTTTCGTCCCCACATTATCATGTTTTTGCAGTTTTCATCCCTGTCAAGGAGTAAATGACGCTTATCTCCTCACGTGTTGGTCACGTGTGGTGAAAAATTTGGACGTCGTTAGCGCTAGGAACTTGATTGAAAAAATTAGTCAACTTTAGGGATGCAAATTGATGTTTTTTTACGTTAAGAATTGAAAGTGAAAAACGTGCCAACGATACGAAAAAATAAATTACTCACATAAAAATGAAAAACGGATATTTTATCAAATTTAAAGTTTTTCTATAAAGAGAATGAAAAAAAAGTAAATAAAGGTAAGATAACATAGTATTATTTTAGTTGTACTTTTTGGTTGACATAGGTTGTCTTTTAAGGGTCAAGCAAGATGTTGTTTTTATTCTTCGCCAAAAATCCAAAATCAGCTACCTCGTGACATACAACAATATTCCACCATACAAATACTAAATTAGCAGCCTATTAAATTTGGGCACTACCAATTAAAAACATCTAACAGAAAATATCCACAACAGCTTTTAGCCATGATTTCCAATTGATTTTTTTAAAGAGGCATTCACACCTTTCAACACCATCTCATTCTGAGCATGTCAAATAAACATCATTTTAGCAACCGAAATGATACGGTATAGAACCTTTTTTTTGATAGAGCTCAACGCGTAAACCGGTTGAATTATAATTTCGAGGCGCGTAACACGACCAGGGCAAAAAAGGTAACCCGACCAGGAAGTATTAGCGGCGACGTCGCCGCTAATGCTGTGGCCCCTTTTCGGCAGTGACTACTCACCGTTGACGAGACCGTTTGTAACATCCCAAACTTTCTTTACTAGTTGACTAATGCCGTTAAGTCAATATTATGTGTGTCGTTAAGTCTATTGTAGATTTAAATGTTTATATGTAGCTAATGTGTGTTATGTGTGAGGCTTGTAAGCCTAAATGTTAATGTAGTATAAATGTGTGTAATATGAAGATCAATGTCTATGTAGTGACATTTAATGAAGGATTAGGAAGCTTAGGGGTTAGTTTTGACATGTGTGCAAAGTCAAAAACGGGTTTAGAGGTTTAAGGGCTGTCATTAAGAACTTTATGCAGATTTTCTTACCCTCAAATAAGCCCTAGTTGATTCTCCCTTCCCTCTCTAGTTTCTCCTTTGATCTTATTCGTTTTGGAGCCGAATCGATCGTGTATTGCTTAGATCTTGGATCTTGATCACCAAATACAGGTAATATAGGTATTCCTCAGTTGAGAATTGATTGTGTGAGTCTTATATTAGTCTTAATCCAGGCCATAAGGGTTTGGGTTGGGATATTTGATTAAACGTTTATCAATTTGATGTTATTAGAACGATTAAATGGTTGGTTTATGATGTTAATGATTTAAAGGATTATAGTATGGTTAAAGATGATAAAAGTGCAATTAAAAGGATTAATTTTAAGTCCCCAGGTTGGATTTGGGGTATGGATTAGTATGGGTTTCGTTTGATCAAAGTGTAAGGTGTAGTTACTGGTCTGCACCCCTGGTGCGACGCACCAAGGCTGGTGCGGCGCACCTGCCTTTAATCAAATTTCCCTGGGAGTTTAGTGCGACGCACCAAAGGGTAGGTGCGGCGCACCTGCCTTTAATCAAATTTCCCTGGGAGTTTAGTGCGACGCACCAAAGGGTAGGTGCGGAACACCTGCCTTTAATAAATTTCCCTGGAGTTTAGTGCGACGCACCAAGGGTAGGTGCGGCGCACCTGCCTTTAATCAAATTTCCCTGGGAGTTTAGTGCGACGCACCAAAGGGCTGGTGCGGCGCACCCAATGAGGATATAAGTTTCTGGAGTGTTTGTGCGACGCACCATGTGGGAGGTGCGGCGCACCGCTGGCCAGTTTTGATTTTGGTACACCCCGTTTTGCGACGCACCAAGGGTTGGTGCGGCGCACCTGCCTTTAATCAAATTTCCCTGGGAGTTTAGTGCGACGCACCAAAGGGTAGGTGCGGCGCACCTGCCTTTAATCAAATTTCCCTGGGAGTTTAGTGCGACGCACCAAAGGGTAGGTGCGGCGCACCTATTGATAGATAAGTTTTTTCTGATGGTTTTGTGCGACGCACCAAAGGGTAGGTGCGGCGCACCTGCCTTTAATCAAATTTCCCTGGGAGTTTAGTGCGACGCACCAAAGGGTAGGTGCGGAACACCTGCCTTTAATAATTTCCCTGGAGTTTGTGCGACGCACCACATGGAAGGTGCGGCGCACCACCTGCCCAGATTTTTGCTAAAAGTGTCGTTTAGCTTATCTTTCGATCTTATACTTGTTCTAGGTTATCGGAGACCCCTAGTCATCGTTGTATTGTGCTTGTAGCTTGTTGTTAAACCGTATCGAGGTAAGATACACTACTTTTGTCACGCTGAGGGTTCAACAAGCAAAGGTTTCATACTTATAACTTCCTTAACGGTAACTTATGATATATGTGGGTATCTCGGGTTACACGGGAGGCATTATGGGATATGTAGTTGACCATGAGACCTGAAATGCAGACCCTATCGTAGTGAAATGAAGTATTGCTTAATGTTGTATATTGTTATGCAGTTTATGTAGTATTACGATGTAGCTTGTGATGCTTTGAGATGTAGTGTGTGTTGTTGATTGTTGATATGTGCATGATTGTATGGCTTGCTCAACTAGTACACTAGACTCGTTAAGTTGCCATGACACGTGCACGTTTAAGGGCCCAAAACGTAAAAGCAGTAAACGTAGAAAATGTTTAGGTAATGCAGTCACCTAAACTAAATAATGCAGGATCGAGCTCGTTAAACTTTGATGCAGGAAAGTGTTAAGCTTAACCCGTACTTGCCCTAGCCCGGCTAAGTGCGTTGACGTAGTTGTTGCTTGGGTGGCTCCTTGCAACATGGTCTTTATAATGCAGGGCGAGTAATACGAGGGGTCTGACCCACCTCCACATACGGATTACTCTTGGATTGGCTTGCCATTCCTTAACGACGCTTGATGTACAACCGTGTGGGGTTTGTCATCTAGTCGGGTGTAGCTTATGTTACACATTAACGCAGTTTAAAACGTAGTAAAGCAGTCAATGTAGAAAGCAGTTATGTGGTTAAACGTGTGTAATGAAGTAATGCAGGTTAGGCACATTTAGGGTGATTCATCCTAATTGATATGAAGTTGTTATGCAGTTTATGTAGTATTACGATGTAGCTTGTGATGCTTTGAGATGTAGTGTGTGTTGTTGATTGTTGATATGTGCATGATTGTATGGCTTGCTCAACTAGTACACTAGACTCGTTAAGTTGCCATGACACGTGCACGTTTAAGGGCCCAAAACGTAAAAGCAGTAAACGTAGAAAATGTTTAGGTAATGCAGTCACCTAAACTAAATAATGCAGGATCGAGCTCGTTAAACTTTGATGCAGGAAAGTGTTAAGCTTAACCCGTACTTGCCCTAGCCCGGCTAAGTGCGTTGACGTAGTTGTTGCTTGGGTGGCTCCTTGCAACATGGTCTTTATAATGCAGGGCGAGTAATACGAGGGGTCTGACCCACCTCCACATACGGATTACTCTTGGATTGGCTTGCCATTCCTTAACGACGCTTGATGTACAACCGTGTGGGGTTTGTCATCTAGTCGGGTGTAGCTTATGTTACACATTAACGCAGTTTAAAACGTAGTAAAGCAGTCAATGTAGAAAGCAGTTATGTGGTTAAACGTGTGTAATGAAGTAATGCAGGTTAGGCACATTTAGGGTGATTCATCCTAATTGATATGAAGTTGTTATGCAGTTTATGTAGTATTACGATGTAGCTTGTGATGCTTTGAGATGTAGTGTGTGTTGTTGATTGTTGATATGTGCATGATTGTATGGCTTGCTCAACTAGTACACTAGACTCGTTAAGTTGCCATGACACGTGCACGTTTAAGGGCCCAAAACGTAAAAGCAGTAAACGTAGAAAATGTTTAGGTAATGCAGTCACCTAAACTAAATAATGCAGGATCGAGCTCGTTAAACTTTGATGCAGGAAAGTGTTAAGCTTAACCCGTACTTGCCCTAGCCCGGCTAAGTGCGTTGACGTAGTTGTTGCTTGGGTGGCTCCTTGCAACATGGTCTTTATAATGCAGGGCGAGTAATACGAGGGGTCTGACCCACCTCCACATACGGATTACTCTTGGATTGGCTTGCCATTCCTTAACGACGCTTGATGTACAACCGTGTGGGGTTTGTCATCTAGTCGGGTGTAGCTTATGTTACACATTAACGCAGTTTAAAACGTAGTAAAGCAGTCAATGTAGAAAGCAGTTATGTGGTTAAACGTGTGTAATGAAGTAATGCAGGTTAGGCACATTTAGGGTGATTCATCCTAATTGATATGAAGTTGTTATGCAGTTTATGTAGTATTACGATGTAGCTTGTGATGCTTTGAGATGTAGTGTGTGTTGTTGATTGTTGATATGTGCATGATTGTATGGCTTGCTCAACTAGTACACTAGACTCGTTAAGTTGCCATGACACGTGCACGTTTAAGGGCCCAAAACGTAAAAGCAGTAAACGTAGAAAATGTTTAGGTAATGCAGTCACCTAAACTAAATAATGCAGGATCGAGCTCGTTAAACTTTGATGCAGGAAAGTGTTAAGCTTAACCCGTACTTGCCCTAGCCCGGCTAAGTGCGTTGACGTAGTTGTTGCTTGGGTGGCTCCTTGCAACATGGTCTTTATAATGCAGGGCGAGTAATACGAGGGGTCTGACCCACCTCCACATACGGATTACTCTTGGATTGGCTTGCCATTCCTTAACGACGCTTGATGTACAACCGTGTGGGGTTTGTCATCTAGTCGGGTGTAGCTTATGTTACACATTAACGCAGTTTAAAACGTAGTAAAGCAGTCAATGTAGAAAGCAGTTATGTGGTTAAACGTGTGTAATGAAGTAATGCAGGTTAGGCACATTTAGGGTGATTCATCCTAATTGATATGAAGTTGTTATGCAGTTTATGTAGTATTACGATGTAGCTTGTGATGCTTTGAGATGTAGTGTGTGTTGTTGATTGTTGATATGTGCATGATTGTATGGCTTGCTCAACTAGTACACTAGACTCGTTAAGTTGCCATGACACGTGCACGTTTAAGGGCCCAAAACGTAAAAGCAGTAAACGTAGAAAATGTTTAGGTAATGCAGTCACCTAAACTAAATAATGCAGGATCGAGCTCGTTAAACTTTGATGCAGGAAAGTGTTAAGCTTAACCCGTACTTGCCCTAGCCCGGCTAAGTGCGTTGACGTAGTTGTTGCTTGGGTGGCTCCTTGCAACATGGTCTTTATAATGCAGGGCGAGTAATACGAGGGGTCTGACCCACCTCCACATACGGATTACTCTTGGATTGGCTTGCCATTCCTTAACGACGCTTGATGTACAACCGTGTGGGGTTTGTCATCTAGTCGGGTGTAGCTTATGTTACACATTAACGCAGTTTAAAACGTAGTAAAGCAGTCAATGTAGAAAGCAGTTATGTGGTTAAACGTGTGTAATGAAGTAATGCAGGTTAGGCACATTTAGGGTGATTCATCCTAATTGATATGAAGTTGTTATGCAGTTTATGTAGTATTACGATGTAGCTTGTGATGCTTTGAGATGTAGTGTGTGTTGTTGATTGTTGATATGTGCATGATTGTATGGCTTGCTCAACTAGTACACTAGACTCGTTAAGTTGCCATGACACGTGCACGTTTAAGGGCCCAAAACGTAAAAGCAGTAAACGTAGAAAATGTTTAGGTAATGCAGTCACCTAAACTAAATAATGCAGGATCGAGCTCGTTAAACTTTGATGCAGGAAAGTGTTAAGCTTAACCCGTACTTGCCCTAGCCCGGCTACATGAAGAATTGAGAGCTATTCGAGCTCTCTTAATGAGAAATGAAGAAGAGTTAGCTCAAATGAGGGCTGAGAGAAATGCAGAAAGAATGGGGAGTGAACAAAGAGGTGAGCGTTCGGAAGGGAATTACTCTAATCCCTCCCAAAGTGCTGAACCATCCATGGCAGCCGTGGGTGCTAATGGAGTTAATAATGGAGGATATGGAGTTGTTAATGCACCTCGTGTTAATAACTTCAAATACGAAAGTTTTCAGAAATGTGGTGCCAAGGAATTTGATGGTACCCAAAATGCAGTGGGAGCTATGGAGTGGATTGAGGACATTGAGGTAGTTTTTGCATCTTGTTATTGTCCGGATGAAATGAAAGTTTTGTGTGCTAGTAGGATGTTGAAGAAGAATGCCCGTAATTGGTGGAGGGCTACTACAGTGTCTATGGCTCCTGAGGTACTTGCAGTATTGCCTTGGGGAACTTTTAAGGAGAAATTTCTTGAGGAGTATGTGGGAACGCGTGAGTTAAGGTTGATTGAAAAAGAGTTTAGATCGTTAGTTGCTAAACCCGGTGCAATTTCTGAATATGCACACTCGTTTATGGAGAAGTTGAAGTTTGTTGGACACTTGGTTCGAAGGCAGGAGGACCAAATTGAGGCTTATTGTGATGGTCTTCCCGCTAACTACCGTGGATTATGTAGACAACATGTGACTTTATCGGCGGCTATTAAGGAGTCAAAGAGGTTGGATGATGACTTCAAAAGTGAGAAAGTTGTGGTGAAGATTGATGACAAGAAAGCAGGGTTCAAAAGAGGGTCAAATTGGTCATCTAACTACAATAATAATAATAAGAAGTTTCGTGGGAATTCTAGCTCGAGTGGTGACAAAGATAAAAAGAAGAATGGGTCTTGGTGTGCTTTTTGCAAGAATGTCCATGAAGGTAAATGTTCCGATAAGACAAGAAGGTGTCATAAGTGTGGGAAGTCGGGACATCTTGCAACAGAATGTAGGGACAAGATTCGTTGTTACAAGTGTCAAGAAACGGGTCATCTTATTGCCGATTGCCCACAAATGAAGAATGACGGGAAGAAAGCAACTACTTCAGCAACAAAAGTGAGAGCCTTGCAAATGACTGTTGATGATGCTAAGAACAACGACGAAGTGGTATGTGGTACTTTCCTTGTTAATTCGAAACCTGCTTCTGTTTTATTTGATTCGGGTGCAAATAGGTCGTTTGTGTCTACTTTATTTGCTCCTAAGCTAGGAAGAGTCACTACCCCTTTAGATTGCTCGATAGAAGTGGAAATTGCTAATGGTACGGTTATTGATATACGTGTGGGATATGATGATTGTAACATTGAGATTGAAGGTCGTTTGTTTCCGGTCCAGTTATTGCCTACTACCTTAGCCGGTTTTGATGTAGTGATTGGTATGGATTGGTTGTCTAGAAATGAAGCTAGTATTTTATGTTCCCAAAAGATTATTCGGTTTCCTACACCCGATGGTAATGTGGTAATGGTTTATGGAGATAAGAAGAGAGGGGGAATAAAGATCATTAGTATGATGAAGGCTATTAAATGTATAAGGAAGAATAAGAATCATTTCTTGGCCTATGTTATTGATGTGAGAAAGGAGAAGCCTTCTATTGCTAGTATTGATGTGGTATCCGACTTTCCCGATGTGTTTCCCGAAGATCTTCCCGGTATTCCTCCCGACCGTGAAGTTACTTTTCAGATAGATCTTATACCCGGTGCTGCACCTGTTGCTAAAGCACCTTACCGATTAGCTCCTACAGAAATGAAAGAGTTAATGTCCCAACTTCAGGAGTTACTTGACAAAGGTTTCATACAACCTAGTTCCTCGCCTTGGGGAGCTCCGGTTCTCTTTGTTAAAAAGAAGGATGGGTCTATGCGCATGTGCATAGACTATCGTGAGTTGAATAAGCGAACGGTTAAGAATAAATATCCTCTTCCGCGAATTGATGATCTTTTTGATCAACTTCATGGTGCTTCATATTTTTCAAAGATAGATTTGCGGTCCGGTTATCATCAATTGAAGGTTAAGAAGGAGGATGTAGCAAAGACAGCTTTCCGGACTAGATACGGTCATTATGAGTTCTTGGTCATGCCATTTGGGTTGACTAATGCTCCAGCCGCGTTTATGGATTTAATGAATCGGGTATGCCGTCCTTTTCTAGATCATTTTGTTATTGTGTTTATTGACGATATTTTGATCTATTCTAAGTCAGAAGATGAGCACCGTGAGCACTTGAAAGCAGTTTTGGAGGTGTTGAAGGAGAAGAAGTTGTATGCCAAGTTTTCTAAATGTGAGTTTTGGCTTCGAGAGGTGCAGTTTCTTGGTCATGTTATTTCATCAGAAGGTATTAAAGTGGATCCTTCAAAGATTGAAGCTGTTTCAAAGTGGGAGCAGCCAAAGACTCCTACTGAGATTAAAAGTTTTCTTGGTTTGGCTGGATATTATAGAAGGTTCATTCAGGATTTCTCCCGAATAGCCAAGCCCATGACTGAACTAACAAAGAAAGGAGTAAAGTTTGAGTGGACCGATAAGCAGGAAAATGCATTCCAAACGTTGAAAAAGAAGTTGTGTGAAGCTCCTATCCTTGCCTTGCCTGAAGGTACTGATGATTTAGTGGTATATAGCGATGCTTCTATTACGGGGTTGGGTTGTGTTTTAATGCAGAGAGAAGAAGTTGTATGCCAAGTTTTCTAAATGTGAGTTTTGGCTTCGAGAGGTGCAGTTTCTTGGTCATGTTATTTCATCAGAAGGTATTAAAGTGGATCCTTCAAAGATTGAAGCTGTTTCAAAGTGGGAGCAGCCAAAGACTCCTACTGAGATTAAAAGTTTTCTTGGTTTGGCTGGATATTATAGAAGGTTCATTCAGGATTTCTCCCGAATAGCCAAGCCCATGACTGAACTAACAAAGAAAGGAGTAAAGTTTGAGTGGACCGATAAGCAGGAAAATGCATTCCAAACGTTGAAAAAGAAGTTTGGAGGTGTTGAAGGAGAAGAAGTTGTATGCCAAGTTTTCTAAATGTGAGTTTTGGCTTCGAGAGGTGCAGTTTCTTGGTCATGTTATTTCATCAGAAGGTATTAAAGTGGATCCTTCAAAGATTGAAGCTGTTTCAAAGTGGGAGCAGCCAAAGACTCCTACTGAGATTAAAAGTTTTCTTGGTTTGGCTGGATATTATAGAAGGTTCATTCAGGATTTCTCCCGAATAGCCAAGCCCATGACTGAACTAACAAAGAAAGGAGTAAAGTTTGAGTGGACCGATAAGCAGGAAAATGCATTCCAAACGTTGAAAAAGAAGTTGTGTGAAGCTCCTATCCTTGCCTTGCCTGAAGGTACTGATGATTTAGTGGTATATAGCGATGCTTCTATTACGGGGTTGGGTTGTGTTTTAATGCAGAGAGACAAAGTGATTGCCTATGCTTCCCGCCAGTTGAAACCACATGAGAAGAATTACCCTACCCATGATCTTGAATTGGCCGCAGTTGTTTTTGCATTAAAATTGTGGAGACATTACCTTTATGGTACGAAATGCACTTTGTTTACCGATCATAAAAGTTTGCAGTATGTCTTTAATCAAAAGGAGATGAACGTGAGGCAAAGAAGGTGGATGGAATTACTTAAGGATTACGATTGTGAAATCAAATACCATCCGGGAAAAGCCAATGTGGTGGCGGATGCACTAAGTAGGAAGGTGCAAAGTTCTTCTTGTAAGTTGATGAGCATGCAAGTTCAAGCCAAGTCGGGGCTACTTGATCGAATTAAGGAAGCACAAGTGAGGGCATTGATGAAGGATAACATTGACAATGAAAGCATTGGGAAGAAGAAACGTCTTGTGATGGAGACTAATAGCCGTGGGTTCAAAACATACAAGGGTCGAATTTGGGTGCCATTGCTTGGTGGTAACCGAGAATTGATCCTTGAGGAAACCCATAGAAGTAGATATTCAGTACATCCCGGTGTCACCAAAATGTATGCAGATTTAAAGCCAATTTATTGGTGGCCGGATATTAAAGGAGAAGTAGCTCATTTTGTAGCAAAGTGTTTGACGTGTGCAAGAGTGAAGACGGACCATCAAAAGCCGTATGGTTTGTTGCATCAATTAGAAATTCCCGAGTGGAAATGGGATCATATTACCATGGATTTTGTAACGAAGCTACCTAAAACGCCGAAAGGGAATGATATGATATGGGTGATTGTAGATAGATTGACGAAGAGTGCTCATTTTCTAGCTACCCGACAAGATGTGCCTTTAACGAAGATGGCAAAGATGTACATTGATGAAGTAGTTGCGAAACATGGAGTTCCTTTATCTATTGTTTCAGATCGAGACTCGAGGTTTGTGTCAAACTTTTGGAAGGGTCTTCAACGGGAATTGGGTAGTAGAATAAATTTGAGTACCGCCTATCATCCCCAAACCGATGGGCAAAGTGAGAGAACCATTCAAACCTTGGAGGATATGTTGAGAACGTGTGTACTTGAATACGGTGGAGCATGGGATGATCATTTGAGGATGATTGAGTTTGCTTACAACAATAGTCACCATGCAAGCATTGGAATGCCACCATTTGAGATGTTATATGGAAGAAGGTGTAGGACTCCAAGTTGTTGGATGGAGCCCGGTGAAAAGCAGTTGACCGGTCCTGAAATTATTGAAATTACCTCTGAAAAGGTTAATATAGCTAAAGAAGCTTTGCGTGTAGCAAGAGAAAGGCAGAAAACTTATGCAGATAAGAAAAGGAGACCGATTGAGTTTAATGTTGGTGATTTAGTGATGCTGAAAGTATCACCTTGGAAAGGAGTTATTCGATTTGGAAAGAAGGGAAAATTGAGTCCACGTTTCATTGGACCTTTTAAAGTTGTGAAGCGCATTAAAGACGTGGCATATCAGTTGGAATTACCTCCAGAATTGGATGGAATTCACAACACTTTCCATGTATCCTACTTGAGGAAATGTTTAGCTGAGGAGTCAAGTGTGATTCCTATTAAAGACGTGAGTATTGACCCAATGAAGAGAATAGTAGACGAACCAGTAGCGATACTTGGAAGAAAGCAAAAGAAGTTACGCCGAAAAGTGATTGACCTCGTGTTGATAAAGTGGAAGCATAACCATGGAGAAAGCTTAACGTGGGAAACTGAAGCAGTAATGAAGGAAAAGTATCCCGAGTTGTTCCTTAATGAAGAGATTCCGGGGACGGAATCCTCTTAAGGGGGAGGTAATTGTAACATCCCAAACTTTCTTTACTAGTTGACTAATGCCGTTAAGTCAATATTATGTGTGTCGTTAAGTCTATTGTAGATTTAAATGTTTATATGTAGCTAATGTGTGTTATGTGTGAGGCTTGTAAGCCTAAATGTTAATGTAGTATAAATGTGTGTAATATGAAGATCAATGTCTATGTAGTGACATTTAATGAAGGATTAGGAAGCTTAGGGGTTAGTTTTGACATGTGTGCAAAGTCAAAAACGGGTTTAGAGGTTTAAGGGCTGTCATTAAGAACTTTATGCAGATTTTCTTACCCTCAAATAAGCCCTAGTTGATTCTCCCTTCCCTCTCTAGTTTCTCCTTTGATCTTATTCGTTTTGGAGCCGAATCGATCGTGTATTGCTTAGATCTTGGATCTTGATCACCAAATACAGGTAATATAGGTATTCCTCAGTTGAGAATTGATTGTGTGAGTCTTATATTAGTCTTAATCCAGGCCATAAGGGTTTGGGTTGGGATATTTGATTAAACGTTTATCAATTTGATGTTATTAGAACGATTAAATGGTTGGTTTATGATGTTAATGATTTAAAGGATTATAGTATGGTTAAAGATGATAAAAGTGCAATTAAAAGGATTAATTTTAAGTCCCCAGGTTGGATTTGGGGTATGGATTAGTATGGGTTTCGTTTGATCAAAGTGTAAGGTGTAGTTACTGGTCTGCACCCCTGGTGCGACGCACCAAAGGGTAGGTGCGGCGCACCTATTGATAGATAAGTTTTTCTGATGGTTTTGTGCGACGCACCAAAGGGTAGGTGCGGCGCACCTGCCTTTAATCAAATTTCCCTGGGAGTTTAGTGCGACGCACCAAAGGGTAGGTGCGGCGCACCTATTGATAGATAAGTTTTTCTGATGGTTTTGTGCGACGCACCAAAGGGTAGGTGCGGCGCACCTATTGATAGATAAGTTTTTCTGATGGTTTTGTGCGACGCACCAAAGGGTAGGTGCGGCGCACCTATTGATAGATAAGTTTTTCTGATGGTTTTGTGCGACGCACCAAAGGGTAGGTGCGGCGCACCTATTGATAGATAAGTTTTTCTGATGGTTTTGTGCGACGCACCAAAGGGTAGGTGCGGCGCACCTATTGATAGATAAGTTTTTCTGATGGTTTTGTGCGACGCACCAAAGGGTAGGTGCGGCGCACTCGTAGTTATTTTGAAATTCCCTGGAGGATTGGTGCGACGCACCAAAGGGTAGGTGCGGCGCACCTATTGATAGATAAGTTTTTCTGATGGTTTTGTGCGACGCACCAAAGGGTAGGTGCGGCGCACCTATTGATAGATAAGTTTTTCTGATGGTTTTGTGCGACGCACCAAAGGGTAGGTGCGGCGCACCTATTGATAGATAAGTTTTTCTGATGGTTTTGTGCGACGCACCAAAGGGTAGGTGCGGCGCACCTATTGATAGATAAGTTTTTCTGATGGTTTTGTGCGACGCACCAAAGGGTAGGTGCGGCGCACCTATTGATAGATAAGTTTTTCTGATGGTTTTGTGCGACGCACCAAAGGGTAGGTGCGGCGCACCTATTGATAGATAAGTTTTTCTGATGGTTTTGTGCGACGCACCAAAGGGTAGGTGCGGCGCACCTATTGATAGATAAGTTTTTCTGATGGTTTTGTGCGACGCACCAAAGGGTAGGTGCGGCGCACCTATTGATAGATAAGTTTTTCTGATGGTTTTGTGCGACGCACCAAAGGGTAGGTGCGGCGCACCTATTGATAGATAAGTTTTTCTGATGGTTTTGTGCGACGCACCAAAGGGTAGGTGCGGCGCACCTATTGATAGATAAGTTTTTCTGATGGTTTTGTGCGACGCACCAAAGGGTAGGTGCGGCGCACCTATTGATAGATAAGTTTTTCTGATGGTTTTGTGCGACGCACCAAAGGGTAGGTGCGGCGCACCTATTGATAGATAAGTTTTTCTGATGGTTTTGTGCGACGCACCAAAGGGTAGGTGCGGCGCACCTGCCTTTAATCAAATTTCCCTGGGAGTTTAGTGCGACGCACCAAAGGGTAGGTGCGGCGCACCTATTGATAGATAAGTTTTTCTGATGGTTTTGTGCGACGCACCAAAGGGTAGGTGCGGCGCACTCGTAGTTATTTTGAAATTCCCTGGAGGATTGGTGCGACGCACCACATGGAAGGTGCGGCGCACCACCTGCCCAGATTTTTGCTAAAAGTGTCGTTTAGCTTATCTTTCGATCTTATACTTGTTCTAGGTTATCGGAGACCCCTAGTCATCGTTGTATTGTGCTTGTAGCTTGTTGTTAAACCGTATCGAGGTAAGATACACTACTTTTGTCACGCTGAGGGTTCAACAAGCAAAGGTTTCATACTTATAACTTCCTTAACGGTAACTTATGATATATGTGGGTATCTCGGGTTACACGGGAGGCATTATGGGATATGTAGTTGACCATGAGACCTGAAATGCAGACCCTATCGTAGTGAAATGAAGTATTGCTTAATGTTGTATATTGTTATGCAGTTTATGTAGTATTACGATGTAGCTTGTGATGCTTTGAGATGTAGTGTGTGTTGTTGATTGTTGATATGTGCATGATTGTATGGCTTGCTCAACTAGTACACTAGACTCGTTAAGTTGCCATGACACGTGCACGTTTAAGGGCCCAAAACGTAAAAGCAGTAAACGTAGAAAATGTTTAGGTAATGCAGTCACCTAAACTAAATAATGCAGGATCGAGCTCGTTAAACTTTGATGCAGGAAAGTGTTAAGCTTAACCCGTACTTGCCCTAGCCCGGCTAAGTGCGTTGACGTAGTTGTTGCTTGGGTGGCTCCTTGCAACATGGTCTTTATAATGCAGGGCGAGTAATACGAGGGGTCTGACCCACCTCCACATACGGATTACTCTTGGATTGGCTTGCCATTCCTTAACGACGCTTGATGTACAACCGTGTGGGGTTTGTCATCTAGTCGGGTGTAGCTTATGTTACACATTAACGCAGTTTAAAACGTAGTAAAGCAGTCAATGTAGAAAGCAGTTATGTGGTTAAACGTGTGTAATGAAGTAATGCAGGTTAGGCACATTTAGGGTGATTCATCCTAATTGATATGAAGTTGTTATGCAGTTTATGTAGTATTACGATGTAGCTTGTGATGCTTTGAGATGTAGTGTGTGTTGTTGATTGTTGATATGTGCATGATTGTATGGCTTGCTCAACTAGTACACTAGACTCGTTAAGTTGCCATGACACGTGCACGTTTAAGGGCCCAAAACGTAAAAGCAGTAAACGTAGAAAATGTTTAGGTAATGCAGTCACCTAAACTAAATAATGCAGGATCGAGCTCGTTAAACTTTGATGCAGGAAAGTGTTAAGCTTAACCCGTACTTGCCCTAGCCCGGCTAAGTGCGTTGACGTAGTTGTTGCTTGGGTGGCTCCTTGCAACATGGTCTTTATAATGCAGGGCGAGTAATACGAGGGGTCTGACCCACCTCCACATACGGATTACTCTTGGATTGGCTTGCCATTCCTTAACGACGCTTGATGTACAACCGTGTGGGGTTTGTCATCTAGTCGGGTGTAGCTTATGTTACACATTAACGCAGTTTAAAACGTAGTAAAGCAGTCAATGTAGAAAGCAGTTATGTGGTTAAACGTGTGTAATGAAGTAATGCAGGTTAGGCACATTTAGGGTGATTCATCCTAATTGATATGAAGTTGTTATGCAGTTTGTGTGTTGTGCGTTGTGCCTAATGAGCTTGTCTAAATATGGAGAAATGTTTTAATTGGACAAATGCTTTTAAATTAAGTGTGATCTTACTTAGCTATTCTTATAGCTAACACTTGTTTCTTTAATGTGGTTGTTCCCTCAGGTTTAGCTTGATGGATTAGTGACGCAGGACTTATGAGCTTGGGTAGATGCAATGAAGGAACCTTAGCTACCCATAGTTGCTTATTATGGAGACTTTTGAATACATTTCATTTTGATGTCGAATTTATGTAATAATGTGTGAACGGTTGTTTAATGTTGGGCAACCGTTGGGTCTTCATTTGAACTAATGTTTGATATGACATGTAACACCAATAAAACGTAGAAACCGAAACGTTTTTATCGGTTTGACTTTTAAAGTCTTTTCTTCCGCAGTTTGACACCGTTAGGTGAAAGTTTTTGAAAACCCATATTTTTAAACGTCGGGTGTTACACCGTTGACAAATATCATGCCGAAAAGGGGCCACAGCATTAGCGGCGACGTCGCCGCTAATATGCTGTGGGCCCTTTTCTGACGCGCGACAGTGACTACTGACCGTTGACGAGACCGTTGACTAGCATTAGCGGCGACGTCGCCGCTAATGCTAAAACCTATTTTCTTTTTAACCCAGCCGCAGAAGACGATTCACACATTTTCTTTTCAAACAAAAAATCCGGCCATCAACCCTCTCTAACAAAAAAACCCCACATCCGACCATCAACCATTTTGTCTCCATATTCCGGCCATCAATCCCCTCACCCTCTCTATCAAGAATCCGGCCACCCCCACCCTCTTTTTGGTGACGAAATTCCGGTCCCGGCCCAGATTACCCTCCTATGGACGCCCCAGCCCAGCAGCACCAAGACCAGTCCGGCCCATCTGCATCACAGTCGCCGGGCCCATCTGCATCACAGTCGTCGGGCCCTGATTACGCGGACCGTTTCATCAATTGGCCCCAGGTCAACCCTTGGGCCCCATTCGACACTTACGAGGCCGGGTCTAGCACGGCGGGACTCCCCACACAGCGCTTGGGGGATTATGATTATAGACAGCAGAGGGATGGTAGTGATAGTGATTAGTTTGTATTTTTTATGAACTTCTTGGTTTAACTAAAGTTTGTTTCTCTCTCATAACCATTATTTTAATTAGTTCTTCTTATCAAATCTTGTACACTATTTATTAGGAGTAATCGTTCTTAACCATAAGTTGGTAGCTTTTCTTTATTTCTTTTTTTATTCTTTAATTTCTATATACCATTCCAAATCTATAATACATAATAAAAAGTAAAATATTATTCAATTCATTAGCTAATATACATAAAAAATGGTTTTGATGTCATCTGGTTCTTCACTTTTTGATGAAAACAAACCATTTTCTTCTTCTTTTGAATATCATCATCAACAACAAAATCAAAGATTATTGCTTGACATGAATTCTTCAGATTATCATAATCTTGTTTTATCAAGAAGTAATGGTATTGTGAAAGTTTACTGAGATTTTGTCCTGTATGTGGAAGTATAAAAAAAGGAAGTTTGGAGGTTTTCTTTGTGTAGATTAAAATGTGTAGGTTTTCTTTGAAAGTAATCGTTTTTAACCATAAGTTTATGACATAATATAAATAATTTAGCATGATACATAAACATACAAACATATCAACTTTTCAACCACATAACAAACAAACATAAAATGAATGACCATTCATAATACAACATAAAATTTTTATTATACCCAACATATATACAACATGTAATGAATTTAATCATTTATAACAATACGAGGCCCAGGTGGTATTCTTGGGCAGTTTGCATACATCCATTCTTGAAACGCTTGTTCTCGATGTGCGTACGTCGCCGCTAATACTCCGACATGGATAATGTCTGCCCCTTTACGTCATATCATATAATTGGGAGAAAATGATCCCAAGATGCCACGTGGCAGCATTAGCGGCGACGTCGCCGCTAATGCCTGTGACGTGGGGATGGACGTTGTCAGTCATTATTGCATGCATGTCAGGAAGCATTAGCGGCGACGTCGCCGCTAATGCTAAAACTTAATTTTCTTTTTAAACCAGCCGCAGAAGCCAGATGATTCAAACAACAAAAACCCACATAGTTGAGATGTTCATCGACCCAACATGACACAAACTGCTCTCGGTACGGGGACAACCAATTCTCGTTCAGGTACCTGTAGACACCTGGAAAATCTGCCAATTTTTTCTTTAACTCTTTCTCGTATGATTTAAACTCGTCAATTGTCCGAGATTCATAGACTCTTCTCCACCAGACGCGAAGCTTTTCAATGTTTACATCTTTCAGCCGCAATGCCGGTTCGCAGTGTTTGATTATGTTTTGCCATATGTGGAACCTACATAGCAGGTGTTTCGCTTCCGGCATAACAACCTTCAATGCTCTCATCAGGGCCTGCTCCCTGTCAGTTAGAACGACACGAACGACATAGCCTTCAACAAGGGTAGACTTGAGAGATTGTAACACCCATTGATAATTCGCCTCCTGCTCGTTTACGATAAAAGCATATGCTAAACTGAAGGTCCTGCCCGTTGAAGTCACGCCGACAATCTCAACAAGCGGCATGTTGTACACGTTGGTTTTGTACGTGGCGTCTATTTCAATAACCCAGGGAAATGCGCGCCATAGGGTCATTGATGTTGGATGCATGAAAAAGAGGTTCTCCAACCGTCCATTTTTACTATTTGTAGTAAACTGGTAAATGTAGTTTTTTTCCTGCAGCAGTGAGAACATAACCTGCGACAGGTGAACAAGATATAGTAAATAAGTCACTTCCAACAACTTAGTACATAATCACTAATATGATGTTTGTACCTGCATTGGAGTATGCCCTGCTTGGCCCGACCTCCGTCTCGATTTCAGAAAGTTGGTAATGTCTCCTCTTCGAGTCAGGTTTCCTGGAAATTCTCTTTTGAGGTTTACCAGGATCTGGCGTGGGTACATACCGCGATCCGATTGGTTTCCCACAAATTCCTTTTCTTCTTCCGTCATCCGTCTCGCGTATGCATTCCCCTGCAGATCGGTAGCTGGATCATGATTGTGTTTCCAGTCCTTGACAGTGACCCTCCAACCACCATCATACCCGGGGCGGCCTTCCAGAGTAAAGGGACAGCCTATCTTGTTGGACCGTTTGGGTGCCCCAGTTAACCTTTTATCGCGTGGTCCACCGTGGTGACATATTAGTGTCACTTTATTGACCACCTTTAACGAGTTGGTGTTCGATCGCCGTCTGACTAGAACATAACCCAACTCCTGTGCTGTTCTTTGAGCCCACTCCGTCAATTCTTCGAAGGAAGCGAACACCTCCTCGGTTTCTAAGTCTCCAGCTTCGCAGTCAAATTCACCGTCTGCATCAGGTGTCTCAAACTCATCATCCGGCACTTCAATACGTACGTTTTCTGGGTCTGCCCAAATATCCTCCAAACTATCCATCTGAAACAATTCAAGTAAACAAGTCAACATCTAGTTCAGTAACTATTGATGGTATCCATACTATATATATAGTTAGTACAATAACTATATATATAATTACACATAAGTATAATATCTATATCTATATTCATAATATATATATATATATATATAAAATATATACCTGTTGATTCAGATTGCGATTGCGATATATATATATATATATATATATATATATATATATATATATATATATATATATATATATATATATATATATATATATATATATATATATATATATATATATATATATATATATATATATATATATATATATATATATATATATATATATATATATATATATATATATATATATATATATATATATATATATATATATATATATATATATATATATATATATATATATATATATATATATATATATATATATATATATATATATATATATATATATATATATATATATATATATATATATATATATATATATATATATATATATATATATATATATATATATATATATATATATATATATATATATATATATATATATATATATATATATATATATATATATATATATATATATATATATATATATATATATATATATATATATATATATATATATATATATATATATATATATATATATATATATATATATATATATATATATATATATATATATATATATATATATATATATATATATATATATATATATATATATATATATATATATATATATATATATATATATATATATATATATATATATATATATATATATATATATATATATATATATATATATATATATATATATATATATATATATATATATATATATATATATATATATATATATATATATATATATATATATATATATATATATATATATATATATATATATATATATATATATATATATATATATATATATATATATATATATATATATATATATATATATATATATATATATATATATATATATATATATATATATATATATATATATATATATATATATATATATATATATATATATATATATATATATATATATATATATATATATATATATATATATATATATATATATATATATATATATATATATATATATATATATATATATATATATATATATATATATATATATATATATATATATATATATATATATATATATATATATATATATATATATATATATATATATATATATATATATATATATATATATATATATATATATATATATATATATATATATATATATATATATATATATTTCTCCCAATTATATGATCCGACGTAAAGGTGCGGAGATTATGCATGGAAGAGAATTAGCGGCGACGTCGCCGCAAATACTCCGACATGGATAATGTCTGCGCCTTTACGTCGGATCATATATTTGGGAGAAAATGATCCCAAGATGTCACGTGGCAGCATTAGCGGCGACGTCGCCGTTAATAGCCTGGTCGGGTTACCCTTTTTCTGGTCATGTTACCATGTGCCTTACACACCATTGAGAAACAATTGCCGATTCCCGACTATACATTGGTTAGATTTTTAATGCTATTTTTTTTTTTTTTTTTTTTTTTTTTTTTTTTTTTTTTTTTTTTTTTTTTTTTTTTTTTTTTTTTTTTTTTTTTTTTTTTTTTTTTTTTTTTTTTTTTTTTTTTTTTTTTTTTTTTTTTTTTTTTTTTTTTTTTTTTTTTTTTTTTTTTTTTTTTTTTTTTTTTTTTTTTTTTTTTTTTTTTTTTTTTTTTTTTTTTTTTTTTTTTTTTTTTTTTTTTTTTTTTTTTTTTTTTTTTTTTTTTTTTTTTTTTTTTTTTTTTTTTTTTTTTTTTTTTTTTTTTTTTTTTTTTTTTTTTTTTTTTTTTTTTTTTTTTTTTTTTTTTTTTTTTTTTTTTTTTTTTTTTTTTTTTTTTTTTTTTTTTTTTTTTTTTTTTTTTTTTTTTTTTTTTTTTTTTTTTTTTTTTTTTTTTTTTTTTTTTTTTTTTTTTTTTTTTTTTTTTTTTTTTTTTTTTTTTTTTTTTTTTTTTTTTTTTTTTTTTTTTTTTTTTTTTTTTTTTTTTTTTTTTTTTTTTTTTTTTTTTTTTTTTTTTTTTTTTTTTTTTTTTTTTTTTTTTTTTTTTTTTTTTTTTTTTTTTTTTTTTTTTTTTTTTTTTTTTTTTTTTTTTTTTTTTTTTTTTTTTTTTTTTTTTTTTTTTTTTTTTTTTTTTTTTTTTTTTTTTTTTTTTTTTTTTTTTTTTTTTTTTTTTTTTTTTTTTTTTTTTTTTTTTTTTTTTTTTTTTTTTTTTTTTTTTTTTTTTTTTTTTTTTTTTTTTTTTTTTTTTTTTTTTTTTTTTTTTTTTTTTTTTTTTTTTTTTTTTTTTTTTTTTTTTTTTTTTTTTTTTTTTTTTTTTTTTTTTTTTTTTTTTTTTTTTTTTTTTTTTTTTTTTTTTTTTTTTTTTTTTTTTTTTTTTTTTTTTTTTTTTTTTTTTTTTTTTTTTTTTTTTTTTTTTTTTTTTTTTTTTTTTTTTTTTTTTTTTTTTTTTTTTTTTTTTTTTTTTTTTTTTTTTTTTTTTTTTTTTTTTTTTTTTTTTTTTTTTTTTTTTTTTTTTTTTTTTTTTTTTTTTTTTTTTTTTTTTTTTTTTTTTTTTTTTTTTTTTTTTTTTTTTTTTTTTTTTTTTTTTTTTTTTTTTTTTTTTTTTTTTTTTTTTTTTTTTTTTTTTTTTTTTTTTTTTTTTTTTTTTTTTTTTTTTTTTTTTTTTTTTTTTTTTTTTTTTTTTTTTTTTTTTTTTTTTTTTTTTTTTTTTTTTTTTTTTTTTTTTTTTTTTTTTTTTTTTTTTTTTTTTTTTTTTTTTTTTTTTTTTTTTTTTTTTTTTTTTTTTTTTTTTTTTTTTTTTTTTTTTTTTTTTTTTTTTTTTTTTTTTTTTTTTTTTTTTTTTTTTTTTTTTTTTTTTTTTTTTTTTTTTTTTTTTTTTTTTTTTTTTTTTTTTTTTTTTTTTTTTTTTTTTTTTTTTTTTTTTTTTTTTTTTTTTTTTTTTTTTTTTTTTTTTTTTTTTTTTTTTTTTTTTTTTTTTTTTTTTTTTTTTTTTTTTTTTTTTTTTTTTTTTTTTTTTTTTTTTTTTTTTTTTTTTTTTTTTTTTTTTTTTTTTTTTTTTTTTTTTTTTTTTTTTTTTTTTTTTTTTTTTTTTTTTTTTTTTTTTTTTTTTTTTTTTTTTTTTTTTTTTTTTTTTTTTTTTTTTTTTTTTTTTTTTTTTATTTGTTTTCTGTTTTTTTTTTTTTTTTTTTTTTTTTTTTTTTTTTTTTTTTTTTTTTTTTTTTTTTTTTTTTCAAGCGTTTGGAGTCATTACTTTTGCTTATTCTTATACTCATGTTCTCATTGAAATTCAGGTAACTTTTATTTTTAATTAATATACTGTATTAAATTAAATATATTGTCGAATAAAGATGTAACCAATGGTAAATGGGGCCACTTTCTTATTTTGGTGTGATGATCATGTTAGGAAGTTAATGTCACACCCCGTTGTAGCGGAAATACAGGGTTAACAAGTAATTGCGTACTAATCAGAAGGTAATAGAGATTACATCCATAAATCCAAATACAAGTTTATTACAAGTATAATCGTTCGGAAGTGGACCCCAATACACGGATACAAACTATCCTCAATTGGAAATGGGCCCACTAATTACAAATATAACATATGGACAGCTAAGTACAATTAGGACTAAATAAAGCTATAGTCCTCAGAGGTCTGACGCTAATTGTACGTCCAATGTTCAAAAGATGGCTTCAAATGCCATATACGCTTCCAAATACTTACTGTTGGTTCCCTGAAAAGCATGAAATTTGAGAGGATCAACTATCGAAATAGTTGGTGAGTTTACAGTATGTTTGACCAAATGTTTAGCCGTCATTGATACAACACAATGACCCATATTTATAAAAGACCAGGTAGTTAGAATACAACATCTAACAATACTTTTATTTCAAAACAGTCGGTATATCTAGATCTGGACACGTCATATATCCACTTTTTAAAATAAGATAGTAGGTATATCAAATCCAAACTCATCTTATATCACGTCAATCAGTATATCTAGATCTGGACACGTCATATATCCACTTTTTAAAATAAGATAGTAGGTATATCAAATCCAAACTCATCTTATATCACGTCAATCAGTATATCTAGATCTGGACACGTCATATATCCACTTTTTAAAATAAGATAGTAGGTATATCAAATCCAAACTCATCTTATATCACGTCAATCAGTATATCTAGATCTGGACACGTCATATATCCACTTTTTAAAATAAGATAGTAGGTATATCAAATCCAAACTCATCTTATATCACGTCAATCAGTATATCTAGATCTGGACACGTCATATATCCACTTTTTAAAATAAGATAGTAGGTATATCAAATCCAAACTCATCTTATATCACGTCAATCAGTATATCTAGATCTGGACACGTCATATATCCACTTTTTAAAATAAGATAGTAGGTATATCAAATCCAAACTCATCTTATATCACGTCAATCAGTATATCTAGATCTGGACACGTCATATATCCACTTTTTAAAATAAGATAGTAGGTATATCAAATCCAAACTCATCTTATATCACGTCAATCAGTATATCTAGATCTGGACACGTCATATATCCACTTTTTAAAATAAGATAGTAGGTATATCAAATCCAAACTCATCTTATATCACGTCAATCAGTATATCTAGATCTGGACACGTCATATATCCACTTTTTAAAATAAGATAGTAGGTATATCAAATCCAAACTCATCTTATATCACGTCAATCAGTATATCTAGATCTGGACACGTCATATATCCACTTTTTAAAATAAGATAGTAGGTATATCAAATCCAAACTCATCTTATATCACGTCAATCAGTATATCTAGATCTGGACACGTCATATATCCACTTTTTAAAATAAGATAGTAGGTATATCAAATCCAAACTCATCTTATATCACGTCAATCAGTATATCTAGATCTGGACACGTCATATATCCACTTTTTAAAATAAGATAGTAGGTATATCAAATCCAAACTCATCTTATATCACGTCAATCAGTATATCTAGATCTGGACACGTCATATATCCACTTTTTAAAATAAGATAGTAGGTATATCAAATCCAAACTCATCTTATATCACGTCAATCAGTATATCTAGATCTGGACACGTCATATATCCACTTTTTAAAATAAGATAGTAGGTATATCAAATCCAAACTCATCTTATATCACGTCAATCAGTATATCTAGATCTGGACACGTCATATATCCACTTTTTAAAATAAGATAGTAGGTATATCAAATCCAAACTCATCTTATATCACGTCAATCAGTATATCTAGATCTGGACACGTCATATATCCACTTTTTAAAATAAGATAGTAGGTATATCAAATCCAAACTCATCTTATATCACGTCAATCAGTATATCTAGATCTGATGACAGCATACCCCACTTGAAACTCAAGGGGTTTCCTTCTACGATCTGCATAGCTCTTCTGGCGATCCTGAGCCGCCTTCAGCCGTGCCCTAATTTCAACAATCTGGTCAGTGGTGTTCTGAACCAGTCCATATTTGTACAAACGACGCTCACCAGCATCAAGCCAACAAACAGGCGATCTACATTTCCGCCCGTACAAAGCCTCAAAAGGCGCACATTTAATGCTTGTATGATAGCTGTTATTGTATGAAAACTCAGCTAACGGCAAAAAGGTATCCCAACTACCTTTGAAATCGATAACACATGCCCGAAGCATGTCTTCTAACGTCTGAATGGTACGCTCACTTTGCCCGTCCGTCTGTGGATGGTAAGCCGTACTCAAATTCAACTGAGTGCCTAAGGCGTCTTGAAAATATCTCCAAGATTGTGAAGTAAAACGACCATCACGATCCGAGATAATAGACACAGGAACGCCATGAAGTGACACGATCTTCTCAATATACAACTGAGACAATTTCTTTATTTTCCAATTCTCCCGTATGGGAATGAAGTGTGCAGACTTCGTCAATCGGTCAACAATGACCCAAATAGTATCGTAACCCTTCAAGGTTCGAGGCAACTTTGTAATGAAGTCCATAGTAATCTGTTCCCATTTCCAGTCAGGAATTTGGGGTTGCTGGAGCAATCCAGAAGGCTTCTGGTGCTCTGCCTTAACCATTGAACAATTTAAACACTTTGAAACATACGTGGCGATATCTCTTTTCATACCAGGCCACCAGTAAAAATCCTTTAATCCGTGGTACATTTTGTCAGCACCAGGATGGATTGAGTACTTAGATCGATGACTCTCGTTCATTAAGAGTTCTCTAAGTCCATTATACTTAGGAATCCACACTCTGCCCTTGACATGTCTGATCCCATCGCCATCCAATTCAAATAACCGTTCGGCATTCCACAATGCTTCCTCCTCAATACGCCCTGGTTGCAAGGCCTCATTCTGATCATCCAACACTCTATCCCTTAATGATGAGCCAAGGTAAGAACTTGCTCTTGTTATGACAGATAGTGAAATTCTATCTTTTCTACTTAGCGCGTCAGCAACAACATTTGCTTTACCGGGATGATATTTGAGTTCACAATCATAGTCACTGAGTAATTCTACCCATCTTCTTTGTCGCATATTCAGCATTTTCTGATCGAAGATATGCTGAAGACTTTTGTGATCTGTGAATACCGTACACTTTGTACCATACAAATAGTGCCTCCAAATCTTTAAAGCAAAAACAACCGCTCCGAGTTCAAGATCGTGGGTTGTGTAATTCTTTTCGTGGATCTTGAGCTGTCTAGAGGCGTAAGCAATGACCTTACCTTCCTGCATAAGCACACATCCCATGCCTTGATGTGATGCGTCACAGTATACCACGAAATTTTCAACTCCATTTGGTAATGCTAGAATAGGAGCATTACAGAGCTTGTCTTTCAACGTTTGAAATGCTTCTTCCTGGGCATCCTGCCAAATAAATTCCTTGGCCTTTTGAGTTAACAACGTCAACGGTTGAGCAACTTTTGAGAAGTTCTCAATAAATCTCCTGTAATATCCAGCCAGCCCAAGAAATTGACGGATTTCTGTCGGAGTCTTAGGGGCTTCCCACTTCTTTATTGCTTCAATCTTAGATGGATCTACGTGGATCCCATCCCTGTTCACTACATGACCCAAGAAGTGTACTTCTCTAATCCAGAATTCACATTTTGAGAATTTCGCGTACAACTTCTGATCCTTGAGCAGTTGCAGAATGGTTCTCAGATGACCTTCATGTTCGTCTTTATTCCTTGAGTATATCAGTATGTCGTCAATAAATACAATGACAAACTTGTCAAGATACGGTCGACATACTCGATTCATTAGGTCCATAAACACAGCAGGTGCATTGGTTAAGCCAAATGGCATAACCAAAAACTCATAATGCCCATAGCGAGTTCTGAAAGCTGTTTTCGGAATGTCTGTCTCCCTGACTCTGAGTTGATGATACCCAGACCTGAGATCAATCTTAGAAAAGTGTGATGCACCTTCCAATTGGTCAAACAAGTCGTCAATACGAGGTAAAGGGTACCTGTTCTTGACAGTCAACTTGTTCAATTCTCTGTAATCAATACACATCCGCATCGAGCCGTCTTTCTTCTTCACAAATAGGATTGGAGCTCCCCAAGGTGATGAACTTGGACGAATTAGTCCTTTAGCTAACAACTCTTGAAGTTGTTCGGACAATTCTTGCATTTCTGATGGCGCAAGACGATAGGGTGCCTTGGCCACGGGTGCAGCTCCAGGAATCAACTCTATTCCAAACTCTACTGGTCTGTGAGGTGGAAGTCCCGTCAAATCTTCAGGAAACACCTCCGGAAAATCTCTAACTACAGGAATATCTTGCATTTCTGATGGCGCAAGACGATAGGGTGCCTTGGCCACGGGTGCAGCTCCAGGAATCAACTCTATTCCAAACTCTACTGGTCTGTGAGGTGGAAGTCCCGTCAAATCTTCAGGAAACACCTCCGGAAAATCTCTAACTACAGGAATTCTTGCATTTCTGATGGCGCAAGACGATAGGGTGCCTTGGCCACGGGTGCAGCTCCAGGAATCAACTCTATTCCAAACTCTACTGGTCTGTGAGGTGGAAGTCCCGTCAAATCTTCAGGAAACACCTCCGGAAAATCTCTAACTACAGGAATATCTTGCATTTCTGATGGCGCAAGACGATAGGGTGCCTTGGCCACGGGTGCAGCTCCAGGAATCAACTCTATTCCAAACTCTACTGGTCTGTGAGGTGGAAGTCCCGTCAAATCTTCAGGAAACACCTCCGGAAAATCTCTAACTGAATATCTTGCATTTCTGATGGCGCAAGACGATAGGGTGCCTTGGCCACGGGTGCAGCTCCAGGAATCAACTCTATTCCAAACTCTAACCTTGGACAACCAGTCCATACCAATAATCACATCAAAACTGCTTAAATCTATGGGGATTAGGTCAATTTTAAAAGTTTTACCGGCTAATACCAAACTACAATCCACTAAATGATCTCTAGCAATATATTTTTGACCGTTTGCATATTCGACAACATAAGTATCTTTCATGGGGGTAGCTACTATACCAAAACGTGACTTAAATTCTAAGGATATGAAACTTTTATCAGCACCGGAGTCGAATAATATAAAAACATAATGATTATTGAGTATGAATGTACCTATCACAACGTTGGGATCACGTCGTGCATCAGCAGCATCCAAAGCAAAAACTCGGCCTCTACCTCGGCCTCCTTGATTTCTAGCCTGGTTGTTCCCCACATTGTTCCTTACTGGAACTATAGCATTATTGTTCGGGTTCAAATTAAGTCGTGGACAAGCGGGTCGCATGTGATTCTCACTTCCACACTCGTAGCACTGATTTGGTATCTTTTCCCTACAGAACTTTGCCTGATGTCCCGTTCTTTTACAACGGTAGCAAGTAGGACAATTTCCCATATGACGCATGCCACACTTGTTACATCTTCCGTCTGTGCCCAGGTTTCTATTAATATTCTGGGGGACCACCGCAAAGTTTCTGGCAGCTTTAAACCTCTTGCCATTCCCACCATTTCCAAAACCACTACCAGAGGCTTGATCATTCCTTCTCTTGACCACTTCATTTCCAACAGAAGAACCAGCGGTTCTTTTCAAATCTATCACCATCCGATTTGTCGCACTAACTGCCGCCTGTAAAGTCATGGGGTTAAAAGCGGCCACCAATCTTCGGATGTCAGGTGACAATCCATAGCAGTACCTTTCCACTAACTTCTCCTCCGTATCCACCATACGAGGAACTAGCCTTGTCAGCTCATGAAAACGAGTAGTGTATTTCTCGTTATCCAATCCCACCATAGTATGATTCCAGAATTCACCTTCCATTTTCTGTACTTCCTCACGAGGACAGTACTTTTCCGTGAGCATCCTTTTAAAGTTCAACCAAGGTATGCTATATGCCTGCTCTCGACCACGAGTCCTAATCTGCTCGTTCCACCACGACAGTGCGTGCTTTTGAAATTGAGCGGAAGCATATTCCACTTTGTGCTCTTCGGCACAACGGCTGATATGGAGCACTGCCTCAATGCTTTCCAGCCAGTTGATTAGACCTACCGGACCTTCGGTACCATTAAATTCTTTCGGTTTACAATAGGTGAAGGTCTTGTAGTCAGTCCCGTGCAGATGCACTCGAGGAATAACTTGTTCAGCAGTAGGTTCGGCATTGTTACTATTATCAGTAGGATGATTATTATTGGCGTTCATGCTCGCCGTGATCTGAGCAACTAAAGTAGGCATAGCAGCCAACAACTGTTGTGTCACAAACGCTGCCATATTATTATCCCCGCCCGTATTTGGGGTAGGTCCAGGACCAGTGTTCACCTGGACAGGAGCAGCTTCCGGTCCTTGCTGAATCACAGGTTCTTCCTGTTCAGCTTCATTATTCAAAGGAGTGGATCGAGTAACTCTCTTGGGAGCAGCCTTCTTCTGGACCTTGCCTCTTTTCTTGGGAGCCATAAGTCTAAGACATAAACCAAAAATGTCATTTAGAGATTTTCCTCGTAGGAACAACAAAGATTGTAGCTTTTCAAGATGTTTTAGAAATAAAAGGATGCCAAACACCAGTCACAATTTATCGACTTACTTGAACTCATGAACTAGACAAGAAAAGAAATATAGAACACTATACTTCTAGAATTGAAATGAGCAAGTGACGTAGTTTTGAACAAGTAAGTAAGCCAAAGAACTATCATATTTCATTCATACTAAAACTTTTTACATAATCTGACTTTCCAAAATCTTGTGGGAAAACTACATCCACAATACAATTCATGTGGGAACTACATCCACGATGATATATTACATAGTCAGAATAATTACTATCTGACGTACGTGGGAAATACCTCCACCAAAAAGATTACAACTCAAATACAGATGTATGAGTTGTCAATTGTTCTAAGGCTTACAATACGTTACTACTACAACTATTAATTACAAAATTACATCTTGCAAATAACAACGACTAGCAAGGCTACCACTAAAACCACCACAACCGACAGTATCCAGATCAACCTCCCAATAGTTTCCTTCCCTTCTCTAGCAACAGTCAATGCCTCCTCCGCCTGATGATAAGCTCCAGACAACGCCTGAGCTTGATTCTCTAACTTCTCCCTTGTACAGATGAGGGAATTGTTCATCCTTGACAATTGTCGGCGATAATATTCCGACCTATCAGCTGCTGATGCAACTGGCATAACAACACTTGGGTTGTAGACAGGCGCTCTGGAGGGACCCGCCGCATACGGATCTCCCTGAAGGAAAGAAAGTCCAAGTCCACCGTTGACCTGAACTGGTGCAGAAGGACCAGGAGCATAGGGGTCTCTAGGAGCATAAGACCAATGAGCTCCCTCGGTAGTACTCCTCTGATATGGAGATACCGGTGCTACAGAAGATTGAACATGGATAGACACATGTTCGCCTCCAGATTCACTGGAAGATGAATCAAGGTTGATAGGGCGTGATTCATTGCCCGATTCCTCCATTGGTTCCTCTTCATAAGAGTCGGGAACATAAGGAATGGAGTTTGATATGACAGGAACTGGAGGTGTACAAGGTACAACAGCATTTGAGCTTACTCCGTCCGACATGACTAGTCTGAAAAGATAGTCAAAACAATCCATAAGTCTACTGGATAAGACAGCACGAATCAAATGAAAGTGACAGTACGCAACATTGAGGTTTAAAGAAATCTTTGTCTAGATTACACACATTCGGTTTGGGTTTCTATTACCAACATATTTAAAATGCTTATATATAGGGTCACCCGCAGCCTTCCCACCACATGTACAGCATGCTGTGAATATAATTCAACTAATACATATATACACAATTTAAGATATTTATTTCGAGCCTTATACTATTTTACATAATCGGGACGTAGTTGATCGGGTTAGGTCTAATTATTGACAAATAGCATAACTCTCGAGATAGGTATCCTAAACCTTAAGGACTTAGATTTCCTATATGAAGCGACCATGGCTATAGATTGAGTTATTCACGAGGAATAACTCCGTATTCACTATAACCTTGTCTCTGATACCAATTTTTGTCACACCCCGTTGTAGCGGAAATACAGGGTTAACAAGTAATTGCGTACTAATCAGAAGGTAATAGAGATTACATCCATAAATCCAAATACAAGTTTATTACAAGTATAATCGTTCGGAAGTGGACCCCAATACACGGATACAAACTATCCTCAATTGGAAATGGGCCCACTAATTACAAATATAACATATGGACAGCTAAGTACAATTAGGACTAAATAAAGCTATAGTCCTCAGAGGTCTGACGCTAATTGTACGTCCAATGTTCAAAAGATGGCTTCAAATGCCATATACGCTTCCAAATACTTACTGTTGGTTCCCTGAAAAGCATGAAATTTGAGAGGATCAACTATCGAAATAGTTGGTGAGTTTACAGTATGTTTGACCAAATGTTTAGCCGTCATTGATACAACACAATGACCCATATTTATAAAAGACCAGGTAGTTAGAATACAACATCTAACAATACTTTTATTTCAAAACAGTCGGTATATCTAGATCCGACCTTTTATACAAGACTGTCAGTATATCTAGATCTGACACCTCTTATATCACAATTTACAACAAGATAGTCAGTATATCAAATCTGACTCATCTCTTTTATTTCATAACAAGACTGCCAGTATATCTAGATCTGGACACGTCATATATCCACTTTTTAAAATAAGATAGTAGGTATATCAAATCCAAACTCATCTTATATCACGTCAATCAGTATATCTAGATCTGGACACGTCATATATCCACTTTTTAAAATAAGATAGTAGGTATATCAAATCCAAACTCATCTTATATCACGTCAATCAGTATATCTAGATCCGACCTTTTATACAAGACTGTCAGTATATCTAGATCTGACACCTCTTATATCACAATTTACAACAAGATAGTCAGTATATCAAATCTGACTCATCTCTTTTATTTCATAACAAGACTGCCAGTATATCTAGATCGACCTTTTATATAAGACTGTCAGTATATCTAGATCTGACACCTCTTATATCACAATTTACAACAAGATAGTCAGTATATCAAATCTGACTCATCTCTTTTATTTCATAACAAGACTGCCAGTATATCTAGATCTAAGTATATCTAGATCTGGACACGTCATATATCCACTTTTTAAAATAAGATAGTAGGTATATCAAATCCAAACTCATCTTATATCACGTCAATCAGCAGTATATCTAGATCTGATGACAGCATATGAAAATCAATATGCCTCGCACAGGTTTCCGTTCTAAATGGGTGCGGACCGTAGCCAAGACAGTCGAGATATCTAGATCCGACAATACAACCAATAGGGAAACATTTTAGTTTGTCAAACACAAGAAACCATTTAATCCGCCATCACACGGCAATTCAACGTCATTTCATTCAACATTTAATAAATGACACGTATACACATTTTCGACAGCCCAACATGGCAAATTTAAGTCAAATGATTTAAGCATCCATATCACATGGCATACACAAAAACAATCATTTATTTAATAAATAGTGTATACAACAGTACATGCTTTTCAGGCCCAAAGTAAAAGGAAAAGGGCGCCATAAACTCACCTTAGCGATCTAAATGCTAAAAGGTATAATGTAGCTCGAGAAGATCCACAGTCAATTCTCCTGGTTATCCAAAACCTATGATATCATTACCAATAATGAGGATCAAATCCCTTGACGACGAGTATCCTACGTACCACTACTTAGCTATAGACCCTAGAATGCCATAACCGAGAACGTGTTTCAAACATTGATTTTTATCAACTAAAGGTAAATAAAATTATTTAGACTTTAGGTTTAAAAGTTATTAACGTTTAAAAATCGACACGTAATATTTCACAGTACCAATACACTGCGTCGCAGTGAGCTAGAATCATGCTCACTGCGCCGCAGTGACTAAAATGCCATGCGCCGCAGTGACCAGAAATGCACTGCGCCGCAGTGAGCCAGAACATGCTCACTGCGCCGCAGTGAGCCAGAACATGCTCACTGCGCCGCAGTGAGCCAGAACATGCTCACTGCGCCGCAGTGAGCCAGAACATGCTCACTGCGCCGCAGTGAGCCAGAACATGCTCACTGCGCCGCAGTGAGCCAGAACATGCTCACTGCGCCGCAGTGAGCCAGAACATGCTCACTGCGCCGCAGTGAGCCAGAACATGCTCACTGCGCCGCAGTGAGCCAGAACATGCTCACTGCGCCGCAGTGAGCCAGAACATGCTCACTGCGCCGCAGTGAGCCAGAACATGCTCACTGCGCCGCAGTGAGCCAGAACATGCTCACTGCGCCGCAGTGAGCCAGAACATGCTCACTGCGCCGCAGTGAGCCAGAACATGCTCACTGCGCCGCAGTGAGCCAGAACATGCTCACTGCGCCGCAGTGAGCCAGAACATGCTCACTGCGCCGCAGTGAGCCAGAACATGCTCACTGCGCCGCAGTGAGCCAGAACATGCTCACTGCGCCGCAGTGGCTAAAATGCCACTGGCCAGTAAAAAGTCACTGCGCCGCAGTGAGCCAGAACATGCACACTGCGCCGCAGTGGCCAGGTTCTGCAGCCAGCACCAGCAGCACCCAGTGCAGAACCCCAAACCAAAACACTTCAATTTCGACCCAAAACGACTTGCAAGAGTTTGTAACTAAATTTGAAGCAAAACTAAACATCACTAACCATTATTACACACAATCCAACCCATAATTTCATCCATAACATCATTGAATCTTCCGAAACAATCAAATCAAAGTAAAACCCTATTTAAAACCCTAATTCCAAATTAAGTTGTTTTAGGCCTTGTAAGAACTCGAAATGACTATAAAAGAGTAAGTAAACATAAATAGACGCAAAAAGGATGATTTAGACTTACCAAAACTCGATGTTCTTGAAGATAGTATAAAATGGTGAAGATGATGATGATGATGATGATGATGATGATGATGATGATGATGATGATGATGATGATGATGATGATGATGATGATGATGATGATGATGTTAATGATGATGATGATGATGATGATGATGATGATGATGATGATGATGATGATGATGATGATGATGATGATGATGATGATGATGATGATGATGATGATGATGATGATGATGATGATGATGATGATGATGATGATGATGATGATGATGATGATGATGATGATGATGATGATGATGATGATGATGATGATGATGATGATGATGATGATGATGATGATGATGATGATGATGATGATGATGATGATGATGATGATGATGATGATGATGATGATGATGATGATGATGATGATGATGATGATGATGATGATGATGATGATGATGATGATGATGATGATGATGATGATGATGATGATGATGATGATGATGATGATGATGATAATAACCTTTAAATCTTTATTTAACATTATTTTAAGACTCGGATTCGTCTAAGCTGTTTGAGCTGTTGGTCTAAAATTTCAACAGGCTCCTCTACAAATTGGAGAGAGTCATTAACTTGCAACTCTTCCACAGGTACAACCAACGTTTCATCAGTTAAACATTTCTTAAGATTCGATATATGAAATGTGGGATGAACATGTTCCAGCTCTTGGGGTAAATTGAGCTTATAAGCCACGGAACCAATCCTTTGAACTATTTCAAAGGGTCCGATATAACGAGGACTAAGTTTTCCTCTCACGCCAAAGCGTGCAGTGCCCTTCCAAGGTGACACTTTCAACATAACTTTATCACCCACTTGAAACTCAAGGGGTTTCCTTCTACGATCTGCATAGCTCTTCTGGCGATCCTGAGCCGCCTTCAGCCGTGCCCTAATTTCAACAATCTGGTCAGTGGTGTTCTGAACCAGTCCATATTTGTACAAACGACGCTCACCAGCATCAAGCCAACAAACAGGCGATCTACATTTCCGCCCGTACAAAGCCTCAAAAGGCGCACATTTAATGCTTGTATGATAGCTGTTATTGTATGAAAACTCAGCTAACGGCAAAAAGGTATCCCAACTACCTTTGAAATCGATAACACATGCCCGAAGCATGTCTTCTAACGTCTGAATGGTACGCTCACTTTGCCCGTCCGTCTGTGGATGGTAAGCCGTACTCAAATTCAACTGAGTGCCTAAGGCGTCTTGAAAATATCTCCAAGATTGTGAAGTAAAACGACCATCACGATCCGAGATAATAGACACAGGAACGCCATGAAGTGACACGATCTTCTCAATATACAACTGAGACAATTTCTTTATTTTCCAATTCTCCCGTATGGGAATGAAGTGTGCAGACTTCGTCAATCGGTCAACAATGACCCAAATAGTATCATAACCCTTCAAGGTTCGAGGCAACTTTGTAATGAAGTCCATAGTAATCTGTTCCCATTTCCAGTCAGGAATTTGGGGTTGCTGGAGCAATCCAGAAGGCTTCTGGTGCTCTGCCTTAACCATTGAACAATTTAAACACTTTGAAACATACGTGGCGATATCTCTTTTCATACCAGGCCACCAGTAAAAATCCTTTAATCCGTGGTACATTTTGTCAGCACCAGGATGGATTGAGTACTTAGATCGATGACTCTCGTTCATTAAGAGTTCTCTAAGTCCATTATACTTAGGAATCCACACTCTGCCCTTGACATGTCTGATCCCATCGCCATCCAATTCAAATAACCGTTCGGCATTCCACAATGCTTCCTCCTCAATACGCCCTGGTTGCAAGGCCTCATTCTGATCATCCAACACTCTATCCCTTAATGATGAGCCAAGGTAAGAACTTGCTCTTGTTATGACAGATAGTGAAATTCTATCTTTTCTACTTAGCGCGTCAGCAACAACATTTGCTTTACCGGGATGATATTTGAGTTCACAATCATAGTCACTGAGTAATTCTACCCATCTTCTTTGTCGCATATTCAGCATTTTCTGATCGAAGATATGCTGAAGACTTTTGTGATCTGTGAATACCGTACACTTTGTACCATACAAGTAGTGCCTCCAAATCTTTAAAGCAAAAACAACCGCTCCGAGTTCAAGATCGTGGGTTGTGTAATTCTTTTCGTGGATCTTGAGCTGTCTAGAGGCGTAAGCAATGACCTTACCTTCCTGCATAAGCACACATCCCATGCCTTGATGTGATGCGTCACAGTATACCACGAAATTTTCAACTCCATTTGGTAATGCTAGAATAGGAGCATTACAGAGCTTGTCTTTCAACGTTTGAAATGCTTCTTCCTGGGCATCCTGCCAAATAAATTCCTTGGCCTTTTGAGTTAACAACGTCAACGGTTGAGCAACTTTTGAGAAGTTCTCAATAAATCTCCTGTAATATCCAGCCAGCCCAAGAAATTGACGGATTTCTGTCGGAGTCTTAGGGGCTTCCCACTTCTTTATTGCTTCAATCTTGGATGGATCTACGTGGATCCCATCCCTGTTCACTACATGACCCAAGAAGTGTACTTCTCTAATCCAGAATTCACATTTTGAGAATTTCGCGTACAACTTCTGATCCTTGAGCAGTTGCAGAATGGTTCTCAGATGACCTTCATGTTCATCTTTATTCCTTGAGTATATCAGTATGTCGTCAATAAATACAATGACAAACTTATCAAGATATGGTCGACATACTCGATTCATTAGGTCCATAAACACAGCAGGTGCATTGGTTAAGCCAAATGGCATAACCAAAAACTCATAATGCCCATAGCGAGTTCTGAAAGCTGTTTTCGGAATGTCTGTCTCCCTGACTCTGAGTTGATGATACCCAGACCTGAGATCAATCTTAGAAAAGTGTGATGCACCTTCCAATTGGTCAAACAAGTCGTCAATACGAGGTAAAGGGTACCTGTTCTTGACAGTCAACTTGTTCAATTCTCTGTAATCAATACACATCCGCATCGAGCCGTCTTTCTTCTTCACAAATAGGATTGGAGCTCCCCAAGGTGATGAACTTGGACGAATTAGTCCTTTAGCTAACAACTCTTGAAGTTGTTCGGACAATTCTTGCATTTCTGATGGCGCAAGACGATAGGGTGCCTTGGCCACGGGTGCAGCTCCAGGAATCAACTCTATTCCAAACTCTACTGGTCTGTGAGGTGGAAGTCCCGTCAAATCTTCAGGAAACACCTCCGGAAAATCTCTAACTACAGGAATATCTTGCATTTCTTTCCCCTTTGGTTTTCTTTCTACCACAAATGCTAAGAAAGCAGGGTGTTCTTTTTGTAAATATTTATTAGCTTTTATCGCCGATACTAAGATCAATTTCTTTCCTGCCTTATCTCCTTGCACTTCTAGGGTTTCGTTATTCTGTAGAGGTATTCTAACAATTTTCTCATGACAACTTATATTTGCTCTAACCTTGGACAACCAGTCCATACCAATAATCACATCAAAACTGCTTAAATCTATGGGGATTAGGTCAATTTTAAAAGTTTTACCGGCTAATACCAAACTACAATCCACTAAATGATCTCTAGCAATATATTTTTGACCATTTGCATATTCGACAACATAAGTATCTTTCATGGGGGTAGCTACTATACCAAAACGTGACTTAAATTCTAAGGATATGAAACTTTTATCAGCACCGGAGTCGAATAATATAAAAACATAATGATTATTGAGTATGAATGTACCTATCACAACGTTGGGATCACGTCGTGCATCAGCAGCATCCAAAGCAAAAACTCGGCCTCTACCTCGGCCTCCTTGATTTCTAGCCTGGTTGTTCCCCACATTGTTCCTTACTGGAACTATAGCATTATTGTTCGGGTTCAAATTAAGTCGTGGACAAGCGGGTCGCATGTGATTCTCACTTCCACACTCGTAGCACTGATTTGGTATCTTTTCCCTACAGAACTTTGCCTGATGTCCCGTTCTTTTACAACGGTAGCAAGTAGGACAATTTCCCATATGACGCATGCCACACTTGTTACATCTTCCGTCTGTGCCCAGGTTTCTATTAATATTCTGGGGGACCACCGCAAAGTTTCTGGCAGCTTTAAACCTCTTGCCATTCCCACCGTTTCCAAATCCACTACCAGAGGCCTGATCATTCCTTCTCTTGACCACTTCAGTTCCTACAGAAGAACCAGTGGTTCTTTTCAAATCTATCACCATCCGATTGGTTGCACTTTAACTGCCGCCTGTAAAGTCATGGGGTTAAAAGCGGCCACCAATCTTCGGATGTCAGGTGACAATCCATAGCAGTACCTTTCCACTAACTTCTCCTCCGTATCCACCATACGAGGAACTAGCCTTGTCAGCTCATGAAAACGAGTAGTGTATTTCTCGTTATCCAATCCCACCATAGTATGATTCCAGAATTCACCTTCCATTTTCTGTACTTCCTCACGAGGACAGTACTTTTCCGTGAGCATCCTTTTAAAGTTCAACCAAGGTATGCTATATGCCTGCTCTCGACCACGAGTCCTAATCTGCTCGTTCCACCACGACAGTGCGTGCTTTTGAAATTGAGCAGAAGCATATTCCACTTTGTGCTCTTCGGCACAACGGCTGATATGGAGCACTGCCTCAATGCTTTCCAGCCAGTTGATTAGACCTACCGGACCTTCGGTACCATTAAATTCTTTCGGTTTACAATAGGTGAAGGTCTTGTAGTCAGTCCCGTGCAGATGCACTCGAGGAATAACTTGTTCAGCAGTAGGTTCGGCATTGTTACTATTATCAGTAGGATGATTATTATTGGCGTTCATGCTCGCCGTGATCTGAGCAACTAAAGTAGGCATAGCAGCCAACAACTGTTGTGTCACAAACGCTGCCATATTATTATCCCCGCCAGTATTTGGGGTAGGTCCAGGACCAGTGTTCACCTGGACAGGAGCAGCTTCCGGTCCTTGCTGAATCACAGGTTCTTCCTGTTCAGCTTCATTATTCAAAGGAGTGGATCGAGTAACTCTCTTGGGAGCAGCCTTCTTCTGGACCTTGCCTCTTTTCTTGGGAGCCATAAGTCTAAGACATAAACCAAAAATGTCATTTAGAGATTTTCCTCGTAGGAACAACAAAGATTGTAGCTTTTCAAGATGTTTTAGAAATAAAAGGATGCCAAACACCAGTCACAATTTATCGACTTACTTGAACTCATGAACTAGACAAGAAAAGAAATATAGAACACTATACTTCCAGAATTGAAATGAGCAAGTTACGTAGTTTTGAACAAGTAGGTAAGCCGAAGAACTATCATATTTCATTCATACTAAAACTTTTTACATAATCTGACTTTCCAAAATCTTGTGGGAAAACTACATCCACAATACAATTCATGTGGGAACTACATCCACGATGATATATTACATAGTCAGAATAATTACTATCTGACGTACGTGGGAAATACCTCCACCAAAAAGATTACAACTCAAATACAGATGTATGAGTTGTCAATTGTTCTAAGGCTTACAATACGTTACTACTACAACTATTAATTACAAAATTACATCTTGCAAATAACAACGACTAGCAAGGCTACCACTAAAACCACCACAACCGACAGTATCCAGATCAACCTCCCAATAGTTTCCTTCCCTTCTCTAGCAACAGTCAATGCCTCCTCCGCCTGGTGATAAGCTCCAGACAACGCCTGAGCTTGATTCTCTAACTTCTCCCTTGTACAGATGAGGGAATTGTTCATCCTTGACAATTGTCGGCGATAATATTCCGACCTATCAGCTGCTGATGCAACTGGCATAACAACACTTGGGTTGTAGACAGGCGCTCTGGAGGGACCCGCCGCATACGGATCTCCCTGAAGGAAAGAAAGTCCAAGTCCACCGTTGACCTGAACTGGTGCAGAAGGACCAGGAGCATAGGGGTCTCTAGGAGCATAAGACCAATGAGCTCCCTCGGTAGTACTCCTCTGATATGGAGATACCGGTGCTACAGAAGATTGAACATGGATAGACACATGTTCGCCTCCAGATTCACTGGAAGATGAATCAAGGTTGATAGGGCGTGATTCATTGCCCGATTCCTCCATTGGTTCCTCTTCATAAGAGTCGGGAACATAAGGAATGGAGTTTGATATGACAGGAACAGGAGGTGTACAAGGTACAACAGCATTTGAGCCTACTCCGTCCGACATGACTAGTCTGAAAAGATAGTCAAAACAATCCATAAGTCTACTGGATAAGACAGCACGAATCAAATGAAAGTGACAGTACGCAACATTTAGGTTTAAAGAAATCTTTGTCTAGATTACACACATTCGGTTTGGGTTTCTATTACCAACATATTTAAAATGCTTATATATAGGGTCACCCGCAGCCTTCCCACCACATTTAAATATGTTGTCAATATAATCCAAACTATCACGTATATAAACCTTATGCATACACATACGAGTCGAGTTTCTATTCCTAACATGCCTTAAATGCTTATGTATAGGGTCACCCGCAGCCTTCCCACCACATGTACAGCATGCTGTGAATATAATTCAACTAATACATATATACACAATTTAAGATATTTATTTCGAGCCTTATACTATTTTACATAATCGGGACGTAGTTGATCGGGTTAGGTCTAATTATTGACAAATAGCATAACTCTCGAGATAGGTATCCTAAACCTTAATGACTTAGATTTCCTATATGAAGCGACCATGGCTATAGATTGAGTTATTCACGAGGAATAACTCCGTATTCACTATAACCTTGTCTCTGATACCAATTTTTGTCACACCCCGTTGTAGCGGAAATACAGGGTTAACAAGTAATTGCGTACTAATCAGAAGGTAATAGAGATTACATCCATAAATCCAAATACAAGTTTATTACAAGTATAATCGTTCGGAAGTGGACCCCAATACACGGATACAAACTATCCTCAATTGGAAATGGGCCCACTAATTACAAATATAACATATGGACAGCTAAGTACAATTAGGACTAAATAAAGCTATAGTCCTCAGAGGTCTGACGCTAATTGTACGTCCAATGTTCAAAAGATGGCTTCAAATGCCAAATACGCTTCCAAATACTTACTGTTGGTTCCCTGAAAAGCATGAAATTTGAGAGGATCAACTATCGAAATAGTTGGTGAGTTTACAGTATGTTTGACCAAATGTTTAGCCGTCATTGATACAACACAATGACCCATATTTATAAAAGACCAGGTAGTTAGAATACAACATCTAACAATACTTTTATTTCAAAACAGTCGGTATATCTAGATCCGACCTTTTATACAAGACTGTCAGTATATCTAGATCTGACACCTCTTATATCACAATTTACAACAAGATAGTCAGTATATCAAATCTGACTCATCTCTTTTATTTCATAACAAGACTGCCAGTATATCTAGATCTGGACACGTCATATATCCACTTTTTAAAATAAGATAGTAGGTATATCAAATCCAACTCATCTTATATCACGTCAATCAGTATATCTAGATCTGATGACAGCATATGAAAATCAATATGCCTCGCACAGGTTTCCGTTCTAAATGGGTGCGGACCGTAGCCAAGACAGTCGAGATATCTAGATCCGACAATACAACCAATAGGGGAAACATTTTAGTTTGTCAAACACAAGAAACCATTTAATCCGCCATCACACGGCAATTCAACGTCATTTCATTCAACATTTAATAAATGACACGTATACACATTTTCGACAGCCCAACATGGCAAATTTAAGTCAAATGATTTAAGCATCCATATCACATGGCATACACAAAAACAATCATTTATTTAATAAATAGTGTATACAACAGTACATGCTTTTCAGGCCCAAAGTAAAAGGAAAAGGGCGCCATAAACTCACCTTAGCGATCTAAATGCTAAAAGGTATAATGTAGCTCGAGAAGATCCACAGTCAATTCTCCTGGTTATCCAAAACCTATGATATCATTACCAATAATGAGGATCAAATCCCTTGACGACGAGTATCCTACGTACCACTACTTAGCTATAGACCCTAGAATGCCATAACCGAGAACGTGTTTCAAACATTGATTTTTATCAACTAAAGGTAAATAAAATTATTTAGACTTTAGGTTTAAAGTTATTAACGTTTAAAAATCGACACGTAATATTTCACAGTACCAATACACTGCGTCGCAGTGAGCTAGAATCATGCTCACTGCGCCGCAGTGACTAAAATGATCCAGGACCAGAAAAGCACTGCGCCGCAGTGAGCCAGAACATGCTCACTGCGCCGCAGTGAGCAAAATGCCACTGCGCCGCAGTGACCAGAAAGCTCACTGCGCCGCAGGGGCTAACCCATGCCACTGCGCCGCAGTGGCCAGGTTCTGCAGCCAGCACCAGCAGCACCCAGTGCAGAACCCCAACCCAAAACACTTCAATTTCGACCCAAAACGACTTGCAAGAGTTTGTAACTAAATTTGAAGCAAAACTAAACATCACTAACCATTATTACACACAATCCAACCCATAATTTCATCCATAACATCATTGAATCTTCCGAAACAATCAAATCAAAGTAAAACCCTATTTAAAACCCTAATTCCAAATTAAGTTGTTTTAGGCCTTGTAAGAACTCGAAATGACTATAAAAGAGTAAGTAAACATAAATAGACGCAAAAAGGATGATTTAGACTTACCAAAACTCGATGTTCTTGAAGATAGTATAAAATGGTGAAGATGAAAATGCCTTGAATACTTGCTAAATGATTTCTTCTTTTTCCCAAAAAAATCAGATTTTGATATGCTAAGAGATTGAGAGAACTTGATCTTTGAGAGTGCTAGTGATATGTGTGGTGTATTTTGTGTTTGTGTGGTGTGTGTGTGTGTGTTGATCACAAAGAAAACAGAGAAAGAGAGCAAGAAGGAGGGAAAGGTTTTGTTGGTTTAATTTCCACCACAAACAAAAGGGGCCGGCCTATGTGGCTCCTTTTAAGTCATTTAAATACCCCAACTTTGGTAAAATGCTTACGATTAAATACCGTTTGACCTAAAAGTCAAAATGCAAAGTAAAGATATTTTCCCCCGTCTCATTTTAGTCGAGACAAATAAATAAAATTAAATAAACTAAACTTTTAGAAATATTTCGTTTAGACAGTCTAATTACTGTGTTCAATTATAACATTTAAATCTTTATTTAACATTATTTTAAGACTCGGCATTCGTCTAAATAGCTAATAGTCTACGTCATAAGGATACGTCCAATTGAACCATATCAAATGTTCAATTAACTAATAATTTCCACGTCATAATCTCTAAATTAGACGAAATTATAAATAATGATCGAGATTAGGACTAACCCGATGTTAATTAATCACGAGTTGTCACAGTTAAAGCTCCGGATGAACATAAAACCACGAAGAAAGCACGTATGATAAGTGTTGTTACTACAACGATCTTCTATATGTTATGTGGATGCTTTGGCTATGCTGCATTTGGAGATACGACACCTGGAAACCTCCTTACGGGTTTTGGTTTCTTTGACCCTTACTGGCTTGTAGACATTGCCAATGTCGCCATTGTTATCCACCTTGTTGGGGCTTACCAAGTCCCATGCCAGCCCTTATTCGCCTTTGTTCAAAGCACTGCTGTGAAATCCTTCCCTGACAGCAAATTCATCAACAATAATATCGAGATCCCAATCCCTATTGGTGGATACAAGCCCTTGAAACTAAACATGTTTCAGTTGATGTGGAGGAGTGCCTTTGTCTGCATGACGACACTCATTGCTTTTTTGATGCCGTTCTTTAACGATGTTGCTGGGATTATTGGAGCATTTGGATTTTGGTCATTAACCGTTTACTTCCCGGTAGAAATATACATTGTTCAAAAGAAGATACCAAGATGGAGTGCGCGATGGATTTTGCTACAAATGCTGAGTGTCGTTTGTCTCATTATTTCAGTGTGTGCCATGATTGGATCAATTGCTGGGGTTGTTAATGATCTCAAGAATTACAAGCCTTTCAAGACAATCTGAAGTGTTATAATTGTATGAATTTTGGGGATAGTTGTGTACTTGTGTATATGGATGTTATGTATTGTGTATTTGTCTGTATGAACGTTATGTATTCATAAACAATCAATAACTGCAAATGTTATTTATGTATCCTGTATTTTCTGATAGTTGTATGGACGTAATGATGTATTGGAAGTGAGATACTCCTGTTAAGAGGATATTTTGATAGAACGGTGTTGGAAGTGGCTGCTTGAGCAGGGGCTGTCCATAGATGTCTGAAATCATGGCGTCAATCGGAGTGGCATTAGCATCTACTTCAGTTAGTTATATACCAGTTTGGATTTTGAAAACCACATGATTCATCCAATTAGAAATAATGAAAAAATAAGAATAAAAAAAGTAACACGGTTTTAGGTCCTTTCGATGGTATATGGAGGAGGTTGAGATGTAGAAGGTAGAGATACTGCTTCCAGGTTCTACTAATGGTAAAAAAGGACCTCCAGCCTTCCGGGCATAAGAATCAAACCCTTAACCTCTGTCTCTAAAGGCAAGGGTTTCAACCACTTGATCCAACCCAGTTGGTTATAGAAAATAATAAGAACAATGGTTAATCATCCCCAAAACTTTAGAAACTATTAAAAAGAAAAAAGTATTGTGAATGGAAAGATAAAGTTGGGTACTCATATATACAGAGGTTTTATAAGTGTAATAAAAATTATACATTTCTTTAACAATATTTATTTCATTAATCATATTATCATATTGATTATGAATATATCTCTATTATGTGAATGAAAGATAAGTATTGCAATTCAAAAACCAAAGGGCTTTGGCTTAACGGTATCAACTAAGAGGTCGTGGGTTTTAGTCCATGGTCGACAAACAGTAAATATTTGTGGATTTTTGCATAATAATTGCCTTTTTATAAATAAAAATATTGCAAGTTTAATTTGATGGGACTTGGGAGATTAGTGAAAAAGACTTCAAATAAAAGAAATACATATTGGACTTTAGCTATTGAAGTAAGGCTATTGAAGTAAGGATTAACGGATGAAGTTGGATTATAAAACCAGTCAAATTATTTGGCACATTTTCAGCAAAGACCAAAACGACTTATTTTGTATATAATGTGCAATCTGCTAGTTATACTAGTATATAAATCATAAATTTATTGTGTTTCGATTGCATATTTCACTTGCTTGTGTACGTAAAATAACAGGAATTAGTTTGGGGCCTTCGTTCCAGAAAAGACACTTTTCACCACCACTATTACTAAAATGGATCACCAGTCACAGTATGTTGCCATTTTATGATATATATACCCCATTCAATGTATTTAGCTAAGTTAAAATTCAGGCAGACTCGTGTTCTTTTTCAAAAGTCAGATAATGTCACTTTGTCAAATGGGTCAGGAACGTATACATACAGACCAAATGTATCGATTCACCTAATAATATTAATCTCTAAAAAGACAGATGGGTCAAATGGTAAAATTCTTCATATAGCGTTATGGGTCAGATTTTAGAAACATATACAAACCCACAAGCTGTGCTGGTTTGGAGAAACATATTAATCTGGTTAAATAAAAGCAGGTTTTACAACAGTTTCAAAACTTAGTTGGGCCTGTTTAAGATTGTTTTATTTGGGGAGAAATGAAGTAGCTTTTTAAGTCTAGAATGTAACAAAATGTTTTTAGATGTCTGGTCATTAAATGGTCCATTTTGCGATTTTGGTTCTTGCTATATTCATTTTTACCTACATAAATCTAGTTATTTATATTTTTTTCAACATCCAACAAAGATAATGACGCATTAAATGGTCCATTTTGCCACGCTGGCTGATTCTTACCCAATATGACCCATGGTTACCAATTATGACGCATTTTTTTTTTACCATTTATGACTCGTTCTTACCCGTAAAACTTTTTATCATCACAAAAACACTTCTTATCCCTTTATGATCCATTTTTACCCATTATGCGCCATTGCAATCAAATATGACTCATTCTTACCAATTACGAGTCATTCTTACCCATTATGCCAATTATTACCCATTATGAGCCATTCTTAGTCATAATGGTAACAATTGGGTCATCGTTGGTAAGAATTGATAAGAATTAGTCATAATTGGTATGAACTATAAAGCATGTATAAAATGGGTCATTTGGGTACGAAATAACGGGTAAGAAAGGATTATAGTAGGTAAGAACGGGTCAGAAGGAAAAGAAATTCCTACTATGTATGTACAAATAGGTACATATCTAGTTGATGAGTCCTATATAGAGTACACAAAAGTTAATTCTAAAAGTAACCAACTTGATAAAAAACAGAAGAGATAAAACCCATTTAACTCTCATGAACAAATGCCTTGATAACATCTACAATTGGAGCTTCACAAACAGGACATTCCCTGCCGGTGCGTTGCAACTCTACCGCACATTCAAAGCAAGTGCACATATGCCCACATCTAAAATTTGCACTAAATGATATCAGAACCACTTACCTATAGTAATAGACTAATTTGTAGAATCTTTTAAGACAAATAATAACCTGTATAGAAGTGAATCGACTTGCATATCACCACATATAAAGCAATCCTGTTTCACCAAAGTGGGTGGCTTCCTTTCCTTCTTCTGACCTGAACCCAACAATATAAGGCAACTGGGAACATACATTAATGTAATAGTATTTAGTGCATTCTAACCTGAATGATTTGCAGTATTAGCAACAACATGCTGCTTGAAGGTATGTTGCATTTTCAGCTGCATGTTAACACAACTTTTTATGGATCTGCGTAGTTCCATAATCTCTTGATGTAATTGCTCCATATGTCCTCTCAAGTCATATATGAGTTCCATTTCCTGTCACAAGACAACCAAAACTATAATTGTGAGTGCTTATTTATTTTTGTAGATTTCATCTTTATTATAAACTTTAGACCCAAACACAAGAGAGAGAAATGTTAACCGGAGCAAGAACTCACGATGTTTTGGTGAGTGTTAGCAGAAGAGGATTGTGGAGTACTATTGTTATGAGACCGATTAGAATTCGGGGAGCGTTCTAAAGATGGAGATGTCGTTGTAGTTGCAGTCTCAGAGTTATAAACAACGTCAGTAGGTGATCTCCAAGAACGTTCTGAGTGTGGCGTTTGATCTATGTATTCACTATATTCACTACATTTTGTCTCAGTTCTACTCCTACAATCTTCATCTACCACAGAAACATTTTCTCGGTCAACCTCTTCCTTCCTTGACTCTCCTTTCTCTCCCCCTACCACCAGATTTTCTACCAGAACATGAGATTGTTGGACGCGACTCACCATTAGCTGGTCTATTACGTCACGTAGACTACTTCCTAGAAAGCTTGACACACTTCTTCTGCACAAACATCAGCAAAAAAAAGTGACTTCTTAGAAACCGAAACTGTGTAGAAATAAATCTCTTTACAAACAAGTTTCATTATATACCAATCATGTTTAATATGATTTCAACTATGTTGTAATCAATAAGAAATGGAGAATGGATAACTTGCCTTTGGAGAAGTCGTTGTATGTCTGCTTTTCCAAATGACATCTCTTGATACCTTAATCGTCTCATATCTTCCCAATCACTCTTTGGGCGAGAAATGTCACTGATCCAATCATAATTTGGGTCATACATCTCCATATCGTAAGATTCTTCTTCATCCAAGACACTTTGTGGTTGAGAATATTCGCTTGTCGTCCAATCATCAAAATGTGCATGTGCACGTTTCTTATCAGTGTAGCTAGTCTCTTCTGAATCACAAACCCCTCTATCTGGACTAGATGATTCTTTTGGTGACACGAATCGACTTTCATCTTCATAGAAATCATAGTTGTTATTATCTTTATGTTGTTTCTCTTCCTTAGGCTTGATGAAATGTGAAGAACTATCAACAAATTTGGCTTTATGAACCACATCTTTACAAGAAATTGTCGGGTATGGTGTAGATTGCTTCGGGGCCCTTGACTCTGGTTTTGGTTTTGGTTTTGGCTGTTGTTCTTGTTTCATGTGGCTGGTGTCAGTGTTGGTCTTGGTCTTAACATCCACCTCTGTTTTCGTGGGGCTGGTGAACGGAGTTTCCTCACTAAAAGTGTTCTTGATCACATTTCGTTTGTCTTTCCTTGAATCGGTTGCTCCTATCTCAACCTCACAATTAAACCTTTCCCTAAATTTCAAGTTATATTCATGTCACTTATATAGTTTTAAACTTTTAATACAATAATATCATATAAAAGTGAGTCCAAGTGAAAATGGAAAGAATTACCTTAGATTCCTGATGTCTAAGCGATTATCAGACTCAAGTGTTTTTGAAACGCAACGTCTGTGCCTTTTGACATCTGTTTTTGGTTCGGGTTCAACTCCAAGACGCAGGATTTTAAATCTAAGCGAAGCCTATAAAAACATCAACATAAAAGGGAATTTGGGATTATGAAGAAAATAAATGTAAACTGAGGGAAGATATATATGCTACAAGTTAGTACCTGAATTTTGCCTCGATGTGAAAACTTTGAAACAGATTTACGTTCCACCAACCATTTAAGCTCGTGTAGTTTATCACGCTCCATTTGCATTAGAAAATTGTTAAAAGCCTGTCGTCCCCGGACTAGATGTTTTGACACTTTAACGCCCTTGAAACCTTTCTGTTCTCCTTCAATCTGTTTATGTTTTAATGTGGTTCGAATAGGAGGCAATGATGCATTCCCATTTCCACCATGAGAAGCAGCCAGTTCTTCTTCTCTTGACAACTTCTTGACAATATCAACCACCCGAATCTTTTCCTTTTCTGCACCACCGAGATTTGAATCACTGGCATCCCGACTTGGAAGTGGTGCCGAAAGCCTTCTAGTACGACTTGCATCAGAATCCCAACCAGCATTCGAGTCATTAAGACTATTAGAAGGAGAACTGTTTTTCTTCTCTTTATATGGTGATCCTAAATTGTTTCGATTACTAGAAGAAGAAGAACCATTGTCCTTTTTGTTTGAGTTCTTAGTTTCAGCCAAATCTTTCCATCTTTGAAGAAGAGAAGAAACCCCACCAGAAGTCGGAGATTCAACTACATATCTAGATCTCGAAGGAGAATCTGGTTGTTGCACCCTTGAAAAATCGGAAGTCTTTTTCATAGTCTCCTTGTTTTGGCTTTCTTGCTCACACGAGAAGACAACCTCTCGTGCCAACGCCCAATGACCATTCCTTGATTTCTTTTGCGGACTACCATTACTATTATTACTACTACTATAACTTGTCGCGCCACTTTTGTTGTTATAACTCTTATGTCTGTTTCTGGTCGGGCTAGCGTTCTTATTCTTACTCTTAAGATTACCATCAAATTTCGGTTTGTTTTTATTGTTATCAATGAAAGGAGAAGGCAACCACGAATAATCAATCGTTTTGCATTTCATTCGTGTTTGTCCCATACTTGCCATTTCTTTCATTAATAGTAGGAAGCCACGAATCATCATCAACATTGTTTTTCACTTTTTGATGATGATGATTCGGGCCCTCATATTCAGACGTTACCGTGGAGTTGTGGCTACTCGTAGGCAACCAAGAACCATCATCGTGTCTTGATCACCATTTTTGCGAACGCCTTGCGAATGAACATAACCCTTATGTCCCTTGATGTGATTATGGTCCCTAAGAGACACATAATGAAATAGTGAAGAAGATGCAGCCACTTCAATCCGCATTGATTCCATTAACATAAAAAAACCCAATTAATCTTGAAATGTTATTTGCTCCAAAATATATATAAACTTATTTTTTTAAATTTGTTTTTGTATGTATTTTTTTAGTATCAGATCAAATGGAAAGTTTGAATTTTTGGTGAATTGATGTTAAATTACGGGACGAAATCATAGGAGAGAGACCGTTGAAAATTGAAGGGCGTGGTCTTATTGTACGTTTCTATGTATGTTTTCAAACTATTTATAGTAACTTTTTCTATACAAAATTTTCAATAAATTTATCGGTTTTCCTTTTTTACTTGTTCTATTGAAAATTGAAGGGTGTTCCCACCCACTCGCTTTTATGTAATAAGCTTTTATGTAATAAGGTAAGGTTACTATATATGGGCTCGACTCGAATACTTAATCTATACTCCTTTATAAAAAAAATAACACTCTTTCTCTTAAATGTTGAAAGTTACACATGTCGAAATTACACTTATACCCTCCTTATTCCCTACCCTTGAACACACACAACCCACCACTAAGAAACAAAAACATACACAAAACACATAGTATCGTTTTCTCCAAAAAAACACAACACGTAGTACTGTTGACGGTAACCATCATGACGTGGTGTCAATTGTATCTGCCGCAACGTGCGGGTACCATGCTAGGATACTATTACTTAAATCGAGTTTAACTCGACTTCGAAAAGATTTTTTAATTGGGCACAAGCTCCGATTGAGCATTTTTTTTTATTCCAAGTTCAAAACTCGATGTTTATATTAGATCTCTATTTGGTTAAATGAAAATATCGGTGAAGATCTTTTTTATTATAGGTCAACTAATTGTAAATTGGCAAATGAAGTTAGCATGCTCATACATGCATTTGGGGTTTTTCCCTCAAATGATAAGGTGTTTGGTTTGTGAAATTTGTCTTTTCTTTTCATCTTTACAAATTTGCTCTCTCATCCTATTTATTTTTTCATTTCTTTTTTCTCATCTAATATTTTTATGTGTTACTAATATGTTTTTTCCGCCTCTTTTATCATCATGGAATCTGTAAGTTGTTTTATTTATTATGTTGTTTAACTAGTATAAATGTTCCATCAAATAGCTCGTTAATTGTTTGGGAAATACTTCAACTTTGACACTTTTGTTTTTGTGGGGCTCAAACAAAAAAAAATGCTATTTGAGGGCAGAAAACCGGCTAAAATTACTTTTGTGGGACTCCGTACACTTTTTGATTAACTAGCCGGTTTTATCAACATTAAAATTACATCATCTGCCAATTCAATTTCCATGTGGATTATATTTATATACATAACCCTAAATTCTAAAACATACATCTACCAACATTTTCTTTAGATTCAATCACAGTTGTCGTCCAAAAAAACTTAAGATTCAATCACAGTTGGATACTTGGATTTGCTAACAACAAAAACAATAATCATAACCTACAATCTATCAATCATAAATCCGGGAGCATCATGCCAAATATTGCACCGTCATGCACCTTAAATAAGTTTTATACCTTGTGGGCCAGTCACCTGTCATACCACCGCCGCCACTTTTTGCCGGAAAACGGTTTCTTTTTCTCCGGTCACACCCAAACCACCAGTGAAGATCTTTTACATCCATAGATCTAATTAAATTTCTTTGCTCTTAGATACTCTTTTTTTCGATTCAATGTTTTTCCGATCTACACACCTTGTTTTTTGGTAGGACGATCGGAAGTTGCAAGCACCTGGTTTAGATCTACATTTTCGGATGACACTTTCCGATGAGATCTACAGTTGGATCTATCTTATATTTGTGTTTTCGATGTTCTCCTAAACCATCACCGGCGATGTAAACTAAAAATATGAAGCTACTGTTGTAAATCCAATAGCTTGAGGTTTTGATGGTTTCTCGTTACATCGTTATCACATGATTGTGCTACAGCCAAAAGTTTTGAACTTTTGATGGTTTCAATATACCTAGAGTTAATTACACTTTTCATCCTTGTGGTTTGTACCAACTTTCACATACCGTCCCTGAGTATCCGAAATTACACGTTTCGTCCCTAAGTATGGAGCTCCGTCAACACTTTTGGTCCACCACCCAAACGGACGTTAAAAAAACCCGTTAAGTCAAACATGTGCCTAGCACATGAGGGCATATTTGTCTTTTGATCATCATCTTCATCAACATCAACATAATCTCTTCATCCTTTTCCAGATTTTTTTCATCTTCTTTCACTTTGTTATCATTCATCTCCAAATCAAAAAATCATAAAAGTCATAAATCTAAAATCAAATATTTATACATATATCAAGAATTTCTCAAAATCAAATGATACATATAAAAAATTTCTAATGGTGGTTTCACCCTTTACAAAAATCAGCCTCGATCTCCTACCTGGAATTAGTCATCTGAAAACAAGTAGCCTGTGGTGGTACTTAAATCCGACCACTGTGACAACCATGGTACTTAAATCCAACCACCGTAACCAGAAAAAGTAGCCTCTCTTCCCTTTCTGGTGTCGATCCAAACTCCGGTGTGTAAGCTATTTATCATCATCATCATCACCAATAAACTATTTATCTCTTTTCTTTTCACATGAGTATACAATCTCTCAACACTTGCTAATTAATAAATGTAGCAAATCTGTCACCAATAAAGACTAGGGAACAACTCATGAATTTATACTATACTATAAGCAACTTGATCTATCATCATCATCATCACCATCTTAATCTATATCTAATATATACATATCTACATATATAGTTCTGTGGCCACACACCACCATTACCAGAAAGCTTCGACCACACCACCACAACCACCACTTTCCAGATCCGGCCACACACCACCATTAACACAGAGATCCGACCACTGGTTGTGTCGGAAAAGGAGCCCTGGTGTCGTTCGTGGCCGGAAAAATTGATGACAACCACTGGTATGGTGATGGGAGGAGAGACGGCGGTGGAACAATAACTAAGATACCTCACCGGAAAACTCGTCGGAGAACGATACTCGAAGTTGTACCACCGCTAAGAAGCTCGCCGGAGATCACTTTGTCTTCCTTTTTTCTTCCATGAATAACTTTGAGAGGCAGTGGTGGTGGTCTTGTCAATCTCCGGCCACCGTTACTAATCTTTTATATATATATATATATATATATATCTTCGATTGGTTGTGCGTATGTATATATTTAGATTGAGTATGGTATAAAGAGATAGATATTGATGGATATGGTATAAAGAGATGATGGTATGTTGGTTTTTGATTTTAATTTGGGATGGGTGGAAAGATCTGTTTTTATTATGAGTACATAACCTCATATCTGCTTTTCTATATTTATTATTTGATTTGATTTTTAGGTTTTAGATCGAAGGTGAAATAGAAGTAGAATGAGATGGTGGATGGTTTTGTGGTAGATGTTTGAAGATCTGAAAAAAAATTGATGTTGGGAGATGATGATAGATACATATACATATGTGTAGTATTAATTGAAAAACATAGAGCTTAGATGACAAATATACCCTTGGACCAAAAGTGTAATTAAGGATTTTTTAACGTCCGTTTGGGTAGTGGACTAAAAGCGTTGACGGAGTTCCATACTTAGGGACGAAACGTGTAATTTCGGATACTCAGGGACGGTCTGTGAAAGTTGGTACAAACCACAGGGACGAAAAATGTAATTAACTCATATACCTACCATAGTAAATCCAATATGCTGTTCAAATTTGAAGTAAATATGATACTTTCTTTTATCCATCATGTGCAGAATAATGCAATGTATTGTTATTGTTTAGTTTATTTATATATAGATGAAATGATATTAGATTTAGTAATTGTATTGCTTTCATATAATATATAATTTTTTATATTATATATATATATTATATATATATATATTATATATATATATATATATTATATATATATATTATATATATATATATTATATATATATATATATATATATTATATATATATATTATATATATATATTATATATATATATTATATATATATATATATATATATATATTATATATATATATATATTATATATATATATATATATATTATATATATATATATATATATATTATATATATATATTATATATATATATATTATATATATATATATTATATATATATATATTATATATATATATTATATATATATATATATTATATATATATATTATATATATATATATATATTATATATATATATTATATATATATATTATATATATATATTATATATATATATATATATATTATATATATATATATATATATATTATATATATATATATATTATATATATATATTATATATATACTTTCTTTTGTCCATCACGTGCAGAATAACAATGTATTGTTATTGTTTAGTTTATTTATATATAGATGAAATGATATTAGATTTAGTAATCATTGTATTGCTTTCAATTCAATATACGATAATTTTTTATTTCATTCTTTGTGTTTGAAATGGTGCCACCGTAAAAAAAAGTATCGTCGGATCGGAAAAAGTAGTGTCACCTGAAAATAACATTTGAAAGAGAAGATAATGACATGGCATAGAAGTTGGTAGCTTACGTGGCATGATTGTGATTATGTGGCATTACAAATCAGATATTCATTGAAATAAAAATAAAAATGACTTGCTATTTGTATGGAACCCCACTAAAGATATTCTAGCCGGTTTTCTGCCCTCAAATATAAATTTTTTTTGTTGGAGCCCCACAAAAACAAAAGTGTCAAAGTTGGAGTACTTTACAAACAAATAGCTCTTTTTAATGATATATACATACACACATTGTTAAAGGGGTATATGAAATAACTAGTTGGTTTTCAAGTGTAATATATGAAACTTTTATGGACTGGACATGGCCCGACTTAGTTAAACAGACCGAAAAGGTAAGCAGAGTAGACAAACATTGATTATTTGTTGGCTTTTTGTATGTATTTACATGTTGGTTATCGAATACCGAGTTGATAAACCACGTATTCGATACACTTTGTCAAATATAAGTCGACACTCAATATTGAATAGATATGTTTATGAGAGTGATACTGTAACACCCCACCAGTGGCGGAAACGTGAGATGCAACTGAAACGAGCTTGCAAATGGATATTACTCAGAGAAACTATATGATGTTCATTTAACACAACAAACTGTCATACACGAATCAAAATACAACATATAAATCCCATGAAAGGGAAAACAAACCGAGGCATCGTGCCCGAGTCTAAAGATCTAGAATGCAATCAAACGATCCTTAGGTCCATCTATAGGCATCAACTCCTAGCTTGCAAGCGATTTCTCTTATACCTGAAAAGATACTCAAAAACGTCAACACTAGGTTGGTGAGTTCGTAGGATCACATAACATATTCATAATCCGAACATAACACGATCACATAACCTTGATTCAATTATAACACAATCATATAACCTTGATTCGAACATAACATATTAATATAACCTCGATTTGATCATAAAATGATCATATAACGAACATATAACCTTGATTCGATCATAAAACGATCATATAACCTTGATTCCTTGATTTGATCATAAAATGATCATATTAGCTTGATTTGATCATAAAACGATTTTATAACCTTGATTCCTTGATTTGATCATAAAATGATCATATAACATAACAAATGATCATATAACCTTGATTCGATCATAAAACGATCATATAACCTTGATTCCTTGATTTGATCATAAAATGATCATATAACGAACATATAACCTTGATTCTTTTAAACAAACGATCATATAACGAACTTGTAACCTTGATTCAATAAATAAACGATCATATAACGAACATGTTCACATTTAACAATAAGTACACTTTCCAATCAACTAAATCACCAAACGGGCCTAGGTTTCCGATATACCCTTTAGGTATTGGCAGGGTTTGTATACATGTGATACCATCGGCTTTCCCTCCACCCGACCAACACCCATTAAGCATACCGAAAACCTACCTATCTCTAATCATATACACACATCATATATCATATTTCACATCAGACGATCATTCTAGTATAGGCTACAACAATCTTATACGTTCAACTACATCCACATCATTATCAATCACGTTACATGTCTACCTATGACATGTTCTAACACAAAAACGTATGCAGGTAAAATTAACATAAGCTAAATCTACGGCATAACACATAAACACATAGCGAGTATTTTTCCACCCCCAAAGCATATAACATATAGTAGGGGCTACAAAACTCACATGTGGCGAGCAATGAACCTCCAAGGATTGATGAGCGCAATATCAACCTCAACGACAATCACAACCTATTACATAACATCAATTCATCACACGGTATCCCAAATGGTAAGGTCTAGCCTTCTATACTATGCCACATTCCCAAACGATACTTTAGAAGTGACTCGAGAACGTTTAAATGACAAAGGAAGAGTTTTGGTTAAACACGTTTTAAATGACTTAACATCAAAATTCGACATGAAAAGCAAAGTGTTTATATTTGTGGATTAACAAGTCATTTGACCTTTATTTGATGATATAAGACTCCCCTACAAGTTACAAGTCTATTGAATGTAAAACGAAGCGGGAACCGAAAAGTAGCCGATGAGGGCAGTGGAGCACGACTCTTGTGCAGAGCAAAGGTCGTGCTCCCACTGACGGGCATTAACCCCATTTTTCAACTCAAAACCTCAATTTGACTAGGAGAAGCTTCAAGACTCGAACATAAGCATAAATGGACATAACCCACATCATAAACTCGATTCATAACAACAATTCCTTGTCCAAATTCGTTCTTGACCCCATTCAAACCCTAAGAAACCCTAATTTGACTCCAATTCATTTTTGAACCCAAATTGACCAAGAAACATGATTAATAACATAAAAATGATGAATTTGAGATAGATCTTACTTACCAAATCTTCCTCCAAGATGTAAAACCCGAAATAGAGCTAAAATGGAAGATTTCTTGCACTTTGAAAACCCAAATTTTGATATGTTATGAAGATGATGATAAGGATGAAGATTCCAACACAAATCTAACTTGAAACACAATTTTTGGTGTAAGAATTCTAGAGAGAGAGATATGTGTGTGTGTATGTTTTGTTCTTACAAGAAAAAAAAAGAAAAGAGAGAAAAGAGAGGTAGAGAGAGAGAGAGTGAAGTGAGAAATGAAGAGAATGGGAGGGGGAGATGGGGTTTTGTTCCCCTTAACACTCTCGCAACTAGTTCCGGTTTCTCCCGAGAAATTATTCGTTTAGTTAAAACTTTTAACCCGAGTATTGTTCAAATATTTCGTTGACATATTATTATCTATTTTGAAATTACGTTTCTAACGACTATTCATTTGCCTACCTTTTCATTAGGAAAGTTTACTTCATTTCAGTTTGACTTGTTTCAGATTTATCAGTCCCGTAACGTTGACCGATCAAAACGGCGGATGTTACAGATACTTTGTCAGTAACAAATATTAGGATGACTCGGAGGTGTTTCAATATAGTTTTACTGTTATAATGTGATATAGAGTCATAAAGGGGCAGAAAAATGGAAAAATAAAAACTTCCCCACTATGAAAATTAGTAATAGGTGACTACAACTATTGTACTAATCCGACAGACAATTAGAAGGGGCATTAGTAATTAGTAATATTAAATACAACCTTCTACCGGATGGACTAGGATCTGAATAATGTAAGAAATTGCAAATTGTTAGTTGATCTCTCCTCCTAAGTGGGTTGATTTTGTCATTCTAGCTGTCTTAATATTTTTTAGGCAGGATTAAGAGTTGAGAAACAACATACCCGTTTCCAAAGATTCAAGCATGTCTCTTGCTTTTCCTTCCCTTCATCCAAAAGATGTGAAATCTGCTTCTCCAATTGCTTGCATAACTTGGATTTTAATTCAAGTTGGCCTACAAGCTCATCAAACTTCTTTGGTTTACAATTATAAGAGAGTGACAAGGAAGAACCTTTTTTAGCCATTTATTATTAACTAGGTTAGTCCCGTGCGTTGCACGTTTATATCTTATTGATCTTATTGATTCATTGTACTTTATATAATGTACAAATAATAACCTACACAATATTGATCTTTAATCAGATTGTTAGTGATAATATCAGTAAAAGTTGTGAAGTTAAAATAATGCCGTGATCCAGTAAATTTGGGTTAGGCCTCATGATGGTGGTTGGGAAAACACAATCTCATACTTATGGACAGTTGGCAAAAATTTGTGTCCTTTGACAATTCCGTTAATACCAAAGTGAAGTTCCTCATGAAAACCATTGAACTCTCAGTCATAACATTCTTCCATTGATCTATTCACTTTCCTGTTATTAAAACCGCTATTCTACCTCCCTGTTCAATTAAATGAAATTATCATAATTTAGTTGTTTTTGTCACATGTATTCACAACTTATATTCTAACCTGCTGTTACATTATAAAAAGGTAAAACTATCCTTTAAAATAGTTTTAATGAATTAGCAACACAAAATATAAATATAAATTAACTTAACTGAATCAACCATCAACATAAAAAATAACAAAAACTGTATTTTCTGCTCATAGTTGTTTTCGACCCATTATCAAACACTTTACTTCAACCCATTACCCAACATGTTGTTTCGACCCATTACGTTAACTTATGGATCCAACATAGGTTGGATTCCTTGTTGAATAGAAACAATATATTGTTATAGTTTTTTTTTTGGAACAATATGATAGGTTGATTGACAAAATATTTTAAAAATAACTATCGGACTTTCGCCCTTCTTAATAGCTTGAAGTTTTATTTAAATCATATTAGTATATGCATATATACTGCTTAATGTACTCTTTGTTTTGAGTAATATATATGTTCTGTAGTAAGAGTCTCACACATACCTTATTTTCCATGATTTTACTGATTCATAAATCGACGTAGACATGAATTTACTTATGTTATTTTTAAACAATTATGTATAAATTTGAAGTTTCTAAAATATAAATTTTAGTTTTATTACATATAATTTTAAAAGTAGTTATGTTTTTATATAAGGGGTTTCCCCGAGTCAAGTCTGAGTCTCCAGAAACTCCTGACTACCCCCCCCCCCTCCTCGGTGAGTCGAGTCCGAGTCACAAGTTCTCTAACCTTAGTTTGAGGGTGAGTTGAAAGAAAAGTAAAGGAAAACCTACCACATCATTTAAATCCTAATTGTTAAATTTATAAGATATCCACATAAATGTTTTGAAATAATGAACCTTTCTTTATCTATCTATATAACTAAAAGAGAATATGAATTATCCCGTGACATCTTTATTTAAAGACAATTATGATTTTTGATTAGTTGTTATTATTTTAAATATTTGATGTTTTTCATGTCATGTACGTTATAAATATAAAATCTAATATAAACACAAATATAAAAATAAAAATAAGATATATATAAAGAGAGATAAAGATTGATGTTATAAATTGAAATGAAGTTATGATATAGAAGATTTAGTTTACATAAACCTTGGTAGAAAATTTATTATCAAATTGTCCACTATCTTGATGATTGAATATCTATGTGGATTAAGAAACCGAATAATAATCAAAGTTTGCAACAAAATAAACAAAACCAATATTTGATGAATTGGTTATGTGGTTAGCCTCATAAAGTGAGGTGCGTGGGTTCGAGTCCCATGTTATCTATTTTTTTATTAATAAAGATGATATAGATACAATACGTATAGGTAGCAGCTTACGTGTCAACATTTGAGAGACCAACATACGAACGCCACGTAGGAAAAAGATGACATGGCGAGACCAGAGATGCCACATAGACGCTTGGAGATAGAGAATTATATTATTAATGTTATTTCAAGATTGGTCGTTGGTTTTCTCTTGGATGAAATAAATATAAAATTGGAGGAGAGTTTATTCTGAATAATAAGAAGGTGACGATCAGTGGGGTGTGTGTTTGTGTGTGTGTAAATTACTGGCTTAATTGGCTGAATTTTGAATAAGAAGGTAAGGTAAGTAACGGAAGAATGTCGTTCAAAAACAAAACAAAAAAGTAACGTACCGAAGAATGGAGTAAATTCCCCCAAATTATGTCAATCTTAAGGAAATAGTATACATACACACACACACACACACACACACACACACACACACATATATATATATATATATATATATACGCATATATATATATATTATATATATATATATATATAGGGGACCCTTATTTTGAGAACCCATTTTTTTGTAAGAACCGTGAGAACTCTTAAATTTCATATTGGATCACATGTTTTTTTTGTTCATTCACATGTGAAACGTTATAAAAATATATGTTGCAGAAGAAAAAAAATTTCAAAACCTTATATGTAGTCGTTTGTCACATGTGAACAAAAAACGTGAACAAATTCATTCACAAGTTCATAAAAGGCTATTTGGAAGGTTTCATAAAAAAGTTTCTTCTACAAAATACATTTTTATATCATTTCACATGTGAATGAACAAAAAAAACATGTGAACAAATATATAACTTAAGAGTTCTCATGGTTCTTACAAAAAAAATGGTTCTCAAAATAAGGAAACTCTATATATATATATATATATATGAAGATTCAAGCATGTTGTAACACCCCAATCTAGGCTTGGGATATTACCGAAAAGAAATAGCATTAGCATGAAATTATCGTAGAACATGAACTATATGTATAGAAAGGGATTTGGTGAATCCAACATCAACAATCAAGTACGAAATGCAATACTAAAGGGCAAATGAATCCTGGATCCATGTAAGTCCAAGCCCAAGCACAAGCATAAATCAATCAATCATCACGCCATGGATTCACTTGATAACCTGAAAAGTGTACTAAACAAAGTCAACACTAGGGTGGTGAGTTCGTAGTGATGGATCACAAGGAACCATCGTCAAATAATCGCAATATGAACAAGATAAAGGCAAGTAATAACTTACATGTAGCCCTTATACAACCGTGGCACGTAATATAGGTTTGCTCATAGCAAAACCTCGTCACACACAAGTAATCATACAAGTAACTATACAAGATAGTTAGAAAACGTATAATGAACATGCACAAGTGATATCAATAACAAGAAATGTACCAAATGCGTATCAATGTCAAGAAATGTACCAAATGCGTGTAATGAGTATGCACATGATATGTCAATGTCAATATGTGTGTCGTATGTATCTCAATGTCATAAAGTATATCATATGTGTGACAACCATGTCAACAATGCAACGATACTCACATGTCATCACCATGACCAATGTGGCATCTCAAAATCATCGAGATATATATGTCTATATACTTGGATGTCCATGTCCGTCTCACAAATGCAACGATACTCATGATGTCGTTGACCCGACCATCATGGCATCTCAAAATCATCGAGATATATATGTCTATATACTCGGGGTCCATGTCCGTCTCACAAATGCAACGATACTCACATGTCATCACCATGACCAATGTGGCATCTCAAAATCATCGAGATATATATGTCTATATACTTGGATGTCCATGTCCGTCTCACAAATGCAACGATACTCACATGTCATCACCATGACCAATGTGGCATCTCAAAATCATCGAGATATATATGTCTATATACTTGGATGTCCATGTCCGTCTCACAAATGCAACGATACTCACATGTCATCACCATGACCAATGTGGCATCTCAAAATCATCGAGATATATATGTCTATATACTTGGATGTCCATGTCCGTCTCACAAATGCAACGATACTCACATGTCATCACCATGACCAATGTGGCATCTCAAAATCATCGAGATATATATGTCTATATACTTGGATGTCCATGTCCGTCTCACAAATGCAACGATACTCACATGTCATCACCATGACCAATGTGGCATCTCAAAATCATCGAGATATATATGTCTATATACTTGGATGTCCATGTCCGTCTCACAAATGCAACGATACTCACATGTCATCACCATGACCAATGTGGCATCTCAAAATCATCGAGATATATATGTCTATATACTTGGATGTCCATGTCCGTCTCACAAATGCAACGATACTCACATGTCATCACCATGACCAATGTGGCATCTCAAAATCATCGAGATATATATGTCTATATACTTGGATGTCCATGTCCGTCTCACAAATGCAACGATACTCACATGTCATCACCATGACCAATGTGGCATCTCAAAATCATCGAGATATATATGTCTATATACTTGGATGTCCATGTCCGTCTCACAAATGCAACGATACTCACATGTCATCACCATGACCAATGTGGCATCTCAAAATCATCGAGATATATATGTCTATATACTTGGATGTCCATGTCCGTCTCACAAATGCAACGATACTCACATGTCATCACCATGACCAATGTGGCATCTCAAAATCATCGAGATATATATGTCTATATACTTGGATGTCCATGTCCGTCTCACAAATGCAACGATACTCACATGTCATCACCATGACCAATGTGGCATCTCAAAATCATCGAGATATATATGTCTATATACTTGGATGTCCATGTCCGTCTCACAAATGCAACGATACTCACATGTCATCACCATGACCAATGTGGCATCTCAAAATCATCGAGATATATATGTCTATATACTTGGATGTCCATGTCCGTCTCACAAATGCAACGATACTCACATGTCATCACCATGACCAATGTGGCATCTCAAAATCATCGAGATATATATGTCTATATACTTGGATGTCCATGTCCGTCTCACAAATGCAACGATACTCACATGTCATCACCATGACCAATGTGGCATCTCAAAATCATCGAGATATATATGTCTATATACTTGGATGTCCATGTCCGTCTCACAAATGCAACGATACTCACATGTCATCACCATGACCAATGTGGCATCTCAAAATCATCGAGATATATATGTCTATATACTTGGATGTCCATGTCCGTCTCACAAATGCAACGATACTCACATGTCATCACCATGACCAATGTGGCATCTCAAAATCATCGAGATATATATGTCTATATACTTGGATGTCCATGTCCGTCTCACAAATGCAACGATACTCACATGTCATCACCATGACCAATGTGGCATCTCAAAATCATCGAGATATATATGTCTATATACTTGGATGTCCATGTCCGTCTCACAAATGCAACGATACTCATGATGTCGTCACCATGACCAATGTGGCATCTCAAAATCATCGAGATACATATGTCTATATACTCGGATGTCCATGTCCGTCTCACAAATGCAACGATACTCACATGTCATCACCATGACCAATGTGGCATCTCAAAATCATCGAGATATATATGTCTATATACTCGGGTGTCCATGCCCGTCTCACAAATGCAACGATACTCACATGTCATCACCATGACCAATGTGGCATCTCAAAATCATCGAGATATATATGTCTATATACTTGGATGTCCATGTCCGTCTCACAAATGCAACGATACTCACATGTCATCACCATGACCAATGTGGCATCTCAAAATCATCGAGATATATATGTCTATATACTTGGATGTCCATGTCCGTCTCACAAATGCAACGATACTCACATGTCATCACCATGACCAATGTGGCATCTCAAAATCATCGAGATATATATGTCTATATACTTGGATGTCCATGTCCGTCTCACAAATGCAACGATACTCACATGTCATCACCATGACCAATGTGGCATCTCAAAATCATCGAGATATATATGTCTATATACTTGGATGTCCATGTCCGTCTCACAAATGCAACGATACTCACATGTCATCACCATGACCAATGTGGCATCTCAAAATCATCGAGATATATATGTCTATATACTTGGATGTCCATGTCCGTCTCACAAATGCAACGATACTCACATGTCATCACCATGACCAATGTGGCATCTCAAAATCATCGAGATATATATGTCTATATACTTGGATGTCCATGTCCGTCTCACAAATGCAACGATACTCACATGTCATCACCATGACCAATGTGGCATCTCAAAATCATCGAGATATATATGTCTATATACTTGGATGTCCATGTCCGTCTCACAAATGCAACGATACTCACATGTCATCACCATGACCAATGTGGCATCTCAAAATCATCGAGATATATATGTCTATATACTTGGATGTCCATGTCCGTCTCACAAATGCAACGATACTCACATGTCATCACCATGACCAATGTGGCATCTCAAAATCATCGAGATATATATGTCTATATACTTGGATGTCCATGTCCGTCTCACAAATGCAACGATACTCACATGTCATCACCATGACCAATGTGGCATCTCAAAATCATCGAGATATATATGTCTATATACTTGGATGTCCATGTCCGTCTCACAAATGCAACGATACTCACATGTCATCACCATGACCAATGTGGCATCTCAAAATCATCGAGATATATATGTCTATATACTTGGATGTCCATGTCCGTCTCACAAATGCAACGATACTCACATGTCATCACCATGACCAATGTGGCATCTCAAAATCATCGAGATATATATGTCTATATACTTGGATGTCCATGTCCGTCTCACAAATGCAACGATACTCACATGTCATCACCATGACCAATGTGGCATCTCAAAATCATCGAGATATATATGTCTATATACTTGGATGTCCATGTCCGTCTCACAAATGCAACGATACTCATGATGTCATCACCATGACCAATGTGGCATCTCAAAATCATCGAGATATATATGTCTAAATACTCTCGATCGTAACAGGGATACTTCACAACTTTAAGTATCTCGATCCAAAGAGTTTATTTGGCAAATATAGATCATTTGTAATTCATAGGTTGTTAGGATACTTACATATTTGTATTATCTTGATTCCGCACAACCTTGTATTTTATTTAACATCATAAATAAAATAAACTTGAAAAATTACATTGTGTTCCACCTTTACTTTAAGTCGTGTATTACTTTGTTTATATACTTGCATTTATATTCAAGTAATACTAGTCCAATCTAGTGCATATTAAACTTGTTGTATTTTACACTTTGGGTTAAACCATCGAGTTTGGGACTTACAATTGGTATCAGAGCAGAAGGCTAAACAAACTTGCCTAGATCTGTTTCTTTGATGGCCACCCCAGAAAATACACAAGGAGGTTTAATCATGGTCCTGATCCTAATATTAATGATCAAAATAATGAACCACCTGTTAATAACACTAATCCACCACCTCCTCCTCCTACTCCTGCTTCTCCACATGTGCATGTGCACTACTCAAACAATCATGTTCCTAAATTCAGTGGGAATAGTGATGAGTTTGGTACGTGGAAGGCTAGGATGATATTGCATATCACTGGTATTGAGAGAAACATGATGAAAATCTTAAATGAAGGACCTTATGTCCCCACATCACCTCTCAATGCTCTTCTTGATCCAACTGGATCTAGAAGAGGCAGGGAAAAGAGGGAGGAACATTGGTCTGAAGAAGAGAGGAGATTGGTAAATCTAGATACCCTTCTCAAAAACATGATCCTCGGGGCTGTTCCAGAAACCCTAATTCCCACACTAGTTCTTTTTCCCAGTGCTAAAACCATGTGGGATGAACTAGTGAACCAGTATGAAGGAGGAGATGACACCATTGTCACCAGAAAGGTCTCCTTAAACAAGAGGTATGAGTCATTTTTTGCTCAGCCCAATGAGTCTCTCACTGGTACTTAAACCAGATTTATGAGCATCATTAACCAGTTGAGAGGACTGGGGGTTGAGAAAGACAAGGATATACTTCTGGAGAAATTTTGTGATATTTTACCCACCAAATGGTCTCACATGATCCTGGTCTTACGACAAGGTAAAACTCTACACACACACACTCTTTCAACTTTATATGGAGCTTTCAGATACACTGAAGAAAATCAAGCTCAGAGAGTTGTGGCAGAACAAGATGCCTATAACCACGCCTCCAATAGTTCCAGTGTGGTTAGTCATACTGAAACTGACCAAGAACTTAAATTGGACATTGCTGAAGCTCTTAATTCTGATTTAATCTTTGTTGAAACTGTTAGATCTGACTGTGTAAATGGTCTAGAAACAGATTTTTCTGAAATTACAGTTTTAAAATCAAAATTAAAGGAACTTCAAGATATTGAACTGGCATTTCAAGCCCAGGTTCTGGTAACTGAACAACTGATTCAAGAAAAACAAGATCTTGAAGTCATTTTAGAGAAAGAAAAACTGGTTATTAAATCATGGCTTGAAACCAGAAAGCCATATGATGCTGGAGTAAATCAATTTCCCACTCAAAAACGTGCTTATTTAGATGGAAATACTCATGTTGCATCATTAATACCAGTAATTGATCGTTTACCAGAGGGATTCAAGCCCATTACCATTTATGATGAGCCTGTAACTCCCAAGGCCAATATTTTCCCAGTTCAATCCCCAGAGGTTAAGACTGGAGCATTCCAGATGACTGCTCCAGTTAAAAAGGTCAATCGGGATAAACCTTTGCCTCAGACTGCTTCTAAAGAACCCCAGGTTCAAAAGAAGAAGACCGATTCCCTACCTAAGCCTCGAGCCCAGTCAACTGGAAAGGCTCAGGTGTCATCTGATGAATGTATTTTGTTAAGGTTAGAGAGCCAGTTTCAATTACTGACTCGTCAATTTCAAAGTTTTAATGCAAGATTAAACTTTATTGAGGGTATTTCATCTGGCCCTAGACAAAATACCAAACCTTTTTCAAAGAAAGATAAATATATTTCTCCAGTTGAGAAAAAGAAAAAGGTTTCAAAACTATCAACCCCAGTGGTCTTTTCAACTAAGACTACTGTTGAAGAAAGTAAACTCAACCAGATACCTCCAGGGACCTATAACGGGAGGGTCCAGTGAACCCATCAGTCGATGGGTTCCCAAATCTAACTGATATATCTGGTGGATGTGCAGGGCGATCAAAAGAAATATATCTGGTATCTTGACAGTGCAGCTGGCAGGACGATGACCGGATGTAAGACCCTGCTAGAGGAATTCATCATTTCTGATGGACCCTCCATTACTTTTGGAAATGATGGTTGTGGAAAAACTGGTGGGTATGGTGTTCTGAACAATGGACAAGTCAAATTCAGACGAGTTGCATTTGTGAATGGTTTGAAATATAACCTGATTAGTGTCAGTCAACTGTGTGATGATGGCTATCAAGTTCTATTCAATATTGCTCAGGGCATTGTATTCAACAAGGACTGGAAGGTAGTATTGATTGCTCCCAGAAGAGGGAATGTGTACGTGATGGATATGGAAAGCTCTCCTTCAGAGCAGTGTTTCTATACTCAAGCTGATGAAGACACAAACTGGTTATGGCATAAAAGGTTATCCCATTTAAATTTTAAAATTATTAATAAGTTGTCTAGAAAACAACTGGCAGATGGGATACCTTCAGTTTCCTTCAAAAAGGAAAGGCCATGTCTAGGATGTGAGATGGGTAAGCAGAAACGTACCAGTTTCAAGACCAGACAGAATTTCAGCATATCTGAACCACTTCATATGCTTCATATGGACCTCTTCGGTCCAGTGAATGTTCAGACTCGTGCTGGTAAAAGATACACCCTGGTGATCGTAGATGAATTCTCCAGATATTGTTGGGTGATCTTTCCCAGGTCTAAAAATGAAGCTGCTGCTGAAATCATCAGTCTTATCAAGCAAATTGAGCTTAAGTACAGTCGAAAGGTGTGTCAGTTAAGAAGTGACAATGGAACAGAATTCCAGAATGCAACTCTGGAGTCATTCTATACTGACACTGGCATCTCCCAGAACTTCTCATCAGCCCGCTCTCCAGAACAGAATGGAGTGGTGGAAAGGAAGAATCGAACGCTGATAGAAGCTGCCAGGAGTATGCTGCTGAATCTGGTCTTCCTACTAGTTTCTAGGATGAAGCAATTGCAACTGCTTGCCACACCCAGAATCGATCAGTGTATGTGAAGCGACACAAGAAGACAGCCTATGAAGTATTAAGAAATAGAAAACCAAATATTGGTTATTTTCACGTTTTTGGATGTCCAGTTTACATCCTGAACGACTCCAGTCAGTTAGGCAAATTTGATGCCAAAGCTGATGAAGACACAAACTGGTTATGGCATAAAAGGTTATCCCATTTAAATTTTAAAATTATTAATAAGTTGTCTAGAAAACAACTGGCAGATGGGATACCTTCAGTTTCCTTCAAAAAGGAAAGGCCATGTCTAGGATGTGATATGGGTAAGCAGAAACGTACCAGTTTCAAGACCAGACAGAATTTCAGCATATCTGAACCACTTCATATGCTTCATATGGACCTCTTCGGTCCAGTGAATGTTCAGACTCGTGCTGGTAAAAGATACACCCTGGTGATCGTAGATGAATTCTCCAGATATTGTTGGGTGATCTTTCCCAGGTCTAAAAATGAAGCTGCTGCTGAAATCATCAGTCTTATCAAGCAAATTGAGCTTAAGTACAGTCGAAAGGTGTGTCAGTTAAGAAGTGACAATGGAACAGAATTCCAGAATGCAACTCTGGAGTCATTCTATACTGACACTGGCATCTCCCAGAACTTCTCATCAGCCCGCTCTCCAGAACAGAATGGAGTGGTGGAAAGGAAGAATCGAACGCTGATAGAAGCTGCCAGGAGTATGCCTGCTGAATCTGGTCTTCCTACTAGTTTCTAGGATGAAGCAATTGCAACTGCTTGCCACACCCAGAATCGATCAGTGTATGTGAAGCGACACAAGAAGACAGCCTATGAAGTATTAAGAAATAGAAAACCAAATATTGGTTATTTTCACGTTTTTGGATGTCCAGTTTACATCCTGAACGACTCCAGTCAGTTAGGCAAATTTGATGCCAAAGCTGATGAAGGATATTTCTTAGGTTATTCAGCCATTCGCAAGGCCTTCAGAGTCTACAACAAGAGACTGGAGAAGGTCCATGAGTCAATTCATGTCACATTTGATGAATCAAATGCTGCAATCAATAAAAAGCCAACCCTTGATACTCCCCCAGTAACTCCAATTGTCTTCTGTGAATCTGATCCTATCAACTACAATAAAGATTCACCTGAAGAAGTTTCCAGTCATCCTGATCTGGAACCTGTTCAGACTAAGAAACTCTCCAGTAGTACTCCATTCTATCCTTCAATTATTTTCAAACTACCCTCTGAAATTATTATTGGATCAGATGTTCGTACTACTCCCCCAATAACAGTATCAGTTGAAATTATACCAGAAATGTCTTCAAACGAAGAATTCCAAACTGAACCAGTACTTCAAGAAATGCCTTCAAATGATGAATTTCATGATGCAAATCGTGATTTAAATGATTCAGATGAAGATGTTGAAGTAGTCTGGCAAGATCCTCCTCCTGAAGCAACACCAGAGGAGACTCAGCTGAACTCTTGCACTGATATTGTTGTCAGTAACAATCCTGGTCAATACTCCAGATGGACAAAAGCTCATCCTATCAATCAGATCATAGGTGACTCCAGTCTTGGAGTTCTGACCAGAAGAGCCTCCAGTGATCAATGCTTATATGTCAGTTTCTTATCACTGACAGAACCAAAGAAGATTGACGAGGCTATGGAAGATCCAAGCTGGGTGACGGCTATGCAAGAAGAGTTTCACCAGTTTGAAAGGAACAAGGTTTGGTACCTGGTCCCTTTCCCAGTTGGAAAGAAAGAACCAATTGGAACCAGATGGGTCTTCAGGAACAAGGTAGATGAAAATGGCCACGTAATCAGAAACAAGGCCAGACTGGTAGCACAAGGCTACTGCCAGTCAGATGTCGATTTTGATGAATCATTTTCTCCAGTGGCTAGAGTTGAAGCGATCAGAATATTCTTAGCATTTGCTGCTCATCATCAATTCAAGGTCTACCAGATGGACGTTAAAAGTGCATTTTTGAATGGAAAACTTGAAGAAGAAGTTTATGTCAGACAACCACCAGGTTTCGTTGACGAAAAGCATCCACACTGGGTATATCGTCTGGACAAAGCACTTTATGGCCTCAGACAAGCCCCACGTGCCTGGTATGATACTCTGACTAAACATTTATTGAAAAATGGTTTCAAAAGAGGTGCAATTGACAATACCTTATTTATTCTTCATGTTAGAAATCCAAAAATAGTGATAAATTGTAATCTAGATTAGATTAATTTCTTGTTGTTAAGTCATAGATAAATGATCACTAAGGTTGAGGGGCTAATTGTGACAATTAGCATAATTGTGTAATTAGACTATAAATAGCCCTCTCATACCTTAGAGATCATAACCTTGACATAACTTTTACACTCAAAACCTTTCATACTTGTACTTACAACTTTAATACCAGATTTACACACAATTCTCTCTCAAAACACACACAAACACCAAGAACACACACTCACCAAATCCGCCATTGATGGATTGAATTCAGTAGTTAAAATCGTGTTATAACAAGTGGTATCAGAGAGAAACATCAATCTGATGACGATCCATACCTGAATTCAATTACAAATTCATCAAAATCAAATTTATTCACAAATTCTGTTCGAACTTTTCACCGTCTGGTTCTTCAAAATTCACACTTCATATCACATAAAATCACAATTATTTGTTCATCAATAGATTTGTGGTAGTTGAAAACATAATCCTGTCAAGTTTCAAGTTTCAATTCAAAATCTTCATTTTCAAGACCGTTTCATCTTCAAGACCGTTTCATCTTCAAGACCGTTTCATTCAAGATCGTTTCAATTTCTGTTGATCAAGATCGTTTCAATTTCTGTTGTATCAAGATCGTTTCATTTCCTGTCTTATCAAGATCGTTTCAATTTCTGTTTGTATCAAGATCGTTTCACTTTCTGTTCAACTCAAGATCGTTTCAATTTCTGTTTGTATCAAGATCGTTTCATTTTCTGTTTAACTCAAGATCGTTTCATTTCCTGATTGTATCAAGATCGTTTCACTTTCTGTTCAACTCAAGATCGTTTCAATTTCTGTTTGTATCAAGATCGTTTCATTTCCTGATCTTATCAAGATCGTTTCACTTTCTGTTCAACTCAAGATCGTTTCAATTTCTGTTTGTATCAAGATCGTTTCACTTTCTGTTCTACTCAAGATCGTTTCAATTTCTGTTTGTATCAAGATCGTTTCACTTTCTGGTTAACTCAAGATCGTTTCATTTCCTGGTTAACTCAAGATCGTTTCATTTCCTGATCTTATCAAGATCGTCTTAGTCTTTGAAAGCTTGTTTCACTTACTTGTGATTTGTGACTTGTTAGACGATCCTCACAAGATCGTTCTAAACAAGTGTGAGTTGTAAAGTGTTCGATTCTGGCTAATTAATCCGAAAGGATTGGTTTGGTCATTTCAAATACTTAGAAAGTTTTGGAAAGAAACCTAAAACGATCTTAAACCAAGATCGTTTCATTTCTTAGAACCTAAGATGATCTTCACATAGATCGTTTCATACCTTCGAAACCCAAGACGATCTTCACCAAGATCGTCTCATTCCCTCTGAACTTAAGACGATCTTAAACCAAGATCATCCCAGTTCCTTGAATCATTTCAATTCAAAATCATTTCATTTTCAAGACCGTTTCATCTTCAAGACCGTTTCAATTCAAGATCGTTTCATTTTCAATACTTAACCAAATTTCATCAAGATTCCAAAACGATCTCACCTAAGACGATTTCACCTAGGACGATTTTGTTCAAAACGATCTAGCTCTAGACGATCTTAACCAGAGCAAATTGGTCAAGATCGTTTCACTTTCTGTTCAACTCAAGATCGTTTCAATTTCTGTTTGTATCAAGATCGTTTCATTTCCTGGTTAACTCAAGATCGTTTCATTTCCTGGTTAACTCAAGATCGTTTCATTTCCTGATCTTATCAAGATCGTTTCATTTTCCATTTTTAAATTCAATTCAATTTTTTTCAAATCAAATCAATCTCTAATGGCTTCTCGTGAAGCATTGGCATTGGGTTCAGATACAAGACCTCCAGTTCTCTACCGTGGTTCCTACGGACTATGGAAGAAAAGATTTATGGACTATGTGGAAAGTCAGACAAATGGTCATATGATGAAAGATTCCATCCTGAATGGACTTGCCGTTCATCGCCATCCCACTACTGATGCTATAATTCTAACTCCTGATCTGTTGAATGCTGAACAAAAGGATCGAACAGCTGCAGATAATAGAGCTAGGTCATGCCTATACAAAGCTCTACCGGATGAAATCTATGGTTCTGTTGATTCTTATGACACAGCCAAGGAGATATGGGATGAGGTGGCTAGACAGATGGAGGGAGCTGACGTGACTTCGACCATAAGATTGACAAATATTCTGACTGAGTTTGACAACTTCTCCAAATTGCCTAATGAATCTCTTGAAGCTGTCTACTACAGATTCTGCAATGTCATAAATGAGCTAAGGAAGAACAATGTCAAGAAAACAGAGATTGAGCTCAACATCAAATTCATCAAAGCTCTTGGTCCAGAATGGGAAGATTTTGGAACACAGATCAAGCAACATCAAAATCTGACCAAGTTCACCATTCATACTCTTTATGAATCCTTCAAACTCAATGAAAACCAAGTCCTAAGCAAAGCTTCATCAAACAAAATGCCAGAAGTTGTATCTTCTGATCCTTTGGCATTGATAGTTGAGAAGAAGATTTCTGAAGCTCTTAAGAGGCAAATGGTGGTTGTTCTTCGTCTGATGAGGAGGGAGATGATCTGATGGCTACAAGAGATGGTGTTTCAGATGAACTATATCAAGCTCTTGCCGCGGTAACAAAGCATTTCAAGAAGAAATTCTACAAAGCGAGGCCAACAAACAACAATCTCCGCACTTCTTCTACAAGTGCATTTCCCAATAAGGAACACTATCATCCAAGGAGCAATGAGCAAGGTGAAGCTAATGGATCAAGGTATAGTGAAAAGAAGGAAGCCTATGAGAAACCAACTGTTGAGAAGGGTAAGGCATCAGACAAAAAGTGCTACAATTGTGGTATTCCTGGACATTTTGCCGTTGACTGCAAACAACCTCGAAAGCGGGACTATGAGTACTACAAGCAGAAGATGCTGTTAGCCAAACAAGTTGAAGTAGGACATGCATTGCTTGCTGAAGATGACAAATGGCTGTTGCTCACTGATGATGAAGATCAAGATCTCTCCGCTAATGTTTGCTATATGGCAAGATTGGCCAAAAACAAAGTCCTTGAAGCAGAAAGCACTGATGATGAATACCCAGATGATGAGGTAAATCTCGACTCTACTTTTTCTTTGGTTAAAGACAAAGAGTCTTGTAGATTAGCTTTATCTAATTTAACAACTCATATCAATTCTTTAGCCAACAAAAATAAAAAGTTGACAAATAGCATTTCATTTTCTAAAAGTGAATTTACAAAACTTCTTGAAGAACATTCAAAATTACTTTTTGAATATGATGCTATTAAACAAGATTTTCAAGCTTACAAAGATAAGATGTTGGTTAAAGAATGTGAGTTGAATGTATCTCCTGATTTTAAGTTATTACAAAAATGTCAAAATCTTGAAAAGACCATTCAAGATCTTGAAAAGACCAATCAAGATCTTGAAATTCAAAAGACCAATGAATGGCTTCGGGCAAATGCAAGACAAATGGATGTTGATATTCTCAATAAAAAGCTTCAAGAAGCTAAACCAAACAATGTTGAATTCGAAAGGAAGATTTCTGATTTAAATCATAATTGTTTTTTTAAAAGACATTGAGATAGAGAATCTTGAAAAACAAGTTGAGGAATTTAAAAAGAATATACTTTTCTATCAAGAAAAGCTATATAAAGTTGAACAAAATCCTTTCTTGAATTTCACTGCCTATTTCAACAAGTCAAAAATTGACAAAACAGAACTTCTTCTCGGGTTGGGATTTGAGAATATCACACCATTGCAAAAAGCCAAAGAGGATATTGAACCCTTGTATGATGAAAAATTTCTACGACTTGGTATGATACAACAATTTATTCGTCCCTTGAATGATGAATTTGAGACTGATGACGTTGAGAGAACACCAAAACAGGAATTTTTGGTTAATTATGATGCAATAAATGATTCATACAAAACAAAACAATCTTCAATTTTCAAATTGGAAGAAATTGAATCAAATTTTCAAAACCAAGAATCTGTCGGTAATCCACCCAAACCAACTAAAATGTACTTTCCAACCACATTTTTGGAAAAACAAATAGAAGGTTTACAACAAAAGGTGGAATCTCAACAAAAAGTTATCGATCATCTCAAGTCTCAAAGTCCGAATTCAGAGGATAAATGTATTGCTGTTGATACTAAGAAAGTTTGTGAGAATGTTTCTACTCAAACTGACCAAAGAGCCTCAGTAGAAAATTCTACCCAAACTACTTGTGATTCATCCACCAATACCTCTACCCAGACCTTGACTGATTCTCTTGAATGTACTTGTCAAAATACTGCTACTTTTATAGCTGATGATTGTGTGCAATCTGAATTTTCTGATGAAGAACTTGCACATAGTTTAGTTTTGATATGGTACTTCTATAGGTTTTTCACATGCAACACTGTTGATGAGTTAGTTGTTCACCCTAAGCCTAGTGCTAGTATAGGTGTTGATACGTCTACTCAATTTTCTTGTGAAACCAAAGATGTGTCAGTTCAAGTTGACCTAATTTCTAAGAATACCCATGATGTGAAGTTGGACACAAAGATTCCTGATTTTTCAAAACTTTCAAATGAATCTAAAACTAATCAATCTCCATTGAAATTTTCATTTTCCAAAGATTTCACAAAGAATGATTTTGATAAATTCATGGAGGGAGAATATGTTTTTAATTTAGAAACTGAGAAAAAGATTGAATCTACCAAAATCAAAGTGGAAACAAAAGTGGAATCTCAAAAACCATTGTCCAAAGCTCCAACTTCATATTACTCAAAGAAACGAGTTAAGACCAAACTCGTCAAGACTGAACCAAAGACCATTAAGTTAGAAACCTTTGTTGCTACCCCAGTGAAACATGTCAAAAAGGAACAAGCTGAAACCCACACACGACAAAGTACACCAAAGTGAAACTTCCGAAAGACTATCCTAATGCTTCTCAATCTAGCTTTTTACCTAAGGTGTCTAAGTCTAGCTCAGTTTCGCTAACTAAAGATACATCAAATGGTTCAACTAGATATAGAGATAGATATGGGTGGTTTTCTCATGATAAACCAAAGAAGCAAGAAGTTTCCTCACCTCCAAAAGATTCCAAAAAGATAAGAGTGTTTAAAACTCCTAGTTCTAATCTTCTTAATTTCAATTCAACAGGTGGAAAGAGTTTAACTAGTGGTGCTAGATGGGTTGCTAATACTTTAGTACCTAAGATCACTAGTAATCTAAAGAATGTTGAGAAAAAGATGAAAAGAAGGAGGAGAAAATCTGTCAATGGGAGGAAAGGTGTTACTGTAAATCAAAACAATTCATCTGTGTGTAATAATGTTGAATGTGCCAAGGCAAGGCCTTGTGAGCTTGTAAACAATTTTAATTCTCGTGTGGTTGATGTGAATGCTTGTAGACATGTTACTTTTAACTCTAATGTGAATGTTCGTACCTTTTATTCAAATGTGTTTGTTGATAATGTGCTTGTCAATGCTTATATTGATTCAACAACATGTTTGAATGCGAATCCTAAGTTATATATCCTGCCTGTTTTAACTAACCATAAAGGACCCGTCTTCAAGTGGGTACCTAAAAACGGTTAAATTTCATTGATTGCAGGAAATAACCATCTGTGTTTGGATACTCGATTCCGGGTGTTCGAAACACATGACTGGAAATAAATCTTTGCTCAAGAATTTCGTTGAAAGATTCATGGGAACAGTTCGCTTTGGAAACAACAATTTCGCTCCTATCTTAGGTTATGGAGACATTGAACGAAATGGAATTATCATCAAGAAAGTTCACTATGTTGAAGGATTAAGTCACAACTTGTTCAGTGTTGGACAATTCTGTGATAACAATCTTCAAGTTCTGTTTCGAAAATCTCTTTGCAAAGTCCAAACTCTAGATGGAGTTGATATTCTTTGTGGTGATCGTGATGATAACCTGTTTACCGTCAATCTTGATGATAACCAACCAACTGATAATATTTGTCTCATTTCAAAGGCTACTTCAAAGAATTCTTGGTTATGGCATAGAAGGCTCTCTCATCTGAATTTCCAAACTATCAATACTTTGGTCAATAAGCATCTTGTTGAAGGCTTACCTGACTATAAGTATGAAAGTGAGCATGTTTGTCCTTCTTGTGCTGTTGGGAAGATCAAAAGAACTTCTCATAAACCGAAGAAATCTCCAAATTCATTAGCACCTCTTCATTTGCTTCACATGGATCTTTGTGGGCCGATGAAAGTACAAAGCCGAAATGGGAAGAAATACATCTTGGTTATTGTTGATGATTATTCAAGATATACGTGGGTCAAGTTCCTTGCATCCAAAGATGAAACAACTCAGATGTTGATAGATTTCATCACTAATACTCAAGTAAATCTTCAACTTCCAGTTCGTTACATCCGTTCGGATAATGGAACTGAGTTCAAGAATGCTGTTTTTGATGAATTCTGCAACTCCAAAGGAATCACTCATCAATTTTCAGCAGTTCGCACCCCACAACAAAACGGTGTTGTTGAAAGGAGAAATTGATCGCTGGTAGAAGCAGCAAGGACAATGCTTGCTTATTCCAAATTACCATCCAATATGTGGGCTGAAGCTGTTGACACTGCCTGTCACACTCAGAATCGGTCCATTATCAATCAGCGTTTCGAAAAAACTCCTTATGAGGTTGTTAACAAACTCAAACCCAACATCAACTACTTTCACATATTTGGGTGTGTTTGTTACACATTGAATGATCGGGAGAATCTTGGAAAGTTCGAGAAGAAAGGTGATGAAGGATATTTTGTTGGTTATTCCAAAACATCAATTGCCTATCGAATCTATAATCGTCGAACCAACACAATTCAAGAAACAATGAATGTTTGGTTTGATGAGATGTCAGGCATGATCTTTGAGCAAGAAAGTTTGCTACCAACAAGTAATGATCCAAGTGCTTCAAGTCCTTCTACAAGGAATACTACCTTAGCTTCTAAATTCAAGAAGTTTCCAACTCCTACAAGTGATGAATTAGATATTCTTTTTGAAGAATTCTACAATTCAAAACTGATTCATGATCAAGAACCTCAAGTCATCGTTGAACCAAATGAACCTCTTCATAACAACGATCCAGTTCCTGACAATATTCATGAATCTTCTTCAAGTTCTTCAGAGCAAGAATCCTCGTATCCTGATACTTCTCTACCATTCTCTCAGGATAATTATTCTCAAGTGAATGTTCAAGAACAACCTTCTCAATTAACTCAGACAACCAATCCATCGAACACTCCAAGTGTGTATGTTCCACTTGACTTTGATCATCCAGCTTATGAGGAAAGAATTACACCAAGTTATGATAACATCTCTCAACATAACTCAAGCTTTAATGATGATGATGTTGATCTTCAACAACAAGATCTCCTTCCTCATGATCACAAGTGGACACGTATGCAGAAATACCATCCTACTGAACAAATTATTGGAGATCCACAAGCAGGAGTAACTACTCGTACTTCAGTGAATGAGTGTCTCGTTGCACTTTCTCTTAGCAATATCGAACCCAAAACAGTATCTGAAGCTCTTCGAGATCCAGAATGGGTTAAGGCAATGCAAGAGGAACTCGCACAATTTGAAAGACTGAAGGTATGGAGATTAGTTCCAAATCCTAGAAAAGATGATCCAATCGGAACGAAGTGGATATTCAAAAACAAAAAGGATGAGAATGGAGTAGTAGTAAGAAATAAAGCTCGACTTGTTGCAAAGGGTTATTGCCAACAACCAGGTATTGACTTCGACGAAACTTTTGCTCCAGTTGCAAGAATGGAGGCCATTCGGATATTCTTAGCTTATGCTGCATTCAGAAACTTTACTGTGTTTCAAATGGATGTGAAGACTGCTTTCTTGAATGGTGATCTCAAAGAATAAGTTTACGTTGATCAACCAGAAGGTTTTGTTGATCCTCAAAGGCCAAACCATGTCTACAAGTTAGACAAGGCTCTCTACGGTCTTAAGCAAGCACCCCGAGCATGGTATGATTCTTTAACTACTTTCTTACTAAGAGGTGGCTTTACCAAAGGCACAAATGACCCTACCTTGTTCATTCGCAAACAAGGTAAGCATGTTCTACTTGTTCAAATATATGTTGATGACATTATATTTGGGTCGACCAGTCAAACATTTTGCAGAAACTTTTCATCTCTTATGGTTAATCATTTTGAAATGAGCATGATTGGGGAAATGAATTACTTTTTGGGTCTTCAAATCAAACAATTACCAACTGGTATTTTTATATCACAAGGTAAATACATAAATGACATGTTGAAAAAGTTTGATATGACTTCATGTTCTTCAATTTCTACCCCAATGGCTGCTCGAACAAACATAAATGCTGATACAAATGGGAAACCATTTGACCAAAAGAGATATCGAAGTATGATTGGTTCGTTGTTGTACCTAACAGCATCTCGCCCAGATATAATGTTTGCAACATGTATGTGTGCTAGATATCAAGCTGCACCAACTGATTTACATTATCAAGCTGTGAAACGAATCTTTCGTTATCTGAAGGGTACACCCAATTTAGGTCTCTGGTATCCAAGGGATACTGGATTCAATCTAACTGCATATTCAGATGCAGATCATGCTGGTTGTAAACTTGATCGCAAGAGCACTTCCGGTACTCTACAATTTTTAGGTGATAAAATTGTGAGTTGGTCTTCCAAGAAACAAAATTGTGTGTCACTATCAACGGCTGAAGCTGAATATGTGGCTGCGGCTAGTTGTTGTGCTCAGGTTTTATGGATGAAGACACAACTAACTGATTATGGTCTGAAATATGATCATATTCCTATCTATTGTGATTCTCAGAGTGCCATTGCCATTGCAGTCAACTCAGTAAACCACTCTCGATCAAAGCATATTGATGTTAGATATCATTTTCTCAAAGATCATATTGAGAAAGGTGACATCGAGCTCTACTTTGTGGGAACTGACTTTCAACTTGCAGATTTGTTCACAAAACCATTGGATGAAAAGAGGTTTAACTTTCTCATCTCCAAGCTTGGTATGTTAAATCTCAAACCTTAATTCTTTTTCCATTTGAAGGAATTCTTGACACATTCCAGAAAACCAAAATACAAAATTTGAAAAGAGAAAATCAAAAACAAAATATAAAATTTTTCAAAAATAAACAAAAAGATATTTATTTCAATGGCTTGTATATACTATGTATGCAACCCGTTCTTAAATGATATATTTAATTGTAGAGTGTTTTTACATTCTAAGATATTGTTATTATACATATAAATTGATATAAGATAACAAGGAATCGAACGCCTTTGTGTACTTCCAAGTGTTCTTATATGAATATGTATGTGTAATAGCAATCAAAGTTGTTCAAATAACATTTTCAAAACTCTCAATTGTTGATATGCGACGCAAAGGATCGAACGCCTTTGTGTACTCCCTTGTTGTCTCATTTTATACAATTGATTGAATTTTCAAATTGCTTAAATGTTTTAATTGCCTCCAACGTGTTGTTGTAAGTTGCGACGGATTGAACGCCTTTGTGTACTCCCTAGCTGTCTTACATTCAACATTGTTGTTGAAACAAAACTTTTCCGAAATATCACAACAAAGATTTTACTCATGTTATCTATTCTCACATAGATTAAGGAGGAGTTTGTGATTTCAACAACCTTCAAACCTTCAAATGTGTTTCAAATTTTTTTTCATGCACACATTTGATGTTTTTCCAATGATTTTCAATCAAATGGAGTTCGGTGATTAGTTTGCACATGAGGGATAAGTATTTCTCAAATTATACTCCATGAATTTCATCTTCGCCGATGAGTTCTAACCCCGGAGTATTCACTTCTTTCGTTAGATAGTGAGGGTATTTTGAGTGCTGTTGTTTTCGTGCAAATAGGATGGAGGGAGTAAAGTCGAAAAGTGAGAGGTTAAGGTGATATGTTGTGCGAAAAGGGTTAAAAAGAAATGATACCCTTCCCCAAATTCTCAAAAAGCCGGGTAAAACACGCTCCTATCAGATTTCATTTGTTGATTTCTTGATATTGAAGAAGTCTTCATGGACCCAGTGAAGCGACGCACATCTTTACCTAACCACTCAAGTGTTTCTTAACAAATACTTGTTTCATTTCTCACGGAGATTTTCACATTTCTATTGACTCTTCTTTCGGAAGATGTTGATATTGAAAAAGGGTGACATTCTGCTCCAGTCCCCGACTTCATTTGATCACATTGTGTCTAGAGCTATATTAATTGATCATTAGTTTGATTATTCTTCACTTTAGGACACATTCGAGTCATATCTTTGTGATATTATCTTTGTGATATTATTGCTTATCTTTGTGATATAGCCGGAACATTTGTAGTGATATCTTAATTGATATTCCACGATGATCGAATGGAAATCCTACCAATGCTAACATCTTTTCCAACATTGAACGTAGGTCTCACATTTTCATTTATGAATTTGTTGAGTTAACGAGAAGTCTATGTGACCTCGGATGTTATTTCCCAAAAAGTCTTTAAGGATAAAATTGTGGTTATCAAATGCTTCGGTAGTGTTAACCATGATTTATATTCTTTGAAGCAATCTCGTGGTTGCAAAGCCGCAGATCGAACTATGTTAGAGACTTGTTTTGTGCATATCTCAATGATACATAGGAAATCCGAAAAATGTTATACATTTCAATCGGTCATTTCATTAATCCTTTTGATTTTTGAACATGCTAACGGATCATTCTTATCTGGTTTCATTTCTCTTCACACAAACACAGAAAACACCAACACCATGCTATAACGTTTGTCCCAACAACTTCAATCTTCCATTTTAGTCACCCCTAGGATTTCTTGGGTTGGGCTAATGGTTAGGGTATCATGTTATTCTTGTTGATAATGAATCAATCAATATGTCCATAATGAGATTGGTTCCCAATCTTGTCATTATGAGGGGGAGAAAATTTTATGATTGATTTACTGATTGATAAGGAAACAAGGAGAAAAGTTCGTGTTTGGTTTGGTTGTTTCACTACGTGTTAGGCTTATCAAAGTTCTAGGATTATCAAAGTTTGTGTATAGAGGGATAAAATTCTTCATGATGTGTCAATAGTTTCAGATTTTCACTAGATTTTAGTTGATTGAGAATTTGATTTTAAAAGGGGGAATCTAAATTGATGTCATAGATAAGAATGAAACCAAAGATGAAAAGATTTTCACTCAAGATGCTTCAAAAGTTCAAAAATGCTCCAAAATGTGTATACTCATGGATTGAGGGGGAGCATGATTACTTCATAAGAATTTCATCCAAACTTCATTCAATTGCTTACTCTCCAAAGTATTCAAGTTGATGTGACAAAGATCAAAGCTTCAAAAAGGATTAAAGATTTGTTAGAAGATTCAAGTCAAAGAAGTAAAGCTTCAAAAGAGTCTTCATCAAACATACTTCATCCAAAGATCTTCAAGTCATACAACAACATTTTGTCAAGAAACTCCAGAGCATACATAAAGGGGGAGAGTTCATTGTCATGAAACTTCATTCCAAGAAGATGAACTTCATTCAAGAATCAAAACTGAAGAATCGAAAAGCTGAATTTCACTCAAGAATCGAAGATTGAAACATTCGAAACCAAGATTCATACCTTCCGCATTTCAACAGACAACTCTGATTCATGATTCAACAATTCTTGAAGATTCAAGTCACACACTTGTTCGACTTCATTATACTCTTTCTTCAAGACTCACACGCATTCATTATTCTCTGTTCAAAAAGGACATTGAGAATCATCATATGATTTAACTTCAAGAAGTTCAAGACCAAGACCAAGACTGAATCAAGTTCTCCAAAGACAAAAGAGAAAGCTTTGAAGACTTGTTTCAACACACCAATTGTCTTCACCACTGGGCTCATCAAATTCATTCCTACAAGACAATATAACACGTACTTCATTCATTACAATATATCACTAAGGGGGAGAATGTTAGAAATCCAAAAATAGTGATAAATTGTAATCTAGATTAGATTAATTTCTTGTTGTTAAGTCATAGATAAATGATCACTAAGGTTGAGGGGCTAATTGTGACAATTAGCATAATTGTGTAATTAGACTATAAATAGCCCTCTCATACCTTAGAGATCATAACCTTGACATAACTTTTACACTCAAAACCTTTCATACTTGTACTTACAACTTTAATACCAGATTTACACACAATTCTCTCTCAAAACACACACAAACACCAAGAACACACACTCACCAAATCCGCCATTGATGGATTGAATTCAGTAGTTAAAATCGTGTTATAACATTCAGGAAAAAGGTAATCTTCTGATGGTACAAATTTATGTTGATGATATTATTTTTGGGTCTACTGATGACAAAATGTGCAAGAAATTTTCGAAAATAATGTCGACTGAATATGAAATGAGTTTAATGGGTGAATTAACATATTTTCTTGGACTCCAGATTAAACAGACCAGAGATGGTATTTTTATTAATCAGGAAAAATATGTTAGAGATCTTTTAAAGAAATATGATATGAACTCTTCACCATCTAAACCCACTCCAATTTCTGCACCACTGACACTGGACTCTGATCCAGATGGTAAACCAGTGAACACCACTGTCTATAGAGGCATGGTTGGTTCACTGATGTATTTAACTGCCAGTAGACCAGATATTATGTTTTCAACATGTTTATGTGCCAGATATCAGTCTAATCCAAAAGAATCTCATATGCTTGCTGTAAAGCGCATACTGAAATACCTTAAGGGTGTCCCCAGTTTGGGTCTTTGGTATCCCAAAGGCTCAGGCATGGATCTAATGGGTTATTCAGATTCAGATCATGTAGGTTGTAAGATAGACAGGAAATCCACTACTGGTGGATGTCATTTCCTTGGTGGCAAACTGGTCAGCTGGACCAGTAAGAAGCAAACTTCAGTTTCATTGTCCACTGCTGAAGCTGAATACGTGTCTGCAGCCAGTTGTTGTGCTCAGATACTCTGGATGAAGAACCAGTTGCTTGATTATGGTATTAAGTATTCAAAGACCCCAATCTTTTGTGATAATACCAGTGCCATTACTATCTCGAACAATCCAATCATGCACTAAAAAACGAAGCACATTGATCTCATGTATCATTTTATTCGTGATCATATTATGAAAAACAATATTGAACTCCATTTTATTCCCACTGACAAACAACTCGCTGACATTTTTACTAAACCACTGGATGTTAAAACTTTTGAATATCTTGTTGGTGAGTTGGGAATGTTAAACCCTTAAATCTGGAACCTTGGTATTGAACGCCTTTTTGTACTATCAAGGATCTTTGATTTAACAGATTTATAAATCTATAACTGCTTAGATATTGAACGCCTTTGTGTACTATCTTTGCATTAATAGATTTCTGGATCAACATTCCAGGGGGAAGACTGAAAGATATATTTTTGTCCTTAAAATGTTTTAATTTCAGGGGAAATTTATTAATTTATTTTCTCACTGGACAAATTTTCTGGAAAATATCACTGGTACTTTGTAAATGTGTCCCTCTCACTGGTAATTAGATAGGTTGAAGTGCATGTTTGAGGTGACTTTTGTCTCCTTGTAAATGTGCCCCTCTCACTTGTCTGTATTAGTTGAAGTGCATGTTTGAGGTTACCAGTCTCTTTCAAATGATTATCATTGGTACTCTACTGGAGTGTCCCTCCAGTGTACTATCAGTGCATGCATCACTGGCTTAATCCACCAGTGATACTGGAGTGTCCAGTCAACCTCCAGATGCACTGGTATGTCAGTCATAATACTTTTTAATACTTGGTCATTGTGCATGCCACGTATGCAAAATCTTTGAAAAGATATTTATCTTGATATTTATCTTATTATCCTACGTGGCATGTCATTTTTTCAAAGAAATGATGGTATTTTTACCTTGGAAAGACAAAAAGTGCAAGTTGGGTAATGTTTGTGGGCTGTAAACCGTCACACATTTATGTGTGATGTGATATATTTAATGCGGATCTCAAAACCCGATCAAAATTATATTTGATAATTTCAAATTTAACCGTTTGAGTTCCACACTCTCTCTTCTATATAAATACCCACTTTCACTTTCATTAGCATTTACTTCGAACATATTTACTCCCAAATTCTTCAAATTCCTTCATTTATTTCTTTTTCATTCAATTTTCAATCATAAATCTCTCTCATATTCAATTCATCAAATCTTCATAAACCCTAAATTCAGTTTCTTTTTCATCTATCTATCATATTCAATGGCACCAAGACAATCTAATTCACCGAAAAATCTGCTCGCTGCTGAATATGCTCCGGTTGCCAATGTTGTAAAGGCACCTCATATTACCTTAGAGGCAAAGCCATCAGAATAAACATGAACAATTGGATGGCTAGACTCACTAGCACCACTCATGCTCCCACCTCTCTCATCGGACGACTGAATGCCTTTTTCCTCAGTTGTCCACTCTATGGTGCTCTTACACTTAATCCAGGTAAAATGTATCATGATTACCTATGTGAATTTTGGTATACTGCTGTGTATGTTGAAAATACTCAATCCATCAACTACACATTGCAACAAGGCACCAGGGCCTTTACTCTCACTGCCGACTCTCTTAGAGATATTCTTCGTTTAAATTATTTGGCTGAAAATGAGATGGCAATTACTCTCCATACTGGTCTTAATTACAGGGATGTGTGTAGATTGATGGGACACACTGATATACTGGATGAGCATGGCCAGTTATCAAGGAAAGGCACCATCTACATGAGCAAGTTATCAGACTCATGGAGATACTTTTTCACTCATCTTGTTGAGTGTTTAGGTGGCAATTCTGGAGGGTTGGACCAGATTAATCAAATGCAACTCCAGATTGCCTACTGTCTATGGTTTGGATATAGAGTAGATTTTGCTCAGATTTTCTTTGATGATCTGGTAGATCGTCTAAGGGTGAAAGGTAGAAAACCGCATATTCCATATATTCGTTTTCTGTCACTTATTTTTCATAGAGCTCTAGGTGTTGAGTATGATTACGATACAAATCAATTTTTTGTATGTGAATATCTGAGCGAGTTAAGTTCATTGAAATCAAGAGCTGGTGAGGTTGAAATTCCTGTAAATATGCTGAATCACTTTAGAAATGATGCACTTGATGCATCATCATCAGATGAACAGGAAGAGGCTCCAGGAGGGAACCAGATTGGTGAAGGACCCTCTGGAGTCCTCAGTGCTGAAATTGTACAACCAGTGACCCAGGTGGCTCCTGAGGTTCAACAGACTGCAAATGTTACTCGACCAAGAACTTCCAGACGCCTTAGAAAGGGTGGAGTTCAGGTCAATCCAGATAGAGCCGAATCGAGCCATCCAGGTGATGTCATGAATATAGATGGGTCTCCTATTTTTGAGCAGGAAGAGAATATTATACAGATTGATGAGCAGGTAACTGGTGAGCAAGATGCTCAGATAGATTTAAATAGAGAAGTGGTTGATCAGGCAGTTGGGACGGCTCCAGATTGGGATGAGGTAGATTCCCCAATGTCTGAAGGTAACATGTTTGATGTTAACATGAACTTTATGGGTGAAGAATTAGAAAATGTTGTCACATCTGTTATTGCTTCAGTCACCCAACCACTTATATCTACTGAAATGCCACCACCACCACCACCACTTTCAATTCCACAAAACACTCCGTATTTCAATCCACCCTCAATTCAAATTTCACAAAATCAACCACCACCACTTGAAACTCCACTTAACTTTCCTGAACACCGTGTGCTGGACTCAACTATTGTAACATCTGAAGCTTCTACTGAAGGGGTCCAGGCACAAGTACCTTTGGTGACCAGGTTGGCTTCTGGATTGGCACCTCCAAGTGGTCTCTCCACTTCTTCTTCAGCCGAGGTCCAAGGCCTTTTAAGTAAGGTGGCGGACCTGGAGAGATCACTCCAGTCTTCATCCCAGGTTGTTTCTGATTTTAAGTCTTTATTATCAAATAACCTTGCATCAGAAATGAATGTGTTTGCGGTGAAAGAAATTACTGAAGAAATTTCTGGGTCTGTTCTTAGAACCATTCAAGATGGGTTGTTGCCACAAGTGGTAAAGATGATTGAAAATGAAATGCCAAAGCACTTGTCTTCAGAAATTCAAATAATCAAGAAGGAAGTGACTGAACTAAGGAAGACTGTGAACATCACAACTCCAGTGGCTGGAAGAACTTTTGGTGCTACAGACAGATATATGCTTGAACAATTATGGAGTGCCCACAAGTCTCAAACTGGTGGACATTCCAAGGGGGAAAAGTCTGAAGTACAGGTTGTTGAAAAGTCTGTTGCCACTGAGTCTGTTCCAGAAGGGTTGATAAAGAAAAAGAAAGAAGTGGTTGTAAGTGCTATCGAAAAGGCCTTTGGCAGTGAAGCCATTGTGCAACAAGAAGAAGTGACTGGTACTGATGCCAGTGAGCCCCAGTTTGAAGCATTCCCGGATATCACATCCACTCTGAAGTCAGTAAAAGGAAAGGAACATATGGTATCTGGAAAAGAAAGTGAAACTGCTGGGAGATCATCAGAACTCCCTACTACTGATGAAGACACTTCGAAGAGACTGGAACAAGAATGCATTATGATAGAAATTTTTAAGAAAAATCAAAAGGATGAACTGCTGGCCCACAAAAGGGAGATGGCAAACATGGGGACTCTTGATTCTTACAATGCTGGTAGGTTGGGCATACATATTGATGTTTATAAAAGAATGAAGGAAGACCCCAGAGTTCATCAATGTCTGGATGCATTGGATGATGTGTATATTCGCTCCAGGTACTCTGAAGAAGAACAAACTTATGATGCTGTAACGTATGGAGTCAGTGTAGTTGAATTGATTAGACAAAGGACGGAGGAACTGGTGAACCTCCAGAAGAAGATCAGAAAGAATGCTGGTGCTCTGGAGATAGAGTACAGAAAGAAGATAAAAGGCTTGCCTAAGCTCACTGCCAAACAGTTAAAAGAAATCAGAGATGCTGATCTGAGCACCTTCATTCCCTTGGATACTTCACAAAGAATCAATCGTGAAGAACTCCAGTCTGCCATCGAACAGCAGAAGGTATCCAGGGAAACTGAATACTTGATCCAGATGGCAAAGCAAAAAGCCAAGTATGAAGATATGTTGAAGTTCAGGGCTGATGCCAGAAGGATCATAGGTGCAGAGATTAAATTAGCTGAAAATCATGAAGGCATGAGCAGGTTTGAAGTAAAGTTGACCAGGGAGGGTAACTTTACTGATGAAAGGAAGAGTGCTTCAGTCCAAGCTTTTGGATGGACTGAACTGAAGGAGATTGCCTTAATGTTCAGGGGGAAGACTGATTTGTCTACTGATGTTAAAGCATTTTTAAGAAAAATCAAAAGGATGAACTGCTGGCCCACAAAAGGGAGATGGCAAACATGGGGACTCTTGATTCTTACAATGCTGGTAGGTTGGGCATACATATTGATGTTTATAAAAGAATGAAGGAAGACCCCAGAGTTCATCAATGTCTGGATGCATTGGATGATGTGTATATTCGCTCCAGGTACTCTGAAGAAGAACAAACTTATGATGCTGTAACGTATGGAGTCAGTGTAGTTGAATTGATTAGACAAAGGACGGAGGAACTGGTGAACCTCCAGAAGAAGATCAGAAAGAATGCTGGTGCTCTGGAGATAGAGTACAGAAAGAAGATAAAAGGCTTGCCTAAGCTCACTGCCAAACAGTTAAAAGAAATCAGAGATGCTGATCTGAGCACCTTCATTCCCTTGGATACTTCACAAAGAATCAATCGTGAAGAACTCCAGTCTGCCATCGAACAGCAGAAGGTATCCAGGGAAACTGAATACTTGATCCAGATGGCAAAGCAAAAAGCCAAGTATGAAGATATGTTGAAGTTCAGGGCTGATGCCAGAAGGATCATAGGTGCAGAGATTAAATTAGCTGAAAATCATGAAGGCATGAGCAGGTTTGAAGTAAAGTTGACCAGGGAGGGTAACTTTACTGATGAAAGGAAGAGTGCTTCAGTCCAAGCTTTTGGATGGACTGAACTGAAGGAGATTGCCTTAATGTTCAGGGGGAAGACTGATTTGTCTACTGATGTTAAAGCATTTTTAAGAGGATTGAAAAGGTATGGAAGAAAAAGCAACAGATGGAAGTTGCTTTTCAAGCATACAAAGTTGTATAGATAGAAGCTTGAAAAACCTTGCATTATTTCTAAACAAATAGGGGGAATTTGTTAGGTCCAGATTTACTGGACTCGCTCCAGACTTGAAGACTGGAAAGTCTCTGAAGACTTGTCCAGAAATAATATTTACTGGAGCGACACTGAAGATTTGTCCAGAAATAATGGAAGACCAGTGAGCAAAATACTTGTATAGGAAAATCTGGAATCCTCCAGATTAGCTTACTGGACTTCACCCCAGTCCAGATCTATTCTACTGAAGACATTCTCACTGAAGTCAAAGACTGAAGTTAGAATAAAGAAGACTGACAAATGGCGGAGTCCACTGGAAGTCTTACCAGATCTACGACTGGAGGTTTGTCAGTGTTTTAGACCTTACAAGTCTGAACACTGATTACGAGGAATTGACTTTTTGCCTTTACACACTTTCCAAAGAACATTCCACTTGTTCTTTACTAAAGTACTTACGTGTGTAAAGGTGGTTGGTTAAAAGAATAAGGGAAAAGAATCTGTGTATGTATGTTACTTGTCTTCAGATACTATTGTATGGAAGAAACTTTGTTTTGGTTCATTGTATGTAAGGTTCCCGGTAAATTGAACGTTTCGTGTAACTCACCGGCTGAAAATTTTTGGTTCCCGGTAACAAGCCAGCTGGCCCTCCACGTGTTAATAAACGAATAATAAAGTCTTTTAGGTTATAAAATATTACTATTATATATTATATATATATATATATATTTCCCAAAAATAAAATATTCCCAACCTTGTCATTCTTTTATCAAATTCCCAGTAACCAAAGAGCAGGTATGCTAACATTTTTGGTTTCTCCTATCGACAGTAAATGAAAACATAATTATTCATTTCTTAATAGATGATGATTTTTTTTAAAACTTAATCTGCCAATTTTCTCGATCTGTTGCAATGAGTTACGTTCAACAATTTCAATTTCAATAGTAACAATTCCTAAAATTCCTACTGACATCTATATCTCGTATCTTTATGAAATTCCCATATCAAATCCCTTCATAACTTAGGTTTCGCTTGCATATCAGGCCACCGTCGGAAGTAGGTTAACAGCCCACAAACCATATAAAACGGCGTTCGGCGGCGGCAGACGGCGGCGGAGGAAGCAAAATTGAAATTGATAAGATGAGTTTGTTCGGAACTTACTGAATTAGAAAATGGTGGCGGCGATGATGTCAGACTCGCATGGAAAACGCGGATCTGGTCGGAATTTGTAGATTCCGGCGATGTGTAAGGCGGCGCGTGGGAGGCTGTGGTGGTGGGACTTTTTGCGTTTTGGTCGGAATATCCAAGGAAGCTATTGTATTGTAAACTGAACCTTGTAGGTGGTCGGATTTGTTAAGATAACCACGTCAGGTGGTTGTAGGGTGGTTTTCCGGCGACCTTTGTAAAGGTGGCGGCTATGGTTTTCTTCGGCGCGTGGGAGGCTGTTGTACTTTGGTTATATAATATGTTGTATGTATGTATATATGGATCGGTATTGATGTATGATTATGGATCGATGGAGATACAATCTGGTTTTGTTCATATGATGTATGTAAACCCAGATTAAGGTTGTGAGAGTGCAGCCACTTTTTAATAAATAAAGATAAAGGGGTAACCTGCTACCATTTTAGAAGGTCACCTTTTACACGATTCATTCAGTTTTGAAGGTTGCTTCCATACAATGAACCCGAATAAAGTTTCTTCCATACAATAGTATCTGAAGACAAGTAACATACATACACAGATTCTTTTCCCAAAGAATAAAGTCATATTGATGTGACTTTATCCTTGTACTTTAACCAATGCATTTAATGACCTTGTCGGTTCATTAAATGCATGCAACCATATTTGTACGGCACAAATTCACTGGTGAATTTGTTTGCCTATAAATACAAAGTCATTTCTTTGTTAAAATCACTTTTAGCAATTAAAGGTGAATTTGTCTAAATACTCTCGATCGTAACAGGGATACTTCACAGCTTTAAGTATCTCGATCAAAAGAGTTTATTTGGAAAATATAGATCATTTGTAATTCATAGGTTGTTAGGATACTTACATATTTGTATTATCTTGATTCCGCACAACCTTGTATTTTATTTAACATCATAAATAAAATACACTTGAAAAATTACATTGTGTTCCACCTTTACTTTAAGTCGTGTATTACTTTGTTTATATACTTGCATTTATATTCAAGTAATACTAGTCCAATCTAGTGCATATTAAACTTGTTGTATTTTACACTTTGGGTTAAACCATCGAGTTTGGGACTTACATCATCAATCAAGACAAATCAACATATGCGAAATCAATCAACGTCATCAGTCAAGACAAATTAACATATGCGAAATCAATCAACGTCATCAGTCAAGACAATCAACGTGTGCACAATCAAACCACATCACCAATCAAGACAAACATATAAATGCACAAACAAACAATGTCAACACACAAAAATTTTACACTTTCAAGCCCGAATCTCTATTGAGTAGGGAACTACGGAACTCACCCGTCGGGTGGTGTACAGAGTATCGCCTGCAAACTTTCAAGCCCGAATCTCTATTGTGTAACACCCCAAGCCGAGGCTCGGAATATCACGGAAAACACATAGCACCAGGTGGAATTACAATAGAACAAACTAAATGCAATTAAAGATTCGGTGAATCCAAAACACAACGAAGCAAGTAACAAAATACAACAGGAGCAAATAGCCATCAAAGTTAGCATAATAACATCCAAAGATGGCAAACGATCCTAAGTATAATGCAAAAGGCAGGCCAATGAATCCTTGATCCATGAGGTCCAAAGTCCGGGTTAAACCGCAAGCGAAGCAACTAAACTCCACGCCCTGGGAGAACCTGATTACCTGAAAAGTGTACTAAGCATAGTCAACACAAGGTTGGTGAGTTCGTAGAAATGGTTCATAAGGAACCAACGTCAAATATCACAATATACGAGTAGAGGCTAGACATGACTTACAGCGAGCCTCTAAGCAACACAATATCGTCCAACAACAAGATTTCACAAGATTACACAAGACTAGTAAATGTGTGATGAGAATGCACAAATGATATATGAATCAAAGTAAGTGCCAAATGCATGAATAAGCCAACATGCCTATCCTATGCGTGAACTCCGTCACCTATGCAACGATACCCTTCTGTCATCTCAATGAACAAGGCTGTATCTCAAAATCATCGAGATATATATGTCTATATACTCGGGGCCACGTTCTACATCCAAAATGGGTGCATACATCTATGCACCAGGATGTCGGCAATCCCCTGCCGAGGGCTCATCAACGATGTATGCAATGCTTACAATCAAATGTAAATGCATATATCATAAACCAACAATCAATATACGATGCACCTGTGCCATCAATCAATATACGATGAACCTGTGCCAACAATCAATATTCATCCAACATAAGCCAATTATCAACATTCCTCAAACATAAGCCAACTATCAACATTCATCAATCATAAACCACTATTCACAATTTAAACCAACTATACGTACATATACTTCAGAGGATTCTACTTTCTTCAAGTTCCAGATGCTTATATATAGGGTCACCCGTAAGGCTGGCATAACAGGTGCGACACGACCTGTTAAGACACGAACCTGTTAAGACACGAACCTGTTAAGCATATACACGAACACGACCTGTTAAGAATTCGTGTCATTTTTCCTAGACACGAACACGACACGAAAATTAACAGGTACACCTGTTAAGAACCTGTTAAAAAAATTCTATAATCTATTGAAGTCCAAGTCTTTTAACTAATACTTTTAACAAAATCATCAACAAAAGTTCATGAAAGTCTTAATTAATACATAACCAAAGAGAGTCCATCAAAAATACAAAAGTTCTTGATTATATACATAACAATAATGATCCATCAACAATACAAAAGTCAGGGATTCCCGAGCAGTTCGTGCAGCATCTGTATCCATTAATGAAATCTGAAAATCCGAGAAATCTGAAAATTTCTTGAACTATCATCTTTCAACAAATCTGAAAATATATATATATATATATATTAATAAATCTGAAAATATATAAGTATTTATTGATAATATTGATAAATCTAAAAAAATAAATTATAGAAAATAAAGAAAACAAAGAGACCAAGCAAAATACCAGTGGTGGTTGACGGCAGTAGCAGTGGTGGTGGACGGCGGAAAAACAACAGTGGCCGGAGCCCGGAGGTGATGATTGTAGTGGTGGTGCTACCAGTGGTCGGCGGCTGCGGCTGGTTTTGGTGACACCAAATCAAGAGAAAAGAAAGAAATCAAGAAATATAACAAAAAACTATAATCAAAAGAAAAGAATAGAGAAGAAGAAAAACAAAAAAAATACAAGAAAGAAAAAGCATACCGGCGGCGGGGTGGTGTTGTTTCCGGTGGGGTTGTGTCCGGCGGTGATGATTGATGATCGATGGAGTGAGAGGAAGAGTGGAAAAAGAAGGGAGGGAGAGACCGAGAGAGTGAAGGACAGGGGGGGAGGCGGATGATAAAAGTATTAGGGTTCATATTTAGGGTAAGGTGTTTATATATATAGTATAAATTAACAGGTCTTTAACAGGTCTAACAGGTCCGGACCTGTTAAGACACGAAATATTTTCGTGTCTTAACAGGTCCGGACCTGTTAGGACACGAAACCTGTTAAGCCCAAACACGAAACCTGTTAAGAACAGGTCGTGTCGTGTCGTGTTAACAGGTTTCGTGTCAAAATTGCCAGCCTTAGTCACCCGCAGCCTTCCCACCACATCTAAAACCCAATGAAGGCATAACCGACTTCCATGTATGTACGTCTATCCTAATATATATATATGTAATAATTAACTGAGACATAACCCAAATCAATCAAACGAAACGAACTGTCACATCAATCCAATAATCAAGTCAACCAATCAATAAATCAATCAACAATGCAAGTAAACACACCAGTTTTACACTTTTCAGCCCGAATCTCAAGCGAGTAGGGAGATACGAAACTCACCTTGTCCGGCAAAGAAGCTAGTATAAGATTACACACGAGTAATGGGGTCTACACGTCCACAACCTATATTTATACATCATAATACCGTAAAGTCAACTATACGATCTCACACAAGTTGATTTAGCACAATTAGGTCAAGTCACAAACCCTAAACGCCTTTACAACTTAAACGAGTAGGAACAAAACGCATTCGACTTGACCTTTTTAGAAATGACAAAAGATTCATACAAAAAGAGTGTTACTACTAGAAACTAGACTCTCTTACGATTCCAACGACAGGTCATACGACTTATTTGGACTTACGGATCAAAAGTTATTAACGTTTGAAAATCGACGCGCGTACTTTCCCAGTAACTATCCACTGCGTCGCAGTGAGCCAAAACCAAGCTCACTGCGCCGCAGTGGCTAAGTCAGACCAGGACCAGAAGTATGGCACTACGCCGCAGTGAGCCTTTGCCAAGCTCACTGCGCCGCAGTGGGCTAACCATGACTTGACCAGGCCCTAGCCACTGCGCCGCAGTGGGCTAGGCCTAAGCCACTGCGCCGCAGTGGCCCAGTTCTGGCCAGAAGCAGCAGCAGCAGCAGCAGCAGACCGAACCAAAAACCCAAAAACAACCCATAAGACATCCAAAACGATTTGTAACGCCTTGTAACTTGATTTGAAGCATAATTAAACACCATTAACCATAAATAAACATAACCCAATCCACAAATTCAACCAAAACATCAAAATCATACCCAAAACCTTCAAACCCTAATTTAAACCCTAATTTGACCTAAAACGAGATTTAAGCCGATTTAGGACTTGTAAAAGTTCAAGATGACTAGAAATGCATAAACAAACATAAGTAGGTATAAATGGGATGAATTTGACTTACCAAAACTTCTCCTTGAGCTAGAACCCGAAATTAGGTCAAATGGACAAAAATGCAAGACTTCCACCTTTTGATTCTTCGATATGACGATAATGTGGTATAGATGGCGATGAATCTAGTGTTATACCCTTTCTAAACACTAAGTAGATGGTAGGGAGAAGAGAAGAATGATCTTGCTTTGTTTTTGAGAGAAAGAGAGAAAGAGAGAAATAGAGATAGATAGAAATGAGATGAGAGAAAGAGAGAAAGAGATAGATAGATAGAAATGAGAATGAGAGGGGGAGAAAGGAATAAAGGGGGGGAAATGGGTCATTGGGTGGCTGGTGGGTCTTGGACTACCCACGGGCCGACCCGCTCCCTTCACAAGTCACAACACAATAGCTACACATTTAAATACCGACCAACACATATTATCGACCCGAATATACCACATTGCCATTTAACTCACAAAACGACCCAATTAATTCATTAACTCAATTTGTTAGTCAAATTACACATAAAGTCAACGGGTCAAAATTTACGGATGTTACATTATTCCCCCGTTGAAAGAATTTCGTCCCGAAATTCAACAAAACCCTAATTAACAAACAAATGCGGATACTTAGACTTCATATGGTCTTCTCTCTCCCAAGTGAACTCGGCTCCACGTCTAGCATTCCATCTAACCTTCACAATCGTGTAGCATTTACTCTTGAGTTTCTTTTCTTGGCGATCCAAGATCTCTACCGGCTCTTCAACAAAGTTCAAATTCGAATCAACCCTAATTTCGTCCATAGGCACATGATGTGTAGGATCCGCCAAACACTTGCGCAAGTTACAAATATGAAACACATCATGCACACCGCTAAGCTCTTGAGGCAATTCTAGCCGATAAGCAACCTTCCCAACCCGTTCAAGAATCTTGAAAGGACCAACATACCTTGGTGCAAGTTTTCCCCGCTTCACAAAACGTACGACTCCCTTCCAAGGTGACACTTTCAAAAGTACAAAATCACCAACTTCAAACTCTAACGGTCTCCGCCTCACATCGGCATACTTCTTTTGACGTTCACGGGCCAACTGCAACTTCTCCTTAATTTGAGATATTACTTTAGTCGTTTCAATCACAATTTCTGGCCCGATGAGTTGACTCTCCCCAATTTCCGCCCAAGCTAGAGGAGAACGACATACCCTACCATACAATGCTTTAAAAGGTGCCATCTGAATGGTAGCATGGTAACTATTGTTGTATGAAAACTCGACTAGCGGCAAATGGTCTTCCCAACTTCCACCGAAATCAATTGCACATGCCCTCAACATGTCTTCAAGTGTTTGAATGGTTCTCTCGGTTTTCCCATCCGTTTGAGGGTGAAACGCCGTACTCATGTCAAGTCGAGTACCCATGGCTTTTTGAAAGGCTTCCCAAAATTTTGATTTGAAACGGGCATCTCTATCAGAAATGATAGAAATCGGCACTCCATGCTTAGATATTACTTCCTTGATGTACAAACGAGCCAAAGTGTCAAATTTATCGGTTTCGCGAATGGCTAAAAAGTGAGCCGACTTCGTTAACCGATCTACTATCACCCAAATCGTGTCACGACCGCTTCTCGTCTTCGGTAGTTTTGTAATAAAGTCCATTGAAATGTGCTCCCATTTCCATTCGGGCGTCACCGGTTGTACCAACAATCCGGGTGGCTTCTTGTGATCGGCTTTGACTTGTAAGCAAGTAAGACACCCACTCACATACCTAGCCACATCACGCTTCATGCCCGGCCACCAATACAAATCTTTCAAGTCAAAGTACATCTTATCCGACCCGGGATGGACCGAATAAGGCGATAGGTGGGCTTCATTCATAATAAGTGTTCTTAAGTCACCGAAAATAGGAACCCAAAGCCTTTCAACCATGTATAGCCCATTATCATTCTTCCGGTCGAATTGTTGTTCCATGCCATCTAGGTTCTCGTTTCCAAAGTTTTCTGGTAGGGTGGCTTGAACTTGGGCTTCAATGATCCGATCACGAATATTTGGCCCTGCCGTGAGGCTCATAGCTCTAGCCCGTCTTGGCTTCACTCTCTCCTTTCGGCTCAAGGCATCGGCTACTACATTTGCCTTGCCCGGGTGATAACGGATGTCACAATCATAATCACTAAATAGTTCTAACCAACGCCTTTGCCTCATATTCAATTCACTTTGGTTAAAGATGTGTTAGAGACTCTTGTGATCGGTATAAATCACACATTTGGTGCCATAGAGATAATGCCTCCAACACTTCAAAGCAAACACAACCGCTCCGAATTCCAAATCATGTGTCGGGTAGTTCTTCTCATGCACCTTCAATTGACGAGAGGCATAAGCAATGACTTTACCCCTTTGCATAAGAACACAACCCAACCCTTGCCCCGAAGCATCACAATAAACCACAAAATCTTCGATCCCATCCGGTAGTGTCAAAATAGGAGCATCACATAACATATCCTTAAGTGTTTGGAAGGCGTTCTCTTGTCTTTCGCTCCATTCAAAATTTCTCTCTTTTTGAGTCAATAGAGTGAGTGGTTGTGCAATACGGGAGAAATTTTCAATAAATCTTCTATAGTAACCCGCCAGTCCGAGGAATTGGCGGATTTCGGATGGCGTTTCGGGTCTTCTCCAATTCTTGACCGCTTCAATCTTGTTTGGGTCCACATGAATACCATCCTTGCTCACTACGTGACCAAGGAAGTGGACCTCTTCCAACCAAAACTCACACTTGGAAAATTTTGCATACAATTTCTCCTTCCTTAGTAATTCAAGCATTTCACGCAAGTGCTCAACATGCTCCTCCTTCGTCTTCGAGTATACAAGTATGTCATCAATGAATACAATGACAGACTTGTCCAAGTACGGTTGACACACCCGGTTCATCAAGTCCATGAACACCGCCGGTGCATTAGTCAACCCAAAAGGCATTACGGTGAATTCAAAATGACCATACCTTGTGCGAAAAGCCGTTTTGGGGATGTCATCTTCATGTACCCGGAGTTGATGATAACCCGAGCGAAGGTCGATTTTTGAGAAGTGCTTAGCTCCTTGAAGTTGATCAAACAAGTCATCAATTCTTGGGAGAGGATACCGGTTCTTCACTGTGAGCTTGTTTAATTCTCGGTAGTCGATACACATTCTGAAGGACCCATCTTTCTTTTTGACGAAGAGAACAGGAGCACCCCAAGGAGATTGACTAGGGCGAATGAAACCCTTCTCTTGGAGTTCCTTGAGTTGAGTTTGTAGCTCTTGCATTTCGGTTAAAGCTAGTCTATATGGGGCTTTTGCTACGGGCGCGGCTTCGGGAATAAGATTAATACGAAAATCAAGTTCACGGGTCGGAGGTAACCCCGGTAAGTCATCCGAAAAAACATCGGGAAAATCACAAACGATAGGGACGGTCTTCAATTCTACCTTTGAGATGGTAGCACTAAAGACTTTAGAAGTCGAGGAATCGGAGGTTTCACCTTGAACCCTAAGAATTTTACCGTTAGCCAAAGGTATCTTAACAACTCTCTCGCCATAATCAATGGTTGCATTCACCGCCGTCAACCAATCCATACCCACTATAATATCAAAACTACCAATGTCAAGAGGCATAAGGTCAATGAAGAAGTCGACATCTTCTAAAGTCAAGACACACTCCCGAAGTATTTGACTAATTCTAGTTAGTGACCCATTTACCATTTCAATGTCAAGCACATAGTTTAGAGCACATGGATGCACATCAATCAAAGGAACAAAGTTAGAAGACACGAGGCTATAATCGGCCCCGGAATCAAATAGGACGGTTGCATAGAGACCATTTAAGAGAAAAGTACCTGCTACTACGTTGGGGTCATTGTGAGCTTCATTTACATTGGCCGCAAAGGCTCGGCCGCGTGGTTGCACTTGGTGGCCTTGTTGTCCCCGGTTTTGGTTAGGCCCGACCATTTGGAGTTGATTGGGGTGAACGGCTACTTGAACTTGTTGTCCCACCCATCGAGGACAATTATTTCGGTAGTGGTCACGGCTACCACATTCAAAACACTCGCCTCTTCTTTGGTTACCTTGAGGAGGAACGGCCCGAATGGGAGCCACATTCGTTGGGCCCGCTCTTGGAGCCCTACAATCTCTGGAGAGGTGCCCGACTCGGTTACAATTATAGCATGCTTTGCATTGGGCATTGGCGGGGTGATGTTGGTTGCATCTCCCACAGAAGGGATAGGGTCCCGGGAAAGCTTTCCTAGTTGGCTCCACCGCCGCCATTATTCTACCCCTATTTGCATTCTTGGGGTCAAACCTCCCCACTTTCCTTACTCCGCTCGACTCTCCCACTTCTTTCCTCTTGCTAGATGAGGATTTACTCAAAACGCCACACCTCAATAAATCTTCCGTCACGCTCCCGGCTTGGTTGACCGCATTAGCCAAAGAAGTAGGCATGTTGGAGTTTACATATGATCGGACTTGAGGATTCAAGCCCAACACAAACTTCTGGATGGCCTGGGGCTCGGTACCTACCAAGTGAGGAATGAGGGTAGACAATTCTTGGAATCGTCTAACATAGCCCTTGTAATCGGCTCCCTCCATGTTGAGATTAGCAAACTCGATAGTCAAGTTTTGTAGTTCATAGGGAGGACAAAACTTTGCTTTTACTTTGTTCTTGAAGTCGATCCACTCCAAGTTATGAGTCCGTCCCAAGGTTATTTCTTGGTTCCACCAACTCAAGGCGTCATGCCTAAACATGCCGGATGCATAGGAAATCCGGTCATCATAGGTGCAATGACTCCTTTCAATCACCGCCTCTATCGCTTCAAACCACCTTATACATTCCGTGGACCCCCTTTCCCATCGAACTCCGGTGCCCCACAACTTTTAAAATCTTTAAATATGCACCCTTGACGGTATCCCCCATATTGATTATTCATGGGCATTCCGACATTAACACCCACTGGTCCCTCTTCTTCATTTTCTACATCATGGGGTTGAGCATTTTCATTATCTACGTTTTCTGGGGCTTCATTGTTTTGAGCCACATTATTTTGCCCAAGACTTGCCGTGACTTGAGCAATGATGGTTGGCATGATGCCGGCGACCGTTTGAGCGATTACCTCAGCCAAGTTTGGCTCAGGAACTCCACCACGACCCCTACCACGGCCCCTACCACGCCCTACCACGGCCCCTACCACGACCTCTACCACGGCCCCTACCACGGCCCCTACCTCCTTGCACTTCCGGTTGAGCTTCCGGTTGCGGTTCTTCCTCTTCGGCCCTATAGTTCGTTCCGACTCTCCTTGGTCTCGCCATTTCTATAAAACAAGTGACACGTTGACCCGAGAGTTAGTCTCAAATGCTCACATGTTAGCCACACAAGTAGTCAATGCTCTCATACCGATACCACATACTCATTTCATAACATTATGCTAAGGCAAAAGTGTTAGCATCATAAGGGATTTTTACATATCATAACATTAAGTAATCATGCTCATTACGTCATGCAATCAACAACTAACACGAATGATTCAAAGTATAATCCGAATTCAATATGCTCTCTAGTTATTGACCGGGTATGTATACAAGGTGTACCAACGGCTAACCTTCCACCTAATCAACTTCCATTAAGCATATCGGTTCCTTATTATACTTTAAGCCACACGTGCGCAATCCACGATGTCATGAACTTGCTATAATATCGGGTAACCATAAAAGAGTTGATCGGGTTCTTTTAGGGTTGCCACAATATTATACTAAGTTAATGGCATCCCATCATTTTGCCCTAAATCATCACATTAGTTCCAACAATTAACAACAACAACCCTGATGTGTGAAATCTAGTTTAAAAATTTATAACAAGATCTACCGTTAACTGACTACAACACACTTACGGGCAGTGTACCCGTTCGTGTGTAATATAGGTAACTGGCAAGACCAGGATCGAACACAAGGACTGACTGTTGTACTAAAAGTTGTGAAAAATGTGAAACAAGTAAGGGTTGATATGTGACCGAGTTGTCACTTTGCGTTTCCGAAAGCTATGTAATTAACAAGTAGATAAAAGTACTCAACCGACGTCAATCGAGAGCACACTAAAATAGTTTGAGTGTAAACAAATAATTAAAAAGCCATCTATGTCGAATCCGCTACACAAGAAGTCTAGGTTGCATATGGTTTAAGCTCAAAATTCATATAAGTTGGTTATGACAATCGTGACAAGACAAAAACACATTCGGCGTGCACTCCGTTTGTAAAATCGACTCAATCACCTAATCAATACAATTTCTTGCAACAAGTGGTACCACCAACCTTGTGACAATTCCTTGCGCTAACTAGTTTACTTGATTATCTAAATAACAATTTTATCTTTGTGAAAGAAACGTGGTACCACCATCCGTTAAATCCACTTAACAAAGTAATTTCTATTAAACTTGCATCTTTACTATCATACCATGACCTAGCAAGAGTTGTTCATAGACAAACAACTAAAACAATACTTGTATTCAACTAGTACCACTATCGAAAAACACAACTATCACCAAGTACACAAGAGTAAGTATAAGAAATCACTTCATTAAGATCTTGACAAAATGTTAAGTAAAACCAACTTGAATTCAAAATAATATGCAACCATGACTAATTGTTTCACTTCATCTTCATAGATGTATAGGGATTTAGCTACTCATAATGAAAAGAACTAAATATTCACTTAAAGAAGAGAACATAATGTACCAAATATAGAGTAGAAATCCAAATCGAGGTTACAACCGAGCCACAATAAGTAACTATAGCCAAAATTAGTCTTCAAATCTTCAAATGATATTGGGGAAGTAAAAACCCTTAGAAAGCCCTTCAAAAACTGCTAGAGAGAAAAAGTGGAGGCTGGAGTGTCCAAGATTAATTTTAGGGTTGAGTGGGTGTTTGTATTTATACCCAGGAGAGAGAAAATCCGTCAGACCAGCAATTTCTCGCGCCGCGATCTTATTTCCTCGCGCCGCGAGTTTTGTTGTGAGCTCGCGCCGCGACCATGCTGCCTCGCGCCGCGAGTTTTCCTGTGAGCTCGCGCCGCGATTTTTACTCGCGCCGCGAGTTTTGGTGAGCTCGCGCCGCGAGTTTTGTGGGCTCGCGCCGCGAGTTTTGGAGCTCGCGCCGCGAGTTTTGGAGCTCGCGCCGCGAGTTTTGGAGCTCGCGCCGCGAGTTTTGGAGCTCGCGCCGCGAGTTTTGGAGCTCGCGCCGCGAGTTTTGGAGCTCGCGCCGCGAGTTTTGGAGCTCGCGCCGCGAGTTTTGGAGCTCGCGCCGCGAGTTTTGGAGCTCGCGCCGCGAGTTTTGGAGCTCGCGCCGCGAGTTTTGGAGCTCGCGCCGCGAGTTTTGGAGCTCGCGCCGCGAGTTTTGGAGCTCGCGCCGCGAGTTTTGGAGCTCGCGCCGCGAGTTTTGGAGCTCGCGCCGCGAGTTTTGGAGCTCGCGCCGCGAGTTTTGGAGCTCGCGCCGCGAGTTTTGGAGCTCGCGCCGCGAGTTTTGGAGCTCGCGCCGCGAGTTTTGGAGCTCGCGCCGCGAGTTTTGGAGCTCGCGCCGCGAGTTTTGGAGCTCGCGCCGCGAGTTTTGGAGCTCGCGCCGCGAGTTTTGGAGCTCGCGCCGCGAGTTTTGGAGCTCGCGCCGCGAGTTTTGGAGCTCGCGCCGCGAGTTTTGGAGCTCGCGCCGCGAGTTTTGGAGCTCGCGCCGCGAGTTTTGGAGCTCGCGCCGCGAGTTTTGGAGCTCGCGCCGCGAGTTTTGGAGCTCGCGCCGCGAGTTTTGGAGCTCGCGCCGCGAGTTTTGGAGCTCGCGCCGCGAGTTTGGCTCGCGCCGCGAGTTTTGGCTCGCGCCGCGATCTTATTTCCTCGCGCCGCGAGTTTTGTTGTGAGCTCGCGCCGCGAGTTTTGGCTCGCGCCGCGAGTTTTTTGTGAGCTCGCGCCGCGAGTTTTGTGGGCTCGCGCCGCGAGTTTTGGAGCTCGCGCCGCGAGTTTTGGAGCTCGCGCCGCGATCTTATTTCCTCGCGCCGCGAGTTTTGTTGTGAGCTCGCGCCGCGACCATGCTGCCTCGCGCCGCGAGTTTTCCTGTGAGCTCGCGCCGCGAGTCTTTTGCTCGCGCCGCGAGTTTTGGTGAGCTCGCGCCGCGAGTTTTGTGGAGCTCGCGCCGCGAGTTTTGGAGCTCGCGCCGCGAGTTTTGGAGCTCGCGCCGCGAGTTTTGGAGCTCGCGCCGCGAGTTTTGGAGCTCGCGCCGCGAGTTTTGTTGTGAGCTCGCGCCGCGAGATCTGATGCTCGCGCCGCGAGTTTACTGGAGCTCGCGCCGCGATCTTTGGACCATTTCTAAGTCGTTTTCTACCATTTGTGAGTGAAATACCTGCCTTAGACCTGAAATCACTAGCAAATACCATAAAGCACCACAAAATATGTATAAATTGATACCATCCCCCTCCCCACACTTAAGTTGTACATTGTCCTCAATGGACGAATAACTAAGGCGAAATAATGGGAAAAGGGAAAAATGCAAAATGTAGAAAGGAACAATGAAAAACCTCCGGGTGAAAGCGAGAGATCACCATTGCAAAGTTGAAGCCAAAATTCAAGGTCCTCATTTCTCGTCTTTGCATAAAACCTATAGCCTCAAAATTTTAAAAACATAACCAAAATGCTAGTAAAGGGAAGAAACTTCAAAAAATTTTCATTTTTCCAATTTACCATCCCCCTCCCCACACTTAAGTTGTACATTGTCCTCAATGGACGAATAACTAAGGCGAAATAATGGGAAAAGGGAAAAATGCAAAATGTAGAAAGGAACAATGAAAAACCTCCGGGTGAAAGCGAGAGATCACCATTGCAAAGTTGAAGCCAAAATTCAAGGTCCTCATTTCTCGTCTTTGCATAAAACCTATAGCCTCAAAAATTTTAAAAACATAACCAAAATGCTAGTAAAGGGAAGAAACTTCAAAAAATTTTCATTTTTCCAATTTACCATCCCCCTCCCCACACTTAAGTTGTACATTGTCCTCAATGGACGAATAACTAAGGCGAAATAATGGGAAAAGGGAAAAATGCAAAATGTAGAAAGGAACAATGAAAAACCTCCGGGTGAAAGCGAGAGATCACCATTGCAAAGTTGAAGCCAAAATTCAAGGTCCTCATTTCTCGTCTTTGCATAAAACCTATAGCCTCAAAATTTTAAAAACATAACCAAAATGCTAGTAAAGGGAAGAAACTTCAAAAAATTTTCATTTTTCCAATTTACCATCCCCCTCCCCACACTTAAGTTGTACATTGTCCTCAATGGACGAATAACTAAGGCGAAATAATGGGAAAAGGGAAAAATGCAAAATGTAGAAAGGAACAATGAAAAACCTCCGGGTGAAAGCGAGAGATCACCATTGCAAAGTTGAAGCCAAAATTCAAGGTCCTCATTTCTCGTCTTTGCATAAAACCTATAGCCTCAAAAATTTTAAAAACATAACCAAAATGCTAGTAAAGGGAAGAAACTTCAAAAAATTTTCATTTTTCCAATTTACCATCCCCCTCCCCACACTTAAGTTGTACATTGTCCTCAATGGACGAATAACTAAGGCGAAATAATGGGAAAAGGGAAAAATGCAAAATGTAGAAAGGAACAATGAAAAACCTCCGGGTGAAAGCGAGAGATCACCATTGCAAAATTGGAGCCAAAATTCAAGGTCCTCATTTCTCGTCTTTGCATAAAACCTATAGCCTCAAAAATTTTAAAAACATAACCAAAATGCTAGTAAAGGGAAGAAACTTCAAAAAATTTTCATTTTTCCAATTTACCATCCCCCTCCCCACACTTAAGTTGTACATTGTCCTCAATGGACGAATAACTAAGGCGAAATAATGGGAAAAGGGAAAAATGCAAAATGTAGAAAGGAACAATGAAAAACCTCCGGGTGAAAGCGAGAGATCACCATTGCAAAGTTGAAGCCAAAATTCAAGGTCCTCATTTCTCGTCTTTGCATAAAACCTATAGCCTCAAAATTTTAAAAACATAACCAAAATGCTAGTAAAGGGAAGAAACTTCAAAAAATTTTCATTTTTCCAATTTACCATCCCCCTCCCCACACTTAAGTTGTACATTGTCCTCAATGGACGAATAACTAAGGCGAAATAATGGGAAAAGGGAAAAATGCAAAATGTAGAAAGGAACAATGAAAAACCTCCGGGTGAAAGCGAGAGATCACCATTGCAAAGTTGAAGCCAAAATTCAAGTGGGTGCTGAACTGACTGCCAGCATAAACCCGCTTGCTTATTCAAAATTTCCAAAAGCAATCTTTCAGAATTCGACATGCAAAAACCCCAAAATTTTCACCTGGCTGAACACGCCTCGCGCCACGAGAAGAGCGCCTCGCGCCGCGACCATGCTGCCTCGCACCGCGACCTCCTTGCTCGCGTCCGCGAGGAAAACTTCTGACCTGGTCATCGCTGAACTCGCGCCGCGACCATTCTGCCTCGCGCCGCGACCTTGCCAAGGTACTCTCGCCGCGACTTCCTTGCTCGCGCCCGCGAGGATTTGTTCTGACTACGATTCCGCCAAGATCGCGCCGCGAGCACCATTTCTCGCGCCGCGATTTCTGCATATACGTCAGAATTTTGGTTTTATGACGCTAATTTTCGCTTAACGGTTCGCCCTGGACGACCTATCTCCTGTACATCTCAACATAAACACACAAAACAGAACGAAAAATACTAAACGACTAAAGATTGTAAAAACACACGGGTTGCCTCCCGAGAAGCGCTTTATTTATTTACGAGTCATTAGCTTGACTCGACCAAACCTCAAAGATTTACCAAGTTGGGGACTTTAACCCCCCTCCCCACACTTAAGTTGTTGGGAGTTCTATCCTTGATCGGTGGTAAACTATCATCTTTTATCTTCGCCCGAATCCAATCATTTGCTCGACCAAAAACATCCACCTCCAACATCAACTCCTCCTTCTCTTTGCTTGACAAATTCGAACAAAGTTCCTTTGACAACTTCGTTTTACCATGAGAAACCGCCGTCTTGACACTATCGTACAATTTACGGATCTTGGCACTTCGGCTACTTGTTGGCTGTGAATTAAGTACTAGGGTTATCTTCCCATCACTCCCCTTCTCCACTTTATCATCCAACATTTCACCAATCTGAAAGTCACTAGAACTAACACAAACAGTCTCAAGAGAATCAACAACATTAGGTGAAGAAAAAGAAGAAGTGTTCACGAATTCTACTGACTCATCCCCCGATCTTAATATAAGCTTGCCACGACCGACCTCAATGGTAGCATCGGCCGTAGCAAGAAATGGTCTTCCTAGAATAAGGGGTACGTTTAATGCTTCACCTACATCAATGATGACAAAGTCCACAGGAAAAACCAAACCACCCACTTCGACCAACACGTCTTCTAAAATACCCAAGGGTCTTATAATAGATTTGTCGGCCAATTGAATTTTCATGTTGACGGGTTTAGGTTTTCCTAAGTTCAGTTTAGCATAAGTAGATGAAGGCATTATATCAATACTTGCACCTGAATCTGTCAATCCCTTTTTCACAGTTAAATCACCTATTTTGCAAGTAACGGTAAAACTACCTGGATCCTTACGCTTTTCGGGTAACTTACCCGTCACGGCCGCCGAGCAAACATTCTCCAAAATTTTCGTTTCCACCTCAGCCAACTTCTTCTTGTTCATCAAGATTTGCTTCAAACATTTTGCATATCCTGGCATCTGCACAATAGCATCTAAAAACGGAATATTGATGTGCAACTTCCTCAGATCACTTATGAACCTATCCATTCGCTCCCTCATCTTTTCCTTTATCAACCTCTGTGGGAATGGGATCTTCGGTTGGTAGGGTTTCAACACGGGCTCCTTGATTGGTGTGGCTATAGGAACCGGAGTAGTCACCATCGGCGGTGACTCCCTCTCTACCTCATCCTCCAATCCTTCATCAATTTGCCCAACCTGATGAGAAACATTAGAAATAAAAGAATCGTCAATAGGAAGAGTAATTACCTCCCCGGGCCATGTAGTTATGGCATTCACGGATTCATTCCGGTGTTGGGGAGCTTTGTACTTGTCATCCCCGTTCCTCCATGGGCCTTTCATTTGATTAGGGTTTTGTTGGGTGTTGCTTGGAAGAGTTCCCGGTTGCCTCTCATGCTTTCCTATCCTATCGATCCTCTTCTCCAAGTTGGAAATCAAAGCTTGATTGTTTTTATTGCTAATGTCTATCTTGTCATGCAAGCCTCCGATCTTATCATTCAAGAGCTTAGAATAATTCTCCATTGAGATATTCCTTTTCTCTTGGGCCTCCTCTCGTTGGTCTTGTTTGTCAAGGAACTTAGCCATCATGGCCATGAGAGGCGATCCTTCATCTTGATTTTCCTCCTTCCTCGGAGGTGAGGGTGGTTGTTGTTGTTGAGGTGCTCCATGAGTATCATCCTTTTGCCACCTACCTTGAAAATTACCACCACGATTGTTAGAATAAAAATTAGAAGGATTCGAGGAGTTACCTTGGTAGCGGCCTTGGTAGTTGCCACCACGTTGGAAGAGAGATTGATAATTTCCTTGGCGTTGATTTTGAACAAAGTTCACATCTTCTTGTGTCATAGAATCACACTCATCCGGATGGTGTGGACCACCACAATGAACACATCCCCCCGCCATGATCTTCACATCACGCTCAAGCCCACCAAAGTTGTTCTCCGCCATAGAGAACCTTTCATCCATTCGGTTTGAAAGTTTCCGAATTTCAGTAACTACCTCGGATGTTTCACCATCATCCACCCGAGCTACTACCTTACGTGATCTCCTATCCCTATTCGATGGTCTAGAGACTTGAGCTTTTGCCATATCCTCAAACATCTTCCAAAGCTCACTTGAGGTCTTGTAGCTAATACTACCCCCACAAGTCATTACCATCTTCTCGTAGTTCTCCCTATTCATTCCATCCAAAAATATCCCCACAATTTCGGTGTCACTCACCCCATGCCCAGGACATTCCCACAAGAGATCCTTCATCCTTAACCAAGCTTCAACTATCGACTCATCCTCGTCTTGTCTAAAAGAACGGATAACAAGCCTAAGCTCTCTTTCCCGATTAGCCGGAAAGAATCTATCTATAAAAGCTTCCTTAACCGCCCCCCAATTAGTCAAACTATCCGGCGCTAATCCTTTCAACCATTTGTGAGCCTCTCCCGTGAGAGACATAGGAAAAAGCGTCATCTTAACATTGTTGGCTTGGTTTTCCCCATAGTTGAATAGATTGCAAATCATCTCGAACTTGTCAAGATGCTCATGAGGGTCTCTTTTATGCCATCCATCAAAGCACAAATCCTTAACCATTTGTAAATGGTTACCTTTCACCGCGAAAGTGTCGATCTCGGGTACACGGATGGCCGATCGGCGAGTTGTAGGTATGGTTCGAGGAAGGTCCTCGATTTTCATGTTGAAGAGATCGGGCGGATTATTTTGTTGACCGGCCATGTTGATGTCCGGTTTTGGCGATTCGGGTGGAGTTGGTGTTTTGTCGGAAATGGGTTCTTCTTTTTCGGAAAAATAACCCCACTCGTTACTCCCCGACTCGTAGTAAGTCTCGTTAAGTATGTGGGTTTGGTAAGGAGTGGTGTTTATGAAAACTGGTTCGGATGATGATGGTTGTGACGTTTGTGTTTTGGTGCGCTTTTTAAGTTTTTCGGGGTTAGATGTGGCCTTGGCTAATGGTTTCCCAGAAGCTCGAGTGTTCATCCACTACCTGTAAATAATCTGCGAACACAACACAACAAACAAACCTTAATAGCACCTGAGGTAAAATCAAAGCAAAATAAAATAACTAAAACAAGTAACTTTTCCGTGCAAGCACGAAAAAGGGTTGACTCACAGAATCTTAACCTAAAGTACTTAAAACCGCAGTCCCCGGCAGCGGCGCCAAAAACTTGATGTGTGAAATCTAGTTTAAAAATTTATAACAAGATCTACCGTTAACTGACTACAACACACTTACGGGCAGTGTACCCGTTCGTGTGTAATATAGGTAACTGGCAAGACCAGGATCGAACACAAGGACTGACTGTTGTACTAAAAGTTGTGAAAAATGTGAAACAAGTAAGGGTTGATATGTGACCGAGTTGTCACTTTGCGTTTCCGAAAGCTATGTAATTAACAAGTAGATAAAAGTACTCAACCGACGTCAATCGAGAGCACACTAAAATAGTTTGAGTGTAAACAAATAATTAAAAAGCCATCTATGTCGAATCCGCTACACAAGAAGTCTAGGTTGCATATGGTTTAAGCTCAAAATTCATATAAGTTGGTTATGACAATCGTGACAAGACAAAAACACATTCGGCGTGCACTCCGTTTGTAAAATCGACTCAATCACCTAATCAATACAATTTCTTGCAACAAGTGGTACCACCAACCTTGTGACAATTCCTTGCACTAACTAGTTTACTTGATTATCTAAATAACAATTTTATCTTTGTGAAAGAAACGTGGTACCACCATCCGTTAAATCCACTTAACAAAGTAATTTCTATTAAACTTGCATCTTTACTATCATACCATGACCTAGCAAGAGTTGTTCATAGACAAACAACTAAAACAATACTTGTATTCAACTAGTACCACTATCGAAAAACACAACTATCACCAAGTACACAAGAGTAAGTATAAGAAATCACTTCATTAAGATCTTGACAAAATGTTAAGTAAAACCAACTTGAATTCAAAATAATATGCAACCATGACTAATTGTTTCACTTCATCTTCATAGATGTATAGGGATTTAGCTACTCATAATGAAAAGAACTAAATATTCACTTAAAGAAGAGAACATAATGTACCAAATATAGAGTAGAAATCCAAATCGAGGTTACAACCGAGCCACAATAAGTAACTATAGCCAAAATTAGTCTTCAAATCTTCAAATGATATTGGGGAAGTAAAAACCCTTAGAAAGCCCTTCAAAAACTGCTAGAGAGAAAAAGTGGAGGCTGGAGTGTCCAAGATTAATTTTAGGGTTGAGTGGGTGTTTGTATTTATACCCAGGAGAGAGAAAATCCGTCAGACCAGCAATTTCTCGCGCCGCGATCTTATTTCCTCGCGCCGCGAGTTTTGTTGTGAGCTCGCGCCGCGAGATCTGATGCTCGCGCCGCGAGTTTATTTCCTCGCGCCGCGAGTTTATTTCCTCGCGCCGCGATCTTATTTCCTCGCGCCGCGATTTATCCTCGCGCCGCGAGTTTAGTCAGACCAGCAATTTCTCGCGCCGCGATCTTATTTCCTCGCGCCGCGAGTTTTGTTGTGAGCTCGCGCCGCGAGTCTGGCTCGCGCCGCGAGTTTTTTGTGAGCTCGCGCCGCGAGTTTTGTGGAGCTCGCGCCGCGAGTTTTGGAGCTCGCGCCGCGATCTTATTTCCTCGCGCCGCGAGTTTTGTTGTGAGCTCGCGCCGCGACCATGCTGCCTCGCGCCGCGAGTTCTTCCTGGTTTCAGCATTTTAACTTTGTTTTCGACCATTCTTCACCCGTTAGTGCCTTTGGACCATTTCTAAGTCGTTTTCTACCATTTGTGAGTGAAATACCTGCCTTAGACCTGAAATCACTAGCAAATACCATAAAGCACCACAAAATATGTATAAACGGCTATCAACCGTGCCTAAAATGTCCAAATAAGATGTGGGAAATATGTATAAATTGAGACACATCAAACCCATATTAATTACAATTCACATTCATCACATTGAATTTAAGCTATCATACAATAGGTCTTAACTACGAACTCACACGGGGATTCACATAATTCACATTGCACACGAATTCCTAACCATGCATGCTATATGAAGAGTTTTAACTTAAGCCGTAGTCTAGGTCAAACCGCCTAATTCTCTACGACCACGCATGGGCCACCATTCTGTAACACCCCAAGCCGAGGCTCGGAATATCACGGAAAACACATAGCACCAGGTGGAATTACAATAGAACAAACTAAATGCAATTAAAGATTCGGTGAATCCAAAACACAACGAAGCAAGTAACAAAATACAACAGGAGCAAATAGCCATCAAAGTTAGCATAATAACATCCAAAGATGGCAAGCGATCCTAAGTATAATGCAAAAGGCAGGCCAATGAATCCTTGATCCATGAGGTCCAAAGTCCGGGTTAAACCGCAAGCGAAGCAACTAAACTCCACGCCCTGGGAGAACCTGATTACCTGAAAAGTGTACTAAGCATAGTCAACACAAGGTTGGTGAGTTCGTAGAAATGGTTCATAAGGAACCAACGTCAAATATCACAATATACGAGTAGAGGCTAGACATGACTTACAGCGAGCCTCTAAGCAACACAATATCGTCCAACAACAAGATTTCACAAGATTACACAAGACTAGTAAATGTGTGATGAGAATGCACAAATGATATATGAATCAAAGTAAGTGCCAAATGCATGAATAAGCCAACATGCCTATCCTATGCGTGAACTCCGTCACCTATGCAACGATACCCTTCTGTCATCTCAATGAACAAGGCTGTATCTCAAAATCATCGAGGTATATATGTCTATATACTCGGGGTCACGTTCTACATCCAAAATGGGTGCATACATCTATGCACCAGGATGTCGGCAATCCCCTGCCGAGGGCTCATCAACGATGTATGCAATGCTTACAATCAAATGTAAATGCATAAATCATAAACCAACAATCAATATACGATGAACCTGTGCCATCAATCAATATACGATGAACCTGTGCCAACAATCAATATTCATCCAACATAAGCCAATTATCAACATTCCTCAAACATAAGCCAACTATCAACATTCATCAATCATAAACCACTATTCACAATTTAAACCAACTATACGTACATATACTTCAGAGGATTCTACTTTCTTCAAGTCCCAGATGCTTATATATAGGGTCACCCGCAGCCTTCCCACCACATCTAAAACCCAATGAAGGCATAACCGGCTTCCATGTATGTACGTCTATCCTAATATATATATATGTAATAATTAACTGAGACATAACCCAAATCAATCAAACGAAACGAACTGTCACATCAATCCAATAATCAAGTCAACCAATCAATAAATCAATCAACAATGCAAGTAAACACACCAGTTTTACACTTTTCAGCCCGAATCTCAAGCGAGTAGGGAGATACGAAACTCACCTTGTCCGGCAAAGAAGCTAGTATAAGATTACACACGAGTAATGGGGTCCACACGTCCACAACCTATATTTATACATCATAATACCGTAAAGTCAACTATACGATCTCACACAAGTTGATTTAGCACAATTAGGTCAAGTCACAAACCCTAAACGCCTTTACAACTTAAACGAGTAGGAACAAAACGCATTCGACTTGACCTTTTTAGAAATGACAAAAGATTCATACAAAAAGAGTGTTACTACTAGAAACTAGACTCTCTTACGATTCCAACGACAGGTCATACGACTTATTTGGACTTACGGATCAAAAGTTATTAACGTTTGAAAATCGACGCGCGTACTTTCCCAGTAACTATCCACTGCGTCGCAGTGAGCCAAAACCAAGCTCACTGCGCCGCAGTGGCTAAGTCAGACCAGGACCAGAAGTATGGCACTGCGCCGCAGTGAGCCTTTGCCAAGCTCACTGCGCCGCAGTGGGCTAACCATGACTTGACCAGGCCCTAGCCACTGCGCCGCAGTGGGCTAGGCCTAAGCCACTGCGCCGCAGTGGCCCAGTTCTGGCCAGAAGCAGCAGCAGCAGACCGAACCAAAAACCCAAAAACAACCCATAAGACATCCAAAACGATTTGTAACGCCTTGTAACTTGATTTGAAGCATAATTAAACACCATTAACCATAAATAAACATAACCCAATCCACAAATTCAACCAAAACATCAAAATCATACCCAAAACCTTCAAACCCTAATTTGACCTAAAACGAGATTTAAGCCGATTTAGGACTTGTAAAAGTTCAAGATGACTAGAAATGCATAAACAAACATAAGTAGGTATAAATGGGATGAATTTGACTTACCAAAACTTCTCCTTGAGCTAGAACCCGAAATTAGGTCAAATGGACAAAAATGCAAGACTTCCACCTTTTGATTCTTCGATATGACGATAATGTGGTATAGATGGCGATGAATCTAGTGTTATACCCTTTCTAAACACTAAGTAGATGGTAGGGAGAAGAGAAGAATGATCTTGCTTTGTTTTTGAGAGAAAGAGAGAAAGAGATAGATAGATAGAAATGAGAATGAGAGGGGGAGAAAGGAATAAAAGGGGGGAAAATGGGTCATTGGGTGGCTGGTGGGTCTTGGACTACCCACGGGCCGACCCGCTCCCTTCACAAGTCACAACACATAGCTACACATTTAAATACCGACCAACACATATTATCGACCCGAATATACCACATTGCCATTTAACTCACAAAACGACCCAATTAATTCATTAACTCAATTTGTTAGTCAAATTACACATAAAGTCAAAGGGTCAAAATTTACGGATGTTACATTTGACCGTCCAAATACGAGACACTCGAGATTATTTATATTAATTGAACGACACCATTGTTTGCATTTTTGAAATACCTTTCAAATGGTTATAAATATGCCTATATTAATTTATTCATAATTTATTTTGTTCAATTTAAAATATTTTACAATTAATTTGGCATTTCTATTGGACACTAGCTACCTTGCATTCTCGAATCGTCTTTGCTTTCATGATAACCGACAATCAAAATCATTAAAATGCTCTCGGTTTCACAACTACTAGTCCCGATAGGTTGACTGGTCAAAACGGTGGATGTTACACATGTCTCTTGCTTTTTCTTCCCTTCATCCAAAAGATGTGAAATCTGCTTTGCCAATTGCTTGCATAACTTGGATTTTAATTCAAGTTGGCCTACAAGCTCATCAAACTTATCCGGTTTACAATTATAAGAGAGTGACAACGAAGAATCGTTTTTAGCCATTTATTATTAATATAATAATTGTTATAGTTTCATTTATCTGTTCATGTATTTAATTTCAGTTATTTTTTTAAATGTTTTTCGTTATGTTTAATGTTCTGTGTGACAGGTGATGCTACTCCTCATTTATTAACCACATATCAGGATACTCCTTTTAACGAAAAAAGTGGGTTTTGACATTTTGTAATCACAACTCTCACTTTGTGAATGTATGAAAATTTCTTTATGCAACATCACAGTTTAAAAATTATTCTTCTCTTTTGTTTCCTTCTATTAATTATTAATGTTATTTCAAGATTGGTCGTTGTTTCTATTGGATGAAATAAATATAAAATTGGAGGAGAGTTTATTCTGAATAATAAGAAGGTGACGATCAGTGGGGTGTGTGTTTGTGTGTGTGTAAATTACTGGCTTAATTGGCTGAATTTTGAATAAGAAGGTGAGGTAAGTAACGGAAGAATGTCCTTAAAAACAAAACAAAAAAGTAACGTACCGAAGAATGGAGTAAATTCCCCCAAATTATGTCAATCTTAAGGAAATAGTATACATACACACACACACATATATATCTATATCTATATAATATATACATACACACACACACACATATATATAAGTATATATATATATATATTTCTGAAGATTCAAGCATGTCTCTTGCTTTTCCTTCCCTTCATCCAAAAGATGTGAAATCTGCTTCTCCAATTGCTTGCATAACTTGGATTTTAATTCAAGTTGGCCTACAAGCTCATCAAACTTCTTTGGTTTACAATTATAAGAGAGTGACAAGGAATAACCTTTTTTAGCCATTTATTATTAATGTTATTTCAAGATTGGTCGTTGGTTTTCTATTGGATGAAATAAATATAAAATTGGATGAGAGTTAATTCTGAATAATAAGAAGGTAAGGTAAGTAACGGAAGAATGTCGTTCAAAAACAAAACAAAAAAGTAACGTACCGAAGAATGGAGTAAATTCCCCCAAATTATGTCAATCTTAAGGAAATAGTATACATACACACACACACATATATATATATATATATATTATATATATATATTATCATATAGAATAATATATATATATACATATATATATATAATATTATATATATATTATATATATATATAATATATATAATATATATATATATAAATATTACTGATATAATATATATATATAATATATATATATATTATAGTTTGTTACATAGATTTAAATTATATTAAAGTCTTAAATTAAGAGATTTCAAACATATCCTATAAGGTAGGTAATTTGTATACTATATATTTAAATTTATTTATATTTGTCATCCTTCACCTAATACAATTTTCTTGAATAATGTTTCTGCGAAGCAAGAAACATGGGAATCGGTTAATCTAGAGTGAATCACTTTTGTATATCTTTTGTGTATTATTTATTAATAATAATAATTGTTATAGTTTCATTTATCTGTTCATGTATTTAATTTCAGTTATTTTTTTAAATGTTTTTCGTTATGTTTAATGTTCTGTGTGACAGGTGATGCTACTCCTCATTTATTAACCACATATCAGGATACTCCTTTTAACGAAAAAAGTGGGTTTTGACATTTTGTAATCACAACTCTCACTTTGTGAATGTATGAAAATTTCTTTATGCAACATCACAGTTTAAAAATTATTCTTCTCTTTTGTTTCCTTCTATTAATTATAGAATTTTTGATTTCAATAGTTAAAAGTAGTTCCTTTTATTTATTATTATTATTATTGCAGGATGTTGATCAGTGTTCATATCACTTCCTTGCACCATCCGGATTTTGGAAATTAAGGTTATGATCAAGGTTGGAATGCATCAAAGCAAGGCATCATTTGTGTTTCTATGGAAGAGAAGTTTCACCTTTTAAGGTAATGAGAATTTCGAATGAATTAATTTTACGTTGAATAATAATTAATAACAACTCGCGCATCGCGTTGGTAAAAGACCTAGTATGATATATATATATAATTATATATATATATATTTCTGAAGATTCAAGCATGTCTCTTGCTTTCCTTCCCTTCATCCAAAAGATGTGAAATCTGGTTCTCCAATTGCTTGCATAACTTGGATTTTAATTCAAGTTGACCTACAAGCTCATCAAACTTATCTGGTTTACAATTATAAGAGAGTGACAAGGAATAACCTTTTTTAGCCATTTATTATTAATGTTATTTCAAGATTGGTCGTTGGTTTTCTATTGGATGAAATAAATATAAAATTGGATGAGAGTTAATTCTGAATAATAAGAAGGTAAGGTAAGTAACGGAAGAATGTCGTTCAAAAACAAAACAAAAAAGTAACGTACCGAAGAATGGAGTAAATTCCCCCAAATTATGTCAATCTTAAGGAAATAGTATACATACACACACACACACACATATATATAAGTATATATATATATATATTTCTGAAGATTCAAGCATGTCTCTTGCTTTCCTTCCCTTCATCCAAAAGATGTGAAATCTGGTTCTCCAATTGCTTGCATAACTTGGATTTTAATTCAAGTTGGCCTACAAGCTCATCAAACTTATCTGGTTTACAATTATAAGAGAGTGACAAGGAATAACCTTTTTTAGCCATTTATTATTAATGTTATTTCAAGATTGGTCGTTGGTTTTCTATTGGATGAAATAAATATAAAATTGGATGAGAGTTAATTCTGAATAATAAGAAGGTAAGGTAAGTAACGGAAGAATGTCGTTCAAAAACAAAACAAAAAAGTAACGTACCGAAGAATGGAGTAAATTCCCCCAAATTATGTCAATCTTAAGGAAATAGTATACATACACACACACACACACACACACACATATATATATATATTTCTGAAGATTCAAGCATGTCTCTTGCTTTCCTTCCCTTCATCCAAAAGATGTGAAATCTGGTTCTCCAATTGCTTGCATAACTTGGATTTTAATTCAAGTTGGCCTACAAGCTCATCAAACTTATCTGGTTTACAATTATAAGAGAGTGACAAGGAATAACCTTTTTTAGCCATTTATTATTAATGTTATTTCAAGATTGGTCGTTGGTTTTCTATTGGATGAAATAAATATAAAATTGGAGGAGAGTTTATTCTGAATAATAAGAAGGTGACGATCAGTGGGGTGTGTGTTTGTGTGTGTGTAAATTACTGGCTTAATTGGCTGAATTTTGAATAAGAAGGTAAGGTAAGTAACGGAAGAATGTCCTTAAAAACAAAACAAAAAAGTAACGTACCGAAGAATGGAGTAAATTCCCCCAAATTATGTCAATCTTAAGGAAATAGTATACATACACACACACACATATATATATAAGTATATATATATATATATTTCTGAAGATTCAAGCATGTCTCTTGCTTTCCTTCCCTTCATCCAAAAGATGTGAAATCTGGTTCTCCAATTGCTTGCATAACTTGGATTTTAATTCAAGTTGGCCTACAAGCTCATCAAACTTCTATCCGGTTTACAATTATAAGAGAGTGACAAGGAATAACCTTTTTTAGCCATTTATTATTATTATGTTATTTAATAATTGTTATAGTTTCATTTATCTGTTCATGTATTTAATTTCAGTTATTTTTTTAAATGTTTTTCGTTATGTTTAATGTTCTGTGTGACAGGTGATGCTACTCCTCATTTATTAACCACATATCAGGATACTCCTTTTAACGAAAAAAGTGGGTTTTGACATTTTGTAATCACAACTCTCACTTTGTGAATGTATGAAAATTTCTTTATGCAACATCACAGTTTAAAAATTATTCTTCTCTTTTGTTTCCTTCTATTAATTATAGAATTTTTGATTTCAATAGTTAAAAGTAGTTCCTTTTATTTATTATTATTATTATTTGCAGGATGTTGATCAGTGTTCATATCACTTCCTTGCACCATCCGGATTTTGGAAATTAAGGTTATGATCAAGGTTGGAATGCATCAAAGCAAGGCATCATTTGTGTTTCTATGGAAGAGAAGTTTCACCTTTTAAGGTAATGAGAATTTCGAATGAATTAATTTTACGTTGAATAATAATTAATAACAACTCGCGCATCGCGTTGGTAAAAGACCTAGTATGATATATGATATTAGATTAATTAGAATATAAGATATATATATATATATTTCTGAAGATTCAAGCATGTCTCTTGCTTTCCTTCCCTTCATCCAAAAGATGTGAAATCTGGTTCTCCAATTGCTTGCATAACTTGGATTTTAATTCAAGTTGGCCTACAAGCTCATCAAACTTATCTGGTTTACAATTATAAGAGAGTGACAAGGAATAACCTTTTTTAGCCATTTATTATTAATGTTATTTCAAGATTGGTCGTTGGTTTTCTCTTGGATGAAATAAATATAAAATTGGAGGAGAGTTTATTCTGAATAATAAGAAGGTGACGATCAGTGGGGTGTGTGTTTGTGTGTGTGTAAATTACTGGCTTAATTGGCTGAATTTTGAATAAGAAGGTGAGGTAAGTAACGGAAGAATGCCAACAAAACAAAAAAGTAACGTACCGAAGAATGGAGTAAATTCCCCCAAATTATGTCAATTTTAAGGAAATAGTATACATACACACACACACACATATATATAAGTATATATATATATATATTTCTGAAGATTCAAGCATGTCTCTTGCTTTTCCTTCCCTTCATCCAAAAGATGTGAAATCTGCTTCTCCAATTGCTTGCATAACTTGGATTTTAATTCAAGTTGGCCTACAAGCTCATCAAACTTCTGGTTTACAATTATAAGAGAGTGACAAGGAATAACCTTGTTTAGCCATTTATTATTAATGTTATTTCAAGATTGGTCGTTGGTTTTCTATTGGATGAAATAAATATAAAATTGGAGGAGAGTTTATTCTGAATAATAAGAAGGTGACGATCAGTGGGGTGTGTGTTTGTGTGTGTGTAAATTACTGGCTTAATTGGCTGAATTTTGAATAAGAAGGTAAGGTAAGTAACGGAAGAATGTCGTTCAAAAAACAAAACAAAAAAGTAACGTACCGAAGAATGGAGTAAATTCCCCAAATTATTTCAATCTTATTTGTGTATCATTCCACTACATGGGTGACTGATCTAAATTGAATTTCTTACACTATGTTCTTGAGATTTTTTAGGGGAGGAAAAGAAATGAATCCAAATGATAATAAAATAAGTTGAGTTCTTGAGGTTTTTTTAAGGAAGGAAAGGAAATGAATTGAAAAGATTTGAAAGGATTTTTTTAGTTGTTTTTAGATTAAAAATCCTCTTCCCACTTTTGGGATGATTTGGAAGGATTCTATCTTTTCTATTCTCATCATATCATTTCATTTCTTTTAAAATGCAACTCAAGAACATAGTGTAAATGTTTGCAAGTGTATTCTAACTTTCTAAGTCATAAAATGTAAATATAGTTCGATTTAAAAAATGTTTTTTTTTTATTATTCCAAACACTCAACAGCATCAAAGGTATATTAATTGACAGGGAATATTTAGTTGTAAATGGAAGGTTGTGAAGCGTAATATTAGATTATTATCATGAAATGTTATGTGGTTGGTGCATAATAGATTTTGTATTCATCAATGGAGATAATAATAATCTGCTTTTAATTTGAAAATAGAGAGAGGATGTCGAGAAAAAAAGTGGGTGTTAAATCCAGATCCAAAACTACAAATATGTTATTCCTAAAATACCCTTGTAATTAAACATTAATTTTTAAAGTTCTCATTGCCACATGTCACTTCCATCTGGTGTCTTACTTGTTTGATGTTAATATAATAGTGGTTTTATTTTACCCCTAACCGGATTAATATTTTTCTTTTTATGTTTTTCTAGTCTTTTAAATTTTACTTTTTTTAATTTATTTTTATAAATTTATTTTTATTTATACTCTCTGTGTCTCGTCGACTCCATCCCTTTCCCCTCTGAAAAAGATCCTGAAAGAAAGACCAAAACAAAATGAGACCACCACTAAAACCACCAAACCAATTGAAATCATCAACATCAGCAGCAGCATCAAATAATCTATGGGTTGGGAATTTATCAGCAGATGTAACAGATTCAGATTTACATGATTTATTCTCAAAACATGGGGGTACCGTTGATTCAATTACTGGTTATCCTTCCCGCAGCTATGCTTTTGTTAATATGAAAACCCCCGAAGATGCCGTTAAAGCCATGGATTCCCTTCAAGGTTTCGCTTTACGTGGCGGATCTCTTAAAATTGATTTTGCTAAACCGGTTTGTATATATAATTTTTTTTATATATAATCTATATATATATATTTTGCCTCTTCATCATCATCCTCATTAGGTTTTCCCTTTCCTTTCTTCTATAAATTAGTGGAATGTTATACATTATTATTATTATTTACTTTTTATGTATTTAAGCTTTTTGTTGATATTATATATATAGTCTTTGTATTTGTATATTGCTATTATATATAGAAAGAAAGAATAAAATAAATCATTTAGCCTCATAATTTTAAGATGAACTTTCTCAAATACATCGACAAACAACAGCCTAGGCTCTTTAATACCGGTCCAAAATCGTTTTATGGTACTTATTAACACACGGGAGAATACTCTTAAAGTAGACACAAAGTAAGTTTTGAATGCTTAAATGTATAAACTATGAATTTGTCAAATACTATTACTCGAGGCTCATCCAATAGGTGACAAAGTGCCTGATCAACAAACCGCCTCTAAAAATCTATACAATCTGCTACTAGTATTTGGAGAATCATGATTTCATTTGTTTAGGTTTCCATAACTTGGCGGAAAATCTAAATGAAGTTTTAATGCGAAATATAGAAACTAGTAAAATAACTTGATTCGACGCCTACATGGAATACCAAGTAAATCAGGGAAATTAGCCAAAGAAGTACTGGAATTCCGTTCATTCCGCGACTGCTGAAAACGTTTAGTCATTACTTTTGAAAAACAAATGTTGAATTGATATAGATAATTAGCACCCGATTTGGCTCATTTGATGTCAGTATAGATGATAAGATAAAGGAAACAAATAACCTAAAATTTTGATTATGTTACAAGTCTTAATAAGTGTAAAGTCATAGCTGGCTATCTTCAAATTGGTTCTGCCAAAGCAAAGCGATCCTATATACATCCAAGCTTTATTAAGGCCTATAAAATTTAGTTATACAAATCTACATGTCACTTAAGTGGAGCATGTCACCAATTTGTTATCGATGAAATCCACGACTAATGCCCAGAAGAGATCTAATTAATAAACTACACTAAAGAGTTGATTATCTATATTTTGTCACTAAATACTCAAACTAATGCAAACGACTTGCAGGGATATAGATATCAAGCGTTTGAAGGAAGAATGATTTTGATTACATTATTAAAACTTTCCACTGTAATAACAACTGTTCACTGTTTTTGAAACTCATGAATGCAAAGAAGTAAGTCACTGTAATTAATAGTTTAATACGGCTCTATCATGCAAAAGGATTGGTTATTGAACAACTAAAAAGCTTTTCAAGCAAATGGATGCATATTTTCAATTGAAAGTAGATCTGTTCGCTGAACTGCTGAATTATAGCCCACAAAACTTAATGTTGCAAACCTGCGTATCACGTAAATGAAGTATATAACATTATAACCGAAATTTTGCCTAAAAAATCTGCTACTTTAAAGAGTATGTGCCAATCATCTACAGTCTTCTTGAAGTCAAATAGTCAATAAACATTTACAAATAAGGTTCTGATTCTTAGCATTGTTATAGGATCAGCCAAAGAGTTGGTCTTTAGGTAGTGTTAAGTCACACATATATTTTGCTCTGAATATCTGAATTAAATGTTTATAAAAGACGGGTTATCAAATAAAACTTGTAATTATGTTTAATCATTTGCTCGTATTACTTTCTTTTTGGGAAAAATGGATTTTACCTTGGTTAGCTTTATATATACCAACAAAATAAAGTTCTGGTGTACTAACTGTGTGGACAATTACAAATAATGCACAATGTGAAAAAGCCAAATGAAAATGCAAAGCGACAGGCCACTTTACATAACAACCAACCTATCCAGACGCAAACAGTAGAACGGCTAGACAGGACATAACAAAACAAGTGCAGCAACTAAATGTAAACAAAGTCCCGGTGGGCAGCTTCCACTTTTCCAAACACTTTGTAACTCTATAATTTCGCTTGAGCTTTAGTAATCTGACAACTCTAATCTTGTACTCAGATCTGTAATCAAGCTGGTTGATTTAATCGATTGCATTGTTCTCGCGAGCCCGTTGTTACAACTGCTTAGTAGGATGCTTAGGTTTTTGAGTTTTTCCCAGTATTTGATTGACAACCAATATCTAAGCCCTCCCTTGTAACTATGAATGAAAAATGTAACCTGGCACTTGTTGGCCAGCTGCACAATATAATTTAGTCCAAACCATAAAAGTCCAATGCTAAATTTGAACAAGTATCCTTCTTTTATACCCAGTTGCTTTTAACCTTATAACGATCAAACATTGTTATACAAGCGGACACAATCTAGGTGACTGTGACTATTGTACTAATCCGACAGACAATCAGAAGGGGCATTAGTAATTAGTAATAGGTGACTGCAACTATTGTACTAATCCGACAGACAATCAGAAGGGGCATTAGTAATTAGTAATATTAAATACAACCTTCTACCGGATGGACTAGGATCTGAATAATGTAAGAAATTGCAAATTGTTAGTTGATCTCTCCTCCTAAGTGGGTTGATTTTGTCATTCTAGCTGTCTTAATTTGGAAGTACATCTCTCTTCTCAGGCCCTTTGTGTTACTGTACTCATGGGACATGTAATTAGTCACTTTGTGTAGTAATAACTTGAACTTTTATTTGTCCACTTAAACTAGAAGTTATAATGCTGAATGTCTTCATGCAATTCTCCTCTTAACTGGTGCATCTTGTTTGTGATGCATTGGGTGGGACTAATTGCTGTATTAACACAATAATTACCAGGTCACCACTACCCGTTTTTCAAAAATCAGCAGGCAGCTTAGATTGTGAATATTTTTAAAGTTAACGATTAGAATTGGTGGAACTTTTTCATTATTTTGAAATTACATTATAATCTGCTATACGAATGTTGTAAAGTGATAAAGCAGCAGCCAATGTGTAACAATAACCTTTCTGCCTTTAGTTGTGAGTGGGTTCAAGTTCCATTGAAATGCGACTTTGTATGACAACACTTCTAGCTGAAATTGATTTTTTAACTCCATTTTGATTTACAATAGGACTTCTTTTTGCTGTATACATTTTTATGAAGGTCGCAACATCTATAAAGATGGTTTTTAACTGATTATTGTAAATAAACTTAAGTTACCGTTTGTAACATTGATAAAAAAAAAATCAATATCTGAAACATAAAGTTAGACACTGAAGGTTAAAGGATGGACAGAAAGTGTTCTCCTACAGAACAGACTATCAAAGGCCAGATGAACCAACTGTTCCTCTAAAACATCATTCAAAACTAGACGATTTTCCATTTTTTTGTACTCGGTAGAGATTCCTGTGGTATATATTACCATTCTTCCTATAAACATGTTCTGGATATTATTGTTTAGTTTTATGTCTAGGTCATCTGTCTTATTTGTCGACAAATTCAGAGACTTTAACATTGTAGTCATGCTTAATTAGCTGTGGTAGGCTGATAAAGGAATCCGGCATATTTGGACCTTGTATTTTGGGAACATGAGTAAGTTCATTTGTCCATTTTTAATCTCAGATAATGTCTTTGGTATTCATGGTTGTAAAAGTTGCAAGGTGGTACTCAAGTTTTCGGTTATCTTGTAGCGAGTAATTGGTCTATACGGGGTATTCATGGAGTACCCGGATTTGAATTTTATACACAACCTAGTGAGTAATCTGCCGCGAGCACTTGGATGGAATTTTATACAATAATTTCGATATTATATGTATGACATGTTCATAGGACCATAGAGATATGTTTAGAATCATTAACAGAATTGTTCAAACACTTCAAACTTGATGACCAAGTTTTGTCCAAGTTTGATCCTGTATGCCCAAACTGATTTTCTGGGTCGATTAGGTAGTACTCGAGTGATTACTGACTCTGTAGTGAGTGTGGTGATTACTCGGTCTTGTAATTCTAATGTTACAACACCGTTGGTATTCCATTCACTATGTTTGCCGCTTACTTCACAAATAACTCATGACCTCTAGCTTGACACAAACAAAATCGTGATAGAAGTCTCTTCTTATTGGTGCATTCAGGGTTCCGCTGTATGACTGTAATCTGTGTTTAGATGGCATGGTATTTACCATATTAAGATGTTTTTATTCATGTAAAATTTGTTAGTACAAACCCTGCCTATGTTGGATGATAGTTGCTATATATAAGATTGATATTATTGCAAGTATTGCATAAGTTTTTTTTAACTCGCTCGGTTTCTTTGTTTAGTTTCAAATCAAGTTTTTATTGTGCTTCTTCAAAAAGTTTGGGGGTTCTTTAAGTTTAAATTTACTCCCCTTATGATAAAATTATGTATGGTTTTTTTTTTTTTTTGAGGAAAGGAAGTTGATTTGAAGTTTGCTTTTTGTTGATAAAAGCTATGTTTGGCCACCTGCGAATCTGTGATGTAATTTACTTGATGTTATTCGTATAGTATACACAGTTATTAACTTGTACATATATCTCGCTTTAAAATTGTTTGGTCTAGAACTCACGATGTCTTTCATTTTTTATGAGTTAAATATCTTACATTATAACCTCAATGTAATTTTTGCTAAATTTAGTCTTGCACCACTTGCTCTTACTTTTGTCTCTAAATGCTCTTGTGAAAATGTGAGTTCAATTACTCAACGTCTTCTACATCCTTTTAGGTTTTATTTATGTGCATACGTTAAATTAAATTGGTGTATTTTTGAAATGTATATAGAGACAACACGAAGGATACTTTTTATTGCAATTCACAAAATCTTTTGCTGGTGAATGTGTCATTGATCATTCCTTGTACACTTCTAAAGAATATCATATTCTTGAATGCATGAACAAACCTTTGTTTCTAATGATTATTATCTACCATATTTGTAAAAGGATAATATTCAGTTGTTTATCAAAGCTATTTAGGGTTACCTTTTTGTGTGTAATTAGGTCTCAGTCTACTCCTTTTTATTTGGCAGGCTAAACCCTGCAAGAGTCTGTGGGTTAGTGGCATCAGCATTTCCACATCTAAAGAAGATCTAGAACAAGAATTTTCTAAATTCGGTAAAATAGCGGATTTCAAATTTCTTAGGGATAAGAACACAGCTTACATTGATTATGCCAGATTAGAGGATGCAACCAAAGCCCTGAAAATGATGCATGGCAAACATAGAGGTGGAACTATGCTTCGTGTGGATTATCTAAGATCCCACTCGAAAAGAGTAAGCCATTAATATTTATTTATAATCCGTTCCAAAATTATTAATTAACAATAGTTATGAGTTTAAGTACCTACACAGCATATTATAAAGTTATACTGTTTGACTGCCTTATATTATATAACAGGAGCAGGCTCCTGACATTCGTGATGCCAAAGAAGGGCTAAATTCCAGATATATGGCCGCCCTTGATTCACCTTGGTTACCTCCAGATGCTGTTAATAACTTCTCTGATCCTTCTTATCATGGACGCAAAAGAAAACAGGTTATATACGAGTTCCAGTGATGCCTTTTTGGGTTATTCCAGATAGATTCTTTCTACTTAGTGTGTACAAAACTACATATTGTTTTCATGGTGTCCATGTGATGTTAATAGATAATCTCTTACTTTAGTGTCTTTATTTACAAATCTAAACTAACTACTACACATTTGATTAACCTGTAGCAAGTCTTGCAGAACATTATTATGCCTAGAGGTGGCTTGATGACCGGTCTGGGTAGCTGGTCAAAATGGGCCCGGGTTGAAATGGGAAAGGCTCACATTTAAGTGGGTCAAACATCGTTGGCTTGGCTGTGTTTGCCTGCATATACTTTTGGGCAGCTTTTAACTAGTCCGACTTGTTTGAACCAATTGTCATGTTTCCCTTTATCTAACTAATAGTGAACCCCCTCTCTTACTGACCAAGGCTAAGGTGGTGTCAACCAAAGGCGCAAGAAGTTCTCACATAAATAGAGGTTTGAATATTAGCTCCATTCTCTTATGCCAGCCTTACCTCAATTCCCTTCTTTGCCTCCTTCCTCTGAGAAGTCTACCCGTGATAGCAGCTAGGGAAGGAGCCTAAATCGACCTTTTATCTTTTAAAAATATAAAAAACCATTGCTTCTTATTTGATTGGTGTGCAATAAAACACAATCCCTATGAATCTATGATAGGTTAAAATTGCAGCTCTAGCTATGTCCCGGAAGCAATACTGGCAATGTTCTAATTTTTCTTTGTGGTCTATTTACAGCATATCTTGCCCTCAGAGGGTCAAAAAGGAAATGTTGAACAACCAAGTAATGTTCTGGTTATATCATATCCTCCTGTTGTTCATATCGATGAGCAGATGTTGCACAACGCCATGATTTTATTCGGCGAGATTGACAACATTAGTAGTTTTCCTTCAGAACAATATTCACTTGTTGAGTTTAGAAGTGTGGAAGAGGCACAACTTGCCAAGGATGGCCTCCAAGGCCGTCTTTTCAATGATCCCAGGATTTCAATTATGTTTGCATCCAACGAGCATGCACCAGACAAAGATATAACTGGATTCCATCCTGGATTAAAAGGGCTGCAGCCTCATGCAATCTTTAATGAACTCCCAAACCCGACGTCGCAATTGGATGCATATGGTCACCCTGTAATTCCGAATAATTTGCATGGATCTGCGCTACCTTATGGTTTAGGAGGACCTGACATTTCTATAAGGCATTTTACTCCTTCAGATAGCTTTGATCCTATCAACCCAATGGGTGCTCCAAACTGGAGGTCTTCCTCGACCCCTGGGAGGCCTTCTTCAGCAAGTGTAAATCCGCTAGCCAGGCTTTCTCCTGGTACATGGGACATTTTTGATGCAAGCCAATTGCACAGAGAGCCCAAAAGGTTGAGAACGGATAGTAATATACCCTTAAGAGATATGAACGATCAGGGGCTGTTGGGCCCTAATCCTTCTTACCGTGACATCGCACAGCTTAAGGGTACTGGCCGTTTAGACACGAGATTCCCAACACATGGTACTGACATAGGTCAGCCCAGCTCTGACTATATCTGGCGAGGTGTTATTGCTAAGGGTGGAACTACTGTCTGTCATGCTCGTTGTGTTCCTATCAGAGACTGGATTGGATATGATATGTATGTGAAATTTTCATATATTAAATATTGTTAAATTTTACCAAGTTACTGTGTTGAATGGATGTGGCAACTGGCAAGACAGGTGGGTTGGATAGTGGGGGGAAATGATTCGGGTTCAAACAGGGTCAGGCATGGTTGACCCATTTGTTAACTTTTTAGTGATTGATTCATTAGTTTTACAATAATAATGTAAATTTTTGAATAAAACGATTAATGATATTTTGTGCATAGAGAAATAGACTTGGGCCACTTTCAACCTGTATGACTTGTTCCTATTTAGCTAGTTTTTAGTTAGTTAGGATTATTGCATTATGTGTGTATCCCTTTGTTACTAACATCTTACCATTTGTGATTTTGACCCTTCAGCCCAGAAGTTGTTAATTGCTCAGCTAGAACAGGATTGGATGTGCTGGCCAAGCACTATACTGATGCTGTTGGTTTTGATATTGTTTTCTTCTTGCCTGATAGTGAAGAAGATTTTGCTTCATATACAGAATTCGTACGTTACTTAGGTGACAGAAACCGTGCCGGGGTTGCCAAATTTGATAATGGAACCACCTTGTTCTTGGTCCCACCTTCTGAGTTCCTGTCAAATGTTTTGAATGTTTCTGGTCCCGAGCGTCTGTATGGAGTTGTTCTGAAGTTTCCTCAAAATACCTCTGCTAGCACATCAGTTGGCCCGTTATTAACCCAGCCTCCATTTATTGATAAGCAGCAGGTTTCTTCTCAAAATATGTATAATATTATGCCTAGTGGGGAAAAGGTGCTACAAAGCTATTATAGTGATGCCCCACATGATGACTCAAAGTCAAAATCAACAGGTCCACCAACTTCTAATCCCTTGGCTTCCCCTCCCCCTCCTCCAGCTATCTCTACATCTACCCCTCAAACCGGGCTTTCTTTAACGCCTGAACTTATTGCAACGCTCGCTTCTTTGGCCAAGGGAAAGCTTGGTGGCCAGCAACCATCAGGTGCACCAGGTGGGGCACCTGTGGTGGGGACTGTATTTACATCTGTGGCACCTAATGAGAGACCAATTAAGGCTTGGGAATATGAACCCGGACCATCTAACTTGGGTGGGCATTTGATACAACAATCTGAAAATACATTTCATGGTCAAACACAAGTTCAGCCGCAACATCAGGGTTATCAGTCACACAAGCTAAATGACTCCCAATTGAGCTCTAGCGTAACCTTCCCTCCGATACAAAACTATTCTTTTAATATGCCCCAACATGAGGTGTTGCCATCTATGACAACTTCAACATCTCAAAATCCACAAAGTGGTTATTATACAGGTCCCATGCAGTCAGTCCAACAAAGTTTACCCAATTTTCCGCAGGACCCGCATCCTGGATATGGATTAGAACAAAAACCAGATGCTGGCTCAGTTTTACATACAGGAAATAATCTTTATGGTGGTAATAGTTACCAGCCACAAAGTTTGGAGCCAGTTGGACCTGGGAACTCAGGTATGCAGCTCCCCGAGATGCAGCAGCGTCAGTCAGCATTATATGCAACGAATCAGCAACCGTCTGATTTTGATGCTAACAAGAATGAGCGTTATCAAACTACGCTGCAGTTTGCGACAAATCTTTTGCTCCAAATGCATCAGAAGCAGTCAGGGGCTCAATCAGGGCAGGGGGGTGGAAGTCACTAAGCAGGTGTTCTTCATTAAGGTATTATTAGCAAGCCCGTATTTTTTCAAGTCTAATTGAAAATATAGTTTTCTATTAGATTACTTAGAAAATCCAAAAAATTGATTTATTTGTTAGTTCTTTTAAGAGGTACTGCTTATAGTTTGGTCAATTTTCCTCCTTGTATTACCTTCTGCTGTATGCATCTCGTTGTATAGATATATAGTTTCATAAAGTAGGTTCAGTGGGTTTATCTATATCCTTACCCTTTTTTTTTTCTCTCTCTTACTTTTCCCTTTAGAGTCAACCATGTTGTTATCAATCAGAGGTTGCAAGATGGGCTGGGAGGGCAGATTGGGTCAGATGTCAAAGTGGGAACCGTCTGAAACGGGTCTTACTAGAATTGGTCTGGGTTAAGTAACCCACAAACACTATTCGTGCATTGCCTAAAAATTTTTAAAAATAAATGATGCATGAATTAATGGGTACCAAATGGTACATGGGATCAGGGCTTCCCATCCAATTACCCTTGAATTAAGGTGACAAAGAAATGCTATAGCCATATGAATCTATAGCCATATGAATCTAAGTACGTGAATGAATCCATCCAGGAGGAGGTTTGTGTATTCGAACGGACTTTGGATGACTTTTATCCCATCTGACACATTCCCCTTGTACTTTAATTTTTTTTACCCGTTTGAGATAAAGCACAATCCAATCAAAGGTAAATGGGTTGACAATCATTTATTTGGCCAACATCTTTTTTTTTTGTGTGCCATTCATAAAAATTGTTTAATCCATCAACATTGGCTCTTTATTTCAATTTAATGTGTTAATTATACAGATTTAGTGCGTACAGGAACCATGTATAAGGTGGCCTAGTGGTTAGCCATCCTGAAGTTATTAAAAGAAACCGGGGTTTAAGACTTACTGGGTAAACGTGGAAGTTACCGGTTAGCCCATGTATATCAGAGCCAAAGGCTTTAATTTCCCCGGGTAGCCTCTCCGTTTACCCCTTTTGTGGTGCATACTTGTAGAATTCATGCTTTGCATAGGGCAGAATTAGTGTACATATGGAAATATATGTCAAATGATGCAAGCTTATGAAAATATTGGAATTGGTGTTAAATTTGTTATACGGTACAAGTCATGTCTAAGATTTTATACGCTGCTCCTATTAGCTTTCATCTTGTTAATTGCGTAGGCCTAGTTTCAACCATAGGTACAAGATTCGCTAAACACTCCACGAATTCCATTTTTGGGTTCCGCGATCCAATTCGTGATACGATTCGCGAACCGAATACAAAAAACACCGAACTGGTAGATGGTGGTGTTTCGACGACCCCAATGGGTGTGGTCAGCAAATTGGACAGGAAATTTTGTGTTTTAGAAGAATTGGGTTCGGTGAATTGTGTTTGGGTTTAGTGATTTTGATTTAATTAGTAATTAAATATTGCAATTTTCAAATAAATATATTAAATGGATGGAAAAAAACAAACGATGGACCCCACGAGTTGCGAACCCGAATCGGAACGAACCGGATGGAAAAAAAACAAACGATGGACCCCACGAGTTGCGAACCCGAATCGGAATGAACCGCGAACCATGTGACTATGGTTTCAACTAAGCAATTAACAGTTCATATGGGTGTCGGTTCATATGGGTGTCTGGTTCATATGGAGTTCTCCTTTTTCGTATTTAAAATAATACGTCAGAATCATCATCTTTCTGCATACTAAACACACGGATGTGTGTTACAAGTCATTCAGGCAAAGTGCTTACATGTTGAAAATTCAAGATATTAATTTATTATACCTTTGCGAACCAATCAAATTAATCAATACAAATCTTATTGCGTTTAGTTTAAAGGTATTAAGCACTTTTCATGTTTTTTTTGTACCTAAACGAACTCATGTTTCATCGTTTTTTCAAAGCTTAATAAGCATTTCCCGAGGAGCTATGATGAGTTGGCTTTTTAGTTTTTTACTTTGAATTTTTTGTTTTAATTGTGTTTTTTTTCAAATACTTTTTTTTCTTGTTCCAAATAGTGTGTAACCAAAAAGTACAAAAATGTTGACCTATTTAAAACCCGGGTTTGCAAAATTTGTATCTTTAGTTTCCTAAAAACTGGGTTTATTAAACCCATGTAAGAAGTAGCAATTCTACAAATGATAGTGTTTGAGGTTTGAATGGCTACTTGACTTCCCTAAGTTGATTGGAGTGAGAGCTAAATATGCCCCATTGTGTTAAACTCGAGTTTGATAGTTCGATTATAAAACCAAATTGTTTCCCAAGGATGGCTTTAACATATACTTCAGGAAACCGAGTTTCATCATTTGGTATCAAGTCCTAGGAGTTCATACACGCATGTTGGGTTGCTTCATTTTCTACCTAAAAGATAGAAAAGGTCATCCAACGATGAGGATCGAACCCATGACCTCTGTCTCCAGAGGCCAAGGTGTTTAACACTGATCCAACCATATTGCTTTTTGTATATCAAAATTAATTGTATGATTATCATTATCCATTTATGTTGACTTTGAACTTCTAAAGTATACTTTCTTTACTTAAAATAAAACTAAAATAAAACTAAAAAAGTTGTTATTGTCCTACTCATTTTTTAATTCTTTAATTATCTTGGTTAACTATTTCTATGTAATTCTGTCAAGTTGAGAAAATTTTAACTCCAACTTGAGAGAATCTCCACCCATATTTTTTCCATTCTTCAAGTTTTCATCACAATCTTTTATCTTTTACAACTGTCACTTTCACATCATTAGATGGAAAAGATGCATACATTTAATTTGAAAGAAATAAAGGAAGAAAGAATAACTTATTTTTGTTATTGCTACAAAATACTTGGAAACATAATGTTTTTAGACAATAACATGAAATTTAGCAGAATTCTTATCTTTCAATGAGTGATGTTTTTTAGCTCACAAGATTTTCAATTTTTTTTATAAAGAAACATCAAATCTTGCTAGAAATCTAATCGTTTATAGAACAAAGTTCTACCAAATAGATTTTAAAAGAAAAAGGAATAAAACATAAAACAAGTCCTAAATTCCAATTTGAACCACATCGCATCATATAATATGCGATTTTGTCAAATCACCCATTATGTATAGTAATTTGGCCCAAAGTGCATATATGATATATGTTGTTATTTGGTAAATTATTTTTTGAAATTTTTTAAAAGAGCTTGATTAAGTTAAACTAGCACAATACCCGCATAATGCGGTGATGATAACGACGACGACAATGTGGTGGTGCGGAGACGTGTGGTGATGGCGGCGAATATTGGTGGTGATGACAGTGTCAAGTGGTGTAGGTTGATGTACATGTAATTGATGTAAATGTGACAGTAAATATATTTTAAAAGATAAGAGTTTAAGATGTAAATTTATAAAATAAAGATTTAAAGTGTAAATTAGTTCATTCAAGATAAATTGGCTAATTCTTATAACTCTTTTCAAAAAGAATGGTTCATTGGGTATTTTAGTTAATTTGCAATCTAACTTTTTTCTAACACTATCTAAAAATAGGAGGATGAATAGTCTTTATATAGTAACAAAGATATTGAATTAGAGAAATGTTAAGTTGACAAACAATTTATAAACAAAATTTTACAAACAAATTTTCAACCAATCAAATCAAGTTAGTTTTTCTCTTTCTTTTTTTTTTGTCTTTCTTTGGTGATTGGTCCACATTACATGACACATTGAATTATTGAGTAAGAGAAATATTTTTTATCTTCGACTTTGGAGTATAAAATGCATTGATATTTAAATGTTAAAGGACCATTTTGGTAGTACTAAATTTTATAGGGAGTTTTATGACTTAAAACTAAACTAAACTAGTGAGGTACCAATTACCAAAATCTCGCAAACCCAAGTAGACACACACACACACACACACACACAATCGCAGACACAGAGACAGACACAAAGAAAAGATGCCGGTGACAGCAACGATGGTGGGAGCAGTACTTGGTTTGGGCACCCAGATGTATTCCAATGCCCTCCGTAAACTCCCTTATATGCGCCGTAAGTTTTTATTTTTATTTTTTACTGACCCACTTTCAATAAATCAGAAATGAATCATTTGTATCTATCTTTATATATATGTATAGATATATGTTGTAATTATTATTGTTATGGAATTTATAATGATAGATCCGTGGGAGCATCTATTGGGGATGGGATTAGGGGCTGTGTTTGCAAACCAGCTAGTGAAATGGGATGCCAAGCTTCAAGTTGACCTTGATATTATGCTGGAAAAGGCGAAAGCTGCTAACGAACGCCGTTATTTTGGTATCGAACCCTAACCCGAGAATTTAGTTATTTGTTGTTCACTCTGTTGCTGTTTAAATTGAAATATGTTTGTGGAATTTTTTTGATGTTACTCGTTTGGGGTATGCCGTATGCGTTTGATTTGGTGTGTATTTTAGCGGTATATTTGAACAAATTCGGAAAGAAAATTTGGAATTTAATAAATATATGTTAGAAATGTTTCGATATATAGGGGGAGTTTGGTTACAGAGATAGGAAATGGAAGGCTAAAAGATGTGTTTGGTTTGAGGCTTTGGGGATAGTTAAATGGGAATAATAAGTAGGTATGAAACACACAAAATGGCGATTTCTCAAACCTATCGAAGAGGGTTAGTTTTGGTTTCATTCCTATTCCCACTTTTTTAAAACCATTCATAATAAAATTGGATTACAAACCAAATGCACCCATGATTTAATCAAGATAGGCATCTCTCTTCTTTATTTTAAGATATATATGCTTTTTGTAATACTAGTATACAACAATATCCAATTCCACATATATGCGGGTTATAGGGAGGAAGACGTAGACAGTCATACCCCTACGCAAAGTTAGAGCCACTGCATCCATAAATACCCTCGTTCAAACTTTATATGATAGTGTAGATCAAGATAAAACAAACATCGTATGTTCTCAATTTTTGTGACCCTGTTAATTCACATCTATATGTCTTTAACTTTTCGCTGACGAGATTATAGGAAAGTGGTATGCTTGCTATAATGCAAGTTAACACTAATCGTTGGTGGACTTTCTCTGATATGATATCATATTGTTTTCACGATTTACGAAGATTATGGTTTTGGTGTGATGAAGGATACATATTCTACTTTCCTAGCATGTAAAACTTTATGATGTGTAGTAGATTATACTTTGGGGTTTTCTAAATAGGAGGAAAACCTGCTAGTGAGCATGCTTTGAGAATCCCCTAGACATTTGGTAAAGTATGAAGTAGCCAGCTTCTGAACACTATTTGCTTATAAAATTAAAGTCTTAAACATGACAAATGGCGCAAGTGCGCAACTTCCAACTTCCTAGTGGATGCGTGGCTAATAATATGAGACTATTGACGTACTAGTTATAATTAATTAATCTGACTGTAATGTAATTGCAAATTAGAAAATTGCAAAGAACAGCTCACTAGCTCAGATAAGGAGTGTTGCATTTTGCTTAGAGACAACCCAAAGAAAGTTCACACTTTTATAAATGTGGGAAAATGGCTAAATAACAAAACCAAGTATCTCTCTTCCCTAATGAATGCAACTAAGTGGATTTGTTCTCAACTAATCAGCCGTGTCGCTCTTTGACACCAGTTTATGCAAAATAGGTAAAACTTGGTTGCCTTTTAAGTTGAATTGGCGAAAAATGGTTGCATTTTTTGTAAGAAAATAAGGTTAGTTGTGTATGGTTATAGTCTGACATTAGAACTGATTAGACTATACCCACTTTTCTGGTTGAAAACTTGCCTCTTATCCAGCTTGGAACGGTAAATCCATTCATGGATTTGGGTCGATAAAACACATTGCTTTGGAAGTTTGATTGTATTTTAGAGCCCCCTTATTCTATGTTACTCTCATAGTTGTCAAGGGCGCGGGGAGCACTCAATGCGCAAAGGCATCGAATGTGGCCTAGGCGAGATGTACAAAAAAAACGCGGGAGTAGGAAATAAAAAACGCACTTAAGTAAAAAAAAAAATGCCATTCAAATTGAACTTTACCATTCACAAACCAATATTCAATTCAACCAAAAGCTTGAAAACAAGGAGTTCATAAATTGAAAAAAAAAATTGTAGTTGATAAGGGAAGAATTCAGTTGAAGGAGGAATATAAAAATAGAAAAAAATATAAAATAAAAAGAAGAAAACAATGACTGACCTTCCAGAGATTTATATAGATGAAGGAAGAAAGCCTGATATTCTGTGTGTGATATATTCTGTGATATTATTGAGAAATATATGCGTAAATATAGATATAGAAGGTAGATATATATGGTTAATATACGTGATTGATACATGGCTGTAACTGACTACCCAAGAAACGCGCCTTTTCTTAGTGAGCCATGGACTTAGGGTTCTCATGCGATGCGCCTATGCGCACAAGGCGACACATTTGACAACTATGGTTACTCTAAATCTTCCGTGTTTCTAAGTACATCAAACCATATTTTAATTCCCAACTCCCAACTCTCACATTTGATTATATTTTAGTAATTTAAAGGCTTTTAGGCATTCGTATAGCCTATGCACTGTGCAGTTTTGACCAGAAGATATGAATGTGGATACTTAATATTGAAGAATAGAACCAAACAAATGGTGATTTGAATGTCTAACATAATCACAAATAGGGTCCATGGGCGAGCTTTTCATACACACAGAGTATGATTTACCGAATAATATTGGATATAGGAGTAAGAACAACTAGTAGATAATTCTAAGACAACAAGTGGTATCTAAATGTACAACGAAGAAGAAGAAACTCATAAGTTGACCGGTTCAATTCTGTATGCATATATTGCATACATAATAAATTTTATTTCCTTAGAGGATGCTTTTGTGGATTAAGTGTTTCCACTTTCCAAACGAAAATCTAAAATATTAATCAACAATGTAACTCAAAAGATTAAACAAGCTTCTGTTTTAAGATATTGATTGGTGAATAGCTTTTACAGAAAATAAAGCACTTTTTATATAGTTATAATATAACAAGACCTCAAATTAAAAGGTTGTTTTATGCCTCTCAAAGCCTTAAATAGCATATGCGTTGGTAACTTGATATAAAAGTTAAACTTGGCTACATTATTTAAGCATTTACTATTTGTACTGTAAGGTTAAGCTTAGATTTTTTTTTTAATCTAAGTGACAAACTTGTTCATCCCAGCAATGATAGTTATTTAATCTAGGGATAATGGCATGGGAGTGTAACCAACTATGACCAAAAGGTTATGTAATGTACCCAACTACTCGACTTGCTATGTAGTGTAACCAACTATGTTTTTTGGGTTATGCAATGTATGCAACCGGCTAGGAAACAAGTTACCGGTTACCACTTTCATTTTTATTTCTTTTTTATTTAAAAAATTGCCACCTGTTGCAGATATTAAAAAATTCCTTTTTGAGTCGATTGGTGGTAGTTTCAAGTCTTAATTCGAAGAAACAACAAAGTTATCGCGATTTTAATTTTTCCGGCGAATCACCATTTTTTCCGGCGAGTGTTGGATTCGAAAACTTTTTGTCAGGGTTTGTGCGGGATCAGTTTTTGAGTCGATTGGTGGTAGTTTCAAGTCTTAATTCGAAGAAACAACAAAGTTATCGCGATTTTAATTTTTCCGGCGAGTGTTGGATTCGAAAACTTTTGGTCAGGATTTGTGCGGGATCAGTTTTTGAGTCGATTGGTGGTAGTTTCAAGTCTTAATTCGAAGAAACAACAAAGTTATCGCGATTTTAATTTTTCCGGCGAATCACCATTTTTTCCGGCGAGTGTTGGATTCGAAAACTTTTGGTCAGGGTTTGTGCGGGATCAATTTTTGAGTCGATTGGTGGTAGTTTCAAGTCTTAATTCGAAGAAACAACAAAGTTATCGCGATTTTAATTTTTCCGGCGAATCACCATTTTTTCCGGCGAGTGTTGGATTCGAAAACTTTTGGTCAGGGTTTGTGCGGGATCAATTTTTGAGTCGATTGGTGGTAGTTTCAAGTCTTAATTCGAAGAAACAACAAAGTTATCGCGATTTTAATTTTTCCGGCGAGTGTTGGATTCGAAAACTTTTGGTCAGGGTTTGTGCGGGATCAATTTTTGAGTCGATTGGTGGTAGTTTCAAGTCTTAATTCGAAGAAACAACAAAGTTATCGCGATTTAAATTTTTCCGGCGAATCACCATTTTTTCCGGCGAGTGTTGGATTCGAAAACTTTTGGTCAGGGTTTGTGCGGGATCAATTTTTGAGTCGATTGGTGGTAGTTTCAAGTCTTAATTCGAAGAAACAACAAAGTTATCGCGATTTTAATTTTTCCGGCGAATCACCATTTTTTCCGGCGAAACAACTATGGCCACATGTGTGTATAACCGGATGGAAACCTTTTGTAGCCGGTTGCATACATTGCATAACCCAAAAAACATAGTTGGTTACACTACATAGCAAGTCGAGTAGTTGGGTACATTACATAACCTTTTGGTCATAGTTGGTTACACTCCCATGCCATTATCCCTTTAATCTATTCATATATCTGTAAATGATCCCTTACTCTGCATTTTCGCCGTCTTTATCTTTATATAGATATGAATGTTTACTGCAACCGTTTTTTCTGTACTGATATTATATCCACAAGTTTACTAAGTTTACTAATAGGCTATTTAGCTTTGAAAATTTTGCTCTAACTTTCTATGTATAATGGTACATATGAATGCAACTAGATGTGACAAATGTTCTGTCAGTAAAGGTTCTTCAAGAAATTCATGTAACTAGTGGAAGAATCTTTTAACCTGGAGTTGTTGGGTGATGGATTCTAAGATAGGTGTATAAATTTGAAATAAGTTAAACGAGTAAAAAGGTTATATGAATGTGTGATAAACGTATAAATACTGGATACCACAATGGCGCTTGTGCTGAAAATAAAACATCTTGCTATTAGCTAAAATAAATACTAGATCCTTGAACAATACAATGATACTGAGTTTTCATTTGTTATGTCTTTGCTCTTATTTCTCACCCGTATAGATACTTTGACTTTATTGTTTATTATTGCTGTAAAAACCTAATTTATTTCAATACTGAAATGCAGATGAAGATGAAGAGTAATAGAATGAAGAGCATTTGGAAGACGGTGTGTCTTAAGGATGCTGTTTCCGTTACAATTTTTATGTGGTTCATGACATTCTTCTAGTCAACTTGTTATTTTGTTGTAAGGCTGTTGCACTCTTGTTATGTTCATGTATTTGTTATCTGATGTTACGTTTAAAAACATGCAATCGATCTCATTTCAAATAAGAATAAATTGTTGTACTGAACTTGATGAATCTGTTGTTTTTTATTAGTGGATCTTTTCTGAACACATTTTGATATAGAAATCCATCATAATATCTTGCTTTTAATGCGTGAGATACAAATTCATATGGTTGAAAAATGATATACAGTAGATGCTTACAAAAGTCAAGATAATGGACCTTAGATTATCTAAAATTAGTCAAAATACTTAATGCTCGTTGAAATTCGCTTGATCTATGCATATGGATCTCGACTCATCTTTTCAGCGTTAAATGCTCCATCCTTCACTACATGCAGGAGAAGATCACACACATGCCTTGAAGACGGTCTTTCAGCAGGAGCGGTTTTGGTACATTGAAGTCCAATTTCAAGTACTTGATAAGCAGCACTTTCTTCGTGAGGCAAGAGTGGTTTGAGATCCGGATCTATTAGTTCCTCACGTCCCGGTCCTTGCATTTCAATACGAGACTCGACCCATCTCACCATGTCTACATTTTCACCAAAACTTCCATCTGTCGGCCGCCTTCCAGTAACCAACTCTATTAGCACTATCCCCATACTGTAAATGTCGCTTTTCTCTGTCGCCTTGAAGGAGTAAGCATATTCTGTTTCCATTGACAAATATATCAGTTCCATATATGCAGATTTATATGTAAATTTTAAAAAACTTTAGGCTATTTGAATGTGTACCTGGAGCAATGTAACCATAAGACCCTGCAAACCACATATTAGAGTTGCTAGCCAGTGAGTCGAGGTTTTCAGTGATGGCTTTTGCAAGACCAAAATCACCCAAATGTGCATCCATGTTTATGTCTAGAAGAACATTTGCAGACTTGATATCCCTGTGAATGATCGTTGGAACACAATCATAGTGAAGGTACTCCACACCTTGAGCTAACCCAACCACAATCTTCAATCTCGCTTCCCAATCAAGGGTCTTTTTCTTCTTGATGTTTACTGGTTCTTGGTGAAGCCAATCATAAACACTCCCATTTTCCATAAACTCGTATATCAACAGGTTCGATCCTGCACCTTTGTTGGTGCAGTAGCCGAGTAACTTTACTAACCGCCTGTGCTTTATCCGACCAATTGTATTCACTTCTCTTGCAAAACTCTTATCAAGAAACACATCGTCTTTCCATGGTATTCTTTTGATGGCTACCACCTCTCCAGTTATAAGTTCGGCTTTGTAGACTGTTCCTGACCCTCCTGACCCGATTACAAACTCATCACTTAGATTGTTTGTGGCCTCCATGATGTCATCCCATCTGAAGTCGCTTCGTGTTGAACCATGCTTGAAAAAGAGTGGTCTTCTTTGTGCCCGTGATGAAAATGAGGATGAATAATAGGTGCTGGACCCGTATCCAGCTTTCACGAACCCGGACCTGTTTCTTCTGGAAACTATCATGGCTGCAAGAAACATTAACCCAACTGCAACTATGGTAGATACAGCTGAGATTGCAATCACAGATCCTTTACTCAGCCTGTTTTGATGTCGGTTTTTGGTGGGCCGACAATGATCAAGCGGAGGCCCGCAAAGACCGAGATTTCCGATGAATGAGTCGACCGGTAAGTCTGAGTACCCGTCATCTAATTTACCTTCAAGATTGTTGTAAGAGAGGTTAAGCCTGCCCAGACTACTCATCTGTCCCAGTTCTCGTGGAACAGGGCCCGTCAATGCATTGTGAGATAGGTCTAACACCTCAAGTTTCGATAGTGTCCCGATGGATGTCGGGATGCTGCCAGTCAGGTTATTGTAACTGAGGTCTAAAAGGCTTTGTAGATTCGTGAGTTGACCAATTTGATCTGGGATATCACCACTGAAACTGTTGTTCGAGAGCTGGATTTCATACAACTTGCTTAGTTTCCCTATAGTTGCTGGTATTTGACCCGAAATTTGATTGTTGCTTAACTTTAGAACATTGATAGATGAAAGCTTGCTGATATCTGAAGGCAAACTCCCATTAAGCATATTGGAATCAAGTGAAAGTACTAATAGTTTCGAGCAGTTAAATAGGTCCAATGGAAGCGAGCCCGTAAACTTGTTAGATGACAGCTTTAACTCTCCCAAAAGAGGCAAGTTTCCGAGCCATGAAGGGATCAAGCCCGAAAGGAGGTTGTTATTGAGATCAATATGAGTCAACTTTTTGCACATTGAAAGCTCATGAGGTAAAGAACCTGTGAGCAAATTGCCCGACAGATCCAATAACGACAAGTCACGTAACTTCCCCAATGCAGATGGTATTCTCCCCGTGAATCGGTTCCTCCCCAGCCTTAGCCTCTGAAAAGAAAGTGAATTCCCAAACTCGGATGGAATTTCACCATCGAATTCATTGATACTGACATCAAAGGACAGAAATGAACTCGAACTACACAAAGGAATAAGGCTACCATTCAACTTATTGTTCGAGAAGTTTATCCTCGTTAAATTTGTGAGGTTGGCTAGCTCTGTAGGGAGATCCCCTTTTAGCGAGTTGTTGTAAACCATGAGCTGTTCTAACGAATGCAGATACCCAAAGGTCGCGGGTATTCCACCAGTGAGACTGTTGTCAGCCAAGTCTATGATGGTGAGCTTATGGCAGTTTCCAAAAGTCGCTGGAATCTCCCCTGACAGATCGTTCTGTCTCAGGTGAACAAAATTCAACTGGCTGAGCCTCCCAAAAGTAACAGGAATCTCGCCACTGAAATGATTCCCATAGAAATCAACCATTTGTAAACTTGAACAGTTTCCTATCTCCAACGGGATCCTTCCCGAAAACTGATTCTCATAGAGATACAGAATCTCGAGCTTCTGAAGCAACCCTATTTCCTTTGGTAATTCGCCTTCCAACGCGTTGTGATACAATGCCAATGTTTCCAATTTGCTGAGATTTCCAACCGCGGGAGGAATGGAACCGGTCAGTGTATTGTTATTGAGCAAAAAATCCGTCAACTCGACTAGATTAAAAAGCTCAATCGGTATCGACCCATTGAGTGTATTATTCGACAAATCAAGCTGCTTCAACGACACACACTCTCCCAACTCTTTTGGTATTTCACCAGAAATCAGATTCTGTGAAAGAATCAAATGTTCCAAGGTTTTGTTACCATTAGAACATATATTCCTAGGAATAGTACCAGAAAGACTATTGTTTGACAGAACAAGGTATGTCAATTGACCCATGTTTCTCAATTCCCAAGGGACTTCCCCACTTAACTTATTTGCTGACAAATCTAGATTCCATAAACTTCCTAAATCCGCCACTGACTTGGGAATCGGCCCTTCAAGCTGATTCCCTAAAAAATTTAAATACTCGAGCTGACTCAGCTCGCCAATTCTTTCTGGTATCTTACCAGAAAGACTATTATTAGCCAAATTCAACGTTTGGAGGCTCTTAAGATCACACAACTCATCCGGTATCGACCCATTTAAATTATTAACCGCCGCCGTAAACGTAACCAAACTCGAACAATTTCCGACCTCAGGCGGGATGGGTCCCACCAATTCATTATTTTGTACTACCAAATTCTCTAGCCTAGCTAGCTTTCCTAACTGTGGTGGTATTGGCCCAGAAAGATAACAAGAAGCTAAACCAAGAACCACTAAGTTATCAAGATCACCTAATGAGCCAGGGATAGGGCCAGTGAGGCGATTATCGCCAATTCGGAGTACTTGAAGGCTCGATAACAAACCGAGCTCAGCCGGAATGTGACCAGACAATTGGTTGGTAAAGAGCAAAAGGGATTGCAAGGAAGTGAGGGCAGATATATTAGGTGGAATGGGACCAGAAAGCTGGTTAGATGAAAGATCAAGGTAAACTAGGTTCTTTAAAAGCGAAATCGAAGGCGAAACCGACCCACTAAGAGACACCCCAGAAAGATTTAGACTTGCAACTTGAGAAAACTTCCTAGTGCAAGTAACACCATACCAAGAACAAAAAGTTTGGTTTTTTTCTGACCAAGATTCTAAAACATTTTGTGGGTCATCAGTAAATGACTTTTTAACATCTAAAAGAGCCTTGAAAGTAGTAACAGAATCTAAGTTTTGACAGTTTACATGGGTAAATAACTGAAAGGAAACCAACAATATAACAAGAAGTTGTAATGGAAATAGTAAAAGTTTTACCTGTTTTGCCATGGATACAATCTTGAATTACAAAGTATGATTTGGGTTCATCAAGAAAATATATATATAGATATAGATATTATAAAATAGACTTAAATATTTAGTGTTGCATGGAGTTAGATATACGTGTAAGTATATATGGGAAATAGGAAAAAGGGAGTATAAATGAAGTTGTCAGAATGAGAAACATCATTAATGGGCACCGTTTCTGCTGCCCATTCACAGACAGAAGAAGGTTGAAATTAGGAAGGTGTATAAATGGGGTTTGAATTTTGCGGGAAGAAAAAAAAAGTCAAACTATTTGCAGTAGTTGAAGCAGAAGAAAAGAGGAGCTAGAAAGGGGAGTGAGTGAGTATGGTTTTTGGTTTGCTTTTCGAAAGTGATTGGTTGAGTTTCTATTTTGTGCATGGAATTTGAAATATTGAAATTGGAACAGTTTTGCAAAGTCAAAGTTGGGTCAGTTTTTATATTTGTTTACATGTTGAGCCAATGGAGTAGTATTTGATTTATTTTAACATTTGTATAATGATAAGTTTTTTATTATGGGCTGTAATAATGATCTGGTGGTATCGTGAGTAATATGATATTTTAGTTTTCTGTTAGTAATTCAAATTAACCGTTTACAAAAACAAACATTTATAATAATAGAGGTGAATGTTGACATGTTGTTAATTTTGTGATTATATGGTATAAATATGAAAGACTAATTTAAGTATGTAACCCTTGTTTTAGTTTCATTGTAGAATTACGAGTACATATGTGATGCGTTTGAAGAGGCCGATCGAGCCACATAGATTCTTAATAGAGGCTCTTAGACGCCCTTAAACTCTCATTTGTACCATAAGGATGGCTCGATCCAGTGTAATAAAGTAATCTCGTTTATCGATTGAAGACTTTGGTTGGTCATTGAAGACTTCCTTTGGGTTAATCAGTAACAAAAATCTATCTTTAATTTGTGATCATTTGAAAACTAAAATTTTCGTGAAAACTAGAAAACTGGCCGAAACACACTGTGATCTGAATTTAACACAATGTGTTTTTAATGTGTGTTTACAAAACACATTGTGTTAAGTTCATATCACAGTGTGTTTGAACAGTTTTCTGATTTTCACGCGCTATAAAAAACACACTGTGATTTAAAACTTAACACAATGTGTTTTTTGAAAACACAATAAAACACATTGTATTAGGTTCAGATCACAGTGTGTTTTTGGCCAGTTTTCTAGTTTTCATAAAAAATTTAGTTTTCAAATGAACATTTCACAATGAAGTTAATTGATAATTGAATATCTACAGTATTTTTGGTAATATTGAAGTAAAAAGTTTTCGCCCATCTAAATAAACTAATATATTTTAATAATAATGTCGTATAGTCGATTGTGTTTCTTTTTGGGTTACTTTATGATATATGATTAGTTGATTAGAAAGTGTGATTAGTTTAGACTTTAGAGGGGCCAAAGAAGGAAAAAAGGTGTTATATTCCATTTGGTACGTAATTGGAAGTTATTGGGGTTGAGCCAACAAATCCGTTTGTCCTCTCTAAACTCCATTGACTCGATGCCAAAATTCCAAAATTTCATGCTTTATAATAAAAATTTTGCTTCTTTTTATCCTTAGTTTTGAAGAGTCAAATAGTTAATAAACCATTCGAACTCAACCTAATTAATAATTCTAAGCTTGAGTCAAGTTTTCACGAGTCGATCTTAAAAAATATTCAGGTTGTCTGAAAGCTCATATATAATTATTTCTTGTTGAAAGAGCGAATTGAGATTAATAAGTCGAATAAGCACGGTGGATCTAATGTTAATCGAGCTTGAGCTTGTAAATGAGCCACTCGAACATAGAAAATAAATTAGTTAACAAGTTTGTATATCACCAAACGATCATCAAACTCGTGTTCGGACAACAATAGGATCGATAATCAATTAAATTTCAATGCAAACACAATTATGAAAATTAAGAGCTTGGATTGAACTTGGTCTAAGCCTAAAGAAATGCTGTACGGATCATGTCACGTAAGAAAAAACAATTTTTAAAATATTTCTTTCATAGGCTTGTGATAAAAAAAAAAAAAAAGAAGCTTGCAATGATTCATGTTTTAAAGATTACTATTAAAATTCATTACATACAACAAAATGTCAAAATGGGATTAGTGCAATAATACAGTTGAATTTAAATATATAAAGAACATTTATTGGAATGATTAAATTGTTAATTTATATATAAGAAGATACCATTACCCACACTCCAAATGAATATGACAATAACCTACCTATATTAAACTCTTTAAGGGCCAACCCTTAGAATTTGTATAAATCCACATTTTCAATTAAAGTAACCTCATTTGATTTTGTTGATACATTTGAGTCAAGTTTGTGGTTTTAAATTAACAAAAATCATATTATATTGATTAAGTTGATTGCATATAATGCATAGAGACAGATACCTCCAATTCATGGGACAGAATGTCTTTGAATGCAACCAAAAATTGTCAAACCATTTCATCCAAATAATGTAAATTGTTGTCTTGTACACATCTTATCTTGGATTAATAATGTTGTTGCTTAACCTTAACTCGACCGGACTTAACCTAACTCGATCAAACGAAGTTACACGTATTGCTTACGTAGTTGTGGATTCGATATTTACAAAACCAATTGACTAGTAACAGAATAAAGGGATAAGTTCATAAGTAGTAAAAAGAATCAGGGTAGATAGAAAAATGTTGATTTTGCTACTCTAATTATATTCAAGTTACCCTTGAGTCATCTTGAAGATTTGAAGAAGTCCTTACACATGCATCACCATGGTCCACTACTAACCATTTCAAACTAGTACTTTAGATACAATTCAGTAGTTCATATATATATATGTGCGTGTTATGATTTATGAATTCAAAAGCCAAATGATTGATAAATTCACCATATATTTGGATATATGTACCCACACTTATACAATATCATGGGCTTTATATTTTGCTGTAAATATTATATAGGTTTTAGGTAAAATAAAACAAGTATTAAAGTAAAACAAATAAAACAATAGGTTTTCTATAATGAAAATCACCGTGCATCATAAAAATCATCGTGCATCAATTTAACCATAATATAAGGGTCAAGATCTTGTCCTATTTGTTTTACTTTAATACTTGTTTTACAATACCTAACCCCTATATATATTTTATCATAAATAAATTGAACTCGATAGTGAGAAATTAATTATTTTTAATGGTTGAACACAAAAACTTGTAATTAAAAATGATGAATTTGAATCGTAGTGCAATATAAATATTGGACAATTATAGCTGGTAACATAAGCGAGTTTCCAATAGGTAAAATATCAGCCTATGGTGAAAGTGAATGTGGTGGTTGTGTAGGGTAATCAAATATATATGAAAATTTGGAAATGTTGTATGACATCACATCTTAAAGTCTTTATTTCACACAAACATATATATATCTCTCAACAAAGCAGCATGGTTTGGATAATTGGTAAACACACTGACCTCTGAAAACAGAGGTTATGAGTTCGATCCACATCCCATGCAAAGATTGGAGGGCCTTTTCTACCATTTAGGTAGAAAATTGAAGCAGTCTCTCTACTTAGGTAGAGGTAAAGTTTGCCTACATCTTCGAAAAAAATTTAGAGGTTATATGGTAATTTTTTCAAGGACCTACCTACAAATCTGGTCAGGACCTACCTTGACATCCTATTTTTGCATAAACATTCAGGCCTAATGGTGAGAAAAGGAAAAAAGAAAAATTCCGGCGACCGTAAAAGAGTCTAAGGAAGAAGATGAAGTATATTTTGGAATAGAGAAGATGAAGTATTTATCTAATGCTAGTTAAGCGCGTCACTACAGAAACCAAGAGTACTATCATGTCTTTTTTTTTATATTAAAATTAGGAAGCGGCTATCTACACACATCAACTGTTCCAGAAACACATCCGAAACGCCCGTTTTATGTAAAACGCCGCGTTTATCGCCCCGTTTTATATAAAACGTCGCGTTTGGCCGGTGTGTAGATAGTAAAAGCTATAAGGAGAATTACACGTGGTCTGACACACATGTCAGTCATTCCCCCGTTTTAGGTACCGTTTAACCTAATACGTAGCGTTTTATGTAAAACGGTACCTAAAACGGGGGAATGACTGACATGTGTGTCAGACCACGTGTAATTCTCCTTATAGCTTTTACTATCTACACACCGGCCAAACGCGGCGTTTTATATAAAACGGGGCGACAAACGCGGCGTTTTACATAAAACGGGGCGTTTCAGATGTGTTTTTATGAACAGTTGACGGTGTATCTATAGTAGCACTCTAAAATTAATTTAAACGTAAAAGTGCCCAATGCCCATCCAATGCTTTTTTGTCCATTTGCTTGACAACTTGTAATGTATATGTTTGTGAGTCCCAAATATAGATGGTTAATTAAACCCGACTGGCAAGTACAACTGATCTTGATGGACAAGTTCAGTTTACGATCCAGATATGGATAACAAGAAGCAATTGACTAGATATAAAATGTAAGAACAAGTGGCAGAAACTATATAAGGATATATATAAATATAATCAAGTATGTAGCATTGAGACACGTTGTTTTCTTTTCAATGTATTTGATTTATTGATGTATAAACAAATACAAGGATTGTTGCGGAACAAAGATAAACACCCAAGTGTAAGTATCTAAACAATACTGAAATACAAGTGATCTAACTAACTTGGAAATACTCGTAAGTTTACTTAGAGTATATCTCACAAGTTGCAATGCTAAAGTTTCAAGCTCTTTGCAAGTTGTGAGAAGACTTTGTATTTATAGACCAAGTCCATGATGATGTGGACAAGATCGTACAAATGTGGTTGTGAGCATTTAAGGAATTAAACCATAAATCCTTACATGCTGCACTTGGAAGAGTATATAAATCACTTGATGTGACTTATAGTACTAGGTTCCAAGCCTATACTTTGTACCTTTTGTTAATAGATAAATCTATTAACCGGATAAAGGTGTAAAGTAAAAGTCTTTCTCGTAATCAGTGTAAAGTGTTGTAAATACTTTACACTGAGATGCTTCAGTCTTGATCTGGTAGAATCACTCTTTGCTCGCTTCTGAGATGATTCTCTTCTTCATCCTTCAGTCTTTGACTTCAGAATGAATGCTTCAGATTTATCTCGATCTGAACTGAAGTGAAGCTTCAGTGAAGGAATTCTGAGACATCTCAGAATTCTGTACAGACGTCTTCACTAAACTTCAAGCTATTTCTGAACAAATTATACTTGGTCGATTTCCGACCTAACAAATTCCCCCTATTTGTTCTGAAATAGTGCATGCATTCCAGACTTCTATCTATACAAGTTTGTAAGTCTGAAATACAAGTTTTTGTTTAAGTTGTAAAAATTTTCATAAGTACATCTGATAGATCATTGATGTCTCAGAATTTTACTTGTGGTTTTCTAACTTAAACCTATCATCTACTTATTGATTACAACATGCAACATATATATACAAACTGAAATGATAGTTACAAATGTAAATTCTTTACAAGTACATGATAGTCTGAAGAGAAACTACTTCTTGGCAGGCCTTGAACCAGAAGGTGCCTTAGTAGGTTTTCTCTTCAGTGGAGAGTGATCCTTTTTGCCAAACAGCCTTCCTTCGATCTCTACCTTGGCTTGCATCTTTTGTTGTATTCTTGCTAACCATGCACCAGTCAAGGCAGATTTTGGTTTCCCTTTCAGAACCTGGATCATCTCCCTGTGCTCAGAAATCCCAAATGTATGAACTGAAACTTGATTGCATTCTTCAGCTGCCCTACCTTCTCTTTTCACAACCAAGTCAAATAACCTCAATCCATCAGCCTTTGTAACTTCCATATCAATGATTTTGGCTGGATGCGATCGATGGTTCATATAGTGATCATACTGAACCTTTTCATGTTTTCTTTGGATCTCAGCAGCATCATCAGATATTGGTTTGAGTGAAGTAAAGACAACATCACGAGAATCTTTCTTTGCAGTCCTTGTTCCAGTTCTGGGCTTTGTGGGTGGTCTGAACAACTCCTTCTCAACTTTCTGAACTTCAGCCAGAATCTCTTTCTTCTTTCTGGCCATTTCTTTTTCTCTATTTTTCTTTAAGTCTTCAATGGATAACTTAAAGGTCAGACTTTCCAACTTTTGTTCCAGAGGAGAGTAGTTCATCCCACATTCATATTCCAGCATATCCACCAAAGCCTTTTGCACTCTTGGATCATTTTTGATTTTTAAGTACCTTTCCAATGATAACCCAAGAGCTGTAGCATCTATGTGATCAAGGGTTCCCATCTTCAGATGTTGTTCCCTTTCTCTTTCTTTGTTCTCCCTCCACATAATAAATTGGTTGGAAACCTGCTTTTGCAATGTTTCCAACTTCTTGCTATCAGCTTCAAGATTGTGCAAGGGATAGCCGTGCTCGTCCACATTCTCACCAACAATGATTCCAGAACCCTTAAAACCTTGCTTTGGTTCTTCTCCTTCTAGAGCCTTTCCTTTTCCCTTATCTTTCTTCTGAACTTGTTCCCCCTGAACTGAGGCACTACCAGAAGGTACCTCAGTGTGCTTCTTGGTTGCTTCAATTATCTCTTGAGTACTAGCAAGCAAACCAATAGGCACACCACTTCCCCCTTTGGGAATCTTTGAAGGCAATCTAGCATAAAGATCAACAGTAGATTTAATTGCCTTCAGTGGTTCCCAACTTTGTTGTTCTAGGCAATCACAAATACCTTTTGCCATTGTAGCAAACTGAGCCTTTAGTCTGAATGAAGAACTAAGGTTCAGTGCTTCTTTATCTTTTAAGTCCTTCAACATCTTTCTATCTTCTTCAGTGAAAGAAGCAGGGGGAGGAGGAGCAGTAACAGTTTCTTTCTTTGCAGTCCTTGTTCCAGTTCTGGGCTTTGTGGGTGGTCTGAACAACTCCTTCTCAACTTTCTGAACTTCAGCCAGAATCTCTTTCTTCTTTCTGGCCATTTCTTTTTCTCTATTTTTCTTTAAGTCTTCAATGGATAACTTAAAGGTCAGACTTTCCAACTTTTGTTCCAGAGGAGAGTAGTTCATCCCACATTCATATTCCAGCATATCCACCAAAGCCTTTTGCACTCTTGGATCATTTTTGATTTTTAAGTACCTTTCCAATGATAACCCAAGAGCTGTAGCATCTATGTGATCAAGGGTTCCCATCTTCAGATGTTGTTCCCTTTCTCTTTCTTTGTTCTCCCTCCACATAATAAATTGGTTGGAAACCTGCTTTTGCAATGTTTCCAACTTCTTGCTATCAGCTTCAAGATTGTGCAAGGGATAGCCGTGCTCGTCCACATTCTCACCAACAATGATTCCAGAACCCTTAAAACCTTGCTTTGGTTCTTCTCCTTCTAGAGCCTTTCCTTTTCCCTTATCTTTCTTCTGAACTTGTTCCCCCTGAACTGAGGCACTACCAGAAGGTACCTCAGTGTGCTTCTTGGTTGCTTCAATTATCTCTTGAGTACTAGCAAGCAAACCAATAGGCACACCACTTCCCCCTTTGGGAATCTTTGAAGGCAATCTAGCATAAAGATCAACAGTAGATTTAATTGCCTTCAGTGGTTCCCAACTTTGTTGTTCTAGGCAATCACAAATACCTTTTGCCATTGTAGCAAACTGAGCCTTTAGTCTGAATGAAGAACTAAGGTTCAGTGCTTCTTTATCTTTTAAGTCCTTCAACATCTTTCTATCTTCTTCAGTGAAAGAAGCAGGGGGAGGAGGAGCAGCGTTTGCGAGGATGGGGGCTGGCTCAGAATCAGATTGATTCGCCTCCAAAGTTCCTCGTCAAACTCAAAGTCAGCAAGAGAATCAAGATTCTCCTGAGGTAGCTCATCGTCATCCCAGAAAGCATTCACTTTTACAATCTGGTCAGATATGCCCTGGTTTGGGTCACTAGTACCCTCACCAGATTCTGGTTCAACATCTGCAGAAGCAGGTGCATCGTCACCAGATTCAACGATTTGTTCAATCGTAGGTACACTAACGGGTCCCACATTCTTTTGTGGCCCACTTAGTGACCTTTCTGGACCAGCTAGTGTGGCTGAAACAGTTTTAGTAAATACCTGAAGCATAGCAGAGGAGAGTTCAGGCTCATCTTCAGTAATGGTTGCCTTTGAGAAATCTCTGCCATATTCAGGTACAGAAGCTTCAGGTCCAGCTTGATTATAAGCTTCTCCAAGGATATCCATAAAACACAAGCTTAAAAATCTTGGGAAAGCAATATGCAGACTTCTCTTTCCTTTTAACTTTGTAATCAACTGAGCAAAGAGAATCTCAGCAAAATCTGCTTGCATCCCATTCCAAATGTAATACCCCATCTCAACTTGGGGTAATGAAAGTTGGTCCAACCCTCCATGGTTGCCACCAAGACTCTCCACAATCTGGGTCCAGAAGAACCTCCAGCAATTTCCAAAACCAGACATGAAAATGTGTCCAGAGGTCTTCAAATTACCATCAGCATCCTCCATATCACCATGACCAGTGGCGACTAGAACCTCCCTGAAATTGACTCCTTTGAGTCTTTTAGCAAACACCTGGGGAGGTTCGAGGTAGTTCAGATGAAGGGAATTTCTGAACCCCTCTAGAGTGATAACACACTTCTTGGTGCCCTCATTGAGAGTGAAGTAGATGGATTGCTCATCTTTACTCACCACAGCAGTGTACCAGAATTCAAGCAAGTATCGATGATACAATGCTTGAGGATTTGCGGTCAACGCATAATGGAAAGGGGACTGCTCCCAAAACTTGTTGATTCTTCCCATTAAGGTTTCGGACTTCACATTCAATTGAGCCAAAAAGTTGCTCATGTTGAATCGGATTTGAGAAGGTGTGAAGTTCTTTGGCCATGTGGCAGATGTTTTCACATCACTCGATGGAGTATATTCAAAATTTATGAGTGATTTGTGTGAAGAAAAAAATGATGATTTAGACATTTTAAGAATTGAAAAATGAAAGTGAAATGAATATGAAGAGTTAAGGAATTTTGAGAGTAAATATGAGAGAGATTGATGATTGGGAAGTAAATGAAAAACGAAGTAAATGAAAGAATGAGAAGGAATTGTGAATTTAAGATGGAATACAACGTGATTTTCCAGCTAAAAACAATTAAAAATAATTTTTGAATTTCAAAACCCAAGACTCATAAAATATTTTATATTCGAAAATGGTTTTGATTGGGTTTGAGATCCTAAAATGATTTCTGGGGTCAAATCAGCATTAAATGCAAAGCCGTTTGAGTGACCCCACCCTGCAACACTTTTTCAGAAAAAGTACTCATTTCTTTTTCTTTTACGGCGCAACTTGTGTGACACATAAGCATGACCAACGTAAGTTAACAACATAGTATGCAGTAGGTCACGTGTACACACAATTGACCAAGTATCAAAAAATAATATCTTGAAAAGACTATTGTATTTCAGTGATGACAAGTCAAGTTCTGAGCATGGTCAGTTCCAAAGAGATCTGAACCATCTCAGTCAATAAAATTCAACTGAAATATTTTTGATTTTCTGAAGTGCTTCAGTTAAATACATTTTTCTGAGCAAAAAGTCCCCCCTCAAAAATGAAGGTTTATTTTAAAGTTTGAAAAAATATTTAACATTCCCCCTGAAGTGATGATCCATGAATTAATAAGTGCCAAGATAGTATCACAAAGGCGTTCGATAGCTAGGCGAGCAAAAATTACATGGATCGCTCAGACTGGTGAACCAGATCAGTGTCACTGAGGCGTTCATAACAAGATTACCAGTCTAAGGATTTAACATACCCAACTCACTGACTAGATGTTTAAAGGTTTTGACATCTAAAGGTTTTGTGAAAACATCAGCGAGTTGCTTATCAGTGGGAATAAAGTGCAATTCAATATCTCCTTTCAGAATATGATCACGAATGAAATGATACCTGAGGTCGATGTGCTTGGTTTTCGAGTGCATCACAGGATTGTGAGATATGGCAATGGCACTAGTGTTATCACAAAAGATTGGAGTCTTTGTGTAAGTAACACCATAATCAGTCAGCTGGTTTTTCATCCATAGAATCTGAGCACAACAACTTGCTGCAGAAATGTACTCAGCTTCTGCAGTTGATAGTGATACTGCAGTCTGCTTCTTACTAGTCCAGCTTACTAATTTGCCACCAAGGAAATGACACCCACCAGTGGTACTTTTCCTGTCTATCTTGCAACCTGCATGATCAGAATCTGAATAACCCATTAGATCTAGACTAGAGCCTTTGGGATACCAAAGACCCAGTCTGGGGACACCTTTAAGGTATCTGAAGATCCTTTTAACAGCATTTGCATGTGCCTCTCTGGGATCAGACTGAAATCTAGCACAAAGGCATGTTGCAAACATTATGTCTGGTCTACTTGCAGTTAAATACATCAGTGAACCAACCATACCACGATATTTTGTATGGTCCACTGGTTTTCCATGTGGATCAGAATCCAAAGTTAATGGAGCAGAAATAGGAGTATCTTTTGATGAGACTGAAACAAATTGATATTTCTTTAGTAAATCTCTGACATATTTTTCTTGGTTTATGAAAATACCATCTTCAGTTTGTTTTACTTGAAGTCCCAGAAAATATGTCAGTTCACCCATCATACTCATTTCATACTCAGAAGACATGATTTTAGAAAATTTTTCACACATCTTCTCATTTGTAGAACCAAACACAATATCATCAACATAAATTTGTACTAAAAGGATATCACTTTTATCATGTAATATGAACAAAGTGTTATCAATTGCACCACGTTTAAAACCATTTTTAAGAAGATGTTTAGTAAGAGTATCATACCAGGCTCTGGGTGCTTGTCTCAGACCATATAAGGCTTTGTTCAGTCTGTACACCCAATGTGGTTTTTCTTCATTGATGAACCCTGGTGGTTGATACACATAAACGACTTCTTCTAGTTCTCCATTCAGGAATGCACTTTTGACATCCATTTGATAGACTTTAAATTGATGATGAGCTGCAAAAGCTAAGAATATTCTGATAGCTTCAAGTCTGGCAACTGGTGCAAAAGTTTCATCAAAATCTATTCCCTCTTCTTGTGCATATCCTTTTGCAACAAGTCTTGCTTTGTTTATGATGATATGACCATCTTCATCCATCTTGTTTCTGAAGACCCATCTTGTCCCAATTGGTTCCTTCTTCAGGTTACTGGGATAAGGAACGAGTTCCCATACATCGTTTCTTTTAAACTGGTTGAGCTCATCTTGCATGGCTTCAACCCAGCTTGGGTCTTTCATAGCCTCGTCAATCTTCTTGGGTTCAATAAGAGATAAGAAACTGACGTTTAAGCATTGATCGCTTGTGGCTCTTCTGGTCTGAACCCCACTAGTGGAATTCCCAATGATTTGCTCGATAGGATGTGCTTTAGTCCACTTAGTGTATTGACCAGGATGAATAATGATATCAGTGCAAGAACTTCTCTGAGTAACTTCAGGAGGAGCTTCAGAAAATACATCTGCAGCTCCTTCTTCTTCCTGCAGATCATGACTTGCATCATGAAATTCTTCAGATTGAGGTTGCTCAGTGGAGCCTGATATCAGAGGAGAAGCAGCATGTACATCTGATCCAATAGTCAGTTCAGAAGGTAGTTTGAAACTGACTGGAGGATAAAATGGAATGTTGTTTGGCCTTTTTATTGTTGGTTCTGAACGGAGATGTTCAGAAGCAGGTTCAGGTGACTGATCAGTTTCAGCAATAGGATCAGAATCACCAAAACTCATTGGACTTTCTGAGGGTGTTACAGGAATGGAATTTTTAAAGATTGCAGAATTGGATTCATCAAAGGTAACGTGAATTGACTCATCAACCTTTTCAAGTCTCTTGTTAAAGACTCTAAAGGCTTTGCGATTTGATGAATATCCTAGGAAGTATCCTTCATCAGCTTTTGCGTCAAATTTTCCAAGCTGACTAGAATCATTCAGAATGTATACTGGACACCCAAATACATGGAAGTATCCAATATTAGGCTTTCTATTTCTGAGTACTTCATAGGAGGTCTTCTTGTGTCTTTTGACGTAGATAGATCTGTTCTGAGTGTAGCATGCAGTTGCAACAGCTTCAGCCCAGAAATTCTTGGGAAGACCAGATTCATTCAACATACTTCTAGCAGCTTCAATCAGCGTACGATTATTTCTTTCTACAACACCATTCTGCTCTGGTGTGTGGGCTGAGGAGAAGTTCTGAGATATGCCAGTTTCAGTGCAGAAGGACTCCAGAGTGGTATTTCTGAATTCAGTGCCATTGTCACTTCTGAGCTGACAAACTTTTCGCTTGTGCTTGAGCTCAATTTGTTTGATGAGAGCAATGATTTCAGCAGCAGCTTCACTTTTGGACCTGAGGAAAATCACCCAGCAGTATCTTGAATATTCATCAACTATAACAAGGGTGTATTTCTTTCCTGCTCTGGTCTGAACATTCACTGGTCCAAAAAGGTCCATGTGAAGCATATGAAGAGGTTCAGTAATACTAAAGCTTTGCTTTGTCTTGAATGAAGCTCTTTTCTGCTTACCCATTTCACAACCTGGACATGGCTTGTCTTTGTTGAAAGACATAGAGGGTATCCCATCAACAAGTTGTTTTCTTGACAACTTATTAATGTTCTTGAAGTTCAGATGGGATAGTCTCTTGTGCCACAACCAATTTGTGTCTTCATCTGCCTTTGAGTAGAAACATTGTTCAGAGGTAGAAGGATTCATATCAATAACATAAATGTTTCCCTTTCTTGGTGCAATCAGTACCACCTTTCCATCTCTGTTGAATATGGTGCCTTGTGAAATATCAAATAAAACCTTGAAGCCATCATCACATAGTTGACTGACACTGATCAGGTTATATTTCAAACCGTTCACATATGCAACACGTGTGAATTTGACTTGACCATTATTCACCACACCATATCCCTCAGTTTTTCCATTACCATCATTTCCAAAAACAATTGAGGGACCCTCTTGCACCCTATATTCCTCTAGCAGGGTCTGATAACCAGTCATGGTTCGGCCAGCAGCACTGTCCAGAAACCATATGTTCTTCTTTCGGTCTCCCTGCACACAATCAAAGATTAGTTCTTTTTGGGAACCCATCTTTGGATGGGTTCACTAGACTCTCCCTTAGCAGTCTCAGATTTCTTTGGTTCATAAGGAACAGAAGGATCAAAGGGGATTTCAGTCATTATTTCAGATGACAGAAAAATAGTTGGTTTGATGGGGTTTTCAACCTTTTTCTTTTCAGATTTCTTCTTGGTTTGCTTAGAAAAAGGTTTTGTGTTTTGTTTAGGTTGAAGAGGAGGAGTTTCAACATTTTTTAAACGTGCATTACAACTCTGCACTTGTCTAGCCAATAGTTGAAATTGACTTTCTAACCTTAACAAAATTGATTCTTCATTAGACACCTGAGCCTTACCAGAATCTGAGGTAGAAGGCTCAGTGGGGGAGATATTTTTCTTCTTCTTTTGGCCTTTAGAGACCTTAGATGAAGTCTGAGGGGATGACTTTTTGGTTTTAGCCTTTCTTTCTGAACCAGTTGTCTGAGCTGTTTCAGATTTACCCTCAGATTGTTCCTGGACTCTATCAGTCACAGTTTTCTGTTTGCCAACTTTAGGAAAAATAATTTCAGGTTTCATTTCCTTTGGAAGTGCATCTAAATCAGTGATTATAGATGCCATGTGAAGATCACCAGATTCATATGCTGTTTTTTTATTTGCAAAAGTATTTTTAATTGCAGCATCTGGTTTTGGTGCACTCATCCAAGACTTAATTATTTTCTGCTCTTTTTCAAGGATGGTTTTTAACTCTTCTTTTTCCAACTCTAAAGTGGCAACCATAGACTGATAACTTTTTAGAGCCAAATGAACATCTTTTTTTTTTTTTTTTTTTTTTTTTTTTTTTTTTTTTTTTTTTTTTTTTTTTTTTTTTTTTTTTTTTTTTTTTTTTTTTTTTTTTTTTTTTTTTTTTTTTTTTTTTTTTTTTTTTTTTTTTTTTTTTTTTTTTTTTTTTTTTTTTTTTTTTTTTTTTTTTTTTTTTTTTTTTTTTTTTTTTTTTTTTTTTTTTTTTTTTTTTTTTTTTTTTTTTTTTTTTTTTTTTTTTTTTTTTTTTTTTTTTTTTTTTTTTTTTTTTTTTTTTTTTTTTTTTTTTTTTTTTTTTTTTTTTTTTTTTTTTTTTTTTTTTTTTTTTTTTTTTTTTTTTTTTTTTTTTTTTTTTTTTTTTTTTTTTTTTTTTTTTTTTTTTTTTTTTTTTTTTTTTTTTTTTTTTTTTTTTTTTTTTTTTTTTTTTTTTTTTTTTTTTTTTTTTTTTTTTTTTTTTTTTTTTTTTTTTTTTTTTTTTTTTTTTTTTTTTTTTTTTTTTTTTTTTTTTTTTTTTTTTTTTTTTTTTTTTTTTTTTTTTTTTTTTTTTTTTTTTTTTTTTTTTTTTTTTTTTTTTTTTTTTTTTTTTTTTTTTTTTTTTTTTTTTTTTTTTTTTTTTTTTTTTTTTTTTTTTTTTTTTTTTTTTTTTTTTTTTTTTTTTTTTTTTTTTTTTTTTTTTTTTTTTTTTTTTTTTTTTTTTTTTTTTTTTTTTTTTTTTTTTTTTTTTTTTTTTTTTTTTTTTTTTTTTTTTTTTTTTTTTTTTTTTTTTTTTTTTTTTTTTTTTTTTTTTTTTTTTTTTTTTTTTTTTTTTTTTTTTTTTTTTTTTTTTTTTTTTTTTTTTTTTTTTTTTTTTTTTTTTTTTTTTTTTTTTTTTTTTTTTTTTTTTTTTTTTTTTTTTTTTTTTTTTTTTTTTTTTTTTTTTTTTTTTTTTTTTTTTTTTTTTTTTTTTTTTTTTTTTTTTTTTTTTTTTTTTTTTTTTTTTTTTTTTTTTTTTTTTTTTTTTTTTTTTTTTTTTTTTTTTTTTTTTTTTTTTTTTTTTTTTTTTTTTTTTTTTTTTTTTTTTTTTTTTTTGAAAGACATAGAGGGTATCCCATCAACAAGTTGTTTTCTTGACAACTTATTAATGTTCTTGAAGTTCAGATGGGATAGTCTCTTGTGCCACAACCAATTTGTGTCTTCATCTGCCTTTGAGTAGAAACATTGTTCAGAGGTAGAAGGATTCATATCAATAACATAAATGTTTCCCTTTCTTGGTGCAATCAGTACCACCTTTCCATCTCTGTTGAATATGGTGCCTTGTGAAATATCAAATAAAACCTTGAAGCCATCATCACATAGTTGACTGACACTGATCAGGTTATATTTCAAACCGTTCACATATGCAACACGTGTGAATTTGACTTGACCATTATTCACCACACCATATCCCTCAGTTTTTCCATTACCATCATTTCCAAAAACAATTGAGGGACCCTCTTGCACCCTATATTCCTCTAGCAGGGTCTGATAACCAGTCATGGTTCGGCCAGCAGCACTGTCCAGAAACCATATGTTCTTCTTTCGGTCTCCCTGCACACAATCAAAGATTAGTTCTTTTTGGGAACCCATCTTTGGATGGGTTCACTAGACTCTCCCTTAGCAGTCTCAGATTTCTTTGGTTCATAAGGAACAGAAGGATCAAAGGGGATTTCAGTCATTATTTCAGATGACAGAAAAATAGTTGGTTTGATGGGGTTTTCAACCTTTTTCTTTTCAGATTTCTTCTTGGTTTGCTTAGAAAAAGGTTTTGTGTTTTGTTTAGGTTGAAGAGGAGGAGTTTCAACATTTTTTAAACGTGCATTACAACTCTGCACTTGTCTAGCCAATAGTTGAAATTGACTTTCTAACCTTAACAAAATTGATTCTTCATTAGACACCTGAGCCTTACCAGAATCTGAGGTAGAAGGCTCAGTGGGGGAGATATTTTTCTTCTTCTTTTGGCCTTTAGAGACCTTAGATGAAGTCTGAGGGGATGGCTTTTTGGTTTTAGCCTTTCTTTCTGAACCAGTTGTCTGAGCTGTTTCAGATTTACCCTCAGATTGTTCCTGGACTCTATCAGTCACAGTTTTCTGTTTGCCAACTTTAGGAAAAATAATTTCAGGTTTCATTTCCTTTGGAAGTGCATCTAAATCAGTGATTATAGATGCCATGTGAAGATCACCAGATTCATATGCTGTTTTTTTATTTGCAAAAGTATTTTTAATTGCAGCATCTGGTTTTGGTGCACTCATCCAAGACTTAATTATTTTCTGCTCTTTTTCAAGGATGGTTTTTAACTCTTCTTTTTCCAACTCTAAAGTGGCAACCATAGACTGATAACTTTTTAGAGCCAAATGAACATCTTTCAGTTCTTTTAATCTGGCATGACTAGCGTTCAGTTCAGAGGCATTGTTTTCAAACATTTTTAGGCTTTCTGAATGCACTGTCTCAACAAAGGAGATGTCAGCCTCTAAAAGAAGCAAAAGGTTTGCCAGATCGATTTGATTTGGCCTTAAAACGATTGAACGTTTTAGCCAGCATGGCAACCAGATCATCATTGTCATTCTCATCACAATCATGAGTGACATTAGCAGAGACACCAGTTTTTAACATTTCAGACACCATCTTCTTCATTGAGTCAAAAACATCACTCTCAGAAGATAGTAGAGCAGTACTATGTGGTTCAGAATACTGAACCGTACCAGAACTGGTAGAAACATGATTCTTGGCATCCTGCTCAGCCAAGGCTCTTTCAGCTTTGTTCTCTTCAGTATATCTGAAGGCTCCATAAAGGGAAGCAAGAGTATGACTGTGCAAGGTTTTGCCTTGTCTCAAGACCAAGATTAAATTTTCACATTTAGAAGGTAAAATGTCACAAAATTTTTCCAACAAAATTTCTTTGTCTTTGGTTACACCCAGGGCTTTCAGTTGGTTTACCAGATTTGTAAATCTGATGTAGGTTTGAGTTAAAGACTCCCCAGGGATAGCAAAGAAAGACTCATATCTTTTGTTTAAAGCAACTTTTCTTGTGACAATTGTCTCATTCGTGCCTTCAAACTGTGTCATTAGTTCCTCCCACATTAATTTGGAATTTTCAAGTAAAACAAGAGTGGGCATAAGGGTTTCTGGAACTGCGTATAAAATCATATTTTGTAACTTGGTGTCCAGGTCTACAAGTCTATGATCTTCCTCAGACCAATGATCCTTCTCCTTAGGTGACTGCCTAGGAGTCCCATCGGCATTTCTGACAACAGTGGAGGCATTCATAGGGACAAAGGGTCCTTCTTTTAAGATATCTGGTAAATGTCTCTCAACACCAGCAATATACTTAAGCATGCACGCTTTCCATGTTTGAAAGTTTTCACTGTTCCCATCAAACTTGGGAACAGGATTATTTGGAAAGTGTACGTGAACATTGTGTGATGGTATATTGTTGTTGATGAGAGGGGGTGGGGTAGCATTATTAGGGTCAGGTCGTTCTTGTTCAAAGTCAGCCATCTATGCAGATCAAAGGTTAATGAATTGATAAAATTCAACCTTGCTGCTCTGATACCAATTGTGAGTCCCAAATATAGATGGTTAATTAAACCCGACTGGCAAGTACAACTGATCTTGATGGACAAGTTCAGTTTACGATCCAGATATGGATAACAAGAAACAATTGACTAGATATAAAATGTAAGAACAAGTGGCAGAAACTATATAAGGATATATATAAATATAATCAAGTATGTAGCATTGAGACACGTTGTTTTCTTTTCAATGTATTTGATTTATTGATGTATAAACAAATACAAGGATTGTTGCGGAACAAAGATAAACACCCAAGTGTAAGTATCTAAACAATCCTGAAATACAAGTGATCTAATTAACTTGGAAATACTCGTAAGTTTACTTAGAGTATATCTCACAAGTTGCAATGCTAAAGTTTCAAGCTCTTTGCAAGTTGTGAGAAGACTTTGTATTTATAGACCAAGTCCATGATGATGTGGACAAGATCGTACAAATGTGGTTGTGAGCATTTAAGGAATTAAACCATACCCGACTGGCAAGTACAACTGATCTTGATGGACAAGTTCAGTTTACGATCCAGATATGGATAACAAGAAACAATTGACTAGATATAAAATGTAAGAACAAGTGGCAGAAACTATATAAGGATATATATAAATATAATCAAGTATGTAGCATTGAGACACGTTGTTTTCTTTTCAATGTATTTGATTTATTGATGTATAAACAAATACAAGGATTGTTGCGGAACAAAGATAAACACCCAAGTGTAAGTATCTAAACAATCCTGAAATACAAGTGATCTTGATGGACAAGTTCAGTTTACGATCCAGATATGGATAACAAGAAACAATTGACTAGATATAAAATGTAAGAACAAGTGGCAGAAACTATATAAGGATATATATAAATATAATCAAGTATGTAGCATTGAGACACGTTGTTTTCTTTTCAATGTATTTGATTTATTGATGTATAAACAAATACAAGGATTGTTGCGGAACAAAGATAAACACCCAAGTGTAAGTATCTAAACAATCCTGAAATACAAGTGATCTAATTAACTTGGAAATACTCGTAAGTTTACTTAGAGTATATCTCACAAGTTGCAATGCTAAAGTTTCAAGCTCTTTGCAAGTTGTGAGAAGACTTTGTATTTATAGACCAAGTCCATGATGATGTGGACAAGATCGTACAAATGTGGTTGTGAGCATTTAAGGAATTAAACCATAAATCCTTACATGCTGCACTTGGAAGAGTATATAAGTCACTTGATGTGACTTATAGTACTAGGTTCCAAGCCTATACTTTGTACCTTTTGTTAATAGATAAATCTATTAACCGGATAAAGGTGTAAAGTAAAAGTCTTCTTCGTAATCAGTGTAAAGTGTTGTAAATACTTTACACTGAGATGCTTCAGTCTTGATCTGGTAGAATCACTCTTTGCTCGCTTCTGAGATGATTCTCTTCTTCATCCTTCAGTCTTTGACTTCAGAATGAATGCTTCAGATTTATCTCGATCTGAACTGAAGTGAAGCTTCAGTGAAGGAATTCTGAGACATCTCAGAATTCTGTACAGACGTCTTCACTAAACTTCAAGCTATTTCTGAACAAATTATACTTGGTCGATTTCCGACCTAACAATGTTTCTTAACAAAAAATACAAGTCTTATTTGAACAAGTCTGAGTAAAAATGAAACAAGATTTGTTTTTCTATTTTTGATAACATTTGACCATTAATAATTCAAGCAACTATATAAATTCTTTCAAAACATAAATTTTCATTCAGCACAAACTTATTTCAAAATATAACCAGAAATTGATATCATTCAAAGTTTTATTTACTCCCTCCGTCCCATTAATTGTGTCTAATTTTGAATATTCAAAGTCTATTTTTTGTAAGTTTGACCTTAAATATTTTTTTATTGAATTATATAATACTTGGCGAAAGTTATACCCAATGAAAACACATCTAAACCTCTATCTATCTATATAACTTTCATCAAGTATTACGCAATACAAATAAAATTATTTTTGGTCAAAGTTGTAAAGAAAGGACTTTGAAAATTAAAAAAGTAGACACTATTAATGGGACGGAGGGAGTATAATTTATTTTAAAATATAGCCGGTTTTTCCATTTGATATATTTGGTTTCCATTTTAAACGGTAGTTTAGAGAAAAAAAAAAGTAGGCAAGTAGTTTTAAAAAGTGTTTCTCTATATATATGCAATATAACCTTTTTGAGCATATTTTAAAATAAGAAAGTAAAAGAAAAATTGTGTGACACGATAAGTTTATATATATGCATAATTAACAATGTTAAAGCGCCCCTACATCGAATTCATGTTTATATATGTATTTGTGAGCCAATAAGTTGCCTCGACCTTATTTAATATATTTTCGCTGCTTGAACTAAGTCGTCAAGTCAAAATTAAGGACCTACGTAAATTGAAATCCTGGATCTGTCACTGTACACCGTCGAGGTATTGAGGCTCAAAACAAACAAAAGACGGCACTGAACAGTTTCTTTTATATATATCTCTCAACACAAATTGTATTAGTAAGAATCTAGTATAAATTAATCAAGCAAAATGTGAATTACTGAATGCATATCTAGATATCTAAATAAGAAAAAAATTATATATCTATGTGTGTAATATATATCTATACTCCCTTATAAAGTAAACTGCCTCCTCCCTCCTTAGTTTTAAGAACTGAAATGACTCATTTATCCACCAGCTTTTATACCTCTCTATATCTATTTTACAAATTCGGACTAAAATGCCCTTACAACCCGTATGTCTCCCTCACGCAAAAAACAGGGAAAAACAGAACATACAATTCGTCCCCCTCCGCCGTGTCAGCTCTCCGGCCGCAATCACCATCCGATCCATCATGGGTTTTTATTTCACCATCCGATAAGCTTTTGTATTATCAATTTTGGGGGTTACCATTCAATCAGATTTAATATCATCAAATTTGTAAGGGCATTCATCAGATTTTGAGGGCTTATATCATCAATTTTGGGGGGTTGCATCAGATCCGATCATCAATTTTAATGCAACCATCATCATCATCATCATCATCATCATCATCATCTTTGGGGGGTTTCATGAAATTAGGTATGTTCAATGTAACAACCCTCAAAATCCGACTAGGACAATCTACTTGGACTTATCTAGACATCTATCCCTAGAGGTTTATTAAGAGAATTGATCTTCTAGGAGTTGAGGCATAGTGACAATTGCCCTCTAGTTCAATAAAATACTTTAGGCGACTAGCTATCTTATAAATGCCATAAATAATAACTATAGACAATCTCAAACTATAAACTAGTTCTAATTGAACTTGACGAAATGTCAATGAACCAAAAACTTTGTTTCGAGAAGTTAAGTTATAAAAATATTTGTACAAGGCTCACAAGTTGAGATAACAATCAAGAATCCTTACAAAATGTCCAACAATTTAATCAAAAGCCAATTAAAGTGTAGATGGTCATGAAAATAAAAATGACTATTTCAAAAATAAGTTTATAAACTAATATGTACATAAAAGTGTTTGAACAATAATAAGTACATATATATGTCTAATATAAATACGAATTTATATACAATGAGTTAAGTAACAAATTAAAACACAAAAATCTATAAATATATATATATATACACGACACATACATATACACATGTTAGGACCACTAATCAACATACTTGTACAAATAAATACATATTACACTTAAACATACACCTACACTACATACAAAAATACTTACACTTTAAAAATACAAAATTTGAACAAAAAATCCCTTCACCTTACCCTCCCCAAAACCGGCCCTCTCACACTCCCAATACCACTCCACCAATCAAATTATACCCTCCCTTATACTCCCCATACAACAAAACACTCAAACACTTATTCTCCCAACACACACACACACCTTTTCTCTCAAGAAAAACTCTTCCATTTTCTCTCTTCCTCTCTCTCATTTTCGGCAGCCAAAAAGGGAGCAAAAACTCATTTAAATTCATAGTAATAATAAGGGTTCATGCAAGATTAAGTAAGGGTTATATTAAGCTATAGATTAAGGGTTGTTTTAAGCATAGATTAAGGGTATTATAAGGGTTTGGAGGCCACGAAAATCTGCATCATTTCTTCATCAAAAACCGAGTTCTTCAAGGGTATAATCTTCATCCTTTTTACTAGATTTAATCTTGTTCTTGTTTATATTAAAAGGTTTTATCAAAAGTTCATGTTTTCTTTCAAATATACACTTAATGAGGGCAAAGTTGATAGGATCTTTCTTCCCATGCTCATGCATGTCGAATCTAAGAAGAAAAATTCAAGGATTCAACTCAAATAAGACCCAAAAGTGTTGTTTTATGTTAATGTCTAGTGAAAGTGACTTTTGCTTGAAGAAAATAAAGATATATTTGCATATATTCATAAATATATTTCTGTATATTCTCATGGATAAACTCATTTTGATGTTAAAAGTAAGATTTAATAAAGGTTTTGTTGTTAAAAAGGTTAGATCTTGACATGCATGTACATAAGTGGTGTTAAACTAGTTGTTAAGAGCTTGGATTGAGATGGATCTTTGAATGATGAGTGATGATCTTGAAAATTGATAATAATCTGGAAATTTGATGTGAGAGATATAAAAATAAAGTATTAATCTTGTAAATGATGAACTCAAGTGTTAATTAAGCAAGAAAGGTCATTGGTGGGTTGATATAACCAAAACACATTCTGACAGAAATAGCGTTCCGTCTTAAATCGGGTAAACTGGACATGTGAGGGCCGATTCAAGAAAAACTTCCAACATAAAAGTTGTAGATAAATGAGTTAACGTTAACCTCCAACTGGAATTACTCAAAAATACGGAACCAAACAAAAGATATGATTTTTCTACTAAAACTGGTCAAAACTGCATTTTTGTGTAACATCTATATCAACTTTGAGAAATTTTATCTTCAAAATTAAGAGGTTCCAGAAGCTTAAACTTGGTAGGAATTAACTTTGATGTGTTCTATGCTTAAAATAAAATCATGGTATTTTTCTAGCAATCAAAACATCGAGAACTTTTATAAAACTTCTTATGTCGCAAACAGTTCCAATCCTGGACAGTTCGTGTTTGAGAAATCTTTAGAGGTAGTAAACATTACTTAAAAATTCACCCAAAATTCAGAAAAATCAGAGACACATATAAGTTGTTGCAGAAAAATCACCAAGGTCCAAATAATTAGATTTAACCCCGAATTAGTGGCCAACATTTCATAAACCTGATGAACAAAAACAGAAAATTTGAAAGGAAACTAACCATGGGTATAATGGGCTAAAAGATGCACTAAAGACCATAATGGGCTAGCCTGGCCCAATTAGTGTACCCAATGGACCATAAATCAGTAGGCCCACTTGGCCCAATAAACCATATAGCCCAATAACCAATTTAACCCACTAAGCATATAACCCAACTAAGGTTAAGCCCAATAACTAAACTTAAGCCCAATAACTAAACTTAAGCCCAATAACTAAACTTAAGCCCAATAACTAAACTTAAGCCCAATAACTAAACTTAAGCCCAATAACTAAACTTAAGCCCAATAACTAAACTTAAGCCCAATAACCAAATTAACCCAACTAAACTTAAGCCCAATAACTAAACTTAAGCCCAATAACTAAACTTAAGCCCAATAACCAAATTAACACCAAATATAATTAAGTGAGATGAATATAAGTAATTACGCTCATCAAACTATAAATTGATATCACAAATCCTAATTCGTGCTAAAATCGGTTAAACATCAAATGATGAATAAGAATAATATAACTTAATACGGCATTTCTATATATGATAACCTAAGATGCCAAACGAAACCGCGAATGAAGGCAAGTTACCGAAATTCTAACAACTTATACCTACATGTATAATGAAAGTGACCTTTTACACCATCAATCTTTACAACCAAAAAGATGCAAGTATTAACAATACACTTGGATCCCATAATTGATGACAACCTAATGAAGGTGGCATTTCTAAGTGATGGCATAAGATAGGAACTTACGTATATTAGTCCTATCGTAGGGATAGTCTTGGCATTGAAAGGTGATTGAGGACCATAAGGAATAAATGATCAAGGAAGCGATAGATGGGAAGTACCCATTTTGGATAAGTATATATATAATGCTCGGCATATCAAGGTGAGTCATAGCCCCCTTTCAAACTCTTTATGTGTTTTACTTTCGGGGTGAAAAGCATGATAAATAAAATTGCTTTATATATATGAATGATTCTTGAAAGAATGATTATGAAATGGGATATATTGTATGTTCAATGTGTTATAAATTATATGATGAGCTTGAGTTCTGTCAAACTGTATCACTTCGGTACACTACTATTAACTCCGAAAGGGGAGGCCTGTAGTTAGAGGGTTGCGCAACTAGGAGTCGTCCACTCACCCACTAAAATAGGTAACGGTGGAATGTTGGTTGCCTTTGTGGCCACTTTCATTGCCAGTCCGACCCGAGCGGTGCTCTAATCTACTTTATATTAGGCGGTCGTCTCCATGGCACGATCCCCTTCTTTATTAATTGCACTTGATTGACAGCTTGTGCTATGAAATGAAATATTATGTTGGTTGGGACAGGAAATGGTCTTAGTAGTGGCTCAAGCATCTACTAATCAAATTATGCCTTTGGCTGAATACTATTGACATTATTTATGGTGGGCTATTATTGATTGAACATACGGTTTGGGTGCGATATATGATTGATCGCTTGATATACTTTTTCTCTCACAATGATTTTGACAAATGAGAGCTTCATTATTAACCATGGATTTTCAATGCCTTGAAGTGACATTATGGTATTTGGAAAACTTGATAGTTTGAAATGAGAATTTTGCCGACCATGTGGTTTGGGTATATTGATATCTAACAATATGTTTTCTAAGTATTGAAATGAATATGTAACGAAATTTACTTGAAAACCTATGCACTCACCAACTACGAAAACGTAGTTGACACTTTTTCTTCATGTTTTTCAGGTTTAGAGCAGTAAGCTTAGCATGACCGCCTCTTTTGGATGATGTATTTGTTGTGTGCTCGACGGTTGTAATGCAAACATTTATCTTTTGATTATGGATTTGGGTTATGTAATGGTTATTAAACGTCAACTTAAACTTGAAATCTTTTGGGTTTGAATGGCATTTGAAACTTTATGTTGATGTTTTATATTTAAATCTTTTGTACCATGTCGTTCTGTGACATCTCGTGTTTCCGCCTTAGTCGGGGTGTTACATTCAATTTTGGGGGGTTTCATGAACGTTTCCATTATTATGTTAAGTTAAATTTATCTTACCAGTTCATATGTATTGATCTTTATTTTCTGGTAAGTATATATTTACTGCTCGCCTTATAGTCCTGATGTACGGGGTCTCATGTAACATGCCACTACTTAAGTTCAACTTGGTTACTCTAATTTATGTCTTTGTAAAAGAGGATTTGTGGGACAAATCAAGCCTAATGGTCCATCTTTGACCATTACCGAACCTATACAACCCACCAAAATTTTGCATATTTATTAGTTAAAATGCTATTGTGAAATGTTGACCTCTAATATGATTCCAATCTTGCAGATTTATGGGTTTCGGCGACACTTCAAGTTGAGGTGTGGAGCATGGAAAGTAGCTTTTATGCAGATGGATGGAGAACCATGGAAATAACCCATGAACAACGAGTCCTTAACATTTGTGGATATCAAAATGGTGCCTTTTGAGTCATTATGGTCTGCGACTCAGCTATGGCAAGTAAACTGTGTTAAATAGTTGTTTAAATGTGCTTGTTTATCAAGTTTTATGATATGGACCTGTTTATACTCATTATAACAATCTTTATCACGTTTCTGGAAGCAATGTTGTGAAATTTGACGGACATTCAAGTAGAGCTTTAAGCTGTAACTTTGTATCGTATATATTTATTTCATCTTGCTTGGTCACCAATGAAACAAGATGAAAACCGTCTTTTTCCTTGGTAAGGCCGATATAACAACGTATGAAGCCCTACTAAATGTATTTTGATGCAGTTTGGAGAGCAAAAAGATACTACACGGGCAAACAAATTTACATTGGCTGAGTTGCTTGAGTGTTTTCCTTGGATTGAATCTTTCGCAATCTCACAGTCTTAATAATGGAGGTAACATTTTAAGTTGAATACTTTCCAATTAAAACAATGTCTATGCTAAGACAAATTTGCAGGTTCCGTAAAGTACTTTGGCTGTTGATTAACTATAATGGCTAACATTGTATCTCATGTTTGCTTCAAGTTTAGTTTCTGGTGGAAATCATGGCATCGACGTTGATGATTTGAGGAAAAATACACCCTACACTGTGTTGATGAAACACTACTGCTACTGTTCTCTTTTCTATATTTTGGATATGTAGTATATCCATGTGCTTATCTATCCTTAATAGGAGTATCATTTAATAATCTTTTTATAACTATGTCGGAGTATTAATAGGGTCAAACGTTATTTACGTTGTGCAGTGTTAAGAGACAGTTGTTGGAATTGATATGCTCAGTGTTACTTTAGGTGGTCAGAGAAAAAGTTACTTCAGGTTCATTTCTTATTTTCTTTGTGGTTGGTTTGCACATTTGTTTGCCACTATGTGAGTGTTCTTTTTTTAATCTACTGCCTCTTATGTTTGTTCAGATTTTGAAGATGTATGACCAACATCCATCGGCATTTGAAAAGGATCTGGTGGCCAAAGAGTTGTGGTTTAGATGAAACGAGTTTTATTCGACGACGTTTTTTTACTTTTGTAACTATTGGGAGAGTCACAAGCTTTCATATCATAAATTGTTTTGAGATATTAAATGTGCTTTATATAGATAAAAGTTGTTGCAATTGTATAGTCCTTTTTTAATTATGACAAAATTAGTTGATGATTTATAATAATGTAATGTTTGAATGATCGGGTTGTATTATTATTTAGAGCAATGCTACATTTACTAACAAATTTTTACAAACACACCTGGCATCAATAACCACCAACCAAATTATATATATTTTCTCTTTCTTGATTTATTTTTCTTTTTCTATTGGTCCACATGTGTTTGTAAATATTGTTAGTATACTTTTGTTTGTAACTATATCATTTCTCTATTATTTATTAAATGAACAATCCTATTGTTCTAGAACGGGTAAAACCGGTTAGTTTTATCAAACAGGGATGTTTTGATGTGCAAATTTGTTGATTGAGCATTTTATTCGTTTGGTCGTAATTATTTAGTTGGGATTTATAAAGCTCGTGATATAAATAGACTCTGCTGGTGTTCAACATAAGAAAAACTAACAGAAGTCGGATCAATGTATAACACGAGAGGATTGATGAGCTAAATGAAAATGAGTCTTGCGTGTAAATTATCGTTGTCGACGTATTGTGCGGGTTCATAATAAACATGTAATTTCTTACGTCGTTGCAACGCGCGGACACCCATCTAGTATATATATATATATACTTGTATCTAAAAAATAATGGTTGCATATTTATTTATTTTTTGAACCGAAAATATTAGTTGTTAGTAATTGTTTTCAAGTTGGCAATTAAATGTCAACGCTTGCATTTGAATCCGAAACCTCTAAAAAGGTAAAGTCTCTCATCTCCCTCTTGGATATTAAACAGATTATATTGATATGTCACATATTTTGGAGAACGTACGAAATGATTGAGATTATACACAAACAAATGTTACATATTTTGGAGAACATACGAAATGATCGAAATTATGCAAAAATAAATGTTACAATATCTGGAATTGCATCCTTGTATAACGTGATTTTTCTTTGAAGGACCAACGACAATGCTGAAGGGGGTTGTATACTTGTATTCAACCATTCATTATGAGTATATTATACATAATCGGACGTACATTTTGGCTGGATATTTTAGATTTTGATTAGTCAAAAACAAAAAAAAATTTGGCGTTTGTATTTGTTTCAGTTTCGGGAATTACAGCATGATACTTCAAATTATTACACTAATAAAATAAAATCCTCTTATTCTACCGAGACAGAGGTCATGGGTTCGATACTCATCTCATGCAAAGGTTGAAGGGCCTTTTCTACCATTTAGGTAGAAAATGGAAGCAGTATCTCTACTTAAGTAGAGGTAAGGTCTGCCTACATCTTAACCTCCCTCATACACCGTCGAGGTATTGGTGCTCAAAACCCACAAAAGACGACACTGAGCAGTTTCTTTTTTTTCTTTATTCTACCCTTGTCTAGTGCAAAAACAACACCACTTGCAACATTTTTCCTACCAACTAATCACCAACACGAGACAATTTTCTATCTATTGCCAAAAATTTAACTACTTGTCTCTTGTCTAGAAATAATGTACTTCCTCCGTCCCATTAAATTTGTCTACTTTTAAAATTTCAAAGTCAAATTTTACCAACTTTGACCATAAATATTTTTATTTGTGTTATATAATAGTTGATGAAAGTTATACCAATGAAACACACATCTAAAACACAATCAATTCATATAACTTTATCAAATATTATATAACACAAACAAAAATATTTATGGTCGAAGTTCGTAAAGTTTGACTTTGAAAATTTAAAAGTGGGCAAGTTTAATGAGACGGGGAGTATTTTTTCTAAGAACTTTAATAGTTTTCTATATTGCTGATGATAAAAGTGATTGTTTTTGCCAATCTTGCAAACTTAGGGACAAGGGTGTAGTGCCACAAATTGGCACTTTGGCAAGAAATTAAGCCAATAAAATCACGCCACGTGGCATTGAAAATTTTTTGCCAACTTTTGCCAAAAGAAAGCCAAATTTGATGGTGTAGTTGCCAAAAGAAGCCAATTCTTGCCACAAAAAAAGACAAAACAAAAAAAAAAAAAGGGAATCTTGCTTTATAAATGCTGGTGCCAATTCTTGCCATAATCGGCCAAATATAGCCGATCCAACTTGCCAATTCACCTTGCCAATGCTTGTCAATACACATGCTATAGTGTTGCCAAAGAGCCAATGCTTGCCAAACCAACTTGCCGATAAAATAAGCCGACTACACCTTTGCCCCTTACAAAATTAACCGCCTTTTAGGCAGTATGCTTGAAACCCCATTAATTATGTGATAACGAATTTTGGTCTATTCTCTCTGGTTCTTCACGATCACAAATACACACGTATACAAAACATTTTGAATCTCTGATAATATCCGATTGACTACTTTGGGTTGTACCACCGAATTGATTCAATCTGAAAGTGTTTCACGTACTCAGAGATTAAACACATATCCAAATTTGTTTGTATTTTATTATATATCTCCACACTACTAGAAAATCAGGATATACCCACGGATTTTCCCACGACGAAAAATCCGTGGGAAAATTTCCCACGGATTACCCACGATTTTGGGTCAAAATTAAAGAGTCAAAACGTCTTCATTTTTTTGCCACAGATTTCCCACGGAATACCCACAAAATTATATCCGTGGGAAAATCGTGGGAAATCCAAAGAAAATAAAAAATAATTTCCCACGGATTTCCCACAAAACATGCACTCGTGGGCAATCTATGGAAAATCCATAAGAAATACTGTGTATATTCTGTGGATAATCTGTGGGAAATATTTCCCACAGATTACCTACAGATAAATCTAAGCCGTAGGAAATCTGTGGGAAACACTTCCCACAGATTACACACGGATGAATCAATTCCGTGGGTAATCCGTGGCAAATACTTTGAAAAATGGTGTTGTATTATCCGTGGGTAAATCGTGGGAAATATTTCCCACAGATTACCAACAGATGCATTGAAACTGTGGGAAATCTGTGGGAAACATTTCCCACAAATTACCCACAGATTCATAAATCCGAAGGAAATCCGTGGGAAATTCATGAGAAGTATTTTGTAAATAATGTTTTGGTTTATCCGTGGGAAATCCATGAGAAGATATTCTATAAATTTCCCACAGATTATTATATTTCCAGGGTAATCAATGGGAAATTTGTCGGAAATTCAAATAATTGATCATTTTGTTTAGTGTATATACTATATAAATGTACATTGTATGTAAGTATATGTATTTAACACTTAAACAAATACATACGTACACACTCACACAATTATATATATATACATACACATACATATGTATGTATGTATGTATACATCGGGTACGTTGCAACACTACACCAAAAATGGGTTGTTACGACGCTTTCTCTGGACACTTTTATTATTGTATGCTAATAAACACATATTATAGGACACTTTATAGTTTTGTCATATTATGTAATAACTTATATCATTTAATATGTAAGTCCTAACATGGTAGTTTAATAAACACTTGATTGTTAGGGGTTTTATTATGTTAGTATCTAACAATACCTAAATGCATCTCCTTCGCCCACACGAAAGATTTCTATGCCAGCCAGGAATAACGGCTCTGTTATGAAATCAAGCGGCAGACAGACTCATTTGGTCGGTATTCCCTAATAACTGGTTTTAGGAGATTAGGGTCCCCTTATATTCTCTACTATTACACTTGATATGTAAGTCCTATTAAAGTTAGTTTATAAGACACTTATTTGGAAGGTTATATTATGTTGGTATATAATGCAACACTTGTTATATAGGTTGTAATAATATAGTAAGTTTATAGAACACTTTATATCTAAGAAACATTAAATTAAGCATTATGGGACACTTTATATCGAATGAGCCAATTGGGCTTTCAACCTTGCTTGTCGTCTCATGTTGGCCTAATAGAGCCAATATGTTTCTACATTCATTTGGGCCTAATGGGCCAAATATGCTATATGTTTTTTATTTGGGCCTATTGGGCCAAAATATTTTCATCAACTGTATAAATGGGTCAAATGGGTCATATGTGTTTGAATTTCACTCGAATGGGCCAATTGGGCTTTAAAGCTCGCTTCTTATCTCATGCTAGTATTTCCAAAAATGTAACTAAGGATTTGATCAAACAGGTAATGGATTATGCTATTGTAAGAATTCAATCCTTATTTTAGCATGGTTCGTAATTGCAACTATCAAGTGTAGAAAAAATCTTTGAGTATTTTGTCATGCTTGGCTGAGTGTCACTCTATTGTTGTTAGTTGTCTACATGTTATACATTGTGCCAATGCTTTTAATGTGTGCTTTTGGTCATGTACCAAGTAAAATTGGGTATCTCATGGTCATGTATTTACGTTTCGGGTTCGATCCGGGTTAAGTAACGTGCTTGGTTGAATGCTAAAAACCCGAGACGCCACTTCTGTTAACATGGATTGTAACATCTCAGATATTGATAACATTACACTGCTATATATTTATAGCATCACAACTGATCCAAAAAACAAGGTAGGATGGTTTAAACTTACAGTAGCAGGTATGAGCCATGGCAAAAATATATATCTATTTCATTAATTAGATTGTTACAATTTGTGTTAGTTTTTTGCATAGCAAACTTACAGTTTAGCAGGTATATGAGCCATGACAAAAATATATATCTATTTCAATAATGGGATAACCGCAGGTTACATGTTCAATTGCTCATATGTCATTTTTTGTATTGGTGAATTTGTTATTATATCTACTTATATAATTTATATCAATATCTATGTTAATATGTAAGAGTCTTATTATTTGTAGGTACAAATTTTGACCCAAACTGTGAAAAAGATGCAGGAAACACATGAGACACAACAAAGGGATGACGAGATGAAAACGCGTGAAGAAAAGCAAAAAAAGGAGCTAGAAGATTTGAAAGCAAAAGGTGAAGCCGAAACAAAAGAAATGAAAGCGACCATCGCCGTTATGATGAAGTTATTACCCGATATGACGCTTCCGACTTAAACCTCAAGACTTATGAAAGACCATTTAGTTTAAATGTTTTTCAAAACTTGTAACTTCGAAATGATGTGTATGAATATATTCGTTGACGGATTTACTTTGATTTTTAGATACCTGGATTATTATGCTATTTAATAAATTTAGTCTCGATTAATTACTTTTATAGTTGAATTGGTGTATTTTATATATACAAGGGTATAGTTGGAATAATAAAACAAAAAAAATATTTTTAAATAAAATGGCATTTGCGGGAAATCTGTGGGAAAAAATGGTTTATATCCATGGGAATATCGTGGAAAAACAACTCGTGGAAAATCTGTGGGAAACTAATCCGTTAGAAATCCATGGGAAACAATTCAAAGAAATCCGTGGGAAATCAATGGGAAAATTTGTTGAAAATCTGTGGGAAACATTCCAAATAAATCCGTGGGAAATCCATGGGAAACAACGTCCGTGGGAAATCCATGGGAAACAATTCAAAGAAATCCGTGGGAAATCAATGGGAAAATTTGTTGAAAATATGTGGGAAACATTCCAAATAAATCCGTGGGAAAATCATGGGAAACAACGTGGGAAATATTTAGGTGGTCGTGGGAAAATCCGTGGGAAAACATTTCCCACACCCCTTTTAATGACGGCCATAATCCGTGGAGAAATCCGTGGGAAAACAACTATTTCCCACGGATTTGGCGTGGGAATACGCCAGTTTTTTCTAGTAACAATTAGTACCAATGCATACTCTGACAATTAAGGCATTTTGTAATTCGATCTTGACTGTGTAGTAAATTATGTACACATCCTTTGATTATATCAATTATGTTCTTCATTATTGATTGGGTTTCTGTTTATTTTGTTTACTAAATAATCAAAAGTCTCTTAATTTATTAAAACTTAATTACAATGCTAAATGTTTCATAATATGTTATAGATACATAGGTATAGAATTGTAATTTACAATAACTTTATTAATTTCATTACTAATAAAAAATATGCTATATAACTATTATTAATTTTACTAATCAAAAAAATGTTTACAAATTATGTAGGTTACAAAGTGGCTCTATTTGATTGTACAACATGTATAAAAATTTGTACATTGTTAGAAACTTAAAAAGTGGTTTTACTTTATTGTAAGTTTGTAACACATGCATCAAAAAAATTGTACGTAAATCATTTGGAAAAAAAGCTAAATGTTTAATTTATGGTATGTTATAGATAAAGTGATTAATAAAAACTTTATTAATTTTAATAATCAAAATGATGTTACAAAAGTATATATATTATTAGTTTTTAATTAAGATATGTTACAAATATTTTGTTGAATTACAATTTAGGTTGCAAAGTGGTTTTAATTGATTGTACAACGATACCTAATATTTTGCACAATGTTAAAACTTAAAAGTGATTTTATTTTGTTGTACCACAAGCATAGAAAGTTATCCATTGCTGAAATACTTTATAGTATTATAGACAATACAACAAACTTCTATAACACATATATGTATGCATAAAACTATGATTATACAGTGAAAGATATCCGTATACTAAATAACAGAGGAGGTGTTTGGAAGATGACTACAAATGTAAAGACAGGATGACAAATATATTTGTTATTGAAGTTTGGTTTCAGGGTAAATTTTGGTATTTTTGATATTTTTTTGGCTAAGTTTCATCTTACAACTCTAAAGAAATGCTCAAACTTTCTAGTTTTATCAACCACTCTCTAAACATTCAGTTCCAAATGGTTTATAAGTAGTTACTAAAATATATAAACAATAAACACAAGTAAAAACTTCTTCAACTATTTCATCTTAATTAAAAGAAAAAAGAAAATGTTTGAGTGACAAACAAATTATTACTAACAAAATGTACAAACCCATGTGGACCAATAAAACCATGAGAGATAGTGAATAAAGAGAAAAGAGAAAAAGTTTTATTTGTGATTATCGATGTCACATGTGTTTATAAACTTTGTTAATAAGGATTTGTCATTACTCAAAGAAAAATGGTTCAAGGAAAAGTACTTGGGCCTAGATAAAAGCTAAAGAATTAACCTGACAATGGGCTCATTATTTTGGGCTTTTGTTAGTTTTGTATTTGTGAATTGTCACGTCTTGCAACTTCATGATTCAACTTGAATTTACCAGGGATTATTTCAAACGAATTAACAACAAAAGAAGCATGGTTATAGGGGAAAAAATAATAATAAAAATCTAAATTCGCTTCACATTTTAATAACTATGTCTTCAAACAACCCTATTTTCCAATTACATAACCAATGTAGATCGATCAAAATTTGAAGATCTATTTAAACCATAGGGCGATTAGAATAACGAACAGAAAATGATCTAGGAAAGATATCATGCTCTGATTCATTATTCCATTGTAAGCCTTGATCGAAATTCTGCAAATAATTATATTCATCATAATGAGCATGCACCGTTGACGATGATCTCACCATTGATGCATTCTTTTTTTCCTTTTTCAATTTCTTCCATAATGTTTTCCACACAGACTGTGATGAATTCTTCGTTGTCGTTTTAAAAATACCAAATTTGTCGCGTGTTCCGTCACATTTGACAGATTTGGTACGCCATTTCTTGATGTCCATCAAGGTTAATGGTTGATGTTTTGTGATCGAGTGAATTTGTAGTGTATATATATATGTGTATAATTGTATATATGGATATTGAGTGGTCAAAAATGATAAGCATGAAAAGCTCTAAAAGTGTGTCACTTGTCAAACGTAATGTATTATTTTTATTGACGAAAATTGGTTTTAGCCACATTTTTCTGACATTCATTTGGGATAGATGGGACTTTTTCTTTTCTAGCTCGTTGCTAGATTTAGAATCTTCTCGTTACTTTTAAAGTCCAATATAACGAGAGTAAATACTCCGTACTTTTAACCGGTGACATTAGACAACTTTGCTATGTTGGTTCCCGCTAGTGGTCAAATACTTTCGATCGGCCGCTATGAGTTTTGTATTTTTTTTATAGAAAAATCACAGGTTACAAATGAATGACAGATCGAGTAAGGTGTTCTTTGATAACTAATTTATCATAGCTTATACGAAATATGGTTTGAATCTTTATATATACTAAAAGACAATCTGACCTAATAGCTTATCAAATTGAAAATTGCTGATGTCATAAATATAAAAATTACAATTTAAAATTTATGGAAATCCCAGCTATCCGTATGGAATATGGATAGTGATAGGCCCAAAAATTGAATATTACGGATGTATGTTGATAATAAAACTATAAAAGCCAACTTTCATATCTATTAACCCATTCTAGTCCAGATAAATCTTATAATAATGATTGAAATATAATAGTTTATAATTATCTAATACTAGATAATTTACTTGAACGGAACCGCCTTTTCTGATGCTTAGACCTCAAACCAAGAACCATTTTTTAGCCAAATGTCCTTTATGGGTTATTGTTATAAATCACAATGCATCTACAATAAAACAAAACTTTAATCAGAACTACAATAAGACTAATAGATTTAGGACATTATGTATACATTTCCATTTTAACAAAAACTTAGCAAAACCCCATGTGAAACATAACTTAGTTTACACATTTTACTTAACTTTAATCATCATCTAATCTAGATATATTAATATATTAGTATAAATATTTATATTAGATTTATATAAATAAATATTGTCTAAAAATATTACAAAAATGAAATACAATATATGCATTCAATGTTTTAAAATTATATTAATTAATTTGATTTTACCTACATTTTTAACATTTAAATATACATAATTAATAATTTATCTTATATTGAAAATGTCATAAATATCTTGTGTATTTGACACGGGCATAAATCTAATGTATAACAATAAAACAAATAAATGATAATGACATATTATTACTTTTTAATATTCAAATATCGCTGAGTATATCACAATCTACAATTCTGATAGACATATTATGATTTTGTAATATTCATATATAGGTAAGAAAGTCACAGTAAACAACTTTGATTACATATTTTTAAAAATATTTTAATATAAAAATCAAAATTTTAATATATAGATCAAATTTTTATTACTAAAAATAGTAAACTAAATTTTAAACCATAATAAATTAATATCTAATATTGATAACGTCGTAAGCCCGTGTATTAAATAGGGGCCTAAATCTAGTTATATATTAATTAAATAATTGCATTGACAGTTTTTTATATTTATCATAAATTAAAAATAAAAATATCGCATATATATAATTTTTTTTGAAAAACTTACGAGTAATGTTGGGATAGAGGAATCGTACCTTATAAAGCCACCTTACTCGAATAATGCTCCTATTCCACTCCAACTACTATGAAGTCCACTCATTTTTTGGTGAATCTCTATATATATTTATTATTATTATTGTTTTTCTGAAAAGGTACGACGTGTCAACATCCAAGGGTGATGTTGCTATTACTTTCAAGATATCTCCTAATCTCCTAATACTATTAAAAGAGATTAGACCATGATCTCACAAAAGTGTGTTGTAAAGAGATTAGATAGGCCACGTTAGTGAAAAGGACGATTTTAATGACATCATCAATTGGTTAGGCACTTAGTTAAGGGTTTAGTTGGCTTCTAATTTGCTTCTAACTATATGTTTACGATTTGCCAGCCTTTGTTTGCACTGAGCAGTGGGCTAAACAGCTTGCAAGGACTTGCTTTCCAAAGTTGCAGGCATAATTTGAATGTTTCCCATGCAAATAAACTTGGTTAAAGTTTATTTCACTTCTCAAGAATTCAAAATTTAGTTGTTTTCCTTATAACAAATACAAAATCAAAGTCTATAATCGTATTTATCTCCAGAAGATGCTGTATCAAATCAATAAGTCAAACAAGAAACCCATTATGTGGTTCTTTCCAAGATAAATCTTTAGAAACAAGATATGCAACCACCATGTTTGGTGTTTCTCTATAAATCTGGCGATATAGAACCATAATTCTCACCACATCTTGTCTTCCTTATCTCATTCTAATCTTAATTATCTCACTAATCATGGCAAATGAAAATTTCAGTTTTGTTGAAGATCTTAGTGTGGCTAACGACTTTTGGAACATGAAGGCACGAATCATACGTAAATGGGAACAAACCTTTAAGGTTGACATGGTACTTCTCGATGAGGCTTGATGCGGTTCTTGATGTTCGTTGGGCTTATGACTCAAGTTGAGATCGATATTATCATCGCAAAAGGATATTCAGGTAAGTGTCTTAGTTAATAAAGGAACTTATGTGGAATTTAGATACATGGTAAATAAATGCAATCAGAAAGGTGTAATATTTATGGTTGTTTGTTGAAATGTATATGGGTAAAAATTTATTTAGTAACTTTAATTTTTCAATGTAGGTCTGTTTACTTTTACAGCTAACAAGATGGGTGGTTTAGATTATGGGTCAAAATGGGTTTGGGTTTCTGGTATATGTCAAAAAGTTTGCTACATTGATTTTGTTAGATACTTCTTCAAAGTGTGTTAACATGTTTATTTAATTGGTCATTTTAGCTGGTTTAGTTGAACAAAATTCAGTTGGAGATCATGTGAACAAGTCATTCAAGTGAGTTCATTTTACTCAGTGTCTAATAATTAATCTTAGTGTTGGATTTGTCATGAGCTTTTGTTATTTGTTATTTTTATGTACAGGGGTGAAGATGGAGTCTGTGGTGTGCTTCTAAATCATAAGTGAGTAAGATTTTCTATTTTTATGTTTTGTTTTGTTATTTTTCATTGTCTATACATCATATGTTTCCATAAGATCATGTCACATGGGGTGTAATAGTCAACTTTCAAAAGGTACAATTTACTTTCAAATGACTTATATATATGTGTCTTTGTAATTTAGATGATATAAATAAAAGTCCAGAAGATGCAAACTACATTATGGATATTCTTATTAATTAAAATTTCAAAGATATTTGAATGTAAAGTAAGTTCCATCTTTGCTGCAATTGCAGGGTTCATGAACATGTTCTTCAATGAGCAAAAGAAAAGGCCAAGGCCTATAGATTGGTCGTGTACTGCCAATAGAAGATAACTACAAAGCATAATGAAGGCGTTGGATAATCATTTAATGTGAGTCTTTTCATTACATTACACTTATGAGGTTATTAACCAGATTTTTTGTGATTGTTTCATATGCATCTTTTCTTACTTTTGTAGGGTTATTTTTGATTAAATTACAAGGTTTTTAAAAAAGGTAAAACTATTGAGTTAGAAAGAAATGGGCTGGACATATAGTTTATTGAGATATATCTCCTATTATTGCTCTTGGTATCATAAAAATCTAATATCGTAAATCAAATTTTTATACAAGTATGCTATAATATTGTGACTAATAATCAAATAATAACAAGAAGACAAAAGAAGTCAAGGATGGTGGAATGTTATAGACAAAATATATGTTTTGAGTTTTTTTTTTGTCATTATGGTTAATGTTGCATTTATATTTGGATGGTTTTTGATATTTTATTTTTTTTTTTTTTTTTTTTTTTTTTTTTTTTTTTTTTTTTTTTTTTTTTTTTTTTTTTTTTTTTTTTTTTTTTTTTTTTTTTTTTTTTTTTTTTTTTTTTTTTTTTTTTTTTTTTTTTTTTTTTTTTTTTTTTTTTTTTTTTTTTTTTTTTTTTTTTTTTTTTTTTTTTTTTTTTTTTTTTTTTTTTTTTTTTTTTTTTTTTTTTTTTTTTTTTTTTTTTTTTTTTTTTTTTTTTTTTTTTTTTTTTTTTTTTTTTTTTTTTTTTTTTTTTTTTTTTTTTTTTTTTTTTTTTTTTTTTTTTTTTTTTTTTTTTTTTTTTTTTTTTTTTTTTTTTTTTTTTTTTTTTTTTTTTTTTTTTTTTTTTTTTTTTTTTTTTTTTTTTTTTTTTTTTTTTTTTTATTTGTTTTCTGTTTTTTTTTTTTTTTTTTTTTTTTTTTTTTTTTTTTTTTTTTTTTTTTTTTTTTTTTTTTATCAAGAATTCAAAATTTTGGTTGTTTTGGTTATAACAAATTCATATTTTAATCTTTATTAGTACTTATTTTGTAAAATCTTGTAAAAGGCCAACTAATCCATGTACTATCAAATCACAAAGTCAAACAAGAAACTGATTTGTGTTTCTTTCCAAGAAAAGCTTTTGGATGGATAAATATAAGGGAATACTTTCAATTTGAATAGCTTCCTTCCATCAGAAGCTTTTTCTCTCATTCTTAACAAAATTCTCATTCACATTCTTCTTTTCCTTTATTCCTGATCTAAAAATGAGTACAAATTTGAATAGCTTCTTTTTCTTTAATTATTGGTTTCTTTTTCGATTTTTTGTTATATATTGTGTTGATTTTTTTTTGGTTCTGTTGCTTACCAGGACGTGGATTAAAAAGATATGAATCTAATTTATACTTTTTTTTTTCAGGTAAAAAAGACATGGATTAAAAGTTTTTTGGGAATTTTCAACTTCAATATTGAACTTGGTTGATGTAATCTTTTATTTATTTATTTAGATTTTGGTTTTGGTTTGGTTTAATGTGTAGTGTGACTGTTTTGTTTGTATTATGTCATTGGATATAGATTTGTTAATTTATGGGATGAAACAGAGGGGAGAACTAGAGGGATGTGTGACTTCTCTAATTAGGGATGTAAAGAAGTCGGATATGATATTCTTCCTACAATAGAGAGCCAAATTGTATGTTGATTCAACAATGATGTATTTAGTGATGTCTTGGGCTTCATTATTTGAGGATATAAATCCATATGTAAGCAAAGCTGACGTTTAAGCAAATGAGCGATCCACATACTAAAAATGACATATCTTTAATGATGATTTTTGTGTGTATTTGAAGGTGAGTTAAGTGTGTGTAGGTTATGACTATAAATTTTAATTTTAATTTATTTATATACATATCTTTAGTTAAGTGTTTGATTATGATGTATTTAGTGATAACCATTTAATTTAATGATTTTGATGCTTTTTAACAATTATTTTTTGAGATCATGTGTAACCATTCATTTTTTGATTTTATTGTAGATGCCCTATTGTTTGCTAATAAATGCTTTATCAAAATTTGGAAAACTAAAGGAAGCTAAATTGATGTTTAGTGAAATGAAGAGAAAAAGCATGAAACATATGTGTCTCCTTAAACTTCCTCATGTGTTAGGTTTTATTTTTGGTCCTTATCCCTTCATTTTAGCAGTGTTAATTTATGCTTATGAAAATTGAGTTAACTACATAAAATGCTAAACCATTAAAAAAATATATTACTTGAGAACAAATGAACACTAATTTACACAAAACATTCCATGGATTGCCAAAAACTATTTAAAAACAAACACTAATCAAATTTAATGATTAATATAACCAGTTACGTAAACAGACATGTAATTGATGAAGTTGCTTTTGTACGTAGCCATATCAATTTGTAGCGTCAAAATAAATTTATACAAAGGTCTACGTATTTTCCGCGTGTTTCTACACGGGTCTACATCTAGTTTTATATATAAAGATTAATATAATACTGTAAGAGTAAGATATTGTTTTGGTAGAATTGAAATAATGTACATACTTGGAACATTAATAAAGATTTAAAGCTAATTAATGACTTGCCTTTTAGTAATTTGTATTTTGATTTTTATTGGTTTATTTAGCACTAGACTAGATTATACTCGTCCGATGGACGGGGACATCATAAGTCATAAGTTTTAATATTCGCACTAAATATCTATCATAGTTTGTAAAATAATAAATAAAAAATTACGTTAGATCAAGTAGTTTGTGCATAATATTATAAGTTAAAGGTCATGGGTTGATATAATTATAAAAAAATACTAAAATTACCATAAAATGACACATAAGAAAAAAGCTAAATTGGCACACAAACAAAATAGTCATATAAGCCCTAACATATCATCTCTTTTAGTTATATAGATAGATGGGTCACGATCAATAAACCAATATATATATGATTGATTAATCCCGTTGACACAAATCATTATATAAGCAGATTGTTGTATGACTTTGGAACCAACAGAATCTAAATATCCATGTTAATTGCACGTTTTATGAATTGATGGTGCGCCTCACGTATTACGTACCATTTGACCCAATGATCATCTCAATACCTACTAGTATATATAGGAACATACACTAATGTATCATTTATACAAGTTTTTTCATCATACTATCAATTGCAACATATAAACATGAAGATTATCAGCTTTATCACACCCATTCTTATAATCTCACTTAGTGTTTCGGTTTTGGCTTACGATTACTCATCAACAACTCTCAAGATACCGAGCTTGACTGACCTCTCGGCTCTTGAAGACGACCTCTCATACTCGTTTTACCAAGAGACATGTCACGATGTTGAAGGCATTATCTATCGAAAGGTCAAAGAATGGGTTGACAAGGATCCCACACTCGCGCCTAGTCTCCTTAGGCTACATTACCACGATTGTGTTGTTCGGGTACCCATTATTTCATGTATAAAATTTTATGGACATATTGATTAAGTACCTTAATAAGTTAATAACCGTTGTTTTGATATAGGGTTGTGATGCGTCAATTCTTTTGGATCATGAAGGTAGTGAAAAGACGTCGAATATGAGCAAGTCACTTAGAGGATTTGAAGTGATTGATGACATAAAAGCCGAGATTGAGAAGAAATGCCCAAAAACCGTGTCTTGTGCTGATATTCTAACAACTGCAGCCCGAGATGCCACAGTTTTAGCTGGTGGAAGGTATTGGATGATCCCTTTTGGTAGGAAAGACGGCCGAGTTTCACTTGCTAAAGAAGCAACAATAGTCCCTAAGGGTTCTGAAAGCGTCACGAATCTTATTGAGTTTTTTCAGTCCAAAGGACTCAATGTATTAGATTTAGTTGTCCTTTCAGGTATCTAACCCAACCTCTCACATATATTTTTTTTTTTTGAACGATAAAAATTCACATCAATTCTTTTGTTATCATCGTCATAAAAAAGTAACACGTTAGTAAAATGTTTTTGGTCATCAGGTGCGCATACAATTGGAAGGACCACATGTGAGTCAGTGCAACATAGGTTATATGATTACAAAGGAACAAACAAACCCGACCCATCTTTGGACCCGAAATATTTGAACTATCTGAGGAGAAAATGTAGATGGGCCTCTGAAAATGTATATCTTGATGGTGAAACACCAAATACATTCGACACACAATACTACCACAACCTCAAGAAGAATATGGGGCTCTTATCGACCGACCAATTGCTCTACTCGGACTCAAGAACTAAACCCATTGCCAACGGTTTATCATTTGAATCCTCTATCTTTAAAAACCAATTTGGTGTGTCAATGAAGAAGCTTTCAAGCATTCTCGACATGACTTCACAAGACGAAGGAGAAATTCGTGTTGATTGCAAACATGTGAACTATTGACAAACTTAAAAGTATCAAGATTAAAAGAGATGATGTATATGTACGAATTTTTGCTTATTCCTTACAAACTTTATATGGCCTTCTGGCTTATAACTTATTGTTACTTTTTCAACCAAAATATTAATTTCATATGCTACAATCTTATCTTTCACCTAACTAATCTAACTTTGCTTATGTTTTGGACATAATGCATGATTGATCGATATACCAATAAACACGAAACCAAGACTAACATCCGGATAGCCCAATGGAAAAGGCTACCACTATCGTGGGTCGAAACCCCCCGCTGGCCACTATTTCAACCGAATGGAAGCCCATGCCCACTAAGATTTACTAATTCATGGAAAAACCTTTATAAAGGCCAAGCCAGGGATTGAACATCTGCCTCCTACCACTCCAAGTCTCCAACCATGGGTCATTGGCTATAAGTAAAATACATATAAAGTAAACATAGTTATACTGTATTTCTTTTTACTCGGTGGGAGTGTAATTTAACAATATCTCAATACAAAAACTATTTCGAAGGGACAAATTTATAATGACTTACGATTTGTATTTATTCCTTATATTTACTTTTTTTTAATAGGGGCAAAGTTACAAATATATCTTTAAAATAAAATTTTTTTTACATTGTACCAATTGGGGCAGCTGCCCACATTGCCCCCATCCTAAATCCGTCCATGATCTCACAGATATTATAAATTGAATATCTTGGATGATCGTAAATAAGTTGGTAAGTGAAGGAGAAGCCACCATCTCCGATAGCTGAGATGAGAGGCAAATTACTGTCCTACATTAAGTGCGACTTGCGACACTATGCAGTTTGAACGCTCAAAAAGCAAATAAAGAGTTCTACAAATCAACCTATATATCATTCTACACATATGTAATTCATCCATCCAATATATTTAAAAGAAATGCCTACTTATTCAAACTCATTTAGATGAGTAAGGAGGATTTGTATGTTTTTTTTTTTTTTATTGAAAGGTGTGGATCATTTGCTCACAACAGGGGATCTAGCTTACGTTGTCTTAACCGGGTCCGCGCTAGAGAGTCCCCTCACCTTCAATACCTAGTAGGAGGAGAAACTCCCAACTAAACCGCCCGAAGGCACGACATTTAATTGGGATAAAACCCTGCCCCGACTTCAAACCTGCTTTACTGGAGGACTTTATTTTGAAAGAAATAGCATTTTTGAGCACATATGCATAGTTTGGGCTCATTGTTTTGGGCCAATTCACTTAGATATGGTAGACATATAGTGTCTCGAACTCGCGAAGAAACTTGGCGACTTATTGGGCCTAATAACTACATGAAATTATGAAAACGGAAACAGAAAACTACACGTTTTTGTTATCTCATAAATTCTTTTCTCATAATTTACATTTAACAGTGATGGTGCACGGTTCACTACCCATATTGTATCCGTAAACAATGATAATTTTTATTACAAACACACTTGACCAATTTTATATGGATCCGCCCTGTTCATATACAGTTAACGACAAACTTGTGAGTAAATTTTTGATCAATCCATATGGCTTACTAAAGAGCAAATGATATAAAAAAAAGGTATTATATTTCAGGGCATGCATATTCACACTAAGAGCAAATGATATAAAAAAAGGTATTATATTTCAGAATTATATTTTAGCGCATATGTCATACAAAACATTTTTGTTTGCGTAAGAATCTTACATTAAAATTGAGCCAACATAATAAAACTACGTGTTATAATCGTTTATAATTTATAAATCTTGACAATCATATAATCCATGGATATGATTAGCCAATTAATCTAGACTTAAATAAACACATAAAATGAACCAAAGAGAGTCAAGTCTATGGTATATTATTTGAAGTGAGCCATCAATCAAGACTCCAAGAGAGATATATAAACTAGATAATATTCTTGCTTAATTTAAAGTATGGAGTTTATACTAGATTAACACACATAACACATTTTTGGTGCCTTTTTACATTAATTTCTACATCCTTTAAATAGTGAATATATCATAAAATAAAATAAATAAATAAAAAGAAAAGAATGTATACATTTGTTGTATTGTTGTACCTATGTGATAATTAAAGTGACTCAACCATTTTTCAAAACCGTAAATATAACAATCTATCTATAAAGAAATTAAATAGGAAATTAAAGACTACATATATCTTTGGAACCTAAAAGATACTAAAAAGCCAATTAAATTTAGTTACAGTCCCATGCAAGTTGATCCAAAGATCCAACATTGGAGTACATTGCACAAGGCATTAGTGCAGCTTCCATGAATTCTAAGTCAATGTTACATGACCCATCAAACGTACCCATATCCATGTTGGTTAGACCATCACCACCCCTCATATTATCCAAGCCCTTGTTCCCAAACTCGTGAGCCACGTCGTTCCCTTGACACACCATTGTCGTCTGTGGTTGCAACATTTCTTGGAACTCTTCTGGTCTTGATCTTGATTCTTCGAATGCCACTCCAAAATTAGTGTTCCCACCCCAAGATTGCACCATTGTCCCAAAATCAAGTTGATTTGAGGAAGAAGATATTGGTAATGAAATGGGCATTTTAGTACTACTATCAACCAAAGGTTGGCTTGAAAAGTACATTGTGCTAGATTGATGCCTAGTTACATCATTATTCTTGGAAACAAGATTGTAATGATCTTGATAATTAAGGTTGGAATTTTGCTGAGATAGCGGATTTTCGTACAAGGTATGAATTACTACATTATTATCATTAGAATTTGTAGACAAATGAGGTCTAAAAGAAGGGACCCTTTTTGGATCTTTTGTTTGTGAGGAAGTGTTGTTTATAATAGAGAAAACTGGCTTCGTGGGATCGATGTTTTTACTAGGATTAGCATGAAGAATCGGGATTTGATGAGGAGAAAGAAGATTATGAGTGTTTGGATCCAAACCTTGAGAAATAAGTTTCTTCTTGATACAAGAATTCCAAAAGTTCTTAACCTCGTTATCTGTTCTTCCTGGTAGATGTTTCGCGATTTGAGCCCATCGGTTCCCTAGTATCCTATGAACATCAATGATTGTTCTCTCTTCTTGTTCAGTAAATGAGCCGCGTCTGAGATCCGGCCTCAAGTAGTTTATCCACCTCAATCTACAACTCTTGCCACATCTTTGTAACCCTGAAGACAAACCAATCACAAATGTCAATACAACACTATTACAACATTATATATAGACATTATTCAAGAAACACTATATTTGAAACATGAAACCTAAGGGGTCATTTGGTTCCGAGAAGGTATAGGAATTTTTGGAATTCAGAATTTTCTCTGTTAACCTAACGTGACAAGAAAGAAAATTCAAATTCCATTCCACTAATTTCCCTTGAATTCTGAGAACTGAACAGCCCCTAATAGTTATACAAGTTAAACTGCGCATATATATGAACTTAAATAGTTGAATAAAAACAATATGTGTGTGTGTATATATATAGTACTAGCCTGCGAGTTTAGGGACGGAACTCCAACAGCCATGGCCATGATTAGTGATGTGTTTGATAAGTTTTTCATCTTCTTCAGGAGACCATAACCCTCTCTTAACTTTCTGTTTGCTACAACAATGATGGCCCATTTCACAAAATAGTCTCCTTCATGAAAACATAGATGATGTATATAGCTTACTATATATTATATATATATGGACATATATATAGTGAAATTGATGCTTGTTGTCGTTTATTGTTTAAATATGTTAGTTAATGTATTGTGTAATTGGATTAGTGTTTTTTTTATTCTTGTAGTAGTAAAGTATGGTTTGTTTTCTGGAAAAGATGACCAAGCGGTTTTCCAAATATTTGTTATGTGTTTATAGATGAAGTGTACGACATATATATTTGAATCAATATATTTAAGTGGCCCTACATGAGCCATCCCTAGCTATTCTTAACGGTGTCACATGATTAATTCATGCATGATAGTGAAGAGGGTCTTTTGGACAAAAATGATATATTGATAATGAAATATGATAATTAGTATATTAGTATATCAAACAAATAAGGTCAGATCAAGAAAAAAATCCCAGTGATTTTAGGGACATGTCAAAAATTTAATCTTCATTTTTAAAAAAATGATATTCATCTCTATATGAGTTAAAATATGTACATTACACCTCTCCAATACGTACTCGTGAAAAATAAGATTGGATTCATACGGTTGTTACTATAATTAGTTTATTAAAGTTAAAACTAGTGAGGGCACTTTACTTTGTAGCTAGATCTCAATTATGGACTAGTTTAAATTTATAGTAAAACACAATAGCTATTTTAGGCAGACATCTAATTAGCACCTTCTAGTACCAATGATCATTATAAGCAACCCTATAATTAGAAGTCCACGGTATATGACCGTGTGGATTCTAGTCTAGATCGTATAAAGCCCAATCTTTAACATCGATATATGGAAAGTATTCGTAAAACTCATAGGTATGTATTGTTGTGCTATAACTTTTATTTATAAGTTGTGAACTATTATATTCTTACTGTTAAACTATCTAGGAGTTCAGATAATACCTCAAATTCCCTCTTTCCTCTCACTCTCGCAAATGTGAGGAGTGGGTCAGAACCCAGATGAGAAACCTCAACTTACAAAGACTTTGCCAATGGTTTACCAATCTCATTGCCAATGTATTGATATTTTTCAAACCTGATTATGATGCAAAGTCTAACTAAAATCCGGTTAATTAAGTACTTCTCTCAAAATATATGTTCTCTTGGTGGTAAAAAGACAATCAACCAATGTGGCTATAGACCAGTGGCACTCGTAACCCATGATGCTTAGGACCCACTTGGGAAGTCTTAAATAACGAGGGTTCGATCTTAATTTGGGAATGCCTATATCATGTGAGAATTAAGTGGAGGTGTTTTACCGGCACCCAAAAACTTACGGGGTGGTATAGGTGGGTATATCCAAGCTAAGAGATACCGGGAGCAAGGTCCCTTCCTTCAACCTTTTAAGAAGACATTCCTTCAACCTTTTAAGAAGACAATTATAAATTATGAACGAGTATTATATGTCCAAATCAAGAAATCCTCCGAAAACTATTTGCTCTCTTCTGATAAATTTGGACAAAATGCATGATTAATTGATATACCAAAAGTATAGTACCAAATAAAAGGCCCATTAGGTGATCGAAATCGCTCAGGTCAGCGATGACTCACTCTATTATTTTCATTTGAGTATAAAAACAAAGTACATAAAGCTCAAATAATATTTCTCGATCTTTACTCTATGAGACTGTAATTAATTTAACGATATGCGCCCATCAAAGATATTATATTTAATGTTTGGATATTTTGGAAGATCGTAATATGAAAGTTTAACATGAACTTAACCATGGTCGTAGTTTAACGAGAATCCACCATCAAAGATGTCATAAGATGATTGGATTTTATTTTATTTTATTATATGCTTATGTTTCTTCATTGTTACACTTTCTTTTTTATAAAATATAGTATGTTAAAGACTACAATTCAACCAATTTAAAAACATCCAAAATATATGAGCCTTTAACAAGAAACATCCTTAAGTTAACCATTTCATTCAATATAAACTAACTCGAAAACTCCACACCACTTAACCCCTATAAATATGATAATACTATATTACTACTCCCTCCGTCCCATTTTAGTTGTCATGTTGACTAACTTTGACCGTAAATAACTTTGTTTGTACTATATAGTAGTTGATGAAACTTATATGAACGAAAAGTACATTAAAAACCCAATCCATTCATATATTTTATATCAAGTGTTACATGACACAAACAAAGTTATTTACGGTCAAAGTTAGTCAACATGACAACTAAAATGAGACGGAGGGAGTATATTACTATATTGTTATGTTATTGTTAATATAAGAAAAACACACCATGCATGCTTTTATCCATAAAAGGTGTACACTATACACTTTTCATCAATCATACACATTACATCAAATTAATAATTTAAGTTAACATAGCTGTAAATTTGAGTGTCAAGCTTGATATACACACAATTAATATAAGAAGACATAACTAGTCAATGTTTAAAGTATATATTTTATTAGAAAGGAGGCGAAATGAGGAACAAATGTCACAGTGGCGTTTAAGGTTTTTGGATGCCTCAAACGAGATCAATTTTGGGGCCTAGTTCATTACCATATAAATTAAAGTAAAAAAAAAGCAAAAAAAAAAGTAGTTCGACTTTTGTTATTGAACTACTAGTAATAAAAAAGATACAGATGTTGATGCAAAAACCAAAAGGGTGTTACTGCAATGCAAATTATATAATCGTACTTAGTCCAAAATCCAAATATTAAGCGATCGCCTAGTCCCATAGTACTGTTGAGTCACCTCTGGGCATCTTATCTATCTATCGTATAAACTCCAAAAATCTTAAGCTTCTACCGTGCGTATTTTTTTGTTTTAGAGATGCAAATGTAAATTGTGAAGTAATGAGAATATATTATAATCACAAATTATTGAATGACCAAATATCTAGCTAACCCCTTTGTCAAGTGATCAGCGACATTTTGTTATGATCTAACATTGTCGACAAGTGAAATCAAGTCGAATGGAACAAGCTTTAGTAGCGTGGGATATGATCTACCTCCTCGGTTACTAGTCGTGTCTTAGCATTATAGTATTTTATCTTACTAGATTTTATATTTCGCTCTCACAAACTTGTAATTGTGTTTAATCCGACATTCTTTGGTTCAATTAAGCAATTAAATCACAATCAAATCTAAAATAGTCTTAAAATCTATTGAAAAAGTTAGTCCTAACGTCTCAAATTTGTATGTATTTCAATGTGATAGGAGTTACTATACACACTTGGTCAAAAAAGTGTAACACACTTTATACTTGATTATATACCAAGATATAGATGTACGTCTTATTTATTCAATAATCCATAAACGGAAAGCCTACAAACGTGGGTGGAGTGGAGTGCCAATGATGATGTAGCCATTTCCGAATCAATTACACTAGATTTGGTCTCTTGCACCCTAAATCTAACATGCTTAGGAGCATTATATATAAAAAGTGACAATAATATTCATGGTTTATATATGTACTTTGTACGTTGATAATACAAGAAGTTTCACGTAAAACCTCCCTACCAACTAATTCTACATTATTAACTTCTAGCATTTAAATTAGACTATGATCGATATGGGTTAAATCTACACCATTTAATTCGTTGTAGGCAAAGAATCCCCACCTCTCCTCACTAAACTTTTGTATTTTATTTGGAAACGTAATGTAATATATTCTTCTTAGTTTAGAATTGAAAAATTATGAAAAACTACTCAAAGTTATCCACAATCGTGCATACATTGTAAACGTAAAGTACAAGATTATGACATGTATAATGACATATATGCTTCAATATACGAGATATAAATAAAGCACCATATATTTACCTATATACTAAAATCTAACTTGAAATTTACAAGTTAGTTTGCATAAAGTACAACATAGCTAATGCATTCATATTTAACATATCTTTTCTTATTTTCCTAAATTTACCCTTATAGTTTTTAGCTTTTAACATTTGACCTAACAAGTTTTTATTTTCATTTTATTAAAAACAAACTTTTATGATCTCATGTTTCTACCACACAAATTTCATATATTAGCGGTTTTTATCATGAGAATTTTTTATTCGTTTGTTTCGCTTTCTTTCTCACTTTTGAACTTTATAACCTTACGATTCTCACCCTCGCTTTTTCTTACAATTTGATTTTATTATCCTTTACTCCCCCTTTTGATATATGGAATTTTTATCACTGTTAACTCTTACATTTGTGTAAAAACTTTCACACATTTACGAATTTATGAGTATTTTTTCCCCATTTGTTTACTTTTCTTTCTCACTCCAAATTTTATATTTCACCACCATCGTAAGAGTGTCGTTATACGCGTAAATATAGTGTTTTGTTTTATGTTTTTATTTTATCTTTTTTGCTATTCTTATTGTTACATTTTATTTTTATTATTGTTACATATTCAATTACCTTTTTTAATTTGAGTTCGAATATTTGACAAAAACGTGTTTGTATTACACATATATTACTTTTTTTATATACAATTGACATAACTCTCTCAAACATACACCAAGACTTTGTATAGTCACTTTAAGATGTGTTCTTATTGTATCACTTTAGGACATTATATTATATAGTTACGTCCATATTTGGTGTGTTTGTTGAAATTGTGTTTATCTTCCTTGAAAGTACTGATTACTTATTTTATGTGTATAGCAACGATTACAAGTTATGTTTGTTGATGACTTTATCATGTTTATATCCAACACTTTATCGTTTGAAAAGCATGCCTCGCAGCAACGCGCGGGCAAATATACTAGTGTCTCACTATAGACAAACATATACTAGTATTTAGGTGGATCGAAGATAATCGATTCCATATATAAAGGTGTATGTAGAAAAAGCATTGCTTGTTTAAAACACATGGAAAAATAAAGGGACCAACGACTCTAGATTCTAGAAGTTTTTCCCGAACCGAAATGTTCAATCGGGGAAAGTAGTCACTAATTTCGTGTAATCAATGGAATGTAGTGATGATTATGATTAGACCGGTTTCTCCTTTCATCATCATCTTTATTATCACTATATATATATATATATTAATTTATCAAGAAATGTAGTTTAGTTCACATCTTATAATTATTATATTCCTGCGTCCCATTTTAAGTGTCTTAGTTTGACTTTTAAAGTCTTTTTCTTTCAACTTTGGCCATAAATATTCCCGTTTGTATCATATGGTAATTAATGAAAGTTATATGGATCAAAAGTATATATCTAAAACCCAACTTATTCATATGTTTTATATCAATTGTTATATAATATAAATAAAAATATTTACGGTCAAAGTTTAAAGAAAAAGATTTTAAAAGTCAAATTAACACTGACGGAAAGAGTATATTATTATGATAAGTATTACTATAAGGAATATATAAAATAAATCAATCACACTTAGAGATATAAAATAAATTACACTTTTCGTCCCTAAACTTGACACGTTTTTCACTTTTCGTTCCTAAAGTTTAAAAATTACAATTTTGACCTTAAACTTGGCAGAATTTTGCAATTGACGTCCTTTGGCCATACGACGTTAATTTTCAGCCGTTAAGTCCCACACGTGCAAAACACGTGAGGGACTAAAAGTGCAAAAAGGTGACTAGTTCAGGGACGAAAACTGTAATTTACTCTTTTTTTTATTTTGTAAACTAGCTAAAATAAACGGTTACCAGTGGTAACCTTTATATGTCAAATGGTGTAATATAGTTATATAGGTTTAACAACAAGTGATTTTCAATTAAATATATCCTGAATGTATTAACAAGTACAAATACGAATATATTGATAAATTTGTTTGGTTTTTTATGTATCATTTTAAGACTTTTTTCTTTCTTGAGAGTGTTGTGGGTCTTTATAGCTATATCTAAAACTACCATTTTGTCCTTTTTTTTCTAATTTAAAAATATAAAATACAACAAAATAGTGTCAGCATAGCGGACACATTGATGTTAGAACTTAAATCTTATACTAAAACTTATAAATTAGGCATTCCAATCACTTGTTAAGAGAAAAGTTTGTGAAATTAATCACTTTGCTACTTTTGAGAGTTTATTTTAAGTTGACAATTTAAAAGGTGGAACGACCTTTAAAATGAAACAGAAAAAAAAAAGGTGGAGCAACTTTTTAGTAATTATTACTTGAAAATCATGAGAAAGCAAATGGTTACATAGATTTAAGTATTTATTGTCCTTGAGCTTTTGCTCAATGGTTGAAAGACCATCCCCCTTGCATGAAGTCTTGTGTTCAAGTCTTGGGGAGAACATATGAATTAAGTCCCTAAATGAGGGTTTGGCTTGGGTATACCCAAGTTCAAGTCTGAGGGGGCAGGGTTTACCCCTATTAATCGTCGTGCTTTGGGCGGATTAGTAGGGAGTTTTCCCCCATCACATTTCTACTTCGAGAGAGCTCTCTAGCGCGGACCCGGTTAAGACAACGTATGCTGGACCTCCCGCTGTCGAATCGCGACACGAAGTTTCCAACGAAATTCACCTTTCAAAAAAAAAGTATTTATTAAATTTTCATATCATATTAAATTTCTAGATAACTTATTAATTAGGCATTCCAATCACTTGTTAAGAGAAAAGTTTGTGAAATTAATCACTTTGCTACTTTTGAGAGTTTATTTTAAGTTGACAATTTAAAAGGTGGAACGACCTTTAAAATGAAACAGAAAAAAAAAAGGTGGAGCAACTTTTTAGTAATTATTACTTGAAAATCATGAGAAAGCAAATGGTTACATAGATTTAAGTATTTATTGTCCTTGAGCTTTTGCTCAATGGTTGAAAGACCATCCCCCTTGCATGAAGTCTTGTGTTCAAGTCTTGGGGAATTAATTTTGAGAAGTTTGGTGGTGGTTTCGTGGTCTAATTCGAAGAAACGAGTGAGATATCGACATTTTAAGTTTTCCGGCACTCAGCCGGAGAAGATGAAGATGATAACAATATATAATGTAAATTTCAGTTTTCGTCCCTGAACTAGTCACCTTTTGCACTTTTAGTCCCTCACGTGTTTTGCACGTGTGGGACTTAACGGCTGAAAATTAATGCCGTATGGCCAAAGGACGTCAATTGCAAAATTCTGCCAAGTTTAAGGTCAAAATTGTAATTTTTAAACTTTAGGGACGAAAAGTGAAAAACGTGCCAAGTTTAGGGACGAAAAGAGTAATTTACTGCCAAAGGACGTCAATTGCAAAATTCTGCCAAGTTTAAGGTCAAAATTGTAATTTTTAAACTTTAGGGACGAAAAGTGAAAAACGTGCCAAGTTTAGGGACGAAAAGTGTAATTTACTCTTTTTTTTATTTTGTAAACTAGCTAAAATAAACGGTTACCAGTGGTAACCTTTATATGTCAAATGGTGTAATATAGTTATATAGGTTTAACAACAAGTGATTTTCAATTAAATATATCCTGAATGTATTAACAAGTACAAATACGAATATATTGATAAATTTGTTTGGTTTTTTATGTATCATTTTAAGACTTTTTTCTTTCTTGAGAGTGTTGTGGGTCTTTATAGCTATATCTAAAACTACCATTTTGTCCTTTTTTTTCTAATTTAAAAATATAAAATACAACAAAATAGTGTCAGCATAGCGGACACATTGATGTTAGAACTTAAATCTTATACTAAAACTTATAAATTAGGCATTCCAATCACTTGTTAAGAGAAAAGTTTGTGAAATTAATCACTTTGCTACTTTTGAGAGTTTATTTTAAGTTGACAATTTAAAAGGTGGAACGACCTTTAAAATGAAACAGAAAAAAAAAAGGTGGAGCAACTTTTTAGTAATTATTACTTGAAAATCATGAGAAAGCAAATGGTTACATAGATTTAAGTATTTATTGTCCTTGAGCTTTTGCTCAATGGTTGAAAGACCATCCCCCTTGCATGAAGTCTTGTGTTCAAGTCTTGGGGAGAACATATGAATTAAGTCCCTAAATGAGGGTTTGGCTTGGGTATACCCAAGTTCAAGTCTGAGGGGGCAGGGTTTACCCCTATTAATCGTCGTGCTTTGGGCGGATTAGTAGGGAGTTTTCCCCCATCACATTTCTACTTCGAGAGAGCTCTCTAGCGCGGACCCGGTTAAGACAACGTATGCTGGACCTCCCGCTGTCGAATCGCGACACGAAGTTTCCAACGAAATTCACCTTTCAAAAAAAAAGTATTTATTAAATTTTCATATCATATTAAATTTCTAGATAACTTATTAATTAGATAAAGGGAATTTTTACTGTTTAGAATCATATACACAATTTTCTTATTTCATAGTCAAAACTCATATAATCAACATTTTTCTTTGCTAAATTGTCCAATCTTTTATTTGTTAGTATTTAATATATAATGTAGTGGAAATTTGTTTCAATGAGGAGCTGACTTGGAACTTGGAGGTGTTGAAGATGTCCATTACCCATAGATTGAGATCCTTTAAAGTCAATTCTAACTTTATTGGTAAAGTTGAAGTTGTCTTGGTTTTGGATTAAAACAAATAATCAAGATTTAAAAATTATCTTTGAATCTTGACCATTGATTTTAATACAAACGAGAGGGGTACCCTTGCAATGCAGCGGCAGGGGGGTGACGACGGGTGACGGTGGCGTTAACGGTGTGGTTATTAATGTAAAAGTAGTTGACGTAAAATGATAGTATAGTTAATGAAAAGGGCACTCATGAAAATAGAATATTATGGTGTGATACTTCCTTACAAAGTGAAAGACAAACTTATTGGGGTATTTCTGGTATAACAATACTCATTTAATATGAGTAACTATAAATTTAAGGGTAAAAATGGTATTTCAAAGGTTGAATGTTTAATGGTAAAAAGTGAGTCTTTTGCTTTATAAGGTACTATATATGTCAAGATTGTCAACTTTACTAATAAAGTTAGCATTAACTTTAAAGGATTTCAATCCATTATCTATATAGTTTTGATTTTTGAAATTTCATAAAATTATCTGTTTTAGGGTTAAATGCAAATTTCGTCCCTGTGGTTGTTTGAAAAATGGGTCTTTCATCCCTCTGTTAATTTTTGATTTTTTTCATCCCTGTGGTGCGTTTTCGTCCCTGTTTCTGTTAACTCCTCTCCATGTGCAAACCACGTGAGGGGCATGATGGGTGTTTTTCGTTGTATTTAAAATTTATAAAAGTTGTACAAGTAATTACCTCAAACTAAACACACACTAACGGGCAGAGAACCCGGTCAAGTGTAGTATAGTAAGTGATAAGTACATGATCGTTCGCAGGGACGCGTTGTTTTACCTAATCTAGTAATATGTGTAATTCCAGCGGTTGGGGGTTGTCACGATATCCTATTAAACTAATTAAAATAACTGAAAAGTAAATAGAAGCCGCAACCGCTTATTCAGCGAGAGGCTTAGTCTGAAAATAGTTTGAAAAAGCAAATAACAGTAATTAAATTAAAATACTTGTTTGGCATCTCAGATCTCATGGTACGACCAGATATCATTCTGCCTACTTGCTAGACTGTTGGAAACTTAATCACGGCTCAGATTCTCGTTAGATTCACTTTGCCTAAGTAACTAGTGATGTCCCTAGACTCACACTACTCTTTAAACAAATTCTCGTTAGATTAATTGTTTAAGCATTAATGACCTAAAGTTTGTGTTTCTAATTCATCTTTAAGTTACCCGGCTCTTAAGCCATGACAAGATAATAATTCTCTCAGGTGACCACAGTGCACGTTTCCATGTCACTGGATCGCGTCTGACATTGTTAAGCATCATGTTCTATTCGTCCTAGTTACTATGGTTATGGATCCCTCAGTTATAAGTGAATCACCTTTTACATCTAGTTAAAGACCGACTAGTGTTTTCCATCCTTATGTATTAATCCTAGTGTATGATTATAGACCGATCATCAGAATTAAATCAATACATGCAGATATAGAACCGATATTAATATGAAGAACTAGTAAAACTTGGATCTACGACAAACAGTAAAACACACTCCAGCAGATCTAACAAATAAAGTAAAATAGATAAACGTCTACATGATCACATCGATCCAAACAAGTATTCAGCCTACTAGCCTACCATTATTAAAGAAATAACAAAGTCTGAAAAGATGAAAGACATTGTTTACCAACTAAAAGTAAAATAAAAGAGTAGATCTAGGTTGAGGATGAAGATCGGAAGGTGTTAGAAGCTCCAAAACCTCCTTGGAATCTGGAAAGTAGACCTAGGGTTGAATGTGGGAGGCTAGGGATGCTGAATCGGCTCTCTCCTAGGGTTTTGAGGGATGCTTCGACTTAAATAGGTGAATAGGTCGGTCTGCTGAACTGGGCTTCCCAGCGGCGCTGGCAGCTCCTGCTTCTTCTTGTTTCGCTTCGTTCGGCTTCTGAATCACCTCCTTGTGTCTTGTGACTTCATAGGCTTCCATCTTGAGTCACTTGATGCCATTTACCCTCACTCGCATCTTCCGTGAACCTGCGTAAACATAGAATCCATTAAGTATCGATAGTTCCAGAATATTGACTCATTTAGACATTGAAATGAAGCCTTTCGATAGGGGTTTTTATCACAAAATGAACGCTCATCATATACCCCCACACTTAAGTCTTTGCTTGTCCTCAAGCAAATAGTCCAAGAAAATAAATCAATGATGAGCGGACAACTTAAGTGTTCAAGTTATTCTACTTTATTAAACATTTGAAAGATTAGTCATGCAAAATGATTTGAGAAAGCTTTAGACAAAATCAGTAAGCTATAGCTAGAGGTAAAGATAATCAGTCAATCAAAACTAAAAGTTAACCTTATATTTGTGTTAATACCTCTAAAACCGTTCTATAATTCCACATGTCCTACAGCTCAATCTTACTACCTTCTGCTGACTAGTTAAGCACTTTATTAAAGTTTGTATAACAATCAGATCTACTAGCTACTAGCAAGGCATTTATATTTCATCGTTTGTGTACTTGTGAGTCACTACTTAGACATACTCTCACACTACAATCATGCTCACTAGCTAAACACTAAAGCAGTTATACGATATTATCATCTTTAATAGTTGAGACAGCGGTGACAGGTCGGTGGTTCCCCACGCGCAAAGCGACATAACTCAACTAATGGTTAGAGTTTATACCTTACATCAAGACAGCGGTGACAGGTCGGTGGTTCCCCACGCGCAAAGCGACATAACTCAACTAATGGTTAGAGTTTATACCTTACATCAAGACAGCGGTGACAGGTCGGTGGTTCCCCACGCGCAAAGCGACATAACTTGATGCGTATAAATTTTACTCGTTAATAGTTCTTTGAACTCTTTTTATTAATCTACTGATTAAGAACATGGATGATAGCATCCGCAACATGCAGAAATGGTCGGCCTAAAATTAGGGGTGTCACTACTTCACTTACCGAATCAAGCACAACAAACTCAGTCCAAAATTCTAATTCCTTAACCCTGACATGGACTCGTTCGACAATCCCCTTGGGTTGTCGGTAAGTTTGATCGGCTAACCGAATGCTCATGTTAACGGGTTTTAGCAAACAAAGGGTAAGTTTCTCATAAATCACAGTAGGCATAACATTAATACTTGACCCTAAATCAGCTAATGCATATGAAAAATATTCATTATTAATAGTGCAAGGAATAAGAAAACTTCCTGGATCTTCAGATGCTTGCGGTAGCTGTGTCCCGTTATCCGGTGCCTCGGGATCTTGAACTTCATTCCTACTGTCCGAGTTGTCCCTGATGATATACCACATACGGAGCTTTACCTCCGATACCAGAAGACCTCCGTATCCATAACGAAGCGACAACCTTCGTAGGAAAGGACCTCCGTATTTAGAATTATCACGAAGCTTTCAGGATTACTATCCCAAGCTCCGGATATGCTCAGAACCTTCCACATCTATCTAAGTCTCTCATAAAGGAAAGACATATCAAACACCCGAATACCTCGGTCACGGCTTGTTACGAGATTATCATAAATCTTCTTAAAAGATATGAGATATCCTCAAAAGTGGAAAAGATTTACCCTAACTCCTTTTCCTCCTCTTCAAGTCTCCAATCCCCTATATACAGGGATGATCCCATATCCAAAAGGATTCATTCACCTCTTGAAGAAAAACCTAATATACTAAGGCGTAAAGCGGCCTCTATGCCTTTTGACCGATAGGGAACCGCTTGTAAATCACTTCCACCACGCTCATACCCCAGGTCGGAGCCATTAAACGATTCTTGGATCAAACAAATTGGCGCCATCCGTGGGACACACTATCACCGAACCCGCCTTTGATCAAAAAAAAAATTGCCGACCTCAACCCTGGAGTAAGAGAGACAAGGGATGGTGGCTACAGGCCATCCCGAAGTCTTTCCGAAAAAGGAACCAAAAGAAAAAGCACAGAAAACAGCATTATCGCAGAAGACATAATCTTTGACTCTAAGGAAACTAGCGTGTTTTCAGAGGATCCGCTGGTGATACAAGTCACTGTCTGCGACATCCTGGTCCACATAGTGTATATTGACGGGGGCAGCGAATGCGACGTTCTTTATGAACATTGCTTTCTGCAATTCCCCGATCAAATAAGGAGCCTGATGACCTCTGCTAAGACACCGTTGATAGGATTCGCAGGAGAACGAATCTGGCCGGTAGGGGAGATAAACCTGGCTGTCAAAATCGGACAATCACCCACCACTAGGACAGAGGAGCTCGATTTCGTTATAGTAAGGTCGCCCTCACCCTACAATATGCTATTAGGCAGACCTGCCATGAGGAAGCTGGGAATCGTCGCGTCAACGATCCACTCTATGGTCAAGTTCTTAACCCTAGAAGGGGTAGGGACGATAGAATCCAAACGTGACGTTGAGAGACATGTCCATGGCGTGAAAAGAGCCAATGAAGAAACAAAAGTTACAATCCCAACGACGGAGGAACCGGATAAAGAAGAAAGGATCACGATAAACCCAGCATTCCCGGAGCAGTTGGTCGCGATAGGGAAGCAGTTACCAAAGGAGTTCAAACTAAGGCTCCAAAAACTACTAGAAGAAAACATGGATATTTTTGCATGGGAATACTCCGATATGACAGGAGTCTCACGAAAGATATCAATACAGGGAGAAGAGTTCACAATGAAGCACAGGCTGAACGAACACAAGCACTTAACCCCCATCCACCAAAAGAAGAGATCCTTAGCGGCAGAAAGGGATCAGGCTGCACTCAAAGAAGTGGACGAGCTTCTAAAAGCAAGAATAATAAGGGAGTCAGTATACCCAACATGGGTAGCCAACCCGGTCATGGTAAAGAAAAGCGACGGAGGATGGCGAATGTGTGTAGACTTCACAAACATAAACACGGCTACACCTAAAGACTGCTACCCGTTACCGGAGATTGACTTGAAGGTCGAATCCGTAGCAGATTTTAGGTTAAAGTGCTTCTTAGATGCATACAAAGGTTACCATCAGATACAAATGGCTAAAAGCGACGAAGAAAAGACATCGTTCTATACCAGCAAAGGAATATACTGCTATACAAAAATGTCATTTGGCCTGAAGAATGCAGGGGCTACGTATCAGCGACTGGTCGACAAGGCTTTCCAACATCAGCTAGGAAGGAACTTGGAAGCCTATGTCGAAGATATGGTCATCAAGAGTAGGAGCGATGACAAACTGTTATTGGATTTACAGGAAACCTTTAACACGCTAAGAAGCATCAACATGAAGTTGAACCCGAAGAAGTGCTCATTCGGAGTGGAAGAAGGAAAGTTTCTCGGGTACTACATAACAAAGAAGGGGATACAAGCAAACCCGTCAAAAGTGAACAAACTCTCACAGATGCTCCCACCAACCTTCATAAAGGAAGTACAGAGTCTGAATAGAAAGTTGGCAGCCCTGAGCAGATTTTTATCCAGAGGAGCAGAAAGCAGCTCCCGTTTTTTAAAACGCTTAAGGGATGCATCGACAAGAAGACCTTCAAATGGACTGTCGAAGCCAACGAAGCTTTTGAACAAATGAAGAAGTATATCGCAGAGCTACCAACGTTGACATCCCCTATAGCAAGAAAAACACTATACATCTATATAGCGTCGTCTGAAGAATGTGTGAGCTCCGTATTATTAGCAGAAAGAGATAAAAAGCAAATACCGATCTACTTCGTTAGCAGAATACTGCAAGGAGCAGAAACATGGTACCCGGAGCTCGAAAAAATAGTCTTGGCACTAGTCCACACCACCAGAAGACTACGAAGGTATTTTCAGGCTCACAATATAGTCGTCCTAACAGACAAACCAATTAAACAGGTGTTATTAAAACCGGAGAAATCAGGAAGAATGGCTAAGTGGGCCATCGAACTCGGAGAACATGACATTGAATTCAGAGCACGAAATTCGGTGAAAGGACAGGTGCTAGCAGACTTCATCGCAGAAACAAAACATAATAAAGAAACAGGAGCTACAAGCCACTCAAGCACATTGACCATCACCAATGATCAAAATCGTGATCAATGGCAGTTATACACTGACGGAGCCTCGAGTAAGAGCGGCTTCGGAGCTGGATTGATGCTCATAGGGTCTGAAAAAAACTATATACATACGCCCTAAGGTTCGAATTCAAAACAACAAATAACAAAGCAGAATACGAAGCGCTGCTAGCAGGGTTACGTATAGCAAAAGAAATGAAGGTGAATAATATCCACACATACGTAGATTCCCAGCTAGTAGCAAAGCAAGTTCAGGGGGAATTCGAAGCAAAGCAACCAACAATCAAACAATATCTGGAAAAAGTTCATGAACTCATAAATTGCTTCAGATCATTTGAAATAGAACACATAAGGAGAAACCAGAATCAAAAAGCAGATGCATTAAGCAAATTGGCATCCCTCACCTTTTCCCACTTAGCCAAGGACGTCCTAATCGAAGTACTCAAAGACAGGTCGATAAATGTGAAAGAAGTGTTGGACATAACAAAAGAAGACCCCAACAATTGGATGAGACCCATAAGGGAGTACCTAATAAGTGGACTACTCCCAGAAGACAAAAATGAGGCCAGAAAGATTCGAATTAAGGCACCACAATTCAAAATCATGGATGAAATATTGTACAAGAAGGCCTTCCTAACGCCATGGTTAAGATGCGTGGGACCAAACGAAGCCAGTCTAATCATTACAGAGATGCATGGAGGTATCTGCGGACATCATGCCGGCCCGAAATCAGTAGTAGCAAAGATACTAAGACTAGGGTACTACTGGCCAACGATGCACCAGGACGCCTCGGCAACACTGCAAGTATGTGTGAACTGCCAACTTCACGCAAATGTTAGCAGGATGCCAAAACAGGATATGACCTCCGTCATCTCAGCATGTCCATTTGCGTAATGGGGGATCGACATTGCCGGACCACTCCCATTAGCAGCATCAGGACATAAATTTTTGGTCGTTGTAATAGACTACTTCATCAAATGGGTAGAAGCAAAACCACTGGCAGAGATAACTGGGAAGATTATAGAAAAATTCGTCTTCGAACATATCGTATGCAGATTCGGAGTACCACATATAATCATCTCTGACAATGGAAAGCAATTTTCGGAAGGCACCTTCCCTGAATTCTGCAACTGGCTAAAAATTCAGCAGAACTTCACGTCTGTGTACCACCCACAGGGCAATGGGATGGTAGAAGTCACAAACAGAGACCTTGTGAAAGGAATAGAAAAAAGGTTGAGCCCCACCCGAAAAGGATGGGTAGACGAGATACCATTGGTACTTTGGGGACTCAGGACTACACCAAAAAAGGGAACAAAAGAGTCCTACTTTAGCTTGGTATATGGATCAAAAGCAGTCCTACCAACGGAGCTCCAAGTATCAACATGCAGGGTATCCAACCTAGACACAGAAGACAACGAAGAAAACCTTCGGCTAAACTTAGACATCCTGGATGAATGAAGGGAGATAGCAGCAATAAGAGCAGCATCCTACAGACAGAAAGTAGAAAATTACTACAACAAAAGGGTGCGGAAATTAACTTTCAAGCCAGGAGACTATGTGATACGGCTCAATAGTCAGAGCAAGGAAGAGAACAGAGGAAAGCTCAGTCAAACATGGGAAGGACCATACAAAGTGGCTCAAGCTTATGGCAACGGAGCATATGACTTGGTTGACATGGAAGACAAATCAGTTGGAAGACCATGGAATGAGACCAACCTCCGGCGATTCTACCACTAAAAGGCAAGAAAAAGCTCTCATATGTATTCCATATAACTATTTCAGAGCTGCCTTTAATAAAATTAGACTTAAGCGAATAGGGTCGCAACCTTTCGCAAGATAATTATGAGTACGTACAAGTAAAACATAAATATATTTTAAAAGTTGGAGTAAGGGGACGCTCATTAAATCCAACGAAACCACGGCAAAATCTTAACAAAGATACAAGCCCGGTTAACACTCAAGCATTAAAGATAAAAGTCTTGGCGCCACGCCGATTGAATGTAATCAAAATGCAGAGAGTATAACAAATAAGGATGAAATTGTTTAAATACAATAAAAAAGTCCGACAAATAAAACTGTATTTCCTGGAGATCACAAAGAGGTACGGTGCGAGGGAAATCAACCCATCCCTTGATAGTTGGCCCAGAACAGATGCCCATTCCTGGGCACGGTTCGCATTTATGACCTCTCCCAACAGCAAACCAGCCTCTTCACTCCTCATCAATTCAGTACAGGCATAAGGGATGACCTCAGAAATAACCCTTTTGGACTTCACCTGAGCAGCAGCAGCCTTCAGACGCATCTCCTCCAATTCAGCCTCAAGCTCAGTTATCCGGGCATCTTTCGATTCGATGGCCTTTTTACTTGTTTCACAGAAAGATGCCATCTGATTAACTTTTGCCTGGGCACCCTGCAGCCGTCTGGCAAACTCAACGCAATGTTCTTTTTTCTCACTCATCTGCCTCCTAGCAAGAATAAGTTCATTTTGCAAGCGAGAAATAAAATGTTCGTCTCCATTACAAGAGGAGCAAACAGAAGACCCCTCCTCACGACGATGGTTTCTCAAACCAGCCAATCGCCCCTCCATATTTGCAGATTGCTGAACCAAAAGCCTGTACCGGGCATTCACAACTGTGCCAACGATAGTATTCATATAAAGAAGTTGATCATAAGAAGCCTGAAGATTTCTAGCATCCAATGCCACCAGCTCCCGGACCCAGTCATCAGGAACAAAGCGGAGAAGAAGCTCCTCTACCACCTCAGGATCAGGGACATCTGCAACAAGAGGATACACAATAAACCTGTGTGTCATAAAGATAAGAATGTCACAAAAAACACTCACTCATATTCATTTCCGAAGGCTGCAGTTCACCTAGCAACAGCATATCAAAGATGGATTGAGGTTTCACTTTTTGTTTCGAGGCCTTGGATGGAGCCTTCCTCTTTTTTGAGGGGGTAGCATCAGCAACAACCTCCTCCTCAGTCTCAACAGCCGCAGGCTCCACAACTTTCCCAGAAAGCAACTTTGCAGAAATCACAGACAACTTGGGCTGACATTCCAACAACGGACCCTTCACAAAAAATCAACAATGCTGATAAAACCAAACTACATAAAAGATAGAAATTCTCACCTTTCCCTCCAACAAGAATTCTGGAATCAACACCTTCAGGCCACTGCTTCAAAATACTGGCTTGGTGCAAGACAACATCAGGGTAACGGTCCAACTTAACAGGGTTCTCAATAATCTGACTGTACAGGGGTAACTCAAGCACATGGGCAGGCACCGACTCTTTAAATTTAGTCGGTTTCCCACCAGTCAATAACGCTGAGTAGGCCTTAGGAATCACGGAACTTTCAATAAAAACAAACTCATTTTCCACCCCTGACGTCAGTACTACCATGCAAAAAGCAATCGATCTTGGGTTTCTTTTGGATGGTTACCCACTCACCAACATCGCACAAATCAAAGAAAGCAGAAAACAGATCAACAGATGCCTCACCACCATATACGCGATAGAGGATTTCAAAACCGATAATACGAGCAACACCATTAGGATGCATAAAGGAGAAGGGACAATTATAATGGCTCATCACATCAAGGAAAAATGGGGAAAGAGGAAATCTAAGGTTGCCACGGGTAACATGGGCGATGTATAGACCCACAAAACCCTGAGGAGGACTGGCAACGGTTTCCTCAGAGGACGGTAAGCGAACCGCCTTATCTAAAGAAGAAAGGTAGGTAGAGGAAAACCACCCCAACCCCTTAGATGTAACCACAGATGATAGATCACTATGCCCTACTTTAGCCATTTTTGAAGAAAATCGAAGAAAAAATAACTAACCTGAAGAAGAGGAAATTAGGGCACAGCAGATGCAAGATTGGGGAAATGATCAGAACGATCTGGAATTCAACACAAGGTATTTTTATTTTTTATTATTTACCTTTTTGACCCTCGAGAATTTTAAGTCTAACAAGACAGCCCTCAAACACCTACCTTATTAGAGTGGGGGCTTGATGATATACCGCATACAGAGCTTTACCTCCGATACCAGAAGAACTCCATATCCATAACGAAGCGACTACCTTCGTAGGAAAGGACCTCCATATTTAGAATTATCACGAAGCTTTCAGGGTTACTATCCCAAGCTTCGGATATGCTCAGAACCTTCCACATCTATCTAAGTCTCTCATAAAGGAAAGACATATCAAACACCCGAATACCTCGGACACGGCTTGTTACGAGATTATCATAAATCTCCTTAAAAGATAAGAGATATCCTCAAAAGAGGAAAAGATTTACCCTAACTCCTTTTCCTCTTCTCCAAGTCTCTAATCCCCTATATATAGGGATGATCCCGTATCCAAGAGGATTCATTCACCTCTTGAAGAAAAACCTAATATACTAAGGCGTAAAGCGGCCTCTATGCCCTTTGACTGATAGGGAACCGCCTGCAAATCACTTCCACCACGCTCACACCCCAGGTCAGAGCCATTAAACGATTATTGGATCAAACAGTCCCCATCTTTGATTTTGCACTTTGAAGCGAATTGGGTCTCTACATCTCCTTGAAAAACAACTGAAAACAAAGTTTCGCGCGAATCTGGGCTGACGGAGCTACCAGCGGCGCTGGGCCTGGGGCAGGAGCGGCGCTGGGGCTCTCCAGCGGTGCTGGTTAGTTCTGAGCGGCGCTGGTGATACCTTGACAGATTCTAGTTTCACGTTTTCTTCTCTGTTTGGCTCCCGTATGACCTGTACCTGACTGGACACTTCACAAAAATCATTAGAGATATAAGAAGAGTCATTACCTTCGGTGAACACGGCGTTCACATTCTCGTTGCGTCCGATTGGTGGTTGGTACTTTTGACTTGTGCTCGGGCCTCCTTGAGTTGAGCTTGAACCGCCTTGGATGTTTTGCCTTTGAACTGAGCTATTCTCCTTCTTTGCATTCTGCTCAATCCATCTATCTATCCTCCTCTCCAAGTCCTTGATTACGGCTTGTTGATTTCTTGCTCCCTCGTCAACCTTTTGATTGAGATTACTTATCTTCTCATTGAGCGACCTTGTATAGCTTGCTAAGGAGTCGTGCCTCTTGTCATTCATCTCAATGTACTTCTCCATCATGTTGGTGAGCTTGACAATCGGATCCTCCTTGACTTCATTCTCCACTCTTGGTTGCTCGGGTTGACCATTATTCCTTTGCCACCTATTTTGAAAAGAACCAAAGTTATTTCTAGCATAACTAGAATTAAAGTTAGAATTACCGGGGTTTCTTTGGAATAGTCCTCGTTGATAGCTTCCTCGGTATTGGTTCTGGACGAAATTGACTTGCTCGGTAGCCTCCTCTTCACAATCTTCGGTATAGTGCATTCCTCCGCAATTGTTGCACCCGTGTGCAATCACCTTGAGGTCTTTGTCCATAATGTCCAACCTATCTTCAAAAGTAGAAAAACGGTTAGATAAAGCCTTAAGTTCATGAATTACCTCATTGTCGGAGCTGCTCTCAATGCTAGCCACGGTCCTTCTCGTCCTCCTATCTCGATCCTTATCATCCATATCTCAAGCTAAGCTAGCTTGCACCATATCCTCCATCATTTTGTACGCGTCATTGGTAGACTTGTACAAAAAGTTACCACCGCCAGGTAGGTCTAAATCCTTTTGGGAACTCTTGGTTAAACCATAGAAGAAAATCTCCATGATCTCGTCCTTGTCTAGTCCTTTCCCGTGACAGTTTCTGATCATTTCCCTAAGCCTTTTCCATGCATCAACTAGTGATTCACCCTCGTCTTGCTTGAAAGCCTTGATGTCTCGAAGCATTTTCCTTGCTAAACTCAGGGGAAAGAATCGCGAGATGAACTGCTCGCGAAGTTGATTCCATGTAGTGATGGTACCTTCAGCGAGCTCATCGAACCAAGCACGTGCCTCTCCGATGAGAGACGTCTCCTCCGTATTTGAACATTTTGCACAAACTTGTGAACCTGCTTACGTGCTTGTTGGGGTCGGATTTGGCTCGACCGTCATATTGGTTGTTTTGGATTAACTTAAGGTGGTGGCCTTTGACTGAAAACGAATCTCCTAAGTTTGATGAGACTATAGCCGATCCCGGTGTTGGTGCTACGGCTCTCGTCCTTTCCATCATCGGTCGGTCAAAGGCGTCCATTTTGGATCTAGGTGAGTTTGGTTGTGTTGGTGGTTTTGGTGGGTTTGATGAGGCTCCTTCTAACTGGTGTATCCTAATTTTCGGTGGTGATGGTGCCCTAGTGTTCTTGTCTTTCGATTTGTCCTCCAGCTTGATTACCTAGTAAAACTGAAAAACTCAAAGAAAAACGTAAAACGCACCAATATAAAAATGAAATGAAAAACTAAACTACACTACTTAAAATGAAAAAGAAAATATTTTTGGATTTTTGAAAATTAAAAGAAAATGAAAATACTACTAAACCCTAATTTTGACCTAAACCTAATTTGACTACTAAACCCTAAAATGTCGTAACCTAAAAACTGAAAAGTAACTTTCTCGTGCCGAAACACAAAAAAGGATCGAACTACACTACTAAACTAAGAATGCGTCGCGTCCCCGACAGCAGCGCCAAAATACTTGATGGGTGTTTTTCGTTGTATCTAAAATTTATAAAAGTTATACAAGTAATTACCTCAAACTAAACACACACTAACGGGCAGAAAACCCGGTCAAGTGTAGTATAGTAAGTGATAAGTACATGATCGTTCGCAGGGATGTGTTGCTTTACCTAATCTAGTAATATGTGTAATTCTAGAGGTTGGGGGTTGTCACGATTTCCTATTAAACTAATTAAAATAACTGAAAAGTAAATAGAAGCCGCAACCGCTTATTCAGCGAGTGGCTTAGTCTGAAAATAGTTTGAAAAAGCAAATAACAGTAATTAAATTAAAATACTTGTTTGGCATCTCAGATCTCATGGTACGACCAGATATCATTCTACCTACTTGCTAGACTGTTGGAAACTTAATCACGGCTCAGATTCTCGTTAGATTCACTTTGCCTAAGTAACTAGTGTTGTCCCATAGACTCACACTACTCTTTAAACAAATTCTCGTTAGATTCATTGTTTAAGCATTAATGACCTAAAGTTTGTGTTACTAATTCATCTTTAAGTTACCCGGCTCTTAAGCCATGACCAGATAGTAATTCTCTCCGGTGACCACAGTGCACGTTTCCATGTCACTGGATCGCGTCTGACATTGTTAAGCATCATGTTCTATTCGTCCTAATTACTATGGTTCTGGATCCCTCAGTTATAAGTGAATCACCTTTTACATCTAGTTAAAGACCGACTAGTGTTTTCCATCCTTATGTATTAATCCTAGTGTATGATTATAGACCGATCATCAGAATTAAATCAATACATGCAGATATAGAACCGATATTAATATGAATAACTAGTAAAACATGGATCTACGACAAACAGTAAAACACACTCCAGCAGATCTAACAAATAAAGTAAAATAGATAAACGTCTACATGATCACATCGATACAAACAAGTATCCAGCCAACTAGCCAACCATTATTAAAAGAATAACAAAGTCTGAAAAGATGAAAGACATTGTTTACCAACTGAAAGTAAAATAAAAGAGTAGATCTAGGTTGAGGATAAAGATCGGAAGGTGTTAGAAGCTCCAAAACCTCCTTGGAATCTGCAAAGTCGACCTAGGGTTAAATGTGGGCGGCTAGGGCTGCTGAATCGGCTCTCTCGTAGGGTTTTGAGGGCTGCTTCGGCTTAAATAGGTGAATAGGTCGGTCTACTGAACTGGGCTTCCCAGCGGCGCTGGATGGGCTCCAGCTGCGCTGGGCATGGGCCAGCGGCGCTGGCAGCTCCTGCTGCTTCTCGTTTCACTTTGTTCGGCTTCTGAATCACCTCCTTGTGTCTTGTAACTTCATAGGCTTCCATCTTGAGTCACTTGATGCCATTTACCCTCACTCGCATCTTCTGTGAACCTGCGTAAACATAGAATCCATTAAGTATCGATAGTTCCGGAATATTGACTCATTTAGACATTGAAATGAAGCCTTTCGATAGGGGTTTTTATCACAAAATGAACGCTCATCAGGGCATTTTTGTATTTTTACGTTTCATCTTCATCATGGTTCTTAAAAAAACCATGAAACCTTGATCTTCAAACATTAAAAACCCAGATCTTCAAACATCAAGTTTAAGTTACCCACCACCAATCACAAATTAATATCATCAAATAAATAAAAGAAAAAACACAAGTTTAAGTTACCCACCACCAATCCCAAACTGAAATCAACCCCATTGTTATAATGTGTTTATAACATGTCAAATCTAACATCTTGAGAAAACTACAAAATCCTTAATCTATCTATATACAAACACATACATATACATACATTCATCTAAATCAAACCCTCATACCATTCAGATCTGAAACAGAGAAGATGAAGAAGGAAGGAAGGAACAGAGAATGACGGTGGTGGTGGTGATTTATAGATGCGACGGCCAGTAGTGGTTGTCAGTCATAGCGGCGATAGGGCTCTCATCTATATATACCCGTTTGTGTTATTGTCGGAGGTCGATATGGTCACCGACGATGGTGTTGTTTACTCGCCGGCCATCATCGTCGCACCACCATCTCCGGCTACACCACCAAGTCCGGCCTTCCTAAATGGTAGAGTATTTTTGTAAAAAGCTACTTGAAGTCACGAGTTATTGATATAACTTGATTCTCTATTACTCGAACTCATGTGTAAGTCGTTTACTACATCCATGCCATTCTCCCTTTTTTGTATTTGAATTGCAATTTGGTGTTACAGATTGAAATATGCTCACTGGATGGGATCAGAGTAATTTATAGTACATTGATGTTACATTATTCTAGATAAATCTTAATAGATTAATGGTTGGAAACCAACGTTGTTTATGAAATTGATAGTGAGATTGAGATTGTAATGTGATGAATTTTGGAGTGGTTTTCTGTATGCTTTAGATTATTAAGTTTTTATGGATCTGATTTAGATTTTGATCAAAATAGTTTTATGGGTTTTGTGATTTAGTGAGAATTAGAGTTTTGAAAAAGATTGGGATAAAAAGAGATTTTGAAGAAAATTGAAAACGAAGAATGGTTACTGGGTTCCTTAGTTGAGGACAAAGAAGATGAGTGAAAAGACAAAAATGACCCTCACGTGATTTGCACGTGGGGGACATAACAGAGGGATGTTAACGGCAGGGACAACAATTTAACCACAGGGATGAAAAAAACTCAAAAACTAACCGAGGGATGAAAAGCCGTTTTTCAAAAAACCACAGGGACGAAATTTGCATTTAACACTCTGTTTTATAAATCCGCTAGGTCCATATAACGTTATGGCCCACAGGCATTGTTAAGTTAGCTCAATCATATTTTTACAAATAAATACTCCGTATAATTTAAAGTTCAAGGTTACTTTAAATTTAATATATGCAAGTTTATTGTAATCTATACATGTACTAAATACAAAACAACCACAAACAACAATACCTAATTTTCTTAAAAATGAGATATGAAGTTGGTGAAAAGTAAACAGTTATATTTTTATCTGAGATAAAGAAATTGCTTTCAATAAGATCGTCCACAACATTAATATATTTATATTTATATAAATATATGGCATGCAAGTGTTAGGATGATGTCAATGGTCTAGGCATGGGGCTAGGCATGCCCATGCCTAGCGGCAAACACCGCCGCCAACGTCAAGGCATGGGCTAGGCATGAGTGATTTCGGCATACATTGCCGCTTAGGCATGGAAGAGAGAGAGAGAGATAATCAATGATTTAAGGAGGGATAGGAGAGAGAGTGGATATGATTGTAGGAAAATAGTAAAGAGATAGTGAGGCATGGAGAGGCATGGTTGCCATAGGTTATGAATGGCTAGGCATGAGTTAGGCATGAAATGATGTGGCAGTATATTATTGGTAGATGGTTAGGCATGTGAATGACCATTGCCATCATCCTTAGTGTGTATTGTGTAAGTACAGTTATGTAGAAAAAAAACAAACCTGTATATGGAATTTAAAGTATATGCTATTATACTAGATATAAACGAATACATAAAAGATCACGTACATTTCCTTCTTACTCGACAGACAAACAGGAGGGAAACAATAAGTTCTTAAATTTTTATTCCCAGTCACATCTCAAATAGTTAACTTCATTAAAACTAGTGGGGAATCAAGGACGAAATATCATTATGTACACAACTTCAAGATGAGCAATCATTAAGAAATATAAATATATATATAATTTGGTTCTCACGTTAATCCTATATACTCGTATATATTATATAATATATAGGACTGTTATATAAGCTTAAGTATGAAACACTCACATACTAATTTTTTAATCCATAAAATTCAAGGGCCCAAACATTTATTCATTAAACAAAAATATTAAAAAATTAGTGTGTGAGGGGTTCCACACCTAAGCTTAGGTGTCGGACAACCTCATATTCATTTTTCCCATATATATATATATATATATATATATATATATATATATATAGGGTAGAGATCCTGGAAGAAGGTGTCTTAAGGAGAGGAGGGAGAGAAGGTCCTATGAGCCAATCAGAACGCGTCGTGTGTCAAATTAAATTAAAACACGCGGTGACAATTTTGTAAATAAATCAAACTTTTGTGAAGCTTGGTCAGCTTGGGTTCTGGGTCAGCTTGGGTTGGGTCAGCTTGGTCAGCTGGGTTGGGTCAACTTGGGTTGGTCAGCTTGGGTTGGTCAGCTTGGTCAGCGGGGTTGGGTCAGCTTGGTCAACTAGGTTGGGTCAGCTTGGTTGGTTCAGCTTGGTCAGCTTGGGTTGGGTCAGCTTGGTCAGCTGGGTTGGGTCAGCTTGGGGTTGGGTTGGGTCAGCTTGGGTTGGGTCAGCTTGGGTTGTGTAACATCCCAAATTTTAAAAAGTAAAATAAAAGAATTATTATTATAGTTTTACCATTAAAATAATTTTCTAGTATTTAATATTGATCTACGAGATTTATTTAGTTGGTACTTTAGTGGATAGCGGATATTTTACCCCTTAAAAATTAAAAGAGGCGTGGCACAAGGAAGAAGTGCCAGCCATCTTTCTTTTTGGTGTCTCATCCTTCCATTCAAGAACATCAAAATCTACAATCTTCACATCCTTCTTCCAACTTACTTCTAGAAAATTTTGTATCCTTCATTCCATCTAATTCAAGAATTCCTCCAAGTGAATAATAATAATAAGTTTAACATCCATGTGAAGAACTCAATTGGGAGAATTGGTGTGTGTGGTTTGTGTGTGTGTCGACACACATGAAGAAGGAGGAAGAAAAGTGTGATTCCAATTTCTAATCTTAACTCTAATTTCCCAAAGGTAAGGATTTCTATAACTTAATTTTGATTATCGTAGTAGATTAGGGTTCATGCAACTATTGAATTGAAATTTGGGGGTTTTTACACAATGAGCTATTTTGATTTAATTCAAGTTAGGGTTCATGTAAGTTGATTAAATTGGGGATTTTTCAATAAGATGATTATGTTGTAATGTTTTTTTCTATATTCTTACTTGTAATGACACATATGGATGTGTAGTTGTATGAATATTTTGATAAAAGTATTTTGTGGCTTTTATGGTCAAAACAAGAAAAATAAAGATTTTGAGTAATAATGTAGTATGGTCATATGGTAGAGATTATGAAAGAGTGGTGATTTTGCTAGTTAAGTGAAATGATGTTATTGATGATGATTTGAATCAGCTAAATGAAGTTTTGAGAAAATAAAGCAACTCAATGACAAAATGGGTTGGTTATGGGTTAGGAATGCTAGTGATATGATAGCATGGCTAAGTTGAGTTAGCCAAGAATGTGAATGTTGCCTTATATGTGAATTGTGTTGTTATGATAGGTTGAAAGCTTGTTTTATGCACTTGCGATTATTTTGAGTTGTTGATTTGTGGTCGCGGAGGAGGTGAGTACTCTTGCATACTTTTATATATACGTTGGGTCGATTACCATATGATGGTGGATTCCGTGTGTGGTAATCGATTTGGCGTTAAGCCTAAGTAGGGGCTCTATTTGATTACGGGCCTAAATAGTGGCCATAGCCTAAGAAGGGGCATTTGAGATATAGCTCATGAGGAGCATTAATATTGTTTATTTGAGATTGTAATCATTAGCTTATATGGATCCATGTAATGCGTTAGTACAAAGGTGAGTATATAGGTATGGTACGACGGTGCCATATGCTATATGCAATAGACCTTTGTGCATTGCCCTCCTTCGTGTGTATAAACGTATGCAAGATTATTCACTAAGCTTTGCTTACTTTTTAGTTGTTTACCCTTTTTATAGGTTGTCCCGGAAGTGGAAACAAGATTTAGTGCTTTGAAGAATATGGATGATTTGAATGGTGAAATGTTGACTTTTGCGGTAAAAATGCTCTTGTGACTAGAACCCGTAGTAGCTCCCTTTGGACTAATGGCTCTTGGTACATTTGAAGTGTTTTTGTTAAAGTTTGGTCATGTACATTTCTGCAAATAATAGTTTGGAGTCATGGTCTTATGCAACTTAAAGGATTGTTTGATTTTGGATAATTGGCAAAATGGGTAAATGACCCGTTTAGTCTTGTAAACTTGATTTGTAGCAACGGATGGTATGAAGACTTTTGAAAATGTTTTGTTAGCTGTTTATCAGTTGTTAGAAGCTCGGTATTTAGTAGGATAGGTCGAAAGTTGTTTAAAGTGTCAAAAGTACGAAACTGATGAGGACGGCCTTTGTCATGGGGACGGCCTTTGCAGAAACAAGAGCCGTCCTATTATGTAATTTTTCAAAATTTTTTACCGAGGCTTCGTTTGAACTTTCAGTGACCTTAAACTCTTACAATAGACTTATATTAACATATTAAGAAGGTTCCAATTGTCATTTTTCAAATTTGATAATTTTGATTTTTGACGAAGAATTGGTCGTATTTTTCTAAGTATAATTTAACTAAATTGTGTTACTTTTCTTTTCATGTGCATACTTTTGGGTCAAAATTGAGTTGAGTCATTTCAGGTTGGGTCAGCTTGGGTTGGGTCATCTTGGGGGTCAGCTTGGGGTTGGGTTGGGTCAGCTTGGGGTTGGGTCAGCTTGGGGTTGGGTTGGGTCAGCTTGGGGTTGGGTCAGCTTGGGGTTGGGTCAGCTTGGGGTTGGGTTGGGTCAGCTTGGGGTTGGGTCAGCTTGGGGTTGGGATGGTGAGCGATATGCCTGGTGGTAAACCAGTCTGGCATGGAAATCTGGAGGGTAAGGATTTAGATAGCCTGTATGGATTTATAGAGGCATATGTGGACTGTCCTCTGACAATCAAGAAGCCATTTCTACCCTTTCGGAAGAAAGATAATACACTCATCTTTCCAACAGGTGAATAGCTTGGGGTTGGGTTGGGTCAGCAGGGGGTTGGGTCAGCTTAGGGTTGGGTTGGGTTAGCTTGGGTTGTGTAACATCCCAAATTTTAAAAAGTAAAATAAAAGAATTATTATTATAGTTTTACCATTAAAATAATTTTCTAGTATTTAATATTGATCTACGAGATTTATTTAGTTGGTACTTTAGTGGATAGCGGATATTTTACCCCTTAAAAATTAAAAGAGGCGTGGCACAAGGAAGAAGTGCCAGCCATCTTTCTTTTTGGTGTCTCATCCTTCCATTCAAGAACATCAAAATCTACAATCTTCACATCCTTCTTCCAACTTACTTCTAGAAAATTTTGTATCCTTCATTCCATCTAATTCAAGAATTCCTCCAAGTGAATAATAATAATAAGTTTAACATCCATGTGAAGAACTCAATTGGGAGAATTGGTGTGTGTGGTTTGTGTGTGTGTCGACACACATGAAGAAGGAGGAAGAAAAGTGTGATTCCAATTTCTAATCTTAACTCTAATTTCCCAAAGGTAAGGATTTCTATAACTTAATTTTGATTATCGTAGTAGATTAGGGTTCATGCAACTATTGAATTGAAATTTGGGGGTTTTTACACAATGAGCTATTTTGATTTAATTCAAGTTAGGGTTCATGTAAGTTGATTAAATTGGGGATTTTTCAATAAGATGATTATGTTGTAATGTTTTTTTCTATATTCTTACTTGTAATGACACATATGGATGTGTAGTTGTATGAATATTTTGATAAAAGTATTTTGTGGCTTTTATGGTCAAAACAAGAAAAATAAAGATTTTGAGTAATAATGTAGTATGGTCATATGGTAGAGATTATGAAAGAGTGGTGATTTTGCTAGTTAAGTGAAATGATGTTATTGATGATGATTTGAATCAGCTAAATGAAGTTTTGAGAAAATAAAGCAACTCAATGACAAAATGGGTTGGTTATGGGTTAGGAATGCTAGTGATATGATAGCATGGCTAAGTTGAGTTAGCCAAGAATGTGAATGTTGCCTTATATGTGAATTGTGTTGTTATGATAGGTTGAAAGCTTGTTTTATGCACTTGCGATTATTTTGAGTTGTTGATTTGTGGTCGCGGAGGAGGTGAGTACTCTTGCATACTTTTATATATACGTTGGGTCGATTACCATATGATGGTGGATTCCGTGTGTGGTAATCGATTTGGCGTTAAGCCTAAGTAGGGGCTCTATTTGATTACGGGCCTAAATAGTGGCCATAGCCTAAGAAGGGGCATTTGAGATATAGCTCATGAGGAGCATTAATATTGTTTATTTGAGATTGTAATCATTAGCTTATATGGATCCATGTAATGCGTTAGTACAAAGGTGAGTATATAGGTATGGTACGACGGTGCCATATGCTATATGCAATAGACCTTTGTGCATTGCCCTCCTTCGTGTGTATAAACGTATGCAAGATTATTCACTAAGCTTTGCTTACTTTTTAGTTGTTTACCCTTTTTTATAGGTTGTCCCGGAAGTGGAAACAAGATTTAGTGCTTTGAAGAATATGGATGATTTGAATGGTGAAATGTTGACTTTTGCGGTAAAAATGCTCTTGTGACTAGAACCCGTAGTAGCTCCCTTTGGACTAATGGCTCTTGGTACATTTGAAGTGTTTTTGTTAAAGTTTGGTCATGTACATTTCTGCAAATAATAGTTTGGAGTCATGGTCTTATGCAACTTAAAGGATTGTTTGATTTTGGATAATTGGCAAAATGGGTAAATGACCCGTTTAGTCTTGTAAACTTGATTTGTAGCAACGGATGGTATGAAGACTTTTGAAAATGTTTTGTTAGCTGTTTATCAGTTGTTAGAAGCTCGGTATTTAGTAGGATAGGTCGAAAGTTGTTTAAAGTGTCAAAAGTACGAAACTGATGAGGACGGCCTTTGTCATGGGGACGGCCTTTGCAGAAACAAGAGCCGTCCTATTATGTAATTTTTCAAAATTTTTACCGAGGCTTCGTTTGAACTTTCCGTGACCTTAAACTCTTACAATAGACTTATATTAACATATTAAGAAGGTTCCAATTGTCATTTTTCAAATTTGATAATTTTGATTTTTGACGAAAATTGGTCGTATTTTTCTAAGTATAATTTAACTAAATTGTGTTACTTTTCTTTTCATGTGCATACTTTTGGGTCAAAATTGAGTTGAGTCATTTCAGGTTGGGTCAGCTTGGGTTGGGTCATCTTGGGGTTGGGTTGGGTCAGCTTGGGGTTGGGTCAGCTTGGGTGTTGGGTTGGGTCAGCTTGGGGTTGGGTTGGGTCAGCTTGGGGTTGGGTTGGGTCAGCTTGGGGTTGGGTCAGCTTGGGGTTGGGATGGTGAGCGATATGCCTGGTGGTAAACCAGTCTGGCATGGAAATCTGGAGGGTAAGGATTTAGATAGCCTGTATGGATTTATAGAGGCATATGTGGACTGTCCTCTGACAATCAAGAAGCCATTTCTACCCTTTCGGAAGAAAGATAATACACTCATCTTTCCAACAGGTGAATAGCTTGGGGTTGGGTTGGGTCAGCAGGTTGGGTTGGGTTAGCTTGGGGTTGGGTTGGGTCAGGATGGGGTTGGGTCAGCTTGGGGTTGGGTTGAGTCAGCTTGGGGTGGGTTAGGTCAGCTTGGGTTTGAAGTCAAAATATTTACAGATTTGCCACCGTGTTTTTTTTTTAAAAAGCCACATGTCAACTTCTGGTTGGTTAGAAAAACCTTCTCTCCCTTCTCTCCTTAACCCACCTTCTCATTTGATCTCTCTCCTATATATATATATATATATTATAAATATACACCAGTGTACCAAGAGCCATAACAAGGTGGGATCACTAAGTATCTATCAAATACCATTCTTCCGCATATGCCAAAATACCTTCAAGAACACTAACCACCTCAAAGCACTACTAGTCAATCACTTGTTCTCACTTCCGGGACCTATAAATGTAAACAACTAAAGGAATAAGCTTTCACTTAGTGAGTACGTTTATATACACAACTATACACATATTGAAACAACTCATAAGGATGAGATAACCTATATTACCAAAATGACATCTCATCTATATTCACTTTCATATCAACACATAGTAAATGAAACTATGAAATCAACCATCTAAATAAAACATGTCATTCAATAGTCAATTCACATTGCCATATCCCATATGATCTTACAACATCTCTACTATATAACCATCATCATACCAAGGATCACAAATCTTATCACTTTACTCAATTACGAGATACATATATCTATACAAACAAGCAATCTACTATAACATATCATTCACCATTTAATTATTGTTTTGTTATTTGAAATTAGGGTTCATGCAAGTTAATCAATTTGGGGATTTTAAGGAATTGGGTATAATGATGATGAACCCTATATTTTTGGTCAATTTAGGACCATGCATGATAGTTTGTGACTTCCCTTTTTTACATTTTGGTGATATTGTTGTTATTGAGTTGGAGTATGGACTTGATTTTTGATGTTGTTGGTGACTAGCAAAGTTAAGAGATGAAAATGATAATTTTTAACTAGTAAAGTGATATAGCCATATTGTTGTGAATATGAAAAGATGGAAAAATGAGATTTTGTGTAAATATAAACCAACTCAATAACAATATAAGTTTGGGAAGGGAATATGAATGCTAGAGAAAGTAGTGGCTATGGTTAAATGGCCTTATGTGTGTATTGTGAATTGATTGTTAGGTTGAAAGCAATTACAATGGTATTTGTGGTCATCTTGAAATGGGTAATTTGTCATTAAGGTGAGTACCTTTATATATGATTATATATATGTTGGGTCAATTACATAATGGTGGTGAAACCTATATGTGTAATTTAGTTGATGTGATGAAGACCATACGGGGTATGACAATGCGATTTGATGGTGAATGACATGTTATAGTAGATTGCTTGTTTGTATAGATATATGTATCTCGTAATTGAGTAAAGTGATAAGATTTGTGATCCTTGGTATGATGATGGTTATATAGTAGAGATGTTGTAAGACCATATGGGATATGGCAATGTGAATTGACTATTGGATGACATGTTTTATTTAGATGGTTGATTTCATAGTTTCATTTACTATGTGTTGATATGAAAGTGTATATAGACGAGATGTCATTTTGGTAGTATAGGTTATCTCATCCTTATGATTTGTTTCAATATGTGTATAGTTGTATATAAATGTACTCACTAAGCGAAAGCTTATTATTTTAGTTGTTTACATTTTATAGGTCCCGGAAGTGAGAACAAGTGATTGACTAGTAGTGCTTTGAGGTGGTTAGTGTTCTTGAAGGTATTTTGGCATATGCGGAAGAATGGTATTTGATAGATACTTAGTGATCCCACCTTGTTATGGCTCTTGGTACAATGGTTGTATATTATCAATGATGAACATGTATTTCTGCAAATTGTTGGGTCATATGGTCTTTTGAAGTATAAATTAATTTGGTGTAAAATGCTCATTTTGTCAACTTTGGGTAAACGACCCATTTACTTGTTGTGAATCCCTTAAGTTCGATGGTTAACCAGGAAAGTGTAAAATACAACAAGTCTAATAATCACTAGATTGGACTAGTATTACTTGTAAATAAATGCAAGAGTATATAAACAAAGTAATACAAGACTTAAAGCAATAAACAAATAAAGTGGAACATTATGTATTTTTCAATTGTGTATTTTATTTATGATGTTAAATAAAATACAAGGTTGTGCGGAATCAAGATAATACAAATAAGTATGTATCCTAACAACCTATGAGTTACAAATGATCTATATTTGTCAAATAACTCTTTTGGATCGAGATACTTAAAGTTGTGAAGTATCCCTGTTTAAGATCGAGAGTATTTGGACAAATTCACTTAAATGCAAAATGTATGCTTAAAAGTATTTTTCTCAAGGAAATGACTTTGTATTTATAGGCAACAAAATTCATCAGTGAATTTTGTGCCGTACAAATATGGTTGCATACATTTAATGATCCGACAAGAACATTAAATGTATTGGATAAGGAATAAGGATAAAGTCACATCAAATGACTTTGTATCCTTTTATCCAACCACCTTTACACACGTATACTTTGGTAAAGAACAAGTGGATTGTTCATAGGAAAGTGTGTAAAGGGAAAAGTCAATCCTCGATATCAGTGTTCAGACTTGTAGGGTCTAGAACACTGACGATCCTCCAGTGTACAGATCTGGTAAGACTTTCCAGTGGACTCCGCCATTTGTCAGTCTTCTTTCTTCAGACTTCAGTCAGAATGTCTTCAGTAGAGTTGATCTGGACTGGGGTGAAGTCCAGTGAGCTCATCTGGAGAATACTCCAGATTTCCTATACAAGTATTTGCTCACTGGTCTTCCATTATTTCTGGACAAATCTTCAGAGGGACCCCAGATTCCAAGTCTGGAGTAGGTCCAGTAGAACACGTTTCTGGACAGATCTTCAGTAAGGCTCCAGTAGTCGAGTCTGGAGCGAGTCCAGTAAATCTGGACTAAATCTGGACCTAACAAATTCCCCCTATTTGTTTAGAAATAATGCAAGTGTTTTCAAGCTTAAATCTATACACTTTGTATGCTTGAAAAACACAAGTTTCGATTTGTCTAAAAAATCTAAGTTACTGGAAAACACTTTATAGATCATGAGTGTTTTCAGTTTCATCTTTTAAGTTCTAACTTAGACTAAATCTGATCATTACTTATATGAATCAAAAATTGCAACTATTATTACATACATCAACTGATAAATAGTTTACAATTTTCATAAAACAATAATTTACAACAAGTAAATGATAAAAGTCAGACCCTTCTTTTTGATGTCTGTCCTGGAGCATCTTCAGTAGCCTTTCTCTTTGGTGATGGAAAAGATGGTATTGATTCTGGCGTTCTTATGCCATTGCAACTTCCATCTGTTGCTTTCTTCTCCATACCTTTTCAATTCTTTTCAGAAATGCTTTAACATCAGTCGACACATTTGTCTTCCCCTTGAACGTTAAAGCGATTTCCTTCAGTTCACTCCATCCAAATGATTGGACTGAAGTACTTTTCCTCTCATCAGTAAAGTTACCCTCCCTGGTCAACTTTACTTCAAACTTAGACATGCCTTCATTATTTTCAGCCAATTTGATTTCAGCACCAGTGATCCTTCTAGCATCAGCCCTGAAGTTTAACATTTCATTGTATTTTTCTTTCAGCTTGGCTTGCTGGATCAATGCTTCAGTTTCCTTGGACACTCTCCTTTGCTCTACAGCAGATTGGAGTTCTTGACGATTGATTTTTCGAGAAGTGTCCAGGGGAATGAAATTGCTTACATCAGCATCTTTGATTGCTTTGATTTGTCTGGCAGTCAATTTTGGTAAACCAGTAAGTCTCTTTCTGTACTCTATCTCCAGAGCACCAGCATTCTTTCTTATCTTTTTCTGGAGACTTACCAGTTCATCCTTCCTTTGTCTGATGAGTTCTGGTACACTCACGCCATAAATAATAGAATCATAGACTTGTTCTTCTTCAGCGTAGAATGAGCATACATGAACATCATCCAATAAACTCAAACATTGATGAACTCTGGGGTCATCCTTCATCTTTTTATACACTTCAATATTAATGCCTAACCTGCCAGCATTGTAAGAATCCAGAGTACCCATAGTTGCCATCTCCCTTTGATGGGCCAGCAGTTCATCTTTTTGATTTCTTTTGAAAATCTCTATCATGATGCATTCTTGTTCAAGTTTCTTGGATGTTTCATCATCAGGATCTTCAGTTTGCTCTTCCTCTTCACCAGATACCACTTTTTCTTTTCCTTTAACAGCCTTCAGTGTAGTTGGAATATCTGGGAAGGTCTCAAACTGGGGCTCACTGGCTTCAGTACCAGTAGCTTCTTCAGTTAGCCCAGCTTCAGTGCCATATGCTCTTTGTCTTTCAGTTAGCCCGGCTTCAGTGCCATATGCTCTTTGTGACATGTGCTTCAGTGTTTGGTCACCAGACGACTTTTCCCCCTTGGAACGATCTCCAGTTCTTGACTTGAGATCATTCCATAACTGTTCAAGCATAAGTCTGTCCAGTGGACCAAAAGTTATACCTTCTACTGGAGTTGTTTCAGACACAACTTTCTTAAGTGCCTGCACTTCCTTCTGAACATTTGCAACTGCTTTAGGCAAGTGTTTTGGCAACTTCTCATCCAGTAACTTTTCTACTTGGGGTAACACCCCATCATGAATGCTACGAAGAACAGTCCCAGAAACTTCTTCACATAATTCTTTCAACATATTGTTTCTGAACTTCCTTGTACATTCATCACTTATAGTACTAACAACTGCACCCTGGTCTAGTGTGGGTCTACTCTCCAGAGAACTGACCCTGTAAACCAAATTCTGAACATCTTCTTTCAGACCTGCCAGTTCACCAGTGACTACAGTCTGAACAGAACTAACCAGCCTAGTCTCTAATCCCTGGACTGCCATTTTGATCTTTTCAGTGTTGTTGTTTGTGGCCAGTACCAGTTTATCAAGCTTCTCATAAACCAGCTTCTCATTCCCAGCAAAGACATTCATCTCAGAAGCAAGGTTATTTGATAATAATGATTTGAAGTCTGAAATAACCTGAGATGAAGTCTGGAGTGATCTCTCCAGGTTCGCCACCTTACTTAAAAGGCCTTGGACCTCGGCAGAAGATGAAGTGGAGAGACCAGTGGGAGGTTCAAGAGTTGAAGGTAATCTGGTCATTAGAGGAACTTGTGCCCAGTCCTCTTCAGTTGCAGCTTCAGATGTTGCAACTGGTGACTCCGGCGCACGAGGTGGAGGTTGAGATTCTGAAGGTTGATTGGTTGCTGGAGTGAAGTATTGAGTGTGTTCTGGAATTGAAGGTGGTGGTGGTGGTGGCATGTTTGATTGAGGTGGTGGCATTTCTGGTGGACTTTCTTCTTCTGGTACATCTTCACCCAGAAAATTCAAGTTTGCATCAAAACCTTCAGACATTGGGGAATCTATATCATCCCATTCTGGAGCCATCCCAACTGTCTGTTCACCAGACTGTTCACCAGTCTCTACATTAACCTGTTCACCAACCTCTACATTCAAGTCTAGTGGAGCCTCTTGCTCACCAGAAATATGTTCAGCAGTCTGAACATCTTCAACTTCCTCAACTACCTGCTCAACAACCTCTTGTTCAAAAATTGGTGATCCATCTAGATTCATAACATCACCAGGATGTCTTTCAGGATTCACCTGAAGTCCTGCTCTCATCAGACGCCTATTAGTTCTAGGTCGTCTGGAAGGTTCAACAACTTCTGTACCTTGACCTTCTGGAGCAACTTGTCTAATGGGCTGTACAGCTTCAATGATCTGTACATCATCACCAGATGGTCCTTCAACAACTTGACCTCTATCTGGACCCATTTCAGCTTCTTCCCTTTGGAAGGAAAGCATGGACTGAGGAATATCTACCTCATCCAGTGGAGACCTGAGGTTGACCAGGTCCCTCATATACTCACTCACAGAAAAGTGAGTAGTATCAAAATCATACTGGTCGCCAAGAGCATTCTTAAACATAAGAGAAAGGAAACGAATATAAGGAACAAATGGTTTTCTTCCTTTCACTCTTAGGCGCTCAACCAGGTCATCAAAAAGAATTTGGGCAAAGTCCACTCTAAGCCCAAACCATAAGCAGTAGGCAATCTGGAGGTGGGTTTGATTTATCTGGTCTAACCCTCCAGAACTGCCTCCCAGACACTCAACAATATGGGTAAAGAAATATCTCCATGAGTCTGACAGCTTGCTCATGTAGATAGTCCCTTTTTTGGATAGCTGGCCATGCTCATCTAAGATATCCGTGTGCCCCATCAGCCTGCATACTTCCCTTGTATTTATACCAGTGGGAAGCTCAATAGGCAACTCATTCTGTTCATGATAGTTCAACTGGAGAACAGACCTGAGTAGACTTGCAGTGAAACCAAGGGATCTGGTACCTCCCTTTAGAGTATAATTGATCGATGAAGTTTCATCATCATATTGAGCAGTGTACCAGAATTCACATAGGTACTCGTGGTACATCCTTCCTGGATTAAGTGTTAACGCACCATATAATGGGCAAGAGAGAAAAAATGAGTTTAATCTCCCAATAATCGATTGGGCATCATGAACACTGGACAGAGAGAGTCTGGCCATCCAGTTATTCATATTGATTCTTATGGCATTTGCCTCAAGATTGATATGAGGTGCCCTTTCAACATTATCCGAAGGAGCATATTCAGCGGCAAGGAGATTTTTGAGCGATTTTGACTGTCTAGGTGCCATTTTATACAGAATAAATGAAGATGAAATTGAATATATATATAGGTTATGATGAAGAATTGATGAAGGAATTGAATGTAAATGGAGTAAATAAGAGAGATGATGATGATTGGAAAAAGAATGAAGAAGTAAATGAAGGAATTTGAAAGATTTGGGAGTAAATATGTTCGAAGTAAATGCAATTGAAATTGAAATTGAAATTGGGTATTTATAGGAGAGACAATGTGGAACTCAAACGGTTTATTTGAAATTATCAAATAAAGTTTTTGATCGGGTTTTGAGATCCGCATTAATTACATCACATCATACATAAATGCATGACGGTTTACAGCCCACAAACAGTAACAAGTTGCACTTTTGTTTTCCCAAAGTAAAAATACCATCATTACGTTGAAAAAATTATATGCCACGTAGGATAAAAATATCTTCAAAAAGATTTGCTTACGTGGCACACACAATGACCAAGTATTTAGAAAATATCATGACATATTTCAGTGCATCTGGAGGTTGACTGGACACTCCAGTATCACTGGTGGATTAGTCCAGTGAACATGTACTGATGGTACACTGGAGGGACACTCCAGTAAAGTACCAGTGAAAACCATTTTTGAAAGACTGGTAACCTCAAACGTGCACGTCAACTAATTCAGACAAATGAGAGGGTCACATTTACAAGGAAACATTAGTCACCTCAAACACGCACTTCAATCTGTCCAGTTACCAGTGAGAGGGACACATTTACAAAGCACCAGTAATATTTTCTGAAGAGTTTGTCCAGTGAGAAAATAAATTAATAAATTCCCCCTGAACTTAAAACATTTTTTTTTTAAGAAAAAAATATCTTTCAAGTCTTTCCCTGGAATGTTGTTCCAGAAATCTAATAATGCAAAGATAGTACACAAAGGCGTTCAATATCTGAGCAGTCACCAGATTTAAGGATTTAACATTCCCAACTCACCAACAAGATATTCAAAAGTTTTGACATCTAGAGGTTTGGTAAAAATGTCAGCGAGTTGTTTGTCAGTGGGAATAAAATGGAGTTCAATGTTGTTTTTCATAATATGATCACGAATGAAGTGATACCTGAGATCAATGTGCTTCGTTCTGGAGTGCATGACTGGATTGTTTGAGATAGCAATGGCACTGGTATTATCACAAAAGATTGGAGTCTTTGAATATTTAATACCATAATCAAGCAACTGGTTCTTCTTCCAGAGTATCTGAGCACAACAACTAGCTGCAGACACGTATTCAGCTTCAGCAGTGGACAATGAAACTGAAGTTTGCTTCTTACTGGTCCAGCTGACCAGTTTGCCACCTAGGAAATGACATCCACCAGTTGTGGATTTCCTATCTATCTTACAACCTGCATGATCTGAATCTGAATAACCCATTAGATCCATGCCTGAGCCTTTGGGATACCAAAGACCTAGACTGGGGATACCTTTAAGGTACTTCAGTATGCGCTTTACAGCAAGCATATGAGATTCCTTTGGATTAGACTGATATCAGGCACATAAACATGTTGAAAACATAATATCTGGTCTACTGGCAGTTAAATACATCAGTGAACCAACCATGCCTCTATAGACAGTGGTGTTCACTGGTTTTCCATCTGGATCGGAGTCCAGTGTCAGTGGTGCAGAAATTGGAGTTGGTTTAGATGGTGAAGAGTTCATATCAAATTTCTTTAAAAGATCTCTAACATATTTCTCCTGATTAATAAAAATGCCATCTTTGTTTTGTTTAATCTGGAGTCCAAGAAAATATGTTAGTTCACCCATCAAACTCATCTCATATTCAGTTGACATTATTTTCGAAAATTTCTTGCACATGTTTTCATCAGTAGACCCAAAAATAATATCATCAACATAAATTTGTACCATTAACAGATTACCTTTTTCATGAAGAATAAATAAGGTATTGTCAATTGCACCTCGTTTAAAACCATTTTCAACAAATGTTTAGTCAGAGTGTCATACCAGGCACGTGGGGCTTGTCTGAGGCCATATAGCGCTTTGTCCAGACGATATACCCAATGTGGATGCTTTTCATCAACGAAACCTGGAGGTTGTCTGACATAAACTTCTTCTTCAAGCTTTCCATTCAAGAAAGCACTCTTTACATCCATCTGGTAGACCTTGAACTGATGATTAGCAGCGAATGCTAAGAATATTCTGATCGCTTCAAGTCTAGCCACTGGAGCAAATGATTCATCAAAGTCGACATCTGACTGGCAGTAGCCTTGTGCTACCAGTCTGGCCTTGTTTCTGATTACGTGGCCATCTTCATCTACTTTGTTTCTGAAGACCCATCTTGTTCCAATTGGTTCTTTCTTTCCAACTGGGAAAGGAACCAGATACCAGACCTTGTTCCTTTCAAACTGGTGAAGCTCTTCTTGCATAGCAGTCACCCAGCTTGGATCTTCCATAGCCTCGTCAATCTTCTTTGGTTCCATCAAAGATAGAAAACTAACTTATAAGCATTGATTACTGGAGGCTCTTCTGGTCTGAACTCCTCTACTGGAGTCACCTATGATCTGATCAATAGGATGAGCTTTTGTCCATCTGGAGTACTGACCAGGATTGTTACTGACAACAATATCAGTGCAAGAATTCAGTTGAGTCTCCTCTGGAGTTGTTTCTGGAGGAGGATCTTGCCAGACTACTTCAGTATCTTCATCTGAATCATTTAAATCACGATTTGCATCATGAAACTCTTCATTTGAAGGCATTTCCTGAAGTACTGGTTCAGTTTAAAATTCTTCATAAGAAGACATTTCTGGTCTATTTTCAACTGACACTGATACTGGGGGAGTAGTACGAACATCTGATCCAATATTTATTTCAGAGGGTAGTTTGAAAATAATAGAAGGATAGAATGGAGTACTACTGGAGAGTTTCTTTTTCTGAACAGGTTCCAGATCAGGATGACTGGAAACTGTGTCTTTTGAATCTTCATTATTGTCGTTTATAGGATCAGATTCACAAAAGACAATTGGAGTTACTGGGGGAGTGTCAAGGGCTGGCTTCTTGTTGATTGCAACATTTGATTCATCAAATGTGACATGAATTGACTCATGGACCTTCTCCAGTCTCTTGTTGTAGACTCTGAAGGCCTTGCGAATGGCTGAATAGCCTAAGAAATACCCTTCATCAGCTTTGGCATCAAATTTGCCTAACTGACTGGAGTCGTTCAGGATGTAAACTGGATATCCAAAAACGTGAAAATAACCAATGTTTGGTTTTCTATTTCTTAAGACTTCATAGGCTGTCTTTTTGTGTCTTTTGATGTACACTGATCGATTCTGGGTGTGGCAAGCAGTTGCAATTGCTTCCGCCCAGAAACTGGTAGACAGACCAGATTCAGCAAGCATACTCCTGGAAGCTTCTATCAGCGTTCGATTCTTCCTTTCCACCACTCCATTTTGTTCTGGAGAGCGGGCTGATGAGAAATTCTGGGAGATGCCAGTGTCAGTACAGAATGACTCCAGAGTTGCATTCTGGAATTCTGTTCCATTGTCACTTCTTAACTGACACACTTTTCGACTGTACTTGAGCTCAATTTACTTGATAAGACTGATGATTTCAGCAGCAGCTTCACTTTTAGACCTCAGAAAGATCACCCAACAATATCTGGAGAATTCATCTACGATCACTAGGGTGTATCTTTTACCAGCACGAGTCTGAACATTCACTGGACCAAAGAGGTCCATATGAAGCATATGAAGGGGTTCAGATATGCTGAAATTCTGTCTGGTCTTGAAACTGGTACGTTTTTGCTTACCCATCTCACATCCTGGACATGGCCTTTCCTTTTTGAAGGAAACTGAAGGTATCCCATCTGCAAGTTGTTTTCTGGACAACTTATTAATATTCTTGAAATTTAAATGGGATAACGTTTTGTGCCATAACCAGTTTGTGTCTTCATCAGCTTGAGTATAGAAACACTGCTCTGAATGAGAGCTTTCCATATCCATCACGTACACATTCCCTTTTCTGGGAGCAATCAACACTACCTTCCAGTCCTTGTTGAATACGATACCCTGAGCAATATTGAATAGAACTTGATAGCCATCATCACACAGTTGGCTTACACTGATCAGGTTATATTTCAAACTAGATATATTTCTTTCGATCACCCTGCACATACACCAGATACTTATCAGTTAGATTTGGGAACCCATCGACTGATGGGTTCACTGGACCCTCCCTTATAGGTCCCTGGGGCAATCTGGTTCAGTTCACTTTCTTCAACAGTGGTCTTAGTTGAAAAGACCACTGGGGTTGATAGTTTTGAAACCTTTTTCTTTTTCTCAACTGGAGAAATAGATTTAACTTTCTTAGCAAAAGGTTTTGTATTTTGTCTAGGGCCAGATGAAGTACCCTCAATAAAGTTTAATCTTGCATTAAAACTTTGAGATTGACGAGTCAGAATTTGAATCTGGCTCTCTAACCTGGACAAAATATTTTCTTCAGATGACACCTTAGCCTTTCCAGTCCTAGGCTTAGGTAGGGGATTGGTCTGAGGCAAAGGTTTATTCCGATAGACCTCTTTAACTGGAGCAGTCATCTGGAGCGCTCCAGTCTTAAACTCTGGGGATTGAACTGGGTAAAAATTGGCCTTGGGAGTTACATGCTCATCATAAACAGTGGTGGGCCTGAACTCCTCTGGTAATCGATCGATTACTGGTATTAATGATGCTACATGAGTATTTCCATCTAAGTATGCACGTTTTTGAGCAGGAAATTGATTTACTCCAGCATCATATGGCTTTTTGGTTTCTAGCCATGATTTAATTACCAGTTTTTCTTTCTCTAAAATGACTTCAAGATCTTGTTTTTCTTGAATCAATTGTTCAGTTACCAGAACCTGGGCTTGAAATGCCAGTTCAATGTCTTGAAGTTCTTTCAATTTTGATTTTAAAACAATTATTTCAGAAGAATCTGTTTCTAGACCATTTACACAATCAGATCTAACAGTTTCTACAAATATCAAATGAGAATTAAGAGCTTCAGCTATGTCCAGTTTTAGTTCTAAGTCAGTTGCACAATCATAATCACTAACCTTCTTAATAACAATGTCTACCTATCGTCCAGATGTGACATCTTCCTTCACCAGGTGCTCATCGTCTGCCAGAGCCATGTAACAACAATCTCTTTCTTCTTCTTCATCAACAGATGATTCATCAGAAGGAACCCACTTCTCTTCAGTTGTTGCAATCATGCACTTATTATTGTTTTCAATTTGTTGTGCCATGAGAGCAATCTGGGCCTTAAGCTTTTTATATTTCAGTTTATAGCTATCATCAGGCTTATTATTTGAAGAGAATGGACCAGGCTTGGATACAAACTGGTTGGACCTGCACTCTTTCATGAAATGACCCTTTTTGCCACACTTAAAGCATGTCAAATTGGTCTTATCAGTGGAAGAACTGGATGCAAATTGTCCAGATGGCCTATTTGCTCTTGCTTTGAAACGGTTAAACGTTTTAGCAATCATTGCAATAAGGTCATCATCTTCAGTTTCATCACAACACTCTGGAGAGATTTGACTGGACTCTCCAGAATCCATGAGTTCAGACACCATCTTCTTCATAGAAAATACATTCTCAGAAGATATCAGTGCTGTACCTTGTGGTTCAGTATGACTAACCACATTAGGACTATTGGAGGCATGGTTAAAAGCATCTTGTTCTGCCACCACTCTCTAGGCTTGATTTTCTTCAGTGTACCTGAAAGCTCCATATAGAGTTGAAAGAGTGTGTGTGTGCAGAGTTTTACCTTGTCGTAAGACCAGGATCATGTGAGACCATTTGGTGGGTAGAATATCACAAAATTTCTCCAGAAGTATATCCTTGTCCCTCTCAACCCCAAGACCTCTCAATTGGTTTATGATACTCATAAATCTGGTGTAAGTACCAGTGAGAGACTCGTTAGGCTGAGCAAAAAATGACTCATACCTCTTGTTTAAGGAGACCTTTCTGGTGACAATGGTGTCATCTCCTCCTTCATGTTGGTTTAAAAGTTCATCCCACATGGTTTTAGCACTAGGAAAAAGAACTACTGTGGGAATTAGGGTTTCAGGAACGGCCCCGAGGATCATGTTTTTGAGAAGGGTGTCTAGATTCACCAATCTCCTCTCCTCTTCAGACCAATGTTCCTCCCTCTTTTCCCTTCCTCTTCTAGATCCAGAAGGATCAAGAAGGGGATTGAAAGGTGATGTTGGTACATAAGGACCTTCGTTTAAAATTTTCATCATGTTCCTCTCAATACCAGTGACATGCAAAACCATCCTAGCCTTCCACGTACCAAATTCATCACTGTTCCCACTGAATTTAGGAACAGGATTATTTGAGTAGTGCACATGCACGTGTGGAGAAGCAGGAGTAGGAGGAGGAGGTGGATTAGTGTTATTAACAATTGGTGGTTCATTTTGATCATTAATATTAGCATTAGGATCGGGACCAAGACTAAAACTTCCTTGTGTATTTTCTTGGTTAGCCATCAAGAAACAGATCTAGGCAATGTTTAGCCTTCTGCTTTGATACCAAATGTGAGTCCCTTAAGTATTTGCTCACTGGTCTTCCATTATTTCTGGACAAATCTTCAGAGGGACTCCTGATTCCAAGTCTGGAGTAGGTCCAGTAGAACACGTTTCTGGACAGATCTTCAGTAAGGCTCCAGTAGTCGAGTCTGGAGCGAGTCCAGTAAATCTGGACTAAATCTGGACCTAACACTTGTGTAAACTTGATTTGTATCAACGGATGGTATGAAGACCTTTGAAATGTTGTATTAGGTGTTTTATGTCAAAAATGAAGTTGTTTATGTGTTGTTATAAGCTCGGTTTTGAGTAGAAAAGGTCGAAAGTTGTTTAAAGTGTCAAAAGTACGAAACTGATGGGGATGGCCTCTATGATGAGGACGGCCTTTGCAGACACAAGAGCCGTCCTCTTCTGTAATTTTTACTAAATTTTTGCCGAGGCTTCGTTTGATCTTTTCGGGTCCTGAAACTCGCATAGTAGTCTATTTACATCATTTTAAGAACATTCCAAGTGTCTTTTCTTGATTTAGAACATTTTGATTTTTCACGAAAAATGACCGTATTTTTCTAAGTTTAATTTATAAAATTGTGTTTTCATTACTTATGTTATGTTTTTGGGTCGAGTCCTTTCATCAAGCATAATCATTGATTATTCTTACATGATGATTGTATTTTGATTGTTTTTGAGTTATTTAGGTGCAATTTTAGATTTTACAATTATGTAGAGACATGGATTATCATCTATTATACAATTTTTAGAGACATGAATTATATGATCACATGTGCACGAATAGTGCTATGAGCACATGTATGCAGGTCGATCATATGTATGCAAGTATTTTATAAATTAATGTTTTCATGAGATTGGTGATGATCAAATGTATATAGATAGTTATATGAACATTTGTAAGCAATTATATAGTCATATGAACATGTGTAAGCAATCATATAATAAATAATTTTAATTTTAAAGAAGGTTCCTAAATGTTCCTGTAATTTTTGGGTTCCTAATATAACATTTCCCTATATATTATATTATATATATATATATATGTGTGTGTGTGTGTGTGTGTGTGTGTGTGTGTGTGTGTGTGTGATTCTGTGTGATGAAAGAATAATATATAAATTGTTTATGACAATCGTAAATAGTTCAAGCATTTTGTTAATAACGATAACCTAGTGGATATTTGTGACTGCGTTAATAATATGACATGAGATTTTGTTAATATAGTGGATTAGTGGTGGTGATGTGTGAAATCTATTTATATATATATATATATATGTGTGTGTGTGTGTGTGTGTGGTGTGTGTGTGTGTGTGTGTGTGTGTGTGTGTGTGTGATTCTGTGTGATGAAAGAATAATATATAAATTGTTTATGACAATCGTAAATAGTTCAAGCATTTTGTTAATAACGATAACCTAGTGGATATTTGTGACTGCGTTAATAATATGACATGAGATTTTGTTAATATAGTGGATTAGTGGTGGATGTGTGAAATCTAGTTTAAAATTTATAACAATGATCTACCGCTAACTGACTACAACACACTTACGGGTAGTGTACCCGTTCGTATGTAATAAAGCTAACTGGCAAGACCAGGATCGAACACAAGGACTGATTGTTGTACTAAAGGTTGTAACAATGTGAAACAAGTAAAAAGTTTGGTGTGACTGAATTGTCACTTTGCGTTTTTGAAAACTATGTAATCAACAAGTAAAATAAAGTACTCAACCGGTATTAATCGAGAGCACACGAAAAGAGTTTGAGTTGTAAACAAATAATTAAAAAGCCATCTATGTCGAATCCGCTACACAAAAAGTCTAGGTTGCATATGGGTTAAGCTCAAAATTCATATATGTTGGTGATAATAATCGTGATAAGACAAAAACACAACCGGGTGCACTCCGTTTGTAAGATCAACTCAATCACCTAATCAATCCAATTTCTTGCAACAAGTGGTACCACCAACCCTATTACAATTCCTTGAACTAACTAGTTTGTTTGATTATTTAAATAACAATTTTTATCTTTGTGAAAGAAACGTGGTACCACCAACCCTATTACAATTCCTTGAACTAACTAGTTTGTTTGATTATTTAAATAACAATTTTTATCTTTGTGAAAGAAACGTGGTACCACCAACCCTATTACAATTCCTTGAACTAACTAGTTTGTTTGATTATTTAAATAACAATTTTTATCTTTGTGAAAGAAACGTGGTACCACCAACCGTTAAATCCACTTAACAAAATAATTTCTATTAGACTTGTATTCTTTACTATCATACCATGACCTAGCAAGAGTTATTCATAGACAAACAACTAAAATAATACTTGCATTCAACTAGTACCACTATCGAAGAACACAAATATCACCAAGAACACAAGTTTAAGTAGAAGAAATCACTTCATTAAGATCTTGACAAAATGTTAAGTAAAACCAACTTGAATTCAAAATATTATGCAACCATAACTAATTGTTTCACTTCATCTTCATAGATGTATAGAGATTTAGCTACTCATAATGAAAAGAGCTAAAGATTCAAATAAAAAGGAGAACATAGTGTACCAAATATGAAGTAATAATCCAAATCGAGGTTATAACCGAGCTACAATAAGTAACAATAGCCAAAATTAATCTTCAAGTCTTCAAAATAGTCTGGATGATGAAAAACCCTTGAAAACCCTTTAAAATCGGCTGGAGAACAAGTGTGGAGGCTGGAGTGTCCAAGATTAGCTTTAGGGTTGAGTGGGTGCTGGTATTTATACCCCAGGAGAGAGAAAATCGTGATGTCAGCTCTTTCTCGCGCCGCGAACTTTTTTTCTCGCGCCGTGATATAAGTTTCTGAGCAAAACTGGACCAAAAGCTGCATAACTCGCGCCGCGAGCTTCTCTAGTCACGCCGCGACTTTCACCCGGTTTCGCCATTTCAACTTTGTTTTCGACCATGCTTCATCCGTTAGTGCCTTTGGACCATTCCTAAGTCGTTTTCTACCATTTGTAAGTGAAATACCTGCTTTAGACCTGAAATCACTAGCAAATACCATAAAGCACCACAAAACGTGTATAAACGGCTATCAAACGTGCATAAAACGTCCAAATAAGATGTGGGAAATATGTATATATTGAGACACATCAAACCTCCCCACACTTAAACCTTGCTTGCCCTCAAGCAAGTATGCACTTTAATCAATTCTCAATAACCAAACAATTCACGATTTCACAAAACAAAACATGGTTATAAGTGACGTTTCCTACCAAGCGGTGTCGAATACCAAAAGCAAATGCATTTAAAAACTAATGAGCAAAGTTTAAGACGAAATCAGAAAATTTGACTAATCTAGAGCAAAACCATCTTTCGGTTACAATTAGAATCCTCCCTATGCTTGTGTTTACCTCTTTAACATTTCTATCATTCCAACTGACCTTAGGCTCGTTCTTACTAATCTATAATCTACTAGCAGGCTTCACAATTATTATTGGCAACATAAGCAATATTCCACAATGATTATCGGTATAATTGTCCACTTAAACACTCACGCCATTGGTTTTCCATAAGGTTTTCATTACGTTATACTTATGAGTCCCTTGACAAAACATACTCCTATGGTCTAGAATTGCAACTCTATCCACACATCAGGTGATCATACGAAAGTGTACTTTAAGCGTCCGGCCAGCGGTTCGCTACGGATACGTAAGTATCGTTAAGAGACATACGCCAGAACTCAAGGTTGGGTTGCATATCCAGAGACCATGCTCTAAACACAAACACATGTGAGAATAAAAAGTTTTATAATTTAACACCCGTGATTTTCGATGAGATCCGTGTAACGAACTTTCTGACAACCCATCCCAAGTTGGAAGCTTTAGGTGAGCAAGGTAAAACGAAGTTACCCCAAGGACTTACTTGTTCGAATCTCAAAGACCACATTAACATTAGACTATTGGAAAAAGATTATGCGCATTCCCACATGTGCCACCTGTTTGATGCCGAAGCACCCCAGACACCCCGATATAAAGACCAAACATAATGACTAGAGCTACAACCTATAACATAAGAATTAAGGACCGGACATCCGGTGTGCAAACCATATGTTAAGTCAAATTACCACAGGCATATTTAATACATTTCGAGCTTTTCATGCACACAAGTTGCAAAATTCAAATGGAAAACCTCAAGCGGTGCCTACCAATACATCATCTAGTGAGCTATTATTCACATTAGGTTCATCATTAAGGTACAATTCGCAAGCAACCTAGATTGAAGTTCGGAACAAGCCTATGACCCCTTGGAACGATGAAATGCCACAAGCACTAGGAAAGGAAAGCTAAAGGTAAACAATCTCAAGTTTTATCCTAGATTAGCAAAATTCAAAGTCCTCATTTCTCGTCTTTGCACAAAACCTATAGCCTCAAAAATTTAAAAACATAACCAAAATGCTAGTAAAGGAAGGAAACTTCAAAAAAAATTCATTTTTCCAATTTACCATCCCCCTCCCCACACTTAAGTTGTACATTGTCCTCAATGGACGAATAACTAAGGCAAACAATGGGAAAAGGGAAAAATGCAAAATGTAGAAAGGAAAAACGAAAAACCTCCGGGTGAAAGCACGAATTCACCAATGCAAAGTTGAAGCCAAAAATTAAGTGGGTGTTGAACTGACTGCCAGCATAAACCCGCTTGTTTGTTCCAAAAATTCCAAAGGCATTCTCTCACAATTCAACTTGCAAACTCGAAATAATCACCTGACAATCACCAAAAGCAAAATACCAAAACAACTACATAGTTCATAATAAAGGAAATACGAGAAATACTACAAATGTCTCATCGCCTAAACGGCGGAATTACAACCAAATCGAAAGAAAATAAAGTTCAAAGTTTCAAAAGTTTCAGAAAATAGAAGGAAGATAGAATAGATCAATTTTCCTACATGTCATGAGAGGAGGGAACACCGTCACCAGCATCAGGATCGGCCGGCTCACCAAATATGCCTCGGTAGAAATCAAAACCAAGCCCCGAATAGCGCTCTCCAGTGGTATGTGTATATGTCCCAAATTGGGGCATATCCTGAGCGCCCCCTGTGGTCCCGCTAGTGCCTGCTGTGCTCGAACTCGGGCCTGCCCAACCGGGCTGCTGCTGCTGATCAGGATGTGGACAGAAAAATCCAAAGGTGGTGCTGGCCAGCATGAAAATGGAAGGAGGACTAAATGCCTGAGTAGGTGGTGGTGGAGGTGGAGACTCTGGTCTGATCCAATGGTTGATGTAGGGAGACCAGTACTCGTTTTGGAAACCCAGGCGGTTCACTTGGCTCCACATCGTCCTCTGTCCATCCATCATCATGTCCTGAGTGTCCCTGAGCTCCCGCTGATTACCCAGGATCTCATCAAGCTTGGTTCCCCAACCTGCAAAATCATAAGCTGGATAAGGGTTAGGCTGCTGCTGCAGTATCTGGGGTGGCGAGTCCACCCTCTGTCTCTGTGCAGGCGGCTCCTGCTCCTCATCCGACTGTAAATCCCTCGGGTTAGTACTCTTCATCAACTTTGACTTCTTCATCTCCGTAGTGTCAATAAGGGAGGTGTTCAAACGAAGAGTAATACCCGACCTACCCGCGGGTGTGTCACAACCAAGCCTCTCCACCATCTGGGTCACAAAATGACCACATAAATACCTATGCTCCCGAGACTTATACATATGTCTAGCCAAAATATACGGAGCACACCCGAACCAACCAGAAAAAGGGAGCTCCTGAAACTGCCTAAGCAACCACAAATCATCAGAGGTGAGCTTATGTAACACCCTTCATTTAAAAATACGGGTTTCCAAAAATTTTCGCCTGACGGCGTTATAACAAAGCGGAAGTAAACTTTGAAAGTTCAAACCAATTAAAATCTGTTTGGTTTCTTTAATCATTGGTGTTACTCGGTCATATCATCAAAACAAGTTTAAATAGAAACCCGTCGGCTGCCCAACACAAAACAACCGACTACATAACATACAAACTACATAAATGCCAAAACATAAGCAAGAGTCTAAAAATATGCAACAACTATGGGTAGCTAAGGTCATCAGCAAGTTATCTACCCATTCCTCGCTCTTCTTCATCAACTACCTCAGCTACGCTAAACCTGAGGGAGCAACACATTTCAAAAGACAAGTGTTAGCTAACGAAATAGCTAAGTAAGATAACACTCAAGTTATAAAACATTTATCCATTTCAAACATTGTGGATTTAATCAACGTCATTAAGGCACAACACACATCAAGCATATCACATCATCAAAACTACATAATAGGATGAAACACCCTAAATGTGCCTATCCTTCATTCTGCATTACACACATATAACCACATAACTGCATTACTACTTTTAACTGCGTAACTACATTTTAACTGCATTACTATGTTTTAACTGCTTTACTACATTTTAACTGCGTCAATGTGTAACATAAGTTACACCCGACTAGATGACAACCATTCAGTTGAACATCAAACGTCGTTAAGGAATGGCAAGCCAATCCCCGAGTAATCCGTATGCACAAGACAAATGAGGGCGGGTCAGACCCCTCGTTTTACTCAACTACATCTCAATGACCATGTTGCAAGGAGCCACCCAAGCAACCTACGTCAACGCACTTAGCCGGGCTAGGGCAAGTACGGGTTAAGCTTAACACTTTCCTGCATCAAAGTTTAACGAGCTCGATCCTGCATTATTTAGTTTTGGTGACTGCATTACCTAAACATTTACTACGTTTACTGCTTTTACGTTTTGGGCCCTTAAACGTGCGCGTGTCATGGCAACTTAACAAGTCTAGTGAACTAGATGAGCAAGCCATACAATCATGCACATAACAATCAACAACATATACTACATCTCAAAGCATCACAAGCTACTGCATATCACTTCATAACATAACACTACATTATATTTCATATCATAACATACACTACATTATACTTCATATCATAACATACACTACATTATACTTCATTTGGGACTGTATTTCAGGTCTCAATGGTCAACTACATAACCCATATCACCTCCGGTGTAACCCCGAATACCCACAAGCAATTCAAGATATAAGTTGGGAAGTTATTATTTGAAACCATCTTTTTGTTGAACCCTCAGCGTGTCAAAGTAGTGTATCTTACCTCGTGACGATCAATAAGCAACGTTAATGTATCTTGTTTGTGATCCCGACAACCTATCTCGAGTTCATAGTCATTAAACCTGTATAAACCCAACCTAATAAGGTTATAAGACCATACATTAACTTAGGTACACTTATAGGACCCTTAAACGCTTGTTTCAGACCTCAAACGGGCTCACAGACCCTTTATGTGGCGCATGCTTTGAATATGCGTTGCATATTTGCTTCAAAAATCACCCAGAAACCTCCCAGGCCCCGATATGCGCCGCACATAGGTTATATGCGCCGCATATGGAGTGCTGGTCTAAAGACTGACTCGCGCCCTTCACTTGCAGGCGTCTTTTCGACCTGAAGACGACCAAATGAGTCAAAACTTAGTTCTTAAGGAATGTAGGGAATTCAAAGACCTTTCCAGAAATATAAAGTTTGACTCTTGAAGATCTCTAATGGATTAGTTATGGCGTCTGCAAAACAGACCTACAGAATTCATCTTAAATCCGACCACTTCTGGAAATTGACATTTTTCACCCATATCTGGGCAAAATCAAAAGAAACATTGTTCATATCGAATCAATAGGACACATAGACCTTTTCAAAAATATAAGATTCATCTTATAACTCTTCTAATTGAAAGAGATATGATTTTTGCAATATTACTAATTTTTCAGATCTAGTAAACCCTTAGTTTTGCAAGCAATTTTCGACCATCAGATGACCATAGCAACCACCACGACCTATGAACCTCATATGCAACCAAAATATGACTCATATAATGATTTCACATGATCACTTATTCCAGGAACAAGAGGATACAATTACAATACATTAAATTACCCGAAAACCCCAATATTCGACAATGAAACATAATCAAATCAATCTCAACCCTAGATGTAACACCCCAACTAAGGCAGAACAATGAGATGTACAGAAAGCCGAGTATTCAAAACAAAGGATTATAAATAACATTCACCATAGCTTTATTTGATAAAAATAATTTTACAATGCACCAGCAGGTGAATCAATTCCCAAGTACAATACGTCTACCATACTTGGATATTGAGTCCACGAAACAATTAACAAATACATGAGATAATATACTACAATGATCAAGGCGGATTCCATTGCCCATCACAAGGTTTGATCTTTGACTCCAAAGTGCAATGCAAACAATCATGATGCATACATTTCCTCAAAGCTAATGCTAAATCCTGAAAAGCATGAAGAAAAAGTGTCAACTACGAAAACGTAGTTGGTGAGTGCATAGGTTTGCAAGTAAATCTCGTTACATATCCATTTCAAAACTTAAAGAAACATATTATTTCATATCAATTCACCCAAACCACATGACCGACAAAAATTCCCATATCAAACCATCAAGTTTTCAAAATACATAACGTCATTTCAAAGAGTTGAGAAATCCATGGTAAATTAATAAGTTCTCATTTGTCACATTTATCGTGAGAGAAAAATATATCAATCGATTAATCATTCATCATACCAAAACCATTCGGTCATCAATACTTCAATATCGCCAATTTCAATAACTTTCGAGATTCCATATGAGGTCCAATACCCAAACCGTATGTTCAATCCGTAATATCCAACCATAAGTAATAATCAATAATATTTAGCCAAAGGCATAATTCTGATGAGTTTGTGCTTGAGCCACTACTAAGACCCTTTCACGTCCAAATAATAATAATGATGATATGTCCCGAAGAATCAATAATAGAAGCACATGCTGTCAATCACGTGCAATAATAATAATAAATGGGTCATGCCATGGAGACGACCAATAATATATAAAGTAGATTAGAGCACCCCTAGGCAGACCGGAGATGAGGGCGGCCACTCAGGCGGCCAGTCAACCCGCTGCCATCTTGGTGAGTGAGGGGACGAATCCTAGTTGCGCAACCCTCTAACTACAGGCCTCAATGAGTTAATAGTAGTGTACAGGGGACCACCGTTTGACAGTACTCAAGCTCATCATATAATATATAACATGTTGAACATACAATATAATTCCCATATCGTTATCATTATTTCAAAGAATCATTTTATAAGAGAAAGTCATTTTAATTAATCATGCTTTTCACCCCGCAAGTAAAACATATAAAAGAGTTTGAAAGGGGGCTATGACTCACCTTGATATGCCGCATATTATATTTACTTATCCAAAATGGGTACTTCCCATCTATCGCATCCTTGATCATATATCCGTCATATTCCTCAATCACATTTCGAGGCAAGACTATCCCTACGATAGGACTAATATACGTAAGTTCCTATCTTAAGCTATCACTTAGAAATGCCACTATCATTAAGTTGTCATCAATTAAGGAATTCAAGTGTATTGCTAATACTCGTATCTTTTTGGTTGTAGGGATTGATGGTGAAAAAGTCACTTTCAATATACATGTAATTATAAGTTGTTAGAATTTCGGTAATCTGCCTTCATTTGTGGTTTCGTTTGGCATCTTAGGTTATCATATGAGAATGCCATATTAAGTTATATTATCCTTATTCATCATTTGATGTGTAACCGATTTTAGCACGAATTAGTATTTGTGATATCAATTTATACTTTGGTTAACGTAATTACTTATGTCCATTCCACTTAATTATCTTTTATGTTACTTTGATTTCGCTTATCTTTCAAACTCACATACTTCTAGATATATCTTATGATTATCCGGGTTTATGAAATTCGTTTAAGTGTTATGGGCTTTTAGGTGACTTGGGCTTAATTTAGTTATTGGGCTTAACCTTATTTGGGACATGTGCTTAATGGGTTATATTGGTTATTGGGCTACATGGTTTATTGGGCCAAGTGGGCCTACTGATTTATGGTTCAAATGGGTTTATCATTTGGGCCGGGTTAGCCCATTATGGTCCTTAGTGTATCTTTTAGCCCATTACACAAATTATTGGTTTACTTCAGAATTTTCTGTTTTTACTTCACCTTTTTGTGAAATGTTGGCTACTGTTTTGGGGTTAAACCGGATTATTTGGACACTCCTGATTTTTATACAACAACCTATATGTGTCCACTTATTTTGTGAATTTTGGATTAATTTATAAAGAATGTTTACTACCTCTAAATATTTTTATAAATGGAAGTGGTCAAAACAGTCACTGTTTTGCATACTCGAAAGGTTTATAAAAGTTCTTTGGGTTTTGCTCTTAATAAAAATTCCACGATTTTATTTTAAGTTTAGGACACATTGTACTTACTTTCCACCAAGTATGGCCTCCTCGAACCTTATGTCTTAGGAGATAAAAATTGTTAAAGTTGATAAAATATTCAGACAAAAGTGCAGTTTTGACCAGTTCTAGTAGAAAAATCATATCGTTTGTTTGGCTCCGTATTTTTGAGTAATTCCAGTTGGAGGTTAAACTTAACTCTTTTATCTACAACTTTTATTTTGAAAGTTTTTCTTGAAACGGCCCTAACATGCATCTTTTATCCGTCTAAAGTGAAAAGTATGGTTCTGTCAGATTCTTTTTGGGTCCAAGCAATCAACCAATGGTCTCTCTTGCTTATTTTATTCTCTTAATCACCTCTCACATGTTTGTTATTCACTTTTATATTATTTTAACATCAAATTTGCAGATTACAAGCTAATTCAAAATCATCTATCATCATTTATAATTGAACTTTAACCAACCAAAATTCAATAAACTTGGTTCTTGCAAGAATCATTCTAAAAGTTACATGCATGCAATCATCTAGCCATTTTATGAACAAATCTCTTAACAAATCTTTCATACAACATAAACATGAGTTTATTTATTAAAATCACAGAAAATAAGTTTCATCTATATCAACAAAAATCGATTTTTATGAAGATCCATCAACTAGTTTGAAAGCTTTCTCATGAATCATCACTTTTGGGTCTTATTTGAGTTGAATCCTTGGATATTTCCTCTAGATCTTGACATGCAAAGGCATGAAAGGAAAGATTCTATCAACATGCCCTCATTAAGTGTATTCCAAGAAGAAAAATCAAAGAAAAACATGTGCTTCAATAAGAACATTGGAAGAGATGATCTAGTTAAAGAGTATGTGAAACAACCTTGATAAAAATCGGTTTTGGGGGCTGGAAAATGGCAGAAAATTCGGCCAAGATGCTTCAAAATGGGCTCCCTATCTTGCCTCAACACACCCTTGAACGATCTAGCTTGAACCCTTATTATTATAGTTGATTACATTAGCTTTTGGGTCTCCTTTTCTCTCTTGTTTGAACCGAAAAAGGAAGAAGAAATGTGCAGAAAATTTTGAGAGAAAAACATTGTGGAGTGTGTGAAATGGTGAGAGAAATGAGAGAAAAGATGGAGTTGTGTGTGTGTATGTGTGTATTGGGAGTGTAAGAGAGTTAGGAGGAGTGTTAAGGGTTTAGGTGTAAGGGTATATGGGGAGTATAAAGGAAGGTGTATTTTGATTGGTGAAGGGGTGTTGGAGGGGGTGTTGTGGCCGGTTTTTGAAGGAAAAAGGAAGGGGGTTTTTGATTTAAATTTGTATTTTATGTGTATGTATGTATGTATGTATGTATGTATGTATGTATGTATGTATGTATGTATGTATGTATGTATGTATGTATGTATGTATGTATGTATGTATGTATGTATGTATGTATGTATGTATTGTATGTAAGTATAAGTAGTATAGGTGCATGTGTGGACTTACAATTTAACTAATTAGTAGGCTTTTATAATACTTGTATTCATATGTATTCATATATATATATGTATATCCGTATGTGTATGTATGTGTATACATATTTTGGTGTTTTAATTTGCTACTTGAATCATTAGTTATAATCTTGTATTTTTATTAGACTTATATGTTCACTTATTATTCTTATTCAACACTTTTGTATGCATAAGGTTTATAAATAGAAATTTTGAGATGGTCATTATATTTTTGTGCTCATGTACTTTAATTAGCTTGGTGTTTGAATTATTGGGATATTTATAAAGATTTTTGGTTGTTATCACCACTTGTGAGTCTTATACAACTATTTTTTTATAACTTAATTTCTTGAAATAAAATTTTGGTTCATTGACATCTCGTCAAGTTCAATTAGACCTAGTTTATAGCTTGAGATTGTCTTGATTGATTATAGTTATTGTTTATGACATTTCTAAGATAGCTAGTCATTTACGGTATTTCATTGAACTAGGGGGCAATTATCACTGTGCCTTAAATGTCTAGAAGGTCAATTCTCTTAATAAACCTCTAGGGATAGGTACCTAGAAAAGTCTAAGTAAATTGTCCTAGTCGGAAATTGAGGGTTGTTACATCATTACCCCCTTAACTGAAACTTCGTCCTCGAAGTTCGCTCGTTCACGCGGTGATAAAATGAATGGTTTGACGGTAAGGATGGCTTCGCGGAGACGCACAATTTGTGAGAATCCATCTGGTTTCATCATGACCTTTTTGGTTACTTACAAGCTTTTGATCTCCGTAGTTGGGGGCATCCATTGCTCTGTGCCCTAACATTTCTCGTGAATAGAAACTTCGAAAAAGAAAAAGGTTACGAATGTCGCTCACCTCTTGAGACGACCGGAGATTAATCGTATGTAATCGTTGCGGGCTGTCAATCTTGCCTAGAGGAATACTAAATAGTGGGATGATAATAAGAATGGCAATACGGAGGTGTAAAATGAGCAAACGGCTCGTAACGTGAGTTACAATAAAATAGTGAGAGACGTTGGGATATCGATCGTTGGTGTTATTCATTTCCATTGTTACTTTGCATACTTTCCTTTATCACCTCCTACCCCAATTAAAGAATCGTTCCAATAGCTTCTCGCCCATTTTCATCCTTCTTCGGTTTAACGTTGGACACGCTTGCCGCTTCTTGAGAATATTGGCTTCGTTTGTGACTAATCACTTGTTAAGGGATTACCCCTTTAACAAAAGTGATACTAACTGGGTTGCCGAGTTGCACTAAAATTGCAAAGGTACATCTTCGTAGTATCTCATTTTAGGGTTTTCCAATGTCGTCTTTGTTGCTTTATGGCGTTCGAGGGAATCATGAATTGTATGATGATAGTTCCATCTTGTTCCTCACACTCACTTTTGTTCTTCAATTTCGCCCTTATGTTTCCAAAGTCACCTCTTTCATTATTCGCTAAGTCATATCGTTACCAATTCCTCTTACTTTTGCCGATATTGGCTTTCAAATCGTTTTAAGGTACCTTTAATTACTTTTTTTTTTACGCTAGAGGGACCATTATCTATGACTCATCACCGACAAATCTCTTTTAACATCGCACATATAACCTATTCGGTTTCTTTGCTATACCTACGCATTCCTCATGATAGGATTTACACAATCCTTATGCTCTTAAGTAATCATATCACCACCATCATTTCAAGGTAAACACTTCGATGTCCTTATTCGTATGAATTCCTCCTTTAAAATAATCCTTCTTAGGTCCTCCTGACCTCTACAAAACTGTCAATTACTTTGCTCTCCTGAGCCTCATATCCATTTCCAGCTTTCTAAGCTAAGCTTCTTTTCAAATACAATAACCTAATGTCCTTAGAAATCGTGATATAATATAATTTAGGGGAAACATCGGTCACTTTATCCTTTTCTCAACCATTCGGTTTTCTCCATTTTCCTTTCGTTTTCTTATGGGTCACCATACTCCTTACCGTTTCGTTACTTAAATCCATCTCCAACTAGAGTAATCGTCGTGTTGAACAGCACACAAGCAGTCACCAGTCCTTGCAGTTATCTCAAGGGTACTTATCAGATCATGGTGATACGGATCCTTTGATCCTAACTCATCACAGATGCGAATTATCCTTATCACCCTTCCGTTCAAACATTCCATAACTAGCTCTTCCCGGAGTTTGTAGTTTCTTGAAAAGTAGTTCAACGACCAACTTCCGTGATCGTTGTGGTAGTATGTGCCTTGACTTCTAGCGTCGTATTCCTTATTTGCTTTCACTACTAACTTTAGCGATTCCATGTTGTTTTCCTCCTTCACTCTTCTTGGGCGCACTACTCCTTGGGTCGATGGTCCTTGATGATTAACCATGTGTCGCAAATTATTTTTCACTCAAATTCATCTTGTTTTAGCTTACCTCCATTTGACCGTTGACCTGGAGGGGATAACCATCACAGGTCATCGTGCTTCCTCTACTTATCGACCATACTTCTCCTCCTTGGTAAAGCCAGCCTCCATCAGGCGTTAAGCGTGTACCGCCTTCTCTAAGCTCGGTTGATATACTCCACTAATAGTTCTTTTTCGATGGAGGTTTTCCAAGGGATATTCAAATAATAACGAGTGGACCGCCATAACGATAAACGCCACCAGAACTACATCTTGTAGATGGCGTCAATGCCTTTACTTTACCGTTTGGTTAAATCGCCTTTCTTTACTCTACTTTCTACTTCATATCTCTTTCAATGACGCTAGTGAATAACCCTTCTTGAAAGATAAAATATAATCTTGCTATCCATACTCCTTGTTCGAGTATCTTCCTTGTTGCGATTACCCCCTTAACATTTTTCCTCTAGAAAAATGTAAAGGATTCCTGCTCTTCAATCTCCTCGCCTTCCTTGACGATCTTCAATTCGCCAAATTTCTTATTCCTTCTTAATTACATCTTCGCTCCAACGGTAACTTTGGGATTTCTTCTAACTGCCGCCGAGGCTCCATTTTTACATGGATAGAAGGTCCTTAAATTCCTTCACTAATTTGAGGCCTCGGTTCAATTGCCTCTACACTCTCTCACATGTAGACCATATCCAAGGCATCACTTTCATTGGGTATACTAGTCTATAGTATCTTCTATACTATACTTCTCTAACTCACTAGTTTTCTAAACTTCCTTGTATCGAGTGGGTCCTTCTCTTAACGTCGTTGCGAGTGGGTGGTGTTAGTTATTTGGTCTCACCACTTTCAGGTGTTGCGTCGAGTCATCCGTGGATCAAGGGAATCGTGAATCTTTGGAAAGAAGAAGAACTATGCTTTCATCGTGTCTGGTCCTCAAGATTGTCGAAATTCACTTGGCTAATTTCAATGTGGAAGTGGGGAGTAAGAGTTCATAGCGAGAATAAGATGACAACTCAAATTAATATTCTTAGGTGAGTTAAACGGATTGCTTCAACGTCGCTTGTGAAAATTTACTTCCTTGTACTTTGATTGACACACAACATATCTTGCACGTCCTACGTTATGTACGTGACCCAATAGCATCTTCTACGCGATAAAGTTATCCCAAGTCTTCCATATATGGACGACTGGTGTCTCAACTGCTTTTCGCGTCCCTTGATGTCGCAACGAGAGGGTGGGTACTACTTACTCGAATTTGCCTTTACTGAGTATTGCGTAAATGAATTGTATATTGTTAGGTTGCTAACTTTTGAAGAGAAGCGGTGGTGGTCATTACTTTGAATAATCAAGGATATAGAGTTTGGTTTCGAATGAATGAAATAGGAAATATAAAAACAAAAGAATCATTAAGGCTCGAATCAGACTCCTTGCGCGGTTTAAAGAAATCACTTCTATGTCTTTCGTTGCCCAATGGACTCCAACTTTTGATGACGTCAATATATGTCGCACCGGCTTAGAATATAGATAGTTGTTTGCGTACACGTGTTAGAATAGAAATATCGCACCAAATATTGGGGTTACAATCCTTAGGACGTGTCGTCTAGAATATATAGGAATGCGTCCTACTAGTGTCGTCATATCGTCATATGGCTTTAAAACAGCTCAGCGTTCGTATGTCTCCAACTTCGTTCGACGTTCCCATATGTTTCGCACCATCTTAGATCGAACGCAAAGGTTATGGGTAGTTTCTAAAAGGATAGAGTCGCGTCATATCTTGGGACTACAATTCTTAGAGTATATCGTCCAACGTTCGTGGGAAGATGTTCTACCGATGATATCGCGTTGTCGTATGTCAATAATGAGTAGCGGTGTCATAAGAAATATGATGATGGAAAATTTTCAAAAGAGCACAAGTGAACGAATGACGGAGGGGTATTTAATGACAACTTTCATACTTAGGAAATTTCTAATTTATAATGGATTTCTCAGAGACAATCACTAGTTCCCAAGCGGTCAAATCTCATCACGCAATATATATCTCAGTAGTAAGGACTAACCACATTATAATCATATCTAGCAGGTGCTAGTTCTCAATAGTCAAATCTTAGAGCATAATAACTATCTCAATAGTAAGGCACAGCTATATAATCATTACATCATTCACGCACTAGTCCTCAAATAGCTCAACCTTAGGGCGCAATAACTATCTCCATAGTAAGGCATGACTACATAATCATCGCAATATTCACGCGCTAGTTTCAAATAGCTCAAACTTAGGGAGTAAAGGCTCTTATATCCATATCGTCCATGAAATTTCATATCAACTCGTCATGCCCATATTCTCTTTCAAATCAATCATAAATAATCAACCTCATTACCCAATAATTTGAACAAGTCATATCCCAAAATGATTTCGTGCCTCATAGTAAACTCATTATTTTAAAGTGCATATGCAACTTAAAGTTCAACATCATGAATCATAAGGCTTTTACGCATGCATTTCTCCCATAATTTCCACATTGCACATTCCAAACTTTCACATTGATATTTCAAACTTTCACATTGCACATTTCAAACTTTCACATTGATATTTCAAACTTTCACATTGCACATTACAACTTTCACATTGTACATTACAACTTTCACATTGCACACTATAAGCTTTCACATTGCAATCAAATCATGCCCAAATTCACATGTTATAGCATAGAGTAGCATGTATCAAGGAATATCTTTCAATCTTATATTCATTTCACTTCTAATGTGAAAAAGGAGAATCCTACTAAACTAGCATAATCCTCAAGTAAAGAAAGTCTCGAATCGTTATATATGCTTAGGTGAATGTCTAAATGCAACACGTATTCTCATTAAAACGCGTGTAATAAAGATCTCTCTTTTTTTTTGAAAAGGAATCCTTTTGAACATAAGTCTAAGTGGCCGTTTGAGTTTTACATGGTCATCTCATAATTAAACGTAGTTCATGACCTACGTTTAATTAGGGTCCTACCATGTAAGGCTCAAACTAATCCGCTTAACCTTATGCTCGACTCGACTATAAAAATTCGTTTTGAAAAGTGGCTATAGTTTTGGATTCCCGGAGGAACCCCAATGTTCTCTATAACCTTTGGCTTTGATACCATTTTCTGTAACACCCCAACTAAGGCGGAACAATGAGATGTACAGAAAGTCGAGTATTCAAAACAAAGGATTATAAATAACATTCACCATAGCTTTATTTGATAAAAATAATTTTACAATGCACCAGCAGGTGAATCAATTCCCAAGTACAATACGTCTACCATACTTGGATATTGAGTCCACGAAACAATTAACAAATACATGAGATAATATACTACAATGATCAAGGCGGATTCCATTGCCCATCACAAGGTTTGATCTTTGACTCCAAAGTGCAATGCAAACAATCATGATGCATACATTTCCTCAAAGCTAATGCTAAATCCTGAAAAGCATGAAGAAAAAGTGTCAACTACGAAAACGTAGTTGGTGAGTGCATAGGTTTGCAAGTAAATCTCGTTACATATCCATTTCAAAACTTAAAGAAACATATTATTTCATATCAATTCACCCAAACCACATGACCGACAAAAATTCCCATATCAAACCATCAAGTTTTTAAAATATCATAACGTCATTTCAAAGAGTTGAGAAATCCATGGTAAATTAATAAGTTCTCATTTGTCACATTTATCGTGAGAGAAAAATATATCAATCGATTAATCATTCATCATACCAAAACCATTCGGTCATCAATACTTCAATATCGTCAATTTCAACAACTTTCGAGATTCCATATGAGGTCCAATACCCAAACCGTATGTTCAATCCGTAATATCCAACCATAAGTAATAATCAATAATATTTAGCCAAAGGCATAATTCTGATGAGTTTGTGCTTGAGCCACTACTAAGACCCTTTCACGTCCAAATAATAATAATGATGATATGTCCCGAAGAATCAATAATAGAAGCACATGCTGTCAATCACGTGCAATAATAATAATAAATGGGTCGTGCCATGGAGACGACCAATAATATATAAAGTAGATTAGAGCACCCCTAGGCAGACCGGAGATGAGGGCGGCCACTCAGGCGGCCAGTCAACCCGCTGCCATCTTGGTGAGTGAGGGGACGAATCCTAGTTGCGCAACCCTCTAACTACAGGCCTCAATGAGTTAATAGTAGTGTACAGGGGACCACCGTTTGACAGTACTCAAGCTCATCATATAATATATAACATGTTGAACATACAATATAATTCCCATATCGTTATCATTATTTCAAAGAATCATTTTATAAGAGAAAGTCATTTTAATTAATCATGCTTTTCACCCCGCAAGTAAAACATATAAAAGAGTTTGAAAGGGGGCTATGACTCACCTTGATATGCCGCATATTATATTTACTTATCCAAAATGGGTACTTCCCATCTATCGCATCCTTGATCATATATCCGTCATATTCCTCAATCACATTTCGAGGCAAGACTATCCCTACGATAGGACTAATATACGTAAGTTCCTATCTTAAGCCATCACTTAGAAATGCCACTATCATTAAGTTGTCATCAATTAAGGAATTCAAGTGTATTGCTAATACTCGTATCTTTTTGGTTGTAGGGATTGATGGTGAAAAAGTCACTTTCAATATACATGTAATTATAAGTTGTTAGAATTTCGGTAATCTGCCTTCATTTGTGGTTTCGTTTGGCATCTTAGGTTATCATATGAGAATGCCATATTAAGTTATATTATCCTTATTCATCATTTGATGTGTAACCGATTTTAGCACGAATTAGTATTTGTGATATCAATTTATAGTTTGGTTAACGTAATTACTTATGTCCATTCCACTTAATTATCTTTTATGTTACTTTGATTTCGCTTATCTTTCAAACTCACATACTTCTCGATATATCTTATGATTATTCGAGTTTATGAAATTCGTTTAAGTGTTATGGGCCATTACCAAATTGGGCCTAAGTGTTATGGGCTTTTAGGTGACTTGGGCTTAATTTAGTTATTGGGCTTAACCTTATTTGGGACATGTGCTTAATGGGTTATATTGGTTATTGGGCTACATGGTTTATTGGGCCAAGTGGGCCTACTGATTTATGGTTCAAATGGGTTTATCATTTGGCCGGGTTAGCCCATTATGGTCCTTAGTGTATCTTTTAGCCCATTACACAAATTATTGGTTTACTTCAGAATTTTCTGTTTTTACTTCACCTTTTTGTGAAATGTTGGCTACTGTTTTGGGGTTAAACCGAATTATTTGGACACTCCTGATTTTTATACAACAACCTATATGTGTCCACTTATTTTTTGAATTTTGGATTAATTTATAAAGAATGTTTACTACCTCTAAATATTTTTATAAATGGAAGTGGTCAAAACAGTCACTGTTTTGCATACTCGAAAGGTTTATAAAAGTTCTTTGGGTTTTGCTCTTAATAAAAATTCCAAGATTTTATTTTAAGTTTAGGACACATTGGAATTACTTTCCACCAAGTATGGCCTCCTCTAACCTTATGTCTTAGGAGATAAAAATTGTTAAAGTTGATAAAATATTCAGACAAAAGTGCAGTTTTGACCAGTTCTAGTAGAAAAATCATATCTTTTGTTTGGCTCCGTATTTTTGAGTAATTCCAGTTGGAGGTTAAACTTAACTCTTTTATCTACAACTTTTATTTTGAAAGTTTTTCTTGAAACGGCCCTAACATGCATCTTTTATCCGTCTAAAGTGAAAAGTATGGTTCTGTCAGATTCTTTTTGGGTCCAAGCAATCAACCAATGGTCTCTCTTGCTTATTTTATTCTCTTAATCACCTCTCACATGTTTGTTATTCACTTTTATATTATTTTAACATCAAATTTGCAGATTACAAGCTAATTCAAAATCATCTATCATCATTTATAATTGAACTTTAACCAACCAAAAATCAATAAACTTGGTTCTTGCAAGAATCATTCTAAAAGTTACATGCATGCAATCATCTAGCCATTTTATGAACAAATCTCTTAACAAATCTTTCATACAACATAAACATGAGTTTATTTATTAAAATCACAGAAAATAAGTTTCATCTATATCAACAAAAATCGATTTTTATGAAGATCCATCAACTAGTTTGAAAGCTTTCTCATGAATCATCACTTTTGGGTCTTATTTGAGTTGAATCCTTGGATATTTCCTCTAGATCTTGACATGCAAAGGCATGAAAGGAAAGATTCTATCAACATGCCCTCATTAAGTGTATTCCAAGAAGAAAAATCAAAGAAAAACATGTGCTTCAATAAGAACATTGGAAGAAATGATCTAGTTAAAGAGTATGTGAAACAACCTTGATAAAAATCGGTTTTGGGGGCTGGAAAATGGCAGAAAATTCGGCCAAGATGCTTCAAAATGGGCTCCCTATCTTGCCTCAACACACCCTTGAACGATCTAGCTTGAACCCTTATTATTATAGTTGATTACATTAGCTTTTGGGTCTCCTTTTCTCTCTTGTTTGAACCGAAAAAGGAAGAAGAAATGTGCAGAAAATTTTGAGAGAAAAACATTGTGGAGTGTGTGAAATGGTGAGAGAAATGAGAGAAAAGATGGAGTTGTGTGTGTGTATGTGTGTATTGGGAGTGTAAGAGAGTTAGGAGGAGTGTTAAGGGTTTAGGTGTAAGGGTATATGGGGAGTATAAAGGAAGGTGTATTTTGATTGGTGAAGGGGTGTTGGAGGGGGTGTTGTGGCCGGTTTTTGAAGGAAAAAGGAAGGGGGTTTTTGATTTAAATTTGTATTTTATGTGTATGTATGTATTGTATGTAAGTATAAGTAGTATAGGTGCATGTGTGGACTTACAATTTAACTAATTAGTAGGCTTTTATAATACTTGTATTCATATGTATTCATATATATATATGTATATCCGTATGTGTATGTATGTGTATACATATTTTGGTGTTTTAATTTGCTACTTGAATCATTAGTTATAATCTTGTATTTTTATTAGACTTATATGTTCACTTATTATTCTTATTCAACACTTTTGTATGCATAAGGTTTATAAATAGAAATTTTGAGATGGTCATTATATTTTTGTGCTCATGTACTTTAATTAGCTTGGTGTTTGAATTATTGGGATATTTATAAAGATTTTTGGTTGTTATCACCACTTGTGAGTCTTATACAACTATTTTTTTATAACTTAATTTCTTGAAATAAAATTTTGGTTCATTGACATCTCGTCAAGTTCAATTAGACCTAGTTTATAGCTTGAGATTGTCTTGATTGATTATAGTTATTGTTTATGACATTTCTAAGATAGCTAGTCATTTACGGTATTTCATTGAACTAGGGGGCAATTATCACTGTGCCTTAAATGTCTAGAAGATCAATTCTCTTAATAAACCTCTAGGGATAGGTACCTAGATAAGTCTAAGTAAATTGTCCTAGTCGGAAATTGAGGGTTGTTACACTAGAGACCAGAAGTAAGATCCATATGATCGACTCTTATGATCACAAATCAAAGGAAAATCGTCTATATTACCTGTAGATGAAAGCAAGGATGAGAGATCTTGATCAAACTTCACTTGAATCACACGTTTTGAAAGATTTTCGGCTTAGGAATTTGATAGGGGATCAAAGGGGTGGCTAGGGCTTGGGAAGAAAAGTTATTAGATCTGATTTGATAAGCTAATGACTCCCCCATTGACCCTAATCCCGTTTTTGACTTTCACACCATGTCAAAACTGGTCCCTAAACTTCGTAAAGTCATATTATTAGCCCAAAACACCTCTATGGACTATATACAACTTGATTAACACTTTGAACACCTCTAAAAGGCACATAACTTCTTCTTTAAACATATTTCTACATCAATTAATAAGACATTCAAGTCTCACACATAAACACTTTAACTACATATAAGCGTTAATCCACCCTAAACTTAACGAACACTTTACGTTGACTTAACGACTCAAGTCAACCGTTAATTAAAAAGTTTGGGATGTTACAATTACCTCCCCCTTAAGAGGATTCCGTCCTCGGAATCATTTCAGCATCAAATAGGTGAGGATAACTTTCGAATCAACTTTCACCGTAAATATGATTCCATCCCACTAGCACAAGCTCAATTAACTTCCTATGAAGCTTCTTTTACTTTTGGCCAAGGATCTCAACCAGGCCAACTACAAACACTCTTTAACATCAATACTCATATCTCTCCACGGGTTCACATTGGTTTCATATCAACATATACATCATTCATCGTATACTCACATCTTAATCCATGTCTTATACCACATCAACATAGACTTACCACTTAAACGTAACTTCATAACATATCTTGCTTAAATCTCACGTCACATTGTAATCCCACATCTTACATCTTTAATCAACTTACATATTACACACTAGCTTTACACTAGCACGATTTCCCACGTCTTACGCACTAGCATTACATCTAGCACAATTTCCCACATTTTACGCACTAGCATTACATCTAGCACGATTTCCCTTCAATAACTTGTCGTATCATGAAATGACATCCAACACCTATGGCATAATCATTGTTGCCTATGAACACAACAATAAATCTCGAGGCACCATCACGCCATCATATGATTTTACCAAGTTTCTAACTCATTCATTCTCTTTCCCATCAATCTAAGAGTGATAGGCATCACTTGAGTTCACCATTTTCCTCATACTTTGTCAAACATCTTTAAAAATATTCATATAATGGCCGTCTCGATTCAAAACATTCCACCATTTACTTTCATACTTTAAGAGCACTTCTTGATCACACATCTTTTCTTTCATGTCCAAGGAAACGGCGTAATAGCTCACAAAACAAAATAAGCATTCTTGGACAACTTTCCTACTAACTGCTCATGTCTTATCATTACCTTTCGCTTCCCACACAACTTTGTCTCTTAGTCCACGGTGACATGACTCCTCACTTTCGTTAAAGGATCGTTAAACTCTTTGTATTGCTACCAAACTTTCGGTGTCTAGTCTTGGCTTTTAACCAATCACACGTCAACATATAAAATTTACTACACCTCGTATCATAATAGGTCGTATCACACTTCAGGCAGCATCCAAATGAGCATGTCACCATGGTTCATAAACTTCCTCAAGTACAACTTTTAGTCATTTCGTTCTCGGATACCGAAATCTTACTTTTAGACTTATAGTTCCACGCTGGTTATTTATGAATTTTCAGAATCCACCCACATAATACCAACATCTTCGTCTCTAGAAACATCATCTTGGACTGGCTCATTGTAGACAATTGCTTACCCTAACCTTATAGTCATGGAATTAAACATTAAATGGAACCTTGTTCCTTTCAATTCTACGTGTCAGCTTCTACTTTAACTTTTACTCACTTTGGGCGAATTTAAAATTAGGCCTCTACTTATAGAAAATCGTAGTAACGTTCCTTACACAACATGATGTTCTTCGTCATACTTAGATTAGATAATAATGTCATCACCGAATGTAATGACTGAACGGTCTAGAGAAACTTTAAACTTTATCCCTTAAGTTCACGACATCGTAAGGACCATTCGTTAACATGCAGGACTTCAAGAAACTCAATAGAGTCATAATGAGCGTATAATTAACTTAAACAGGACTTTCATCATCAACTTCATCATATGGTAGTACCAATCGTGAACCCATCTTATAGAAAGAAATACATCCCACAATCGAAAACATTAACTTCTTCCTATAAGTGAGAACAAAACGAAAGGTGTCTTTGAATAAAAGTAGAACTCGTCACACATCAACAGAAGGTTTGACCTCACGATCGCAATGAAACCGGGAACATTAATAGAACATCTCAAAACTACGAGTGACCTCGATTTTAGAAATACACAATCGTTGCCTTACATGAGTAAATCACATAGGCGAGAAACATGATCAATTCGGAACCGAATGCTCCTGAAAACTTCTACTTCTTGTGATTTAAGGATCCATAGTTAACTCCGTCATCCAACCTCTTAACTTTTCATAAGGGAAAAAAATCATTATCTTTGAGAAGCGGCCAAACATAAAATCTTGTACAAATATAGGATATCAACAACACCTTCACGTCACACCGGCGAAGGCAGTAAGCGATAGAACTGCTAAAAAGGTTCACGTGTTAGTTCACCACACATTCATGCAATATAAGGAAGAATCTCCAGCTGTGAATACTCGTTCCAATCGTCATATATCATCCCGTAATGAAATCTAAACTGAGCGAGTCGTAAATCCAAAACAAACCAAAATATGCACCGCATGGATGGTGCATGCGCCTCATAACTCGAGCATTTCTGAACAGTAACTTTCATGCATTTGCACATGCCCCGCATAAACTTAAAAACTCAGAATATGCGCCGCATACCATCTATGACCAGGAAAGATAATTTCAAACAAAATCTAAGCGTCTTCCTTACACCCAAGCACAACTTTAAGACTTCGCAGCTCGAAGGTAACCTCACATCATAACATGGTGTTCATCGAATAGAAGAGCTTCATGGTTAAAAGGTTCAATCATCCATAGCGTTATCTTCTTTACTTGCTTCAGCTTCATCATTCTTTAATCCATAGATACATGTCTACTCTTCACATGGTTAATTATGCCACCAACCAGTGATTCCATCTTTCCCATCTTCTCTTCAGTCGGATCAACACAGACACAGTCTCACAAACACACACATGTCGTGATACATTTACAATTACGTTCGCGACCGGAATTGTAACTGTATCCTTCCATACGTGTACCCGGTAACCCTTCTGTGCATCACCTGCTTATCACCCTTCAAATATCCAGCATTAACTCTAATTGTCAACTTCAAGTCCATGTCCTTTGACTAGTAGACTCAACAACATTGTCTACCAACCACTTCATTCCTCACGTACCTTTAGACTTCATTTAACTTCATGTACTTCATAATTATCATAAACATTTAACCGACTATAACTTTTCACCGATCTTCACGCATTTCCACACACACGAGGCATCAACGTCATTAAAGTTGTTACACGATGTTTACTCTCGACACATAAAGATTCACTACATAGAAATCTCTCCAGCTTCATTACTTTGTACACCGGTCAACACAAGCATGGCCATACAAACACACTCGCGTCGTGATACACTTGCAATTATGTTCCGGACCATAATTGTAATTGTATCCTTTCACATACATGTTCGTTACCACATTTGTGTATCGCCTCTTTTCCCATCAATTCCAATTCACATGATTTTCAGCACACATACAACATCTCATATCCTTTGCGGTCCTTGTCACTAACCCCATGGGCTAGGCAACATTGATGGAACACCATCTCACCTAATCCTCCAACTTTTGTCCATCTCAACAACTTCTCACATAATATAAAGCACAAGTTTATCAAATTCAGTTAGAGGAATAGAAGATCACCTCGAGGACCGTCTATCGTAGCAATAGCACAACTTAGCGACGGAGAAGCGAGAAACGGAAGAATAAAGGGTAAAACACATATTCACATATCAATAAACAATCATCATATAGCCATATTCCTACACTCTCACTCATCCCAAACCCGTCCTAAGGCATTTCATCTCAAAGCTAAGCATACCTACTTAAGCCTAACTTGTCGTCTATCGGTTTAAGTCCAATTTCTATGGCACACTTATAGTCATTGGTTCACTTAAACCATTTCTCTGATACCAACTTGTAACACCCTTCATTTAAAAATACGGGTTTCCAAAAATTTTGCCTAACGGCGTTATAACAAAGCGGAAGTAAACTTTGAAAGTCCAAACCAATTAAAATCTGTTTGGTTTCTTTAATCATTGGTGTTACTCGGTCATATCGTCAAAACAAGTTTAAATAGAAACCCGTCGGCTGCCCAACACAAAACAACCGACTACATAACATGCAAACTACATAAATGCCAAAACATAAGCAAGAGTCTAAAAATGTGCAACAACTATGGGTAGCTAAGGTCATCAGCAAGCTATCTACCCATTCCTCACTCTTCTTCATCAACTACCTCAGCTACGCTAAACCTGAGGGAGCAACACATTTCAAAAGACAAGTGTTAGCTAACGAATTAGCTAAGTAAGATAACACTCAAGTTATAAAACATTTATCCATTTCAAACATTGTGGATTTAATCAATGTCATTAAGGCACAACACACATCAAGCATATCACATCATCAAAACTACATAATAGGATGAAACACCCTAAATGTGCCTATCCTTCATTCTGCATTACACACATATAACCACATAACTGCATTACTACTTTTAACTGCGTAACTACATTTTAACTGCATTACTACATTTTAACTGCTTTACTACATTTTAACTGCGTCAATGTGTAACATAAGTTACACCCGACTAGATGACAACCATTCAGTTGAACATCAAACGTCGTTAAGGAATGGCAAGCCAATCCCCGAGTAATCCGTATGCACAAGACAAATGAGGGCTGGTCTAAAGACTGACTCGCGCCCTTCACTTGCAGGCGACTTTTCGACCTCAAGACGACCAAATGAGTCAAAACTTAGTTCTTAAGGAATGTAGGGAATTCAAAACCTTTCCAGAAATATAAAGTTTGACTCTTGAAGATCTCTAATGAATTAGTTATGGCATCTGCAAAACAGACCTACAGAATTCGTCTGAAATCCGACCTACAGAATTCGTCATATAATGATTTCACATGATCACTTGTTCCAGGAACAAGAGGATACAATTACAATACATTAAATTACCCGAAAACCCCAATAATCGACAATGAAACATAATCAAATCAATCTCAACCCTAGAGACCAGAAGTAAGATCCATATGATCGAATCTTATGATCACAAATCAAAGGGAAATCGTCTATATTACCTGTAGATGAAAGCAAGGATGAGAGATCTTGATCAAACTTCACTTGAATCACACGTTTTGAAGGATTTTTGGCTTAGGAATTTGATAGGGGATCAAAGGGGTGGCTAGGGCTTGGAGAAAAGTTATTAGATCTGATTTGATAAACTAATGACTCCCCCATTGACCCTAATCCCATTTTTGACTTTCACACCATGTCAAAACTGGTCCCTAAACTTCGTAAAGTCATATTATTAGCCCAAAACACCTCTATGGACTATATACAACTTGATTAATACTTTGAACACCTCTAAAAGGCACATAACTTCTTCTTTAAACATATTTCTACATCAATTAATAAGACATTCAAGTCTCACACATAAAACACTTTAACTACATATAAGCGTTAATCCACCCTAAACTTAACGAACACTTTACGTTGACTTAATGACTCAAGCAACCACAAATCATCAGAGGTGAGCTTATCGGTTGCATTTCCCCGATGGAGAAATGAATAGGTGATCATCTTATGAAGAATCCTCAGTCTCTTGGACCTAATGTCCGACACCTTGCTAACCCCAGAATAAAACCTGTCCTTCCCAGAAATGCTCAGCCAATATGTGTCAAACGACACATCGTCCTCAAAGTATGAAATAGCAAATTGACTCCGGTTTACAAACGGATATACCTCCCCATCCTCAAAATCCTGAATCTGGAACATTCCACATAAGTATCCAAACTCGGCAACAGTACAGTGGCGCTGCTTACCTCCCAACCTAAAATGTATTACCCGATCCTCCATAGGATCCTGTATGGGTAAGTTGTGCACCTGCAGAGTGGAGTAGAACTCTTGACACCACTCCTTCACCACATCCTTTCTTAATTCAAAAATTTTGTTCCACATTGGTATACGTATCAACCGACCCGCCCTTTCATCCATAAACTCGGTCGAAAATCTCTGTTCAAAATAATCCATGAGATCCGCCTCTCGAATCATCTGCCAATCCATGGTCCGAGGGGCGACCAATACATAATCCTGAATTTCACACAACCTGTTCAAGTAAGCCTGGCGCTCCCCTTTTGGAGCATTCGGGAACTTAAGCCAAGGGTGGGTTGTTGGTTTCAGCGACTTAATCATGCTGCTCTGTCTTGCAGAGGGCGCCTTGTAGGTTTCATCCACGTAGTCAAACTCATAATCTTGTGGCCAAACGTTGCCCTCATACCTTTGTGGTCCCTGTTGCTTCTGCAAAAACAACCAAAAATATACTAAATAAGTAAAAGGAAACACTAAGGGGTGATAACGAAAGGCTAAGGCAAAGAAACGTTAAAAACTGGCCAACTGCACAGAAACTCGCGCCGCGAGGAGTCCTGCTCGCGCCGCGACCCAGTTCGATTTTTTATTTTTTTTTTGGATTTTCTGAATGGGTTTTATCTTAAATTAACAATGTAGTAACTAATTTGAATTAAAATTAATAAAGGATGACTAAATCTTGAAAAACCCCCAAATGAAAAATTAAGAACCCTAATTAGGTTTTCCAAGATTCTTGCAAAATTAATCATCTCTAAGCATAATAAACAACAATACTAACCTATCTAAACAATTAACAAGCATCAATTGAAAGAATTAACAAACCCTAATTAAATTAAAAATAAAAATTAAAAAGAAAAGAGTTGAGAATACATACCCCTCTTGACATGGTGATGATGATGGAATGGAGATGGAGGAATGAGGATAAGAAGAAGGAGATGACTCACAAATATTCAAGAGTGTGTATGTGTGTTACCGTGCGTGTGTGTGTGATTTTGGAGAAAAGAAGATGAAAAGAAAATAAGAAAAGTGAAGGAAAGGGTGAATGGGTCGGTCCCCTGCTGTTTTAATTAGTCCCTTTTTATTTGTATTTTCGATTTTAATTACATGGGAAAAGAAAACTTACCTGATCAGCACTTCCTTGCGCCGCGACCAGATAACCTCGCGCCGCGAGCATCTAAGACAAGTCGCGTCGCGATTCGGCTCCCTCGTGCCCGCGAGAAAATCTTCTGACCTCATAACCCCCAAAATCGCGCCGCGAAACCCTATGGTCGTGCCGCGACCTCGCCAAGTCGCTCGCGTCGCGAGCCTTCTTGCCCGTGCCCGCGAGATTATGTTCTGACCCCAAAGCCACCAAAATCGCGCCGCGATACCCTATGGTCGCGCCGCGAGCTTCTGCTGTCTCTTCGATTTCGGACTTTTTAAAACGCCTTTTCACTTATCGGTTCCCCCTAGACGACTTATCACCTGTAAATCTCAACGAAAACACATAAAATAGAAAGCAAAGTACTGAAAACAATAAAAATAATAAAAACACACGGGTTGCCTCCCGAGAAGCGCTATTTTTATTAACGAGTCATTAGCTTGACTCGATCAAACCTCATTTTCAAACGAAAAGTTGGACCTTCTCGACCAAGGCTCCCTCCCCAACTTCTTCTTCATGGTAGAGCTTTAACCGATGTCCATTCACAATGAACGAGCTTCCATCCTCTCTAAACAACTCAACATATCCCGAGGGATATACATGCTTGATAACAAATGGTCCATTCCACCTAGATGTAAGCTTTGGTTGGTGGATTTTGAACTTTGAGAGAAACAACAATACCTTATCTCCCGCTTTGAAGTCCTTTCTCTTGAGCTTCTTGTCGTGCCACACCTTTGTCCTTTCTTTGTACAACAACAAATTGTCGTAGGCACCATGTCTAAGCTCATCAAGCTCATGAAGTTGCAACATCCTCGTTTCTCCGGCTTCTATCAAATCCATGTTGCAATGTTTCAAGGCCCAATATGCCTTGTGCTCAATTTCCACCGGCAAATGGCAAGTCTTGCCATAGAGAAGTTGATATGGAGTAGTTCCAATAGGAGTCTTGAAAGCGGTTCGAAATGCCCATAAGGCATCATCTAGCTTCTTGGACCAAGACTTAGGGTTTCCATCAACGGTCTTCTCCAAAATTCGTTTCAACGCCCGGTTGGTGTTCTCAACTTGCCTACTAGTTTGTGGGTGATAAGAAGTTGAGAAACGATGAGTGACCCCATATCTCTTTAAAACCTTTGCCAATTGATGGTTGGCGAAATGTGTACCACGGTCACTAATCAAGGCTCTTGGCATACCAAAGCGGCTAAACAAAGCCTTTAAGAAATCAATCACCACCTTTCCATCATTGGTTGGCAAGGCTTTTGCTTCAGCCCATTTAGAGACATAATCAACCGCCACCAAGATATAGAGACATTTGTTGGAAGGCGGAAGGGACCCATGAAGTCAATTCCCCACACATCAAAGACTTCACAAACTTGGATGGATTGTTGAGGCATCTCATCCCTTTTGGTTATGGTTCCTTGTCTTTGACACGCATCACATGTCTCAACTAGGGATTGAGCTTCCTTGAAGATTGTAGGCCAATAGAATCCCGCATCAAACACTTTCTTTCCCGTCACCGATGGCCCATAATGCCCACCGGTGGGTCCATAGTGGCATTCATCCAAAACCTTTCTAGTCTCACCACCCCAAATACACCTTCTTATCATCCCATCCGCACACACCTTGAACAAATATGGCTCCTCCCAAAAATAGTGCTTGATTTCGGAGAAAAATTTCTTTCTTTGTTGCGAAGACCACCCCTTAGGCGAAATTCCTGCACACAAATAGTTAGCAATATCGGCGTACCACGGTGCTTCTTCATCCTCCACCTGCATCAAAAACTCATCGGGAAAGGAATCATTAATCTCATGCTCTTTCAACTCCTCAAGGTGAGGGTTTTCGAGCCTACTCAAGTGCATTTTCAGCCCCACTTTTATCCTTGATCTCAATATCAAATTCTTGCAAAAGCAAGACCCAACGAAGTAAGCGAGGTTTAGCATCTTGTTTCGAGAACAAGTAATTCAATGCCGAATGATCGGTGAACACAATGGTCTTATTTAGCACCAAGTAAGGTCTAAACTTATCAAAAGCATACACCACCGCCAACAACTCCTTCTCGGTAACGGTATAGTTTTGTTGGGCGGGGTTAAGGGTTTTGCTAGCAAAATAGATAGGACGAAAATGCTTCTCATCCCTTTGGCCAAGAACGGCCCCCAAAGCAAAATCACTAGCATCACACATGAGTTCAAAGGGTAAAGACCAAGTTGGTGAAGTCATGATTGGAGCATTTGTCAACTTGTCTTTCAAAAGAGATGTTGACATTGGTACGTGATCTTGTTCATCTTTTCCTACGAACTCACCAACCTAGTGTTGACATTGTTTAGTACACTTTTCAGGTAACCAAGAGAACCCAAGAGCTTGATGCATTGCTAGATGTTGGACTTGGACCATGGATCCGCGATCCATTTGCCCGTTGATGGGATTTGCTTAGGATCATGAGCCATCTTTTGACTTGTTAATTTTTGTAAACTTTTGATGGTTGAATGCTCCTTATGCTTTTGTGACATTGTAACTTAATTGTTGGGTTCCCGAAATCCTCTTATTTTCATATAGTCTCGTTCTACGATAATTCCATCTTGTGTCATGCTTTCGGTACATTTCGAGCCTAGCTCGGGGTGTTACAAGGATACATGTGTGTCTAGCTAAACAAATACGTACGTAGAGTGAGACGTTAACTTGTAGTATTGACTATTATTTTCAGTTGCTTCTTCTTTGTCTTATATCGAACTTCCACTAAAACGACAATTACATTGAGTAATTTTTTGTTTGAGCTATGAGACCACCCCCACCAAAATTACTTACAACAATAAGAAAAATAAATAAATAAAGACGATACTACAAGTGACATAAATTTTTAATAAAACACGAACACTTGAGTCAAT
>CM067169.1:34894743-34936003 GCA_034093135.1 Erigeron breviscapus | reverse complement strand
AAAAAGAAAAAAGAAATGAAAATACATACCCGCCTAATAAACCGTATGCAAATTCCATTGTGAAAAATAACTTTTAAAAAGTGTGATTTTCAATCAGAAAAATACTATAAATTTTTACTCTCTAATTTTTTACCATCTGTGTTATACTGGTAAATTAAAATTAAGTTCCCGAACATGGAGCATAAACCCTAAACGTAGGTCGCGTTTGGTTCGCAGATTCTGATGGAATCTGATGGAATTGGAATTAAATTTCATTACTTAGTGCGTTTGGTTGTGTAATGATGAAGGAATATCATTCCGTTGGAATGTAAACATTCCCTCATTTGATGGAATCTCCAATCCATAGGGATGGGGGAAGGAATCTCATTCCTTCCGTCACTTAAATCTTCAAAAATGAAAAACATTCCGTCAAATTCCATTCCATCAGATTCCAATTCCTTTAACAGATTTCATTCCTTCCAAAAACATTCCGTGAAACAAACGGTCCCTTAGGTTTTACGACACCTTTAAACATATCTCACTGTTTCACACAACTTCCTTCTCATTATTATATGATCATCTCTTTGCATCTTCCTAACCTCCAGTAAGTTTTTTTTTCTCCAACAATTACTGCTTTATTTACTCATCTTACCACTTTCATCACTTGTAAATACAGTAATTGCTATATATATTTTAAGCCAATTTTTTTTTTCTTGTTAATAGTTAAAAAGATTTGATCTTGGTGCTTGATATTATATACCCAGAATCCTGAACTTTGTTATTATCATGAAAAATTTAATGGAATATAATAAAGGTGAAAACTTTGAATAAAGATATGCAGATTACAATTGAAATCAATAATGGGTCAGATTGATTGCCTTTTATGTAACACCCCAAGCCGAGGCATGCGGAAACATGTAATAAAACAATTAAAACACTTTAATTCCGTAGCCAAGATCTATCGCGCATGCATATAATAAACAATTAAAATAAAGAAAGCAAGAACCACTAACCTTTTAGAATACCTCTGACGATTTATTCTTAGCCAAGAATAACGAAACTATCTCGCCACGAGAAAAAACCAAAAGTAGTGCCCCTCCTTAGTTCCGTATACACGAACGGATCTCCGGCACTTAGTTATTTCCAAATCTATTTTTTTAGTAGCTCCCCTCTAGGTTTTGCTATGTGTATTTGCGATGGTTTGACCCGGCTTTACCCGTTCGTCATTTCCAAATCTATTTTTTTTGGAAACTTTTAGTTATTTTCATTTCTAATGGATTTCTTGTTATTTACATAAAGTTCAACAAAGTCCTCATCGTTCTTCGTGTGCGACCCTAAAGGTTCATAGATAAATGGCCGTATAAATATATTGGAATATTTTTATAATTTCAACAATTTAAGTGTTTATCTACACATTGATCCATCAAAATTAAGAAAATCACGTTTGTTGTTTTGTGCATCCACCATATTCATCAAAATGGATGCATAGATTAAAAAAGAAAGTGATTTTGTCAGTTTTGACGGATCTATGTGTTGTTAAACACTTAAATAATGATAATTACCTAATTAGTTATACACTTTGTTAGTATTATGGAATTATAATGCATCAAAATGAAACTTCTAACGTTGAATCTAACAAGGATCTGGTTAAAGGGTAAAGTGAATAAAACGAGAATCTTTACTAAATTGGTTAAGTGAATTTAACGAGAATCTGGATCGTGAAAAAGCTTTGCAACAGGTTAATAGTAAAACAAAGTAATAGACTGCCGTTATGCATGTGATCGGATTTCCAAACAATTAAATTGGCGGTCAATGTTATGTAACACAAACAAAAATATTAGCGGTCAAATTGAAAAACAAGACGTTTAAAATGAGACATAGAGAGAGAGTACTACGTAGTAGATGTCATCCATAAAAACCTTAAATAATTCATTATGGTAGTTGAAAATAGTAGAAATACTTTTTTCTCAAAAAAGATAAACTCACAAATAGCCAAACGCACAGTTTCCGATCCCAATTTTACTGACTTTCTCTTCAACCGATATTAGTGAAATGATTTTTCTGCTACACATTTTACTTTGCATACTACAAAAGTTTTATAATGACTTTTTTGCCCCTAATGATAATTTTTAACCTTTATATTCATTATATTCACACAACCTTTTTAACTTACACGTTTCATCGTTTAAAAAGGTATATCTCTTCCATCAACTTTTACTAAACCTATATTTCAGCTTGATTGTTAAAATATGTTAACATGTAGCAGTAATAAGTAAACCTTCTTATTTGTTCCGTAGATTTACAACTGAGGGGAAGACAACTGAAAATAGGTACATAACAAATGAACAACAAGGTTTATCCTATCTTATCCTGTCATTTTTTTCTTTTCTTTTTCCTGATTTTTTTTTTGTTTTCAAACAGTTTGCAACTGAAGTTGGAAAGACATCCTGCTATGCTCTTCTAAAACAATAGATTGAGAAACTTGCTGACACGTCATAGACGTCTATATAGAAGGAGATTAATTGAAGATGAAGAGGGGAATATACTTCTTGAAATAATGTTGACCTTTCAGGGCACGACAAGGACGACTTGGACATCCAATATAAAAAAGTACAAAATTATTCCGATGAAGATAATCATTAACCGGACCAATGCAAAGTCCCAAATGAAAAAAGGGAAACTCTAGGTTTTTCCAAGTGAATCGAGGAAAAAGGCCCCTCACACACACCGCATCTACTAAATATGATGATGTGTGTCGGGTTGATTGAGAATATTTTACCGGCTAACTATCTCATTGAAATATATTATATATATATATCTTAGGTAGTTAGCCGAATATATATATTATATCTTAGATAGTTAGCCGGTAAAATATTCTCAATCAACCTGACACGCACCATCACATCCAGTGGATGTTGTGGGTGTCGAGAACTTTATACCCGATTCACTCAACATCTGTAGTTGCCTTTTCTTCATTTGGGCCTTTGCATTGGTTGGGTCAATGATTAGCTTCTTAGAAATTTTGTACTTCTTTTTGAGAGGCTTAGCTTGAACAAAAACCCACAATTGATCGACTTATATCTCTAAGTCGTCTTTGTCGAGCCCGGAAAGGTCAGTGACTATCTCTAGAAGTATTTTGTCCTCTTCGTTTGCAATTATTCTTGTGCTGCAATCATCCCCCTGTATAGGCGTCTATAGCCTTGACAACAAGCTTATCAATCTCTTGTTCCATAAGGCCTCTCCCTAAGGGAACTTCATCCTTCCCTCTTCCACACCTCTTCCACACTGCCACATCAGCTTTTCTCTCTCTTCATCCACCTCTTCCACAATCACTCCCTATAACCCCTCTTCCACACCTCTTCCACACTTTTTATTTATTTTATTTTATATTTACACAAAATTAAAACTAAACTTAATTTTATTAATGATAAAACATTACAACTAAATAAAAAAAAAATTACAATTAAACATTAACTAAAAATAAAACACATAACACACTTAAAAATATTAAAAAATAAACTACTCGTCGTCGGCGGTCTGGTCGTTCTCGTCCTCCTCCGGGTCGTGGCTAGAAGCCGCCGGTGGCGCCGTTGCCGCCGGTGCATAAAACGAGCTACCGAAGTTCTCTTGCAAGTATTGGCGATATCTCATATGTGCTTCAAAGTCGTTTGCCGACAAGGCCGTAGGAATTGGTTTCGCCAAAAACTTCATGGCATCTCTAATCTCGGCCCGTCGCAAAGCATCTTTTTGTTCTTGAAGATAAGAACTAATCTGTTTAGCCGTTTCAGAACCCGAAGATCGACCCGATGTGGCATCGGATGAACTAGACAACCTACGACTAACGTTACGACCCGGTGGTCGCCTAATGGGGTCTGGCCCAAATAAGGCCTCAAATGGGGCCGGGGTGGGGGTGGGAGTAGGAGTGGGAATGGGGGTCCCGCCTAATGGAACATCATCGGCGGTCAAATCTACCGCCGGAGCTTGTCGACTACCCGTGGCCTCGTTTTCATTCCAAAAGTTGGACAAGGTTTTAAGAAGGTCATAGCAACTCTGGTAATGCCAAAATTTCTCCCCTGTTTGTTTCTTGTATAGTTTCACAGCCGCATCAGACACCTGTCGCTCATCCGCCCCACTTTGTCGGCCGTGCTCGCTAACCTTCTTCAACGCCGCACCAAATTCCTTAACACCCTTTTTAATCTTGTTCCATTTGCCATGTATTTGGCTCTTGGTACGTGGTGCGTATGCCGTTTCTTTGTTGAACATCTCCACCACTTTTTTCCAAAAAACACCCTCCGTCTGACTATTACCCACCACCGAGTCCTGCGACCAATGCACCCAACACCGTGCCAACAACAGTGTATCATCATTCTCCCAGTTCCTTTTCTCTCTCGGTTTTTTTGTGGCGCGTTTCTTCCCACGACCCACCTCCACAACTTCATCTTCATCTTCATCATCGGCAGACGCGACACTATCTTTGTCGGGGACATTTTCATTGATAATCAATGGCGGTTGTGAGGTTCTTGGTATGTATTGTTGTTGGTGAAAGTCAAACGCCATTTGAGCTTGCATTTGGGCTTGGGCTAACGCCAAACGTTGAGACTCGGACCAATTTTGACCCATAATTGGATTGTAGTTAATTTGATTGTAATACGGTTGAGAAAATGGGTTAACGAGGCAAGGGGGTGGAGGACCCATTGGGGGCGGGTTGGATGAGGTTGAAGAATGGCTTGTTTGGCCTTGGTTAGTTGACGACATAGCCGGCATCGGGTTTTCAAGAAAGGCATTCCAAATGTCGTTAATTTGATTTTCGTTGTTTGACATGATTTAGAGATGGAGTGAGAGTGAAAGATTTTGTTGAGAGTGTGAAGAAAATGAAACAAATTGTGAAGAAAATGGAATGAGTGGTGAAGAATGAGATGTGAAAGGGTAGTATATATAGATGAAAAGTTAAAAAAAAAACAAAAAAAAAAAAGTAACGGATTAATTGAATTTTTTTTTTTTTTTGTTTAGCCGTTGAAGGCCTGGCCCACACACGCTCCAATTTCTCTCGTCTACACTCTTCGATGGACCGACGACAGGGGACGAAGAAGGGGGTCGACGAGCTTGCTCCCTATGGTGTCGACGTGGAAGAGGTGTCGACGATCGGTCGAACACCCCCTTAGGGAGAGGCCTAAGGCAAGATTGCCTTTTCAACTTCTGTTGCAAACTCTGTAAAAAGAACAAAGTCAATTAGGGGGAAAAAAGAAAGAAAGAAAAGAATAGAATAGAATAGGATAAAACTTTTGTTCATCCGTTATGAAGTAGCTACCCGTTATCTTCACCACCAGTTGTTGATCCACGCAACACATAAGAAGGCCTAGTTATATATACTCCTACCTACTAATATATTTTAACAACCAAACTTATATAATTAATGGTAGAAGTTGATGGGGTGATATAACTTTTTAAACGATTAAAGCATGGTCAGAAATCATATCTACTTTTTGCGCTTGACGCCAGTGATTGTATGTGAGTGTAACCATGTTTATGTAAAACCAAAAATTAATTTTCTTAGATATGTTGGTGGTTCTTTTCACGTGAGAGTGAAAGTGAAAATATGAAATGTGAAGCTTGAAATGTAGATAAATGAATGAATAGAGTAAAAGTTTTATGAGTGAGTGAATAAATTATGAGATTAACTGAAAAATTTATGAGATTTAGGGAGAGATAGTTAAATGCCAGCTCAAGAGACAACTTGAAAGGGAACAATGAGAAGAAGTGAATCGGGTGTAATGTTTTGGGTTCATAATGTGGACTTCCGATGTGGAAGATTAATTGTTGGTTTCATATATTATGTGGGTGTGGGTGTGGGTGGGAGTATGTGGTGGTAGGTGAGTATATTCATGGGAAAACTAATGAATAGCTAAAGTAATGTTGTGATAGCCTGGTAAGTATTTAATAAATATTGTCAAATTTAATACTATATAGTAGATATTGTTTATAAAAACTTAAATAATATAATGTACTAACTGAAAATAGTGAAAATATTTTTTTTCTAAAGAAAGACAAACTCACCAGTAGTCAAACGCATAGTTTTTGGTCCTATTCTTACTGACTTTCTCATCGACCGATATTACTAGTTACTGATTTGATTTTTCTACTACACAATTTACTTCAGATACTATAGATATTTGTAATGACTTATTTAGTTATTTGCCCCTAATAATAATTTTTAACCTTTATGTTCATTAGATTCACACAATTTTTTTTACCCTACACCTTTCTTTGTTAACATTCTGTCATCTTTTATTTGCTAGGCCAAAAAGTGAAAACACTTCACATATACAGTTTTCTAGTCTTTTATATATTAATCATGCATGTATACACGATGTATTGTGCAAAAGTAGTGTATGCCTTTATTGACTAGCCTACTGTGACTACATGCACAGTACACGAGAACCCGAATGTAAACAAAACAAAAATTAGAGAATTATATCTAAACTTTCTTATTGTTATTAGACACCTTTGAAACCATGAATGAGTTAAACATACTATAATCTTTTCTTTATAAATGTCATTCATAATAAAATAGATTAAAATAAAAAAATCTCCAATTATAAATTGATTTACTTATTTTTATTTAGTTTCTTAACAAATTTTTTCTAATTTCTAACCTCAAAACTATGATTTAAACCAGAAACTACCAAATTAAAAAAGCTAGCACCTCCTTTTTAAACCACTAAACTAACAACTTATTGACATAAACATATTTATTTACTTATTTATTTATATAATTAATGAAGAGTTAATTACAGAAATCGTCCCTGTCGTGGACCTCTACTTGCAGTTTTCGTCCCTAAGTTTAATAAATTACAGTTTTAGTCCAAAAAACTTTGTCCCGTCAACACTTTTGGTCCTGAGTAGTAACATCTGTTTAAAATCCCATCACGTGCCAGCCACGTGATAGGTATTTTCGTCATTTCATCAATATAAGGACCAAAACTGTAATTAACTTTTTCATATATCAATCATCATCATCATCATCTCAATCCTCAACCTAAGCAAAATCAAACCAAACTCAATTCCAATAAACAAAATCAAACCAAACTCAATTCCAATAAACAAAATCAAACCAAACTCAATCCAAAACATAATCATAAAATATATTTTACTTTAAATAAAATCAAGTATGATGCATTCATACACATTCCATATACACACAAATCTGAGAACACAAATTCATATACACTCTCTTTCTACTATCTTTTTCTTATTCACTTGCTCCTTTTCTCTCTCTTTATCTCTCTCATTCCCTTTTTTCATTTTCCATTTTTCATTCTCAATTAAATTAAGCCATCATAAATATTTATTGATATATGTAATCACGATAGTTATGATACAAAATAGAAACAAAGGAAAATTACAAATCCATAGAAACATAACCTGGAAATAGTTAATAAAGTGGCCCCAAATCGGAAGTGGTGGTGCCTACTGGAAGTGGGTGGTGGAATACCCATTGGAAACAGAAGATGTGGTGGTTGTGGCTGACGACCGAAATCGGAAGTAGTGGTGGTTTTGTTTGAAGTTATCCCAAACTCAAAATGAAATATTCTCACATATAAAAAGAGTTTGTGTCTTCGGTGGAAGGTGGGGTGCCGCTTCGGTCAAAGTCACCATAAATCAAAACTTTCCAAAATGAAACTTGAAAAATGTGACATGCCATTGGCTCACTGGCTGAGTGTGGCTAGTCTTTGAATTTTAATGTATGAATTTTTGTGTTTGATTTGTGGGTTATGTTTAAAGAGGATATAATGAAAGATTTGTTAATTTTTGATGACTATGTTTTCTATTTTGATGATGATGATGATAGATCCGGATTTGGATGAAATATGGATAAACAATATTTTTGCTTTTATGGATGTGATGATGATGATGATAGATACAGTATATGAAGTGAAGATCTGGAAAAAAAAAAGGTAACAAAATATTTGGACTAAAAGTGTAATAAAATGAAAGAAGGAATATGACGAAAATACCCATCACGTGGCTGGCACGTGATGGATTTTTAAACAGACGTTACTACCAAGGACCAAAAGTGTTGACGGGGCAAAGTTTTTTGGACTAAAACTGTAAGTTATTAAACTTAGGGACGAAAGCTGCAAGTAGAGGTCCACGACAAGGACGATTTCTGTAATTAACTCTTAATTCAATTGTTCAAACAATTCTATAATTAAAATAGACTAGCTTATTAACTCGGGCTGATTGATAATTTTAAGACGAAAATAGATGGTGATATCTTGAAAATTGGCATATAGCTATTTCAAGAATTTTTTTTTTAGATAATTACATTTTAATTTATACGATAGAAAGGTACCCGCACGTTGCGGCGGTGGTGGTGATGTAATGGCGGCGACGGTGTGGCGGTGACGGGTGGTGGGCGAGCGGCGGTAGAGGCGTGATGGCGGCGGCAGTAGTGGTGGTGATGGATGGTGGTGGCACGCGGCGGTAGCGACGGTGGTGACGGTGGCAATTGGTGGCGGTGGCGGCAATTGGTGGTTGGTGGCGGCGGCAGCGAAGTGGAAGTTATTGATGTAATGTGGCTATAATGTATGGTACATCATGCATTAGAATGTGTATATTGTTGAAACTTAAAATCAATATTGAAATTTTAAGTTCAATGTTGAAAATCAAAAGTAGATTTGTTTTATAATATAATATAGATAAGACTTAGGATAGAAAAGAAATAAATCATAAATCATTTAAAAAATGGTTTAAACTTTAAATAAGGATGATATCATAAATCAAGACAATTAAAGAATAATTAATACTCGTATAAAGAAGTCTAATAATGACAGGTAAGTGTTGCCAAAAAATTAATATTTTCATAAGAATTTTGTTTTATTTATATAAGAGAAGAGATTTGCTTCTTGAGTGAAAAGTAAGATCTACCCTATGGCCTATGTGTTGACGAACTCAATGGTCCGGTTAAAATTGCTAGTATGCCATAACCCCAATTTGTTTTAAGTTCAAATATACACAAACTATTTGCGGCTTTTTTTTTCTTTTTGAAATAGGTGAAATACTCACGAATGTTAAGAGGTGTAGCATATGTGTCTTAACCGACATAACAAATAATTACTTTTGATTAGATAGTTTATGAAACGTTCATTAAAGGTTCGATTGTTTACAACTCTAGCTATGTTATATCATCAAAATACACCTCAAATGATTATCACTTTGAAATCGGCCGGGGAGACTTATACTGAAATTTGAAAAGTAAGAAAATTAAGTTAAAATACTCATGCACTAGATGCTATTTACGCAATGTGGTCGTGGTCATCATATTGGGCCTTGGTGATGTTCATGGTGTGATCGATAGCGTATAATCTTTTTACTGTTAAAGTTTAAAAGAAATAAAATGAACTAACACGGCATACATATATTAGGATGTTACAGAATTAATTAGGTTCTCTGTGATCTTAGACTGGACCCGTTTCTTTTTTTAGTCATTAAGTACTGAGTGTATTAAGTGGCTGAATGCATTAAGAATGTCTGTATGTATTAAGTAAAATATATGTAATTGACGGTTATTTTTGTTTATTAAGTCAAAAAAGAAACATGAAATTTGACTGAATGATTAAGTTTTTTTATTAAGTGAAAAAGAAATAAGGCAATGATTACGTATAGCTTTATTCTAAACACAGTCAAACATATTTCCTATCTATTGCACAGTAAAACCGTGCTAAAAAATAATTTATAGTAATCCAATTGCCCCAATACATTTTTTCACAACCTTTATTTAGATGGTGAGCTTTAAATCATATATTTTTTTTTAACATTCAGTCGGAACACGACATCAGGGAAACCTCACCATAATGGTGAAGCCTTGCACGTACCCAAGACAACGAGATGTTGACCACAGGCCGTTACAAGTATTCAGGGAACCACGGAGGGGGGAAAACCTCCAACTAAACCGCCCGAAGGCACGACATTTAATTGGAGTAAACCCTGCCCCCTCAACCTTGAACCTGGGTCTCCCCAGGAACAAGGCATCATTGAAGGACTTAGGATGTACAAACCCAGTCTCGAACTTGAGACGTCCCACTTAGAAAGTGGGTGCTCTACCACTAGAGCAAACTGGGAAGTACGCTTTAAATCATATTAATAAGATGAACAAACGAATATAATACTCGATGGATGTCGTACCTAATTAAAAACATGAATAGCCCTAGAATGCTTAAGAGAATAGAAATATAATTAGCTAGTTAAAGATGTGAAATGTAAATTCGTATGGTCAGATTTTTTAATTTTAGTTTTTTTTTATATTTATTATTCTTTTTTGACACGGCAAATTTGAAACTATATTTTCACTCGTTGATCTTAAAGGAGTAAAGGACAAAATACCAATTCTTGGTACTACCATTATATATGGCATGTTGGTACACGACAACATGATATGTTTAACCTTCATTTCAAATACATAAATAATACGAGTAATACCATAAGAATATTAGATATGTATAGATATAGATACATAAACGTGGTTTTTGTATATGATGGTGCTTTACCATAACACATCAACTAGAGTCAATACAAAAACACATACATGTTTTAAACATTATGGGATAAAATACTATTTACCAAGTCATCTAAAGCTTGATAAGAAGTCCCATTTTTCATCAAAGCCTTCTTACTCTTTTCACTCATCTCTTTGACCTTTTTTTTCAACTCACCATCCATCAACTCCCTCACACCTCTCTCCACATCATGGCCCAACACTAAATCGCTCTTGTTATCATCCAATCTTTTTATCTCCATACTCAATCCAAGCTCTTTGACCATCTCAAATGCATTCAAATGTTGTTCAGCATACAAAGGCCATGTGGCAATTGGCACACCATACCATATACTCTCCAGTATCGAGTTCCAACCACAATGTGACACGAACCCACCAATCGCTTTATGGGCCAACACACTTACTTGTGAGACCCACCCGCACAACAAACCTCTACTAACCGTCCGATCAATGAATCCATTTGGAAACAAGTCATCATCAAAATCATGATAATCGTTTGGAAGCTCTAGCTTCCCTTTTGGTGGTTCACGTATAGTCCACAAGAACCGGTACCCAGAATTCTCTAAACCTGTTGCTATTTCTCTCACTTGAACCCGGTTCAAGCTCCCCATGCTACCAAAACATAAAAAAACAATCGATGACTCGGGTTGTTGATCTAGCCATTGAATGATCTTTTCATGAGCCAACCGGTTTCCATGCCACTTAGCCGGTCCTGCATGATCAATAATCGGCCCAACCGGGTAAACCGATGGTATATTACTAGAAGACAAAGATTCAAGTGGATAGGGTTCGAGCTCTTCGAACGTATTTACGACAATACCCTTGGTCTCTTTGTACCTAAGTGTGTGAAGTATAAAACATGAGTAACCAAGTTCATCTTTGTCTATACAATAAGATGGAAAAGCATTTGGTGGTACCAGGTTAGTAAAACCTGGTACTTTTAACTCGGTCGCAGAATCAGGTTCTGCGACCAGCGTTGCAAGGTTAACTACAAAGCTAAGATAAGCCGCGGGAGATTGAAAAAACATGTAACATGGAATGTCAAGTTCATTGGCAACATCAATCATGGAAGTACAAAACATATCAATGAACAATCCTACAAGTGGAATGTTTTTGAGTGTTTCCTTAATTATATGTTTATGATTTTCGATATGGAGTGAAATGAACTCGATGACCGATTTGTGTTGGTCTATGGGTTGATCAGAGTTAGGTGGGCTAAGTTTGATGAACCGGATGTGTTGGGTTGAAGTGTGCGATTGGACGTAGTCGTGCACGAGTGGCCTTTGAGGCATGGAGATGTCGAGTATTGTGACGGATATACGATTTGAATGATGGTTGATCAAGTGTGTGGCGAACTCCACGGCTGGCACAAGGTTGCCAATCGTGGGGGTTGCGATAATTGCTACCTCGGCTCGTTTCATCATTTGTTGAATTTGCTTGATCTCCTTTTGGACTTTGTAAATATATAAACTCAATGGGTTCAAATATTGGAAGCAAGTACTAGTAGGTGTATATATAATTAAGATACGTCTGTATTTATGGCTAAACATTAGGTTGATCGATCTAACAAAAAAAAATCAACTCCATCCATTTTGTTTGTTGTTTAGTAACATTTAGTGGGGACATTATGTTTCACTAAAATATTTCGTCACATTAGCTCATTTTTCTAAGAGTGATCTTTGATACTGTATTAATCTATGGACGTATCAGATGTGGTCGAGCCGAAACATTATTGCTTAATATATAATTCAAGCTCTAATTAACTTTTAAGTGCAACGTACATGAAATATATAGTTGAAATTTTGTTTCTTAGATTGTGTAGGCATGCGATGGGGAAGTGCTTTTATATCGTTACTTGTGTTCTGTAAATCTAGCTCGCCCATACTTACTCCCATCCCCGATTTTATCTCGCCCATACTGAAAGTTTGATTTGTATAATATAATAATGAAGTAGCAACAATTATTGATCTAGATCGAGTTCATTAGTGTCACCACTTTTCAACATCTAACAACTAATTGACTGTTTGAATTTGTCTTTCTAGAGTCTATATAGAAAGAGTTTTCTCTCTAGATCGGAGATGTCATCGGCCTGACACCTCTATTATTACATCAAACTTCAATTGAATTGGGATCATCGGCTTTGACCGTCGAACATTTTTCAAGAGTAAAGTTATAGGCTGGAGGTCCTTTTAAAAGCAGCCTCGTGACTATCTTTGGGTAGGAATAAGGCTGTCTACGTCACATCTTCATCAGACCCCATTTTTGTCGATTTTAAGTATCGTTGTTGTTGTTCATTAGTCACACTTCTTCTATTTGTATTATAGAAATCATTGTGCGACGTGCTGTAATGAAATGACAAATGGAAATAAATCAACTTTTAAAAAACGTCTATATGTACTGTCGGGGGTGGAATTAGGAGAAGACTAGGGGTGTTTGACCTCCTTTAACCATATCATATTTTTATAAATTTTTTTATCATAGACCTCAAATTCAAAATAAAATAAAAATACAATCATCCTTTACAATCAACCATGATACAAAAGATAGGATTGTGATTATTTAAAACTAAAATTTTTGTGAAAAGTAGAAAAACTGGGCAAAATACATTGTGATCTGAACTTAACACAGTGTATTTTCTAAAAACACAAAGTGTTAAGTTTTAAATCACAGTGTGTTTGAACAGTTTTCCGGTTTTCACGCGCTATCAAAAACACACTATGATTTGAAACTTAACCAATGTGTTTTTAGAAAACACATTGTGTTAGGTTCAGATCAAAGTGAGTTTTGACCAATTTTTTAGTTTTTATGGAATTTTTAGTTTTCATATAAACATTTTTCACAAAAGATAATATAAATCAACAATCATTATTTTAAAATCTCTAATAAATCTTAATGGGTATAATCAACCATTGTTCTATACTTTAAGATTTTATTGCCGTTTGTTACTCGTTTTTTACTTAATTTATTTACTTGATTCAGTAATGAATTCAACCCCCCCTAACGTTAAAATTTCCGTTACAAGATTCACATTACGGCATAAGTATAATTTTAAGTTATTTCAGTTATTTAAATGGTATTGATTTTGCAGGTAAACTAAGTTCTATTTCATGTGCTACGTGCATATGTAAAATGTAACATACATGTTTATACATAGAATAAAAAGTGCCATTTTCTTGTCAACTTAATTAATTTAGTTAGAGTAGTCGTACTTACACGAGATTATAAACAAAATACTATATAAATCTCCCGTACTTACATAAATCTCCTCATTAGTATGATAGATCTAAAAAATTAGTTCATTGGATTTTAAGAAAATGGTAGTCGTTCAAGAGAGTCAAGTTTGGTATGCATCCATTTCATCAATCATCATCACATACAACAACTTCACATCGACTTGAATACTTGTCTTAAATTGTTATTAACCCTACTCTGGCCCCTCTCATAGTTTAAATTCATTACTCTAATTGGTCCCCAATCAAGTACATAATCCCATCTTCTTCTTTCAAGTCTATTTATTTCCTCTTTAGATGTACTTTAGATTTAATGATGACTTAATATCATTAACGTTTTAGGTCATTAGGTGGCTTGCTTTCTAAGATTATATCTTGGTATGTCATCTCTTTTGATGGCATAGAAGTTAATAATCGAAAACCAAAACCGATCTACAATTGATTGTCTACTAAAAATGCATGAATATACCCCACCTAACTCAATAGTGGTGGCTATAGAGAGTCGAGTACCAACTATGTACAAATTTTAAAAGTTTTATAAAAAGCATATTTGAATAAAAAGTTTATCGTATGTATAAAATGAAAAATATGTTGATGATTCAGTGATTAAACCCATTATATAAAATAAATCTAAATACAGTTTTATGTAAGGGAAAATCTAATATGATGTTAACATCATCTACCATAGATGATGTTGCTCTCACAAACCCACTAACATCATTTTCTACACATGTCAAAAAAAACCCCATGAATTTTATGGTTTGTAAGAGCAACATTATCTAACCAAGATGATGTTAACATCATCCAAGGTATCCCCTTTATGTAATCATCAAAAAGAAATTCCATTGGAACCCAAATAACTTATAAGTATCTAGAAGAGATAATTTTCGACTTTAAATAAGAGATATAATGTGTATGTTCAATGAACTTTAAGGTGAGAAACGAAATTATTTATAATTTTTTTTGATAAAATCATGTTTCTTTGGAATATCTAAGTTATTCCCAACTAAAAATTCCAATAAAAATCAGAAAGATAATAACCAAATTGACTGAGAAAGTAAATAGGAATCTGCAATGCATGTCGATCATGCTAAATTGCTTCCAGCAAAAACAATACATGAAAATTTTGATGTCAATTGAAAAAAATAAAAAGTTGATAGGTGTTTACCTTGAAAGCTCTAAGCATGTGTTTTGGGCTAGTGACAAACCGTTGAATGTTTTGTAGGATGGAATGAAATGGGTGGAAATAAAATGGGAATTACGTGCTTCCTTAGTTTGATAGCATCAAAAAATGGAAGTAAAAAGGTAAAAAGTCAAATCAATTTTTTTCTCACCATTCTTTTATAAAGGAGAAAAAAATGAGATTGTCCTCCAACATTCACCAAATCTACTTTTATCACTACATACAAAGACAAATCTTTATCTTTAGAGAAAAATCCATATAAATCCAAGTAGTGGGTCTACAATCGTTTCGTATATACACATCCAAGTTCTTTCTTTCTTTTTCTTTTAATTTAATTATTATTACTTTTTATTTTATATTTTTTACAATGAATAAATTATGTTATTTAGCATGTTTGATTACGAAATTTTGATTTATAGCTAATCTAATTAAAATTAAAACACAAAAAATATTGTGATTTATTTGATTTTTCTACGTTTATTATTTATCAAAATAGTGGTTATTATTTCATTATCATTTTATACCAAACAACTGAATAAAATTTTTTCTTTATTTTTTTTCGTTCACATCATTTCTATTCTATGCTATCATTTCATTCTTCACGATTCACTTATATCAAACGCCCCCACACCTAGCGGACGTATTTGAAAAGATATTCAAAATATGGTCGGTAAAATCATTTTTTTAAAAACATTTTGATTTTATTTGAAAAATAATAATATAGTCGGTAAATTAACCGGTTTACCCGTTACCCAAAACCTCAACCCGTTTCTTTTTCTACTCATCTTAAAACCCCCCTTTGTTTTCTGTAACTTACAATTTGGAGGGAAAAATTAAAAGGTAGAAAGAAGGATGCCGGTGGCGCGACCGGAAACGTCTGATTCCAGAATTATTGCTCATGTCGATATGGATTGCTTTTATGTTCAAGGTTCCCCTTTTCTTTTCTTTTTCATTTCTGTATCTATCTATCTATCTATCTATCTATCTATCTATCTATGTATACACACACACTTGTATCTATCTGTTACTTAGGTTTTCATTATTTGATATTTATTATTTATTATCATACATATAACTGTGAATTGTCTTCCACTAAATTACTATCCACTCTTGTGATAAAACCCATAAATCCTATAAAAAAATGATTATTTTTTCAAGGTTTTTACTTATTTTAATATTCTTGAAAATGTATTTAACTTTAGTCCAAATTCTATTATATGTAGCAAACTTAGAATGCTTCTGTTGTGTGTAACTTGGATTTTTTAATTAAATTTGAAACCTTTTCTTGGAATTGATATAGCCTACCTCTGGGTAGAGGCAAGACTGTCTACACCCCACCTTCCCATACCCTGCTCAGGGATTGGGTCATGTTGTTGTTGCTGTGATGTTTTAAGAGTTTGGAAGAATACTCTAGACCTTCTCAATATAAATCTTTATTTGCCTAAGGAAGTTTGTTTCATCGAAAAATGTTAAATCGAAAAAACGATACACACTCGTTGTTTCATATGTTTGGCTTCTATAAATAGGAGTGTTTGTTTTCGGGAGATGTATATTAAAAGTGGCTTCTATGTAGGGTTGGGTTCAGTTGTGATTAACTCCCTAATGTGAGATCATAAATATCGAATTCCACATGACGTTTTACATGTTTAAAAACCTTTCTTGTGTACAAAAATTTCATTGAGAAAGTTCTGTTATACATATGACGTGAAGGCTTAACTGTAAGTGAAATCATTGACATCAAAACTTTTATAAAATGCTCACAATGAAGTTATACTGCAACAAATTTTTTCATCACTTTGAGTATCTTATAAGGATTGTGAAAAAGTGGTCGAAAATAATAATTTTGAAGGTTTGAAAAGTCATTTAGAAGTTTTATCTTTTTGATCTCACTTCTCACATAGCAGGGTTGATCTCACCTGATCTCAAGATTATATATATATATATGTGAGAGGTTTTTCACCTAAGTTGGGTGTGAGACAACCCCACACTCACTTTTCCCATATATATATATATATATATTCTCTATCAGCTCATTGTATCTTTGGTCCTCTTTGATGGTTTTTCTTTTTTTCTTAGTGGAGCAACGAAAACAACCTCATCTAAGAGGTCAGCCAACTGCAGTAGTACAATACAATTCTTGGAAAGGTGGAGGTCTGATTGCTGTTGGCTACGAGGCCAGGAAAGATGGGGTGAAACGGTATTACTCATTTTTAACATCTGGGATTTAATGTGACATGATTCTAATTTTTTCTGCATACTGAATTCTGGTTATCTATTAATTAAATTCCCGTCTGGTATTTAGCTCAATGAGAGGTGATGAGGCAAAGAAAGCTTGTCCACAAATTCAGCTGGTCCAAGTCCCTGTGTCTCGTGGTAAAGCTGACCTGACCATATATCGGAATGCAGGTTCAGAGGTTCATAAAGATTATAACTTTTAGAAGGGTTTGAGTTTTGAATCTATTTTGGGTGACCAACTGGTAGAAATTGGTGTAATTACTTCAATTTATTTGCAGGTTGTTTCCATTCTTTCAAGGAAGGGGCGATGTGAGCGCGCATCGATTGATGAAGTGTACCTGGACCTCACTGATGCTGCTGAAAGAATGTTGAAAGAAACACCATTAGAAAGCTTGGAGAGTATCGATGAAGAAGTTCTCAAATCACATGTTTTGGGGCTTAAATCGGTAAGACAACAAAGATTTAGGTCTTATATCAAACGGGTGTTAATGTCATCACATGTGCATTCTATGTGTTAAACAATATTACATATACGTCATTGAGTTTTATGTCTCTTCTTTTTCTGCATGCACGTCTTGGCTTCATTATATGGGAGTATTTCAGTGGACAAGTTTTCAATTTTTTCATATTAGTATAGGAAGAATTAGTATACTAGTGTTTGGTCGTGGAATGATTATTTGTATCTTTGTATCAAATGCTAAAAAGCCTAGAGAACTTTTTTTTATTATTGGATTTCTTTCTGAAAATTGTTCAGGATGGAAAAGACGACAAAGAAACTGTGATGAAATGGCTGCAGCGGACGGATGCTGATCACCGTGATAAGCTGCTAGCATGTGGAGCTATTATTGTTGCTGAACTCAGGTTGCAAGTTCTACGAGAGACTGAATTTACATGTTCTGCAGGGATTGCTCATAACAAAGTACTTTTTTCTTTCTATTTTTCCTTTCTCTGCAGTTTGCACTCCTAGAAACAGTTGCATCACTGATATTATATCTGGGCGACATTTTTTTTTTTTTTTTTTAAAATAACATAAAATGTTACACACTTATTTTGGGGAATCTTGCAGATGCTGGCTAAACTAGCAAGTGGTATGAATAAACCTGCACAACAAACTATTGTCACATCCTCGTCAGTGAAAGATCTTCTTGAACCTTTGCCTATAAAGAAGATGTGAGTTTGTTACTTCGTACATGATTGACGTTTTCTATTTCTACCTAATATCCTTCGCTGACGTGCGACCATAGGAAACAACTTGGTGGGAAGCTTGGGAGTTCTTTGCAAACTGACCTTGGTGTGAATACTGTTGGCGATTTATTGCAATTTTCCGAGGAAAAACTACAAGAGTTCTATGGTGTCAATACCGGGTACATAGTAATCATTATAATATACGGAGTAGATAAGTTTGACACTGGTCATTTAAACTTTCCAGCAAAGATACTATTTTTATACATATAAACAGGGTGCTTATCTTGTATATATTGAGATATAATAAATTGCTTTTCTTCTTTCCAAATATTTTTCAGCACCTGGCTGTGGAATATTGCGAGGGGTATTAGCGGGGATGAAGTTGAGGGTCGTGTGCTCCCTAAGAGCCATGGGTCTGGGAAGACATTTCCTGGACCTAGGGCTCTAAAAACTCTATCTGCTGTAAGTAATTTATTTTCCATAATTTACTGGCATATGAACTGCTGCATCGTTCTCTTTTAGATATATGATGTTGGTTTTATATATTTGATTTTCCGCATCTTAGTTATCTTTCAAGCAGTGAAGTCAATCAATGCCTGCTAACCTGGATCTAACTTCTCAGGTTGAAAACTGGCTAAAAGAACTTTGTGAAGAGTTAAGTGAACGACTTCAATCGGACCTGGAAAAGAATAAACGACTTGCACATACGCTTACTCTGCATGCTAATGCATATAAGGTTATTATTATTTTTTCAAACTCCATACTTGGCTTTTATAGATTTTTTAAATCTTCTTTTAAATAAAGCATTCAAATGGTCGTTATCTTGTAATTTTTGCAGTCCACAGATACAGATTCACACAGAAAATTTCCTTCAAAATCATGCCCTTTGAGATATGGGGTAGGAAAGATGCAGGAAGATGCGCTAAATCTTTTCCAAGCTGCGTTACGTGAATACCTTGGGTCATACATGAATCCCTTGGGAAACCAGTGCGGTGGATGGGGAATTACTAATCTGTCTGTTTCAGCCAGCAAAATTGTTGCTATACCATCTGTAAGCAGTGTGTAATATCCTAAAAATAAACTGTTATGAAAATGAATTTTTCACGTGGATGAATGTGCATCATATTTCATATGTTTTATGACTTTTACCAGGGAACTTCTTCGATCACGAGGTACTTCCATGGTGCTGATCAGTTACACGCTTCATCAGAACCGCCTGTTGAAAACATTGTTCCTAAAGATGATCATATATCACCATCAAGTAGCAACTCTTATTAATAATGGTTTCATAGATATTGTATCTGGGTTGTTACAGTATTAATTATATTTTACATTTATTTAGGATCTGAAAGACCTGTCTCTTATCAGACTGAACAGCAAACCAATTATGATGTGGAACCGACTCCAATTGCACATGATATCTCTAGTTTTGACAGACATGAAAATGCATGTAACGATGAGGTCTGGTCTTTTGAATTTCTACTATTTACATATTATAAGGTCTTCTATTCTCGAAGAAGTCTGCTATACTGCTAAAGTGATCTTGTATTTCTCTTTACCAAAGCAGGCTAACGGCGATTTCGCTAGAGAAGTTGTACAGTTATCTTCAGGTTCCCTTGTATTATCTTGCACTATTTGCTTTATACCTATTTTTACCTGTTTCCTGAGGCAAATTCTGTGCAGGAGCTGATAGCTGTTCGACTTCGAAACAGAATGAGCTACAACCAGGCTTACCCGAGAAAGAAACGAAGATAAAGCACCCAAATAATGAAATAAGATCATACGACCAGAAAAGAAAGAAAACGAAAGTTAATGTATGTTTTCTTTTGACCTACTCAATCTGCAATGGTTGGAGGGTACCACTCTATGATGCTCTAATTTTATTCTCGAGATCCCACTTGTTGCAGGGAACATCTTCCATCCTGAGATTTCTCCAAAGCAACACTTGCTCTTCATCAAAGCAAGAAAGTTCCAGTGCCTCCCAAGAAACAAATTGCTCACCATCAGGTTTTAGATCAATTTCGGCTCAAACTTTTAGCAATAAACATTGTCATACTTGATTCATTTTTTTCTACGTAGTTTCGTATCTGAAATGATAACTGATATACTTGTTGAAGGGGTAGAACAACCGAATACGAAAGGTGAAAACTTTACCCAAAGTCAAAATGAGAGAACAAATACATGGAGTTACAATGTAAATGAAATCGACCAATCCGTGGTTGATGAGTTACCACCTGAGATACAGAAAGAACTTCGTACGTGGATTCAGCCTCAGAAGCGACAAAACATTGTAAAACGAGGTTCTAGCATTGCTCACTACTTTTCCCCCAGCAGAAACTAATAGAAATATCCTAAGTAATCCCCCAAGGCACATCCCATTCTTTGTGCATTTCCTTTAATTATGTACTCGGCCGAATATATTTTGTACATATTTATAGATCATCTACTGTTCTAATGCACATATTTTCCTCAAGTAGGTTTCTTTATAATAGTTCTTTAAGGAAGTGTTTGGATATGTAAGTGGGCTTATTGAGGTTTCATAATAAATAAGCTAATAAGCTCCTCAAATAAATTTAGCTAAGCACCACCTAATTTTATGCATCAGACTTCATGTGTTACTGGGGATTCCACCTGAGCCAACTTTGTTAACTTGGCTGGCAAATATAGGGCTCATCGGATAATCTGCACACCGTTGGAACCTGGAAGAAAATATACAATAATTTTGAATTTGATACGACTGCATCAGAAATAGGTTTCTGACTTAATGTGAATTTGTTACGTGTTTAAGGATGTTCCAATTTGTTTGCAAAATGTGAGGTCGGGTTGCCAAAAATCATCACAAGTTATAAGTGCTTACCCAATAAGGTATAAGGTATAAGCACATAAAAAGCACAAGCTATAATCATACAGTTTTTAACCACAAGTTCGTAAATTTTAAATTACATAATCAAAATATACAAAAAAAAAAAAAAAAAAAAAAAAAGCGTATATTATTTTGATTGGATTTGACCCTATATATGAGTTCCAAACGTACCGATGAAAAAATATAATTTTTATCTTGTTATTAAATCAGCCTCCTCCAACTCTATCAACTATCATACAGTTTCTAATCACATAGGTTTAAGCCTATATAATTGTAACATCCCATAAAATTTAAAACACTATAATTTGATAATACTTTAATATGACATTTAAATGAATGTTATAATTTTTAAAAACATAAGAATATTATGTTAACAACAAAAATATATATATATATATATACACTAAATCGTGGACTACTGCTAGAGATACAATAGTTAGAAAAAAAAAAAGTCATAGTTAGATATAGTAATTAGTAATACTCTTAAATCAATTCATAATAATAAGATAGATATATGATGATGGTAATAAAACTAAATTAATAACTACCTAAGATACATGTGGTGTGTTAGTCAGTTATGGAAGACATAAAGCAATACATAAATACCTATGTAAATTAATTAATTGGATCTTAAAAGTTTTTGTGCAATAACAATGAAGATCATGGCCTTTTTGCATTATATATTTACGGTTTCTAAAAAGGAAATGCATAAACTAAAAGGCTAGTCAAGTCATAAAATCATCCATGTAAATAAAACTATAACTTCCAGACTTTGCTTTTCCTACGAACAAATAAGATCATACTTGTAAGCCAACATGGTTGGGGTTGTGAAGAAAAAAAAAATGATATCAAGATAATATAGAGTTGTGAAATTGTCAAGTAATCTACATAAGGCAAGATAGTGATGGGTTGGTTGTCAAGTAATTTGCATAGTGCAAGACTGCAAGGCTTCAAATATCATCATATTGGTAAGTTTTATTTTGATTTTACTCTACAAATTTTATAATGCTTTAAACACATGATAGTTATATTTTTGTTTTAAAACAAACTTTTCCTTTAATCGAATCAATTATTATAATTTATTAATATGTGTCTATATGTTCGACCGTACCAACACTTTATTGATTTTCTGGATTTAAATTTGTTAGCATGAAGACTTGTTTAAATTAATCAATGTTGCTCTAAAAGCTTTCTTACAAGACTTGAATCTCATCTTTACTTTTAATTAATTTATCATGGTTTTGATTTGTAGTAAAGAGTTTTGGTATAAATATATCCATGTAGTTTATCATGCGAGCGATGATACAATTAGAAAAAAAAAAATTATGATGTTAACATCTACCAATAAACTAAAACATGATTAAGGCCTTCTTTTATCGACATGTGACGCTTTTTTTAAACGACACGTGTCTTACTAAATCTATATTGAAAAAAATCCTATTTTTTAGTTACCATATATAATTAAACTTTTAATTAATTAATATATATATGTTATAGATTCCTAATACAATTAGAACTCTTATATAAAAAATCATAATTGTTACCATAAATATAAATTTCCATCACAATTATTATTTTCGATAGTAATTTTAATTTATAACTTATATATAAAATTTATTTATAAGTTAAAAACATATCTATATTTTTAAATTTATAAATTAATTTTACTAATTATTTAATTATTTATCCATCTATTAATATAATGAAACGTGGTTAAAAATTATAAAACGATGTGAACTATGTTTTACATCATTCCTTTCTATTAAGTGATATCATTACCAATATCAATAGTAATAATAGATCTTGATAAATAGCTCTATGACACATAATGTTTGTCACTATTATGTTATAATTAAAGCGGCCTAAAGCGGCCAAATGCATGTGATTGAGTATGTTTGAACTTTTTTTTCTACATAAAAATAAAAAAAATCAATCGTACGATATATATAGTCAATCTGTACATCATACGTGTATTAAGACTAGTTTACATCTAAAATAAGATTTTATAGATAATTTTTGTTGTAGATTATAATAAAGATTGGCTCATGGCGACTTGCTAGTAAAAAACAAAAAAGGGTAATTAACATATTATAACACAGACTAGTGAATTTATTCTCTTAATTTTGTAATGTCTGATATGTCGTATTTTATACCCATTTCTCACAATGTATTTAGTCGCTTTTGCATGATTTGTGAGTCGTTTTCGTATACATTTGGTGCGTTTATGGTATTTGTTAGTGTTTCAGGCTACTGACAGGTACTTGAGCGTATTTCTAAAAGAAACGACATTTTTGAGGCAAAAGAAGTGTTTACGGAAGTTTTACGAGTCCCGAGGCTGTATTTGGAGTCAAGTCAACAAAAGTCAAACTGACAAGTGACCCATTGCGCCGCAGCTACCCATTGAGCCGCAACAGAAAAACAGGGAGTTAAGTTGCGCCGCAACGTGCCAAGTTGCGACGCAACGCGTCCAGGTTCAGTTCAGCATTGGGTCAACGAAAGTCAAAAGTCAACAGCAGTCAAAGTTCATTGCGCCGCAACCACCCTATTGCGCCGCAATTGGGGCCGAATCTGGATGAATTTTTAGGGAAACTATATAAGCTTGCAAAAACATTCCTTAACCCTACCTTTAGTTTCCCAGCCGTTTTTGGAGCTCATTGAAGCAGATTTTCATCAGATTTATCATCTTTGAAGATCCTCATTACGGTTGGACGATTTCCGTTCATTGTTTTTCGATTTCTTGTATTCGGTAACGATGAATTCTATTATTTTGATTTGTTATTCCTATTTCAATATGAGTAGCTAATCACTTTATCATCCATCTTGATGAAGTGAAACAATATGTAAGGATTGCACTATTTTATTAATTCAAAGTTGATTTCAATTATCGTTGTGTCGAGATCTTGATGAATTGATTCTTTATCGATTATTATTTTGATATTGGTGATATGTATGTTCTTCGTTAGTGGTACTAGTTGAACATATATGTGATTTCAATTAATTATCTTTAATCAATTGTCACTAGTTCATGGTATGATAGTGAATGTCATTTTAATAAAAAGAATCGTTTTGTCAACGTGTTGATTAACGGTTGGTGGTACCACGTTGTCTCCACATAGATGCAATTGTTAATTTGATAATCAAATAAACTAGTTGGTTAGGGAAATTGTTTTAAGCATTGGTGGTACCGGCTTTTACAAAGGAACTGATTATTTAGGTGATTGAAATGATTTTACAAACGTTGGTAGTACCAGTTTGTGTCTTTATTTTGTCACGATTATCATTATCAACTTAATTGGATTTGAACTTCATTTATGTGCAATCTGAACATGTTGTTGAGCGGATTCAAGATGGATGCCTTTTAAATTTTTGTTTTAAACAAAACTCTCTTTTCGATTAATCCTGAGGGATTACTAACAAATTTTACTAACTTTTGCAACGTGGCAATTCGGTCACAAAACCCCCTCATTTCTACTTGAACTACTTTATTTTAATAATTGCTTACTTAGTCCTTGTGATCGACCTCGGATTTACCAAGTTAACTATACTGCATACGAACGGGTTCACTGCCTGTAAGTGTGTTGTAGTCAGTCGCTAGGTGATTCGTGTTATTAAATTTTAAGACTCGATTTCACACATCAAGTTTTTGGCGCCGCTGCCGGGGACTTTTGTTTAGTAGTTGTTTAATTTTGTAGTTCGATCCTTTCTCACATTTATTTGTGAGAAAGTTATTGCTTCATTAATTAGATTTTATTTTATTTTCATTTTTATTTCATTTGTACCAGGTGCGGTTGACGGTTTGCTTGTGGTGATTGTGCAGGTTCTTGCTAGTTGATGAACACAAGAGCTTCTGGCCGACCTTTGCTTAGTCCTTTATCTAATCCGGGGAAAGTCAGACGTCGATTAGTGCAGAAAAACAGCCCAGAACCATCCACAACAGACAAAATAGATCCAGAAACCGCAGACCAAGTCCAACAGGACGTTGCCTTAGACAAACACTATACCAAGAAAGGTTCAACATCAGAAGATCAACCCATTAATAGCTCGGAAGACGCAACTTGGATCTTTCGAATAGGAGAAGACTCGGACATCGAAGAAAAAGTTCAAAAACCGAATAACATTGTATTCCCTCAAATCAATAGAATTCAAATTCAACAACCGAGGGTAAACGAAATGGGTGACGAACAACTGAGAGATTTGAACAACGTTCCTTACGGGGAACAAAGAAGAACTATCCCAACTAACCGGGGCACAGCTATCCGCCCTCCTGCAATTTCGGTAAACTTTTCTTTAAAGGGTAATCATCTCAAGAGTGTCGAAAAAGATAAGTTCGACGGGGTAAGAAGATGTGATCCTTACGCTCATGTTGAAAGATTTGAAAAGATTTACCGATTGTATCAGTATGGGGAAGGGCAAGCTGAGACTGTGAAACTAGAGTTATTTCCATTAACTCTCATTGGAGATGCAGCTGCATGGTTTAAGGAGTTACCGGATAATTCCTTCTCTACTTGGGCTGAACTTAGGGAAGGATTCATTGATGAGTTCTATTCTATAAGAACTCAAAGGCAGCTGGAGAATCAAATTAGGGGATTTTCTCAAGACAGTGGTGAGGATTTTGTAGATGCTTGGAAACGATTCAAGGAGATGCTAAGGAATTTCCCGGGTCATAACTTGGGAACTGGAGTTATTGTGGAAATTTTCTACGATGGATTGGATAGGAGGTCAAAAAGGGAGCTCGGTTATGCATTTGGGGGTAGTTTCAATAACATTTCCCCAAATGAAGGCTACAAGATTCTGGAAGATATGGCCAAAGAGAACTCGACCCGGGATGAAGACCGAACCAAGAGATCTAGTAGAAACACTGTCGCTAAGGTTGAAAGTAGCGAAGATTCAAAGCTTGTTGCTGAAGTTAAGGCTCTCTCAAAGCGCATGGATGAGAGATTTGATGGCCAAGAAAGCAGGTTCAAAAGCCTTGAAAGGGATGTGTAGGTTATGGTTGATGGTTGTGATCATTGTGGGAACTTGCATTACACGGAAGATTGCCCGGATAAACCAGTTCAAGATGTTAACTACGTTTAGAACCAACAACAGGGAAATTTCAACCAAAACACCGGTTATCAAAACCGGCAGTCAGGTAATTCTTATCCCTCATCATCTTCTTATAATACTAACAATTCTGGTTTTGGTGGTAATAGGTTCAGCAGGTTCAATAATCACCGAGATTCAGATTCAGAGTTGAAGAATATCATAAAGGAATTTATAAGTGCTCAGAGAGCAACTAATGAGCAAGTTGCAGAGGAGTCAAAGAAGGTACATTCTACTTTGGATGCTTTGACCACTCGTTTGGACGGACTAGGGCACAAGCTGGATCAAGGGTCAAAGAACCATCAAGCCACAATTAAGGACTTGGAAGGGAAGCTTGAATGGCTAGGGAATTCTAATAGATAACCCGGTACTCTACCGAGTAATACTCAACAGAACCCGAAGCCTCAGTCAAGCAACCAAGGGCAGAATAATCAGGGACAAGGGCAGAAATACACCCCTCCTAATGCCAGAAATGAGCATGTGAATGCAATCACAACGAGGGCAGATAAAACTTATAATTCTGCAAATCCTTTACCTGATGATTCTACTCCACTTGTGCAGGTTAATGAAGATGATAAAACAGTTGATGATGAGATTGAGATGGAGCCGAACCCAGCCGTGTAGACACCAGCTGTTCCATCTAAACCAGTTGAGAAACCAACGGTGAAGCCTTATCAACCGAAGATCCCATTCCCTCAATGGTTGAGGAAAGAAAAGATTAAGGAACATTTCAAGAAGTTTGTTGAACTTATTCAATCGGTAAACATAACTGTTCCTTTAGTTGATCTTATTGCAGGGATGCCTGTTAGGTCCAGATTTACTGGACTCGCTCCAGACTCGACTACTGGAGCCTTACTGAAGATCTGTCCAGAAACGTGTTCTACTGGACCTACTCCAGACTTGGAATCTGGAGTCCCTCTGAAGATTTTTCCAGAAATAATGGAAGACCAGTGAGCAAATACTTGTATAGGAAATCTGGAGTATTCTCCAGATTAGCTCACTGGACTTCACCCCAGTCCAGATCTACTCTACTGAAGACGTTCTCACTGAAGTCAAAGACTGAAGTCAGAATAAAGAAGACTGACAAATGGCGGAGTCCACTGGAAGTCTTACCAGATCTGTACACTGTAGAATTGTCAGTATTTTAGACCTTACAAGTCTGAACGCTGATATCGAGGAATTGACTTTTGCCTTTACACACTTTCCAAAGAACACTCCACTTGTTCTTTTTACCAAAGTTTATACGTGTGTAAAGGTGGTTGGTTAAAAGAATAAAGTCATATTGATGTTACTTTATCCTTGTACCATTAACCAATGCATTTAATGTTCTTGTCGGTTCATTAAATGCATGCAACCATATTTGTACGGCACAAAATTCACTGGTGAATTTTGTTGCCTATAAATACAAAGTCATTTCTTTGAGAAAATTACTTTAAAGCATACATTTAGCATTAGAGTGAATTTGTCTAAATACTCTCGATCTTAAACAGGGATACTTCACAACTTTAAGTATCTCGATCCAAAAGAGTTATTTGACAAATATAGATCATTTGTAATTCATAGGTTGTTAGGATCCATACTTATTTGTATTATCTTGATTCCGCACAACCTTGTATTTTATTTAACATCATAAATAAAATACACCTTGAAAAATACATAATGTTCCACTTTACTTGTTTATTGCTTTAAGTCTTGTATTACTTTATTTATATACTTGCATTTATATTTAAGTAATACTAGTCCATTCTAGTGATTATTAGACTTGTTGTATTTTACACTTTCGGGGTTAACCATCGTATTTGGGACCTCACATTTGGTATCAGAGCAGAAGGCTAAACATTGCCTAGATCTACTTCTTTGATGGCCACCCCTGAAAATACACAAGGAAGTTTTAATTTTGGTCCCGATCCTAATGTTAATGTTAATGATCAAAATAATAACCACCTATTGTTAATAACACTAATCCACCACCTCCTCCTCCTACTCCTGCTTCTCCACACGTGCATGTGCACTATTCAAATAATCCTGTTCGTAAATTCAGTGGGAACAGTGATGAGTTTGGTTCGTGGAAGGCTAGGATGATATTGCATATCACTGGTATTGAGAGGAACATGATGAAAATCTTAAATGAAGGTCCTTATGTCCCTACATCACCTCTCAATCCCCTTCTTGATCCTTCTGGATCTAGAAGAGAAAGGGAAAAGAGGGAGGAACATTGGTCTGAAGAGGAGAGGAGATTGGTGAATCTAGACACCATTCTCAAAAACATGATCCTCGGGGCCGTTCCAGAAACCCTAATTCCCACACTAGTTCTTTTTCCTATTGCTAAAACCATGTGGGATGAACTTCTAAACCAGCATGAAGGAGGAGATGACACCATTGTCACCAGAAAGGTCTCCTTAAACAAGAGGTATGAGTCATTTTTTGCTCAGACTAATGAGTCTCTCACTGGTACTTACACCAGATTTATGAGTATCATAAACCAGTTGAGAGGTCTTGGGGTTGAGAAGGACAAGGATATACTTCTGGAGAAATTTTGTGATATTCTGCCCACCAAATGGTCTCACATGATCCTGGTCTTACGACAAGGTAAAACTCTGCACACACACACTCTATCAACTTTATATGGAGCTTTCAGGTACACTGAAGAAAATCATGCTCAGAGAGTGGTGGCAGAACAAGATGCTTATAACCATGCCTCCAGTAGTCCTAATGTGGTTAGTCATACTGAACCACAAAGTACAGCACTGATATCTTCTGAGAATGTATTTTCTATGAAGAAGATGGTGTCTGAACTCATGGATTCTGGAGAGTCCAGTCAAATCTCTCCAGACTGTTGTGATGAAACTGATGATGATGACCTTATTGCAATGATTGCTAAAACGTTTAACCGTTTCAAAGCAAGAGCAAATAGGCCATCTGGACAATTTGCATCCAGTTCTTCAACTGATAAGACCAATTTGACATGCTTTAAGTGTGGCAAAAAGGGTCATTTCATGAAAGATTGCAGGTCCAGCCAGTTTGTATCCAAGCCTAGTCCATTTTCTTCAAATAATAAGCCTGATGATAGCTATAAATTGAAATATAAAAAGCTTAAGGCCCAGATTGCTCTCATGGCACAACAAATGGAAAACAATAATATGTGCATGATCGCAACAACTGAAGAGAAGTGGGTTCCTTCTGATGAATCATCTGCTGATGAAGAAGAAGAAAGAGATTGCTGTTACATGGCTCTGGCAGACGAAGAGCACCTGGTGAAGGAAGATGTCACATCTGGACGATGGGTGGACATTGTTATTAAAAAGGTTAGTGATTATGATACTGCAACTGACCAAGAATTAAAGCTGGACATTGCTGAAGCTCTTAATTCTGATTTAATATTTGTTGAAACTGTTAGATCTGACTGTGTAAATGGTCTAGAAACAGATTTTTCTGAAATAACTGTTTTAAAATCAAAATTGAAAGAACTTCAAGACATTGAACTGGCATTTCAAGCCCAGGTTCTGGTAACTGAACAATTGATTCAAGAAAAACAAGATCTTGAAGTCATTTTAGAGAAAGAAAAACTGGTGATTAAATCATGGCTAGAAACCAAAAAGCCATATGATGCTGGAGTAAATCAATTTCCTGCTCAAAAACGTGCATATTTAGATGGAAATACTCATGTAGCATCATTAATACCAGTAATCGATCGATTACCAGAGGGGTTCAGGCCCACCACTGTTTATGATGAGCTTGTAACTCCCAAGGCCAATATTATCCCATTTAAATTTCAAGAATATTAATAAGTTGTCCAGAAAACAACTTGCAGATGGGATACCTTCAGTTTCCTTCAAAAAGGAAAGACCATGTCCAGGATGTGAGATGGGTAAGCAGAAACGTACCAGTTTCAAGACCAGACAGAATTTCAGCATATCTGAACCTCTTCATATGCTTCATATGGACCTCTTTGGTCCAGTGAATGTTCAGACTTGTGCTGGTAAAAGATACACCCTGGTAATAGTAGATGAATTTTCCAGATATTGTTGGGTTATCTTTCTCAGGTCTAAAAGTGAAGCTGCTGCTGAAATCATCAGTCTTATCAAGCAAATTGAGCTCAAATACAGTCGAAAGGTGTGTCAGTTAAGAAGTGCATGATCGCAACAACTGAAGAGAAGTGGGTTCCTTCTGATGAATCATCTGCTGATGAAGAAGAAGAAAGAGATTGCTGTTACATGGCTCTGGCAGACGAAGAACACCTGGTGAAGGAAGATGTCACATCTGGACGATGGGTGGACATTGTTATTAAAAAGGTTAGTGATTATGATACTGCAACTGACCAAGAATTAAAGCTGGACATTGCTGAAGCTCTTAATTCTGATTTAATATTTGTTGAAACTGTTAGATCTGACTGTGTAAATGGTCTAGAAACAGATTTTTCTGAAATAACTGTTTTAAAATCAAAATTGAAAGAACTTCAAGACATTGAACTGGCATTTCAAGCCCAGGTTCTGGTAACTGAACAATTGATTCAAGAAAAACAAGATCTTGAAGTCATTTTAGAGAAAGAAAAACTGGTGATTAAATCATGGCTAGAAACCAAAAAGCCATATGATGCTGGAGTAAATCAATTTCCTGCTCAAAAACGTGCATATTTAGATGGAAATACTCATGTAGCATCATTAATACCAGTAATCGATCGATTACCAGAGGGGTTCAGGCCCACCACTGTTTATGATGAGCTTGTAACTCCCAAGGCCAATATTTTCCCAGTTCAATCCCCAGAGGTTAAGACTGGAGCATTCCAGATGACTGCTCCAGTTAAAGAGGTTTATCGGAATAAACCTTTGCCTCAGACCAATCCCCTACCTAAGCCTAGAACTGGAAAGGCTAAGGTATCATCTGATGAAAATATTTTGTCCAGGTTAGAGAGCCAGATTCAAATACTGACTCGTCAATTTCAAAGTTTTAATGCAAGATTAAACTTTATTGAGGGTACTTCATCTGGCCCTAGACAAAATACAAAACCTTTTGCAAAGAAAGTTAAATCTATTTCTCCAGTTGAGAAAAAGAAAAAGGTTTCAAAACTATCAACCCCAGTGGTCTTTTCAACTAAGACCACTGTTGAAGAAAATGAACTAAACCAGATTGCCCCAGGGACCTATAAGGGAGGGTCCAGTGAACCCATCAGTCGATGGGTTCCCAAATCTAACTGATAATATCTGGTGGATGTGCAGGGCGATCGAAAGAAATATATCTGGTATCTTGACAGTGCTGCTGGCAGGACGATGACCGGATGTAAGACCCTGCTGGAGGAGTTCACCATTTCTGATGGACCCTCCATTACTTTTGGAAATGATGGTTGTGGAAAGACTGAGGGATACGGTGTTCTGAACAATGGACAAGTCAAGTTCAGACGAGTTGCATTTGTGAATGGTTTGAAATATAACCTGATCAGTGTAAGCCAACTGTGTGATGATGGCTATCAAGTTTTATTCAATATTGCTCAGGGTATCGTATTCAACAAGGACTTGAAGGTAGTGTTGATTGCTCCCAGAAAAGGGAATGTGTACGTGATGGATATGGAAAGCTCTCCTTCAGAGCAGTGTTTCTATACTCAAGCTGATGAAGGGTATTTCTTAGGCTATTCAGCCATTCGCAAGGCCTTCAGAGTCTACAACAAGAGACTGGAGAAGGTCCATGAGTCAATTCATGTCACATTTGATGAATCAAATGCTGCAATCAACAAGAAGCCAGCCCTTGACACTCCCCAGTAACTCCAATTGTCTTTTGTGAATCTGATCCTATCAACTACAATAAAGAAGATTCAGAAGACACAGTTTCCAGTCATCCTGATCTGGAACCTGTTCAGAAAAAGAAACGCTCCAGTGGTACTCCATTCTATCCTTCTATTATTTTCAAACTACCCTCTGAAATTAATATTGGATCAGATGTTCGTACTACTCCCCCAGTATCAGTGTCAGTTGAGAATATACCAGAAATGTCTTCTTATGAAGAATTCCAAACTGAACCAGTACTTCAAGAAATGCCTTCAAATGAAGAATTTCATGATGCAAATCGTGATTTAAATGACTCAGATGAAGATGCTGAAGTAGTCTGGCAAGATCCTCCTCCTGAAGCAACTCCAGAGGAGACTCAACTGAATTCTTGCACTGATATTGTTGTCAGTAACAATCCTGGTCAGTACTCCAGATGGACAAAAGCTCATCCTATTGATCAGATCATAGGTGACTCCAGTAGAGGAGTTCAGACCAGAAGAGCCTCCAGTAATCAATGCTTATATGTTAGTTTTCTATCATTGATGGAACCAAAGAAGATTGACGAGGCTATGGAAGATCCAAGCTGGGTGACTGCTATGCAAGAAGAGCTTCACCAGTTTGAAAGGAACAAGGTCTGGTATCTGGTTCCTTTCCCAGTTGGAAAGAAAGAACCAATTGGAACAAGATGGGTCTTCAGGAACAAGGTAGATGAAGATGGCCACGTAATCAGAAACAAGGCCAGACTGGTAGCACAAGGCTACTGCCAGTCAGATGTCGATTTTGATGAATCGTTTGCTCCAGTGGCTAGACTTGAAGCGATCAGAATATTCTTAGCATTCGCTGCTTATCATCAGTTCAAGGTCTACCAGATGGATGTAAAGAGTGCTTTCTTGAATGGAAAGCTTGAAGAAGAAGTTTATGTCAGACAACCACCAGGTTTCGTTGATGAAAAGCATCCACATTGGGTATATCGTCTGGACAAAGCGCTTTATGGCCTCAGACAAGCCCCACGTGCCTGGTATGACACTCTGACTAAACATTTATTGAAAAATGGTTTCAAAAGAGGTGCAATTGACAATACCTTATTTATTCTTCATGAAAAAGGTAATCTGTTAATGGTACAAATTTATGTTGATGATATTATTTTTGGGTCTACTGATGAAAACATGTGCAAGAAATTTTCGAAAATAATGTCAACTGAATATGAAATGAGTTTGATGGGTGAATTAACATATTTTCTTGGACTCCAGATTAAACAAAACAAAGATGGCATTTTTATTAATCAGGAAAAATATGTTAGAGATCTTTTAAAGAAATATGATATGAACTCTTCACCATCTAAACCAACTCCAATTTCTGCACCACTGACACTGGACTCCGATCCAGATGGTAAACCAGTGAACACCACTGTCTACAGAGGCATGGTTGGTTCACTGATGTATTTAACTGCCAGTAGACCAGATATTATGTTTTCAACATGTTTATGTGCCAGATATCAGTCTAATCCAAAGGAATCTCATATGCTTGCTGTAAAGCGCATACTGAAGTACCTTAAAGGTGTCCCCAGTTTGGGTCTTTGGTATCCCAAAGGCTCAGGCATGGATCTAATGGGTTATTCAGATTCAGATCATGCAGGTTGTAAGATAGACAGGAAATCCACTACTGGTGGATGTCATTTCCTTGGTGGCAAACTGGTCAGCTGGACCAGTAAGAAGCAAACTTCAGTTTCATTGTCCACTGCTGAAGCTGAATACGTGTCTGCAGCCAGTTGTTGTGCTCAGATACTCTGGATGAAGAACCAGTTGCTTGATTATGGTATTAAGTACTCAAAGACCCCAATCTTTTGTGATAATACCAGTGCCATTGCTATCTCGAACAATCCAGTCATGCACTCCAAAACGAAGCACATTGATCTCAGGTATCATTTTATCCGTGATCATATTATGAAAAACAACATTGAACTCCATTTTATTCCCACTGACAAACAACTCGCTGACATTTTTACTAAACCTCTGGATGTCAAAACTTTTGAATATCTTGTTGGTGAGTTGGGAATGTTAAACCCTTAAATCTGGAACCTTGGTATTGAACGCCATTGTGTACTACTGAGGATCTTTGATTTAAAGATTTATAAATTTATAACTGCTCAGATATTGAACGCCGTTGTGTACTATCTTTGCATTAATAGATTTCTGGATCAACATTCCAGGGGGAAAGACTTGAAAGATATTTTTGTTCTTAAAAATGTTTTAAGTTCAGGGGGAATTTATTAATTTATTTTCTCACTGGACAAATTCTTCAGAAAATATTACTGGTACTTTGTAAATGTGTCCCTCTCACTGGTAATTGGACAGGTTGAAGTGCGTGTTTGAGGTGACTTTTGTCTCCTTGTAAATGTGTCCCTCTCATTTGTCTGTATTAGTTGACGTGCATGTTTGAAGTCACCAGTCTCTTTCAAATGGTTTTCACTGGTACTTTACTGGAGTGTCCCTCCAGTGTACCATCAGTACATGCGTCACTGGACTAATCCACCAGTGATACTGGAGTGTCCCTCCAGTGTACCATCAGTACATGCGTCACTGGACTAATCCACCAGTGATACTGGAGTGTCCAGTCAACCTCCAGATGCACTGAAATGAGTCATAATATTTTTTAAATACTTGGTCATTGTGCGTGCCACGTAAGCAAACTTTTTAAAGATATTTATCTTATAATCCTACGTGGCATGTAAATTTTTCAAAGAAATGATGGTATTTTTACCTTGGGAAAACAAAAAGTGCAACTTGATACTGTTTGTGGGCTGTAAACCGTCACACATTTATGTGTGATGTGATGTAATTAATGCGGATCTCAGAACCCGATCAAAAATTTTATTTGATAATTTCAAATTAAACCGTTTGAGTTCCACATTCTCTCTCCTATATATACCCATTTTCAATTTCATCTTCATCTATTCATATTCAAATGGCACCAAGACAATCCAAATCGCTTAAAAATCTGCTCGCCGCTGAATATGATCCAACTGAAAATGTTGAAAGGGCACCTCATATCACATTAGAGGCAAAAGCTATAAGAATAAACATGAATAACTGGATGGCCAGACTTTCACTTTCCAGTGTTCATGATGCCCAATCTGTTATTGGGAGATTAAACACATTTTTTCTCTCATGTCCTTTATATGGTGCGTTGACATTAAATCCAGGGAGGATGTACCACGATTACCTTTGTGAATTCTGGTACACTGCACAATATGATGATACAACATCATCAATTACTTATTCTCTGAAGCAAGGTACCAGATCCTTGGGTTTCACTGTTAGTTTACTCAGGTCTGTTCTACAGTTGAATTATTTTGAACAGAATGAGTTGCCCATTGAACTTCCCTCTGGTATCAATACAAGGGAAGTGTGCAGACTGATGGGGCACACAGATATTGTGGATGAGCATGGCCAGCTATCCAGGAAGGGAACAGTCTACATGAGCAAACTGACAGACTCATGGAGATTCTTCTTCACGCACATTGTTGAATGTCTGGGAGGCAGTTCTGGAGGGTTGGACCAGATAAATCAAACTCATCTCCAGATTGCCTACTGCCTCTGGTTTGGACTCAGAGTGGATTTCGCTCAGATCCTATTTGATGATCTGGTAGAGCGTCTTAGGGTGAAAGGAAGAAAAGCTTTTGTTCCATATATACGCTTTCTTTCACTGATGTTTAAAAGAGCTCTTGGAGACCAGTACGATTATGAAACTACTCACTTTTCTGTGAGTGAGTATATGAGGGATCTGACCAACCTAAGATCTCCACTGAATGAGGTAGATATTCCTCAGTCCATGCTCTCTTTTCAAAGGGAAGAAGTTGAAGTGGCTCCAGGTAGAGGTCAAGTTGGTGAAGGACCCTCTGGTGACCAAGATGTACAGATTATAGAAGCTGTACAACCCATTAGACAAGTGGCTCCTGAAGGTCAAGGACCAGAAAATGTTGAACCTTCCAGACGACCTAGATCAAACAGGCGTCTGATGAGAGCTGGAGTTCAGGTGAATCCAGAAAGACATCCTGGTGATGTAATGAATTTGGATGGGTCTCCGATTTTTGAGCAAGAGAATGTACAAGTTATTGGGCAGGTGACTGATGAACAGATAGAAAATGTGGCTCAGATTATTGAGCAGGTCGAACAAGATGTTCAGACTGATGAACAAGTATCTGGTGAGCAAGAGGCTCAAATCGATTTGAATGTTGAAGCAAGTGCTCAGGCTGGTGAAATGTTTTGGGATGAGGCTGATTCTCCCATGTCAGAAGATCAGAATTTTGATGTGAATATGAACTTTCTGGGTGAGGATGTTGTACAAGTTGAAAGTCTACCAGAAATGCCACCACCTCCACCAGAAACAAATATTCCTCCACCAGAATCAAACATGCCACCACCACCACCACCTTCAATTCCAGAAAACACTCAATACTTCACTCCTGCAACCATCCAAACTTCACAAACTCAACCTCCACCAATTGAAACTCCAGTCGAGATATCTGAACCTCGTGCGCTAGACTCAACAGTTGTAACATCTGAAGCTGCAACTGAAGAGGTCTGGGCACAAGTACCTCTTATGACCAGATTGACTTCCAATCTTGAACCTCCCAGTGGTCTCTCCACTTCATCTTCTGCCGAGGTCCAAGGCCTTTTAAATAAGGTGGCGGACCTGGAGAGATCACTCCAGACTTCATCGCAGGTTATTTCAGACTTTAAATCTTTATTATCAAATAACCTTGCATCTGAGATGAATGTGTTTGCTGGAAATGAGAAGCTTGTTTTTGAGAAGCTTGATGAACTGGTACTGGCCACAAACAACAATACTGAAAATTTCAAAGTGGCAGTCCAGGGATTGGAGACAAGGCTGGTGAACTCTGTTCAGACTGCAGTGAAAGGTGAACTTGTTCAACCACTGGCAGGTCTGAAAGAAGAGGTTCAGAAGTTGGTTACCAGGATAAGTTCTCTGGAGAGCAGGCCCACACTTGATCAGGCTGCTGTTGTTAGCACAATTAGTGATGAATGTACAAAGAAGTTCAGAATCAGTATGCTGAAAGAATTATCTGAAGAAATTTCTGAGTCTGTTCTTCGAACTCTTCAAGATGGGCTGTTACCCCAAGTGGAGAAGTTGATGGAAGAAAAATTGCCAAAGCACTTGCCTAAAGAAGTTGAAACTGTTAAAAAGGAAGTGCAGGCACTTAAGAAAATTGTGACTGATACAACTCCAGTGGCTGGAAGAACCTTTGGTGCACTGGACAGACATATGCTAGAACAATTATGGAATGATCTCAAGTCCAGAACTGGTGATCATTCCAAGGGGGAAAAGTCGTCTGGTGACCAAGAAGGGTTGATTAGAAAGAAGAAGGAAGTTGTTGAAAGGGCCTTTGCTACTGAAAGCATTGTGCAACAAAAACAAGTGACTGGTACTGATGCCAGTGCACGATTAGCACAAAGAGCATTTGGCACTGAAGCCACTATGCTGACTGAAGAAGCTGCTGGTACTGAAGCCAGTGAGCCCCAGTTTGAATCTTTCCCAGATATACCAACTACTCTGAAGTCTGTTAAAGGAAAAGAACAAATGGTATCTGGTGAAGAAGAGCAAACTGCTGAAGAATCATCAGAGTATCCCACTGCTGATGATGAAACCTCTAAAAAGCTGGAACAAGAATGCATAATGATTGAAATCTTCAAGAGAAATCAAAAAGATGAACTGCTGGCCCATCAAAGGGAGATGGCAACTATGGGGACTCTGGACTCTTATAATGCTGGCAGGTTAGGCATAAACATTGATGTGTACAAAAAGATGAACTGCTGGCCCATCAAAGGGAGATGGCAACTATGGGGACTCTGGACTCTTATAATGCTGGCAGGTTAGGCATAAACATTGATGTGTACAAAAAGATGAACTGCTGGCCCATCAAAGGGAGATGGCAACTATGGGGACTCTGGACTCTTATAATGCTGGCAGGTTAGGCATAAACATTGATGTGTACAAAAAGATGAACTGCTGGCCCATCAAAGGGAGATGGCAACTATGGGGACTCTGGACTCTTATAATGCTGGCAGGTTAGGCATAAACATTGATGTGTACAAAAAGATGAACTGCTGGCCCATCAAAGGGAGATGGCAACTATGGGGACTCTGGACTCTTATAATGCTGGCAGGTTAGGCATAAACATTGATGTGTACAAAAAGATGAAGGAAGACCCCAGAGTTCATCAATGTCTGAATGCATTGAATGATGTTCATGTACGCTCCTTTTACGCTGAAGAAGAACAGATTTATGATTCAATAATTTATGGCGTTAGTGTACCAGAACTTATCAGACAGAGGAAGGAGGAACTGGTGAACCTCCAGAAGAAGATAAGGAAAAATGCTGGTGCTCTGGAGTTAGAGTACAGAAAGAAAGTGACTGGCTTACCAAAACTGACTGCCAAACAGATCAAAGCAATTAAAGATGCTGATGTAAGCAGATTCATTCCCCTGGACACTTCTCTGAAAATCAATCGTCAACAACTCCAGTCTGCTGTAGAACAAAAGAGAGTGTCAAAGGAAACTGAAGCAATGATCCAGACAGCCAAATTGAAAGACAAGTATAATGAAATGTTGAATTTCAGGGCTGATGCTAGAAGGATCACTGGTGCAGAGATTAAGCTTGCTGATAATCATGAAGGTATGTCAAAGTTTGAAGTAAAGTTGACCAGGGAAGGTAACTTTACTGATGAAAGAAAGAGTACTTCAGTCCAAGCGTTTGGATGGAGTGAACTGAAGGAGATTGCCTTAACGTTCAGGGGGAAGACAAATGTGTCGACTGATGTTAAAGCATTTCTGAAGAGGGTTGAGAAGGTATGGAGAAGAAAGCAACAGATGGAAGTTGCAATAGGCATGAAATCGCCAGAATCAGTACCATCTTCTCCATCACCAAAGAGAAAGGCTTCTGAAGATGCTCCAGGACAGACATCGAAGAGAAGGGCCTGACTCTTATCATTTACTTATTGTAATTTATTGTTTGATGAAAATTGTAACTATTTATCAGTTGATGTATGTAATATTAGTTGCAATTTTTGATTCATAAAAGTAAATGATCAGATTTAGTCTAAGTTAGAACTTAAAAGATGAAACTGAAAACACTCATGATCTATAAAGTGTTTTCCAGTAACTTAGATTTTTTAGACTAAAATCAAAACTTGTGTTTTTCAAGCATACAAATTTGTATAGATATAAGCTTGAAAACACTTGCATTATTTCTAAACAAATAGGGGGAATTTGTTAGGTCCAGATTTACTGGACTCGCTCCAGACTCGACTACTGGAGCCTTACTGAAGATCTGTCCAGAAACGTGTTCTACTGGACCTACTCCAGACTTGGAATCTGGAGTCCCTCTGAAGATTTGTCCAGAAATAATGGAAGACCAGTGAGCAAATACTTGTATAGGAAATCTGGAGTATTCTCCAGATTAGCTCACTGGACTTCACCCCAGTCCAGATCTACTCTACTGAAGACGTTCTCACTGAAGTCAAAGACTGAAGTCAGAATAAAGAAGACTGACAAATGGCGGAGTCCACTGGAAGTCTTACCAGATCTGTACACTGGAGGATTGTCAGTGTTCTAGACCTTACAAGTCTGAACAATGATATCGAGGAATTGACTTTTGCCTTTACACACTTTCCAAAGAACACTCCACTTGTTCTTTACCAAAGTTTATACGTGTGTAAAGGTGGTTGGTTAAAAGAATAAAGTCATATTGATGTGACTTTATCCTTGTACCATTAACCAATGCATTTAATGTTCTTGTCGGTTCATTAAATGCATGCAACCATATTTGTACGGCACAAAATTCACTGGTGAATTTTGTTGCCTATAAATACAAAGTCATTTCTTTGAGAAAATTACTTTAAAGCATACATTTAGCATTAGAGTGAATTTGTCTAAATACTCTCGATCTTAAACAGGGATACTTCACAACTTTAAGTATCTCGATCCAAAAGAGTTATTTGACAAATATAGATCATTTGTAATTCATAGGTTGTTAGGATACATACTTATTTGTATTATCTTGATTCCGCACAACCTTGTATTTTATTTAACATCATAAATAAAATACACCTTGAAAAATACATAATGTTCCACTTTACTTGTTTATTGCTTTAAGTCTTGTATTACTTTATTTATATACTTGCATTTATATTTAAGTAATACTAGTCCATTCTAGTGATTATTAGACTTGTTGTATTTTACACTTTCGGGGTTAACCATCGTATTTGGGACCTCACAATGCCGAATTATGCTAAGTTTCTCAAGGAGCTCATCAGTGACAAAAGGAAGCTTGAAGAGGCGAAGACTGCCGTTCTTAGTGCCGAGTGTTCGGCAATAATCCAGAATCAGATTCCTCCCAAGTTGGAAGATCCAGGGAGTTTTCTAATTGCTTGTTCTTTTGGTGCATTTTTGTGTGAGGCATTGGCCGATCTTGGGGCCAGTATTAATTTAATGCCTTATTCTGTTTATAGGAAATTGGCCTTAGGTGAGTTGACCCCTACCCGAATGAGCATTAGGCTCGCGGATCGCTCTTTCCAATATCCCATGGGGATAGCGGAAAATTTGCAAATTAAGGTAGGACATATGGTATTTCCGGTCGACTTTGTCATTCTTGAGATGGAGGCGGACGCTAAGGTCCCTATAATTCTTGGTCGTCCATTCCTTAACACCGCGGATGCTATCATCCGGGTTAAGGCTAATTAGATTTCCTTAGGGGTCGGTGATGACCGGATTATTTTTAAGGTTGATAGAGCATTAAAGCATCCTTATTCTTCTGATGATACTTGTTTTAGAATTGATGTGATAGATGATGCTTTGGACTTGGAAATGCAAGAAGCTATGGAAGCGGATGGAGTTGTTGAAGCCGAGATTGCAAATGGTGAAGCTATCACCAATGATCAAATTGAAGAAATTTTGGCTTTCAGCAAAGGCTGGCAATTGGGTACCTGTTAAGACCTGTTAAAGTAACTGTTAAGCAAAAAATGTACTATGCAATTTTTTCTATCTTTAAAAATAATTGTTTTTAATATTTTAAAGTTCAACATTTAACTTTTTTGATACATAAAACGAATAACTGTCATGCTCAAATCATCAAAGGCAAGTGTTAAATGAGTCGTTTTCATGTTTGAGC